>CM065725.1:42169305-42239305 GCA_033310375.1 Conus canariensis
CTGAATAATAAGACCTTTTGGCTCAAAACGAGAAAGACAATCTGAATAATAAGAGACCATTTTTGGACTTCAAAACGAGAAAGACAATCTGAATAAAAGCCATTTTTGGACTTCAAAACGAGAAAGACAATCTGAATAAAGACCATTTTTGGACTCAAAACGAGAAAGACAATCTGAATAATAAGAGACCATTTTGGACTTCAAAACGAGAAAGACAATCTGAATAATAAGAGACCATTTTTGGACTCAAAACGAGAAAGACAATCTGAATAATAAGAGACCATTTTTGGACTTCAAAACGAGAAAGACAATCTGAATAAGAGACCATTTTTGGACTTCAAAAACGAGAAAGACAATCTGAATAAGAGACTTGTAGTGACTTCAAAACGAGAAAGACAATCTGAATAGAGACTGGAGCTGGACTTCAAAACGAGAAAGACAACTGAATAAGGACTGTAGTTGGACTTCAAAACGAGAAAGACAGCTGAATAGACTGTAGTTGGACTTCAAACGAGAAAGACGCCTGAATAAGAACTGTAGTTGACTTCGAAACGAGAAAGACAACTGAATAAGACTGTAGTTGGACTTCAAACGAGAAGACAACCTGAATAAGACTGTAGTTGGACTTCAAAACGAGAAAGACAGCCTGAATAAGAGACTGTAGTTTGGACTTCAAAACGAGAAAGACAACCTGAATAAGGACTGTAGTTGGACTTCAAAACGAGAAAGACAACCTGAATAAGATGTAGTTGGACTCAACGAGAAGACAACTGAATAGACTGTAGTGGACTTCAAAACGAGAAAGACAACCTGATAAGACTGTAGTTGGACTTCAAAACGAGAAAGACAACTGAATAAGAGACTGTAGTTGGACTTCAAACGAGAAAGACAATCTGCAGGCCGAAGTCAGAAGACGAGGGGAGAACGCCGATGGGCAAGGTCAGCTGACGCAGCACACTAGGGCCAGACTTCATCGGGCCCTCAATGACCAGGCGCAGCACGGACGCCAGTGGAACCTCAGTGTGGAAAAGTGCCCGGGATGCTCCACATGAGACCCCTGAGGACCGTGTGGCCAAGGACAGCGTGTTGCAGTCCCCATAAGTGATGTGGAGAGATTGCCCCTCGATCAGGGAGTGTGCCACAGAGGGGTGGGGGTAGGGAGTAGAACTCGCTGGAGTATCGTGCATTTCCAATCACGCCGGCAGCGAGGATTTGTTCTCTGTGACTGAGAAAATCTGAAACGATCAGGAGCTTCAGCGGATAAACACCTTATCCAGGTCAATTACAACCTGCTAAAAAAAAAGGCAAACAGCCATATTGGCCACCTGGTCTTCTAACGGTTGAATTATCATTAAACTGAGCAACGGAATAACTGTGAGGCTGGAGGTTCTCATGGACGTTGATGTTCTGCTTTCCAGGGAAATGCCATCGCTGGCTGACCGGAATGAACTTTATTTATGAGTGTGTTTGGGATGGGGGTAGGAATGGAGGTGTCGAAAGGAGATGGGGGAAGGGGTGGGCGGCTGGGGGAAGGGTGATAGATGAAAACATTTGAGAATTCGACTCCCGGTGAAGAGGGGACAAAAAATGTACAGTGTCAAGTTTTACAACGTTGTTAACATCGCTATTGCAACCTTATCTTGATATTTAAATAAATTCGAAATATAGAAAACGCGTTCTCACTTCTACGGACTTGTTCAGGGATCGCGGTTCTGTTGAATGATGTTAGCAAATGCTCACACGTTTGCCTCTTCCTCCTCCTCCTGCCCCCGCATTCCGGCTCAGTCTTTGTCCCCCATCTCTTGTCCCCACAGGCATCTCGGTAAACCTGTTGTGTCCGCTTCCCCCCTCCTCATTCTCGCTCCTCCCCCCCCCCCCCCTCCCACTCCCCTACTACCGTCCTGTCCCCCCCCCCCCTTCTCTCTCTCTCTCCTCCCCCCCCTCTCCCTCTCCTTCGCGATGCTTCACATAGTCCGCCTTGACCTGGACTCCAGAGGAGGGGAAGAAGAGGGAGTCCTCTTCAAACAATAAAAAGCAATAGGTGGTGACATTATCCAGTGGAACGCTTGACAGTGTATTTCAACCACTTGCTTTCTTGTGGCTGAACGATTCATTTTAATAGCCTTGCTTATCATGTCTGATTGGTGAATACTGATCGATCAGTTCAGTGCGATTTGTTGACGTAGGACCTGGCGATAGTGGTATACAGGCCGCTTACTGCGTAGTTAATCTCTCTCTCTCTCTCTCTCTCTCTCTCTCTCTCTCTCTCTCTCTCTCTCTCTCTCTCCAGCCCCATCCCTCTAGATCTTCAACACCCAGCTACTTTTACCTTCTCAAGTGCTTGATTTAGTGCTTTTTTTTTTCGTTGGAACAAAAAAGGGCGAGGGAAGGGGAAAGGAAAAAAATCTGTCCACTTTCAATTAAAGGATTTCAACCCTGCTACCCACCCACATCCCTCTCCCCTCCCTCCTCCCCTTGTCCTTTTTGCCACCATCTCTATCGATCTTCCCGCACCCGTTTTCAAGTAATCCACTGATTTAATGTAACCGATCTGTTTATTGTGATAAATGGGCTTCTTGTTACCGATTTCTTGTGGCTGATTAATTGGTTGGTGCAACTGGTTTATCGTGACCGACAGGCTCATTGTTACAGACTGTAACTGATTGGTTAACCGTGAGCTGCAGGTCAATAATGAATGATTAATTGTGAAAGAAGTGGGGATTGTTGTCTTCGTTATTGCTGTTGTTGTTGTGTTGTTTTACTCACTGACTGACATGAGGGTATCTCTTGATGGAGCGTCGTCCTTTCTCAAACGGTTTACTTCCCGCTACGGCCCGAGTAAGAATCCTGTATGGGGATACCCACATGGGGATACCACGTAGCAACTAGTTTGACTTCTTTCGGAGTGTGTAGGACATTGAAAACGGGATGCCGATAAGCAGCTGCGGTATTATATTACACTCGATCGAGCACCATCACCTCCTTTGAGTTACTGTAAGAACGATTCTTGGACTGCAGACAGGCCTGCAATCAGTGAATCACAACTGCGAAAAAACGTACAGCCTCTAGAGGTACATGTTCTTTCCTAAAACAAAACAATACATAAATAAATAGATGAATAAATAAATGAATGTTTAAGTAAATAAATAATTGAATTAATTAAATAAAAAGGGGACCTTATTTTTTGCATCCTTATGTTCACCTACAGTAATGACAAATCTGTGAGACGACTTGCACCCGATAGCTATTTCACCGTCAAATGTGACTAATGCATACATACCTTTATTTCCATGTACTTTCCATGTGTACGATATTTGCGTGTCCTGCCTCCCCTTGGTAACGGCCCAAGTCACGTTGTAACGCGCGTAGGAGTTGCCTCCGAAAGCTTTGCAGTAAGCACGCATTCACCAAGGCTCACCCGACCACGGCATAACCTACGAGATCACACAGACGGAAAATACAAAGTCCACAGCCATGCACATATTCAAAGCAATGACAAATTGCCCATTCAAAATGGTTGATGTTTGGGGTCCAAAACAGGCGGCGGATTCAAAAATGGCCACTGCTCGGCCGAACCGACAACGTCTTTATTCGTGGTTTGATTTTTTTATGTTGCTTGACATATCGTTCCATACAACACACGAATCACCAGTGAGCGCTTACTATCCCACACACACTTGGAAAATATGGAAAGTAGCTTCCAATGTGTGTCGAAGAAGGGTGTACTCCGTCTCTCTGACTTAGGACAAGACCATGGAAAATCTCATGTATATCTCGGAGCACGAGGATCCCAGCTTTGCACGCCTCATCCGTACATTCGTTGGCAACCGCTTGTGGGGCTCCCGTCACACCCAACCGAGTACCATGAACACGGGAAAATAGTGTGTGTGTGTGTGTGTGTGTGTGTGTGTGTGTGTGGTGTGTGCGTGCGTGCGTGCGTCGCGGCGCGCGGGCGCTGTGTGTGTGGTTTTGTTGCGTGGAGTTGGTGAAAACGTGAAAATCGAAGCCATCCGATGACTTGTGGGGGGGGGGGGGGGGGTGGAGGGGAGGGCTGATTGACAACACTAAAACGTGTATTTGCCCTGTCCCTGACCGGCTACGGAAAGGACATGCAACACTACGGTTTTCCACTCTGTCATGCATTTTCTCTCTTCTTTCTGCGCCCAGCATAGCGTTTATCTGTATACCGAAAATAATTAGCCAGAGCACAAACCCACAGAATGGTTTATGGTATGTCTTCTCCCCCACTCCAGTAGTACCGTCAACTTCAGTAATCGGTTCACATCAGCGACGTACCGAATTTGTATGACCCCCATACTGCTGACGGGAAAGAATAGCCAAAGGACTACACGGCGGCTGAATCGCAGCAATGGTGCAATACTCAGCTATCCAATGCCAGGATCTCACAGACATAACTCACACTCGCCATAAAAAGGGACGGGAGCACAAAATAAAACACACAGTAAAACGAAACCATGACAACTTGCACTGGTGAAAACAAGAAGACTGAAGCAAACTACTGACACTGCAAAGGAATGGCAAGATTTGAAGCACATCGTTTCGTAAGAGTAAACGATGTCACTGCCCATTTCATGGTGGACGTTGAATGGCCACGTGCTGCGTGTGGACCAGGGAGAAAACTTGCGAGGGAAACAAAGAGTGGAGGAGGTGGGGAAGACACTGGGCAATAGAAACAATGAAGCAAGAGGGCTGAGTAGGGGAAGGAGTAAGAGTGAGGGGCGGGGGAGGGGGGGGGGCAAGGAGACCGACAAGTGTATAGAGATGGGGGGGGGGGGGGGGGTCCAAAAGGAAAAGCAGACGAATAGGCAAGAAGACGGAAAATGTTAAGTCTGAGTGTAGGATGAGTAAACAAAGACAGAGAGAGAGGGAAGGGAGAGAGGGAGGAACACGAGACAGGAAGAGAAAGGGCGAGGAGAAAGAGAGAGAGGGGAGAAGGGAGAGGGACAGAGATGAAGAAAGATGTAGATGACAGAGAAAGAGAGACAGACAGAGAGCAAATCGGAAAACCTGGACAAAAATGGGGAGTTAAATCTTAAAATAATAAGTCAATGTGTCCAGTTTGTGAATCACTGGCGTGGTTTCAGTTAATTAATCATTGTTATTTTAACGAACAAATCCTTTTTAATCGTTCCTTTTTGTTATTTTGATTTTTGTTCTTCAATCAGTCATACTGAAATAGTAGAACGTGTGTGTGATTGTGTGCGTGTGCGTGTGCGTGTGCGTGTGTGTGTATGATTGTGTGTGTGTGTGTGTGTGTGTGTGTGTGTGTGTGTGTGTGTGTGTGTGTGTGTGTGTGTGTGTTTCAGCTTCATATGATCAGTTTCATCTTTCATGCCTCTACCAGCTCCTACCAAGAGCTAAGTTTGCCATGGGCTTAACAGGCAAGACTGGAACCACACAGACGAGTTTCATCCACTTAATGGATGCGTCTCCGAGAGTGTCGCTCAAATTTCCAGACCAACACAGAAGATGTCTGTATCCGTAGGGCCTGGTTGACGCTGGGATATATCATTAAGTACGCGTAGCAGTCTCAGACCAGAATGGCACTCCATAAAATCATCATCATCACCATCCTCATACATCAACTTTAAAAATAAAAGGCCTCAATGATATGGCCCTTGGTACTCTGCTGCCATGGTGACCTAAGTTTCGTTTTCCTCTCCACGTTTGTGCCTTCGTTTGTTTGGGTTCGCGTCGAGTTCGCCGTCAACGGCAAGTTATCGGGGACTGTCGCTGGACAGACGTGGTGCCTTCCTCCCCAAGGGGACTTCCACTCATGCTGGCGGCGCAACTAAGCAACTGTCGTCGTCAGTAATGGGCACAGTAGATGGTGGTATCCTGCCTGCTTTGGATCTGAACACCACGGCAGTGCGGCGTCTCCTCTGGTGGGTTGCGTCATGACGACTCGACATTGGTTGTTCAAACCAGGCCGTGGCTGTGGACGGGGAGCCGGAATGAGTAGCGTTGTGGATAATGCCATTAAACTGACACAAAAGATGAGGGAGCTTAAAAAATGAAGAAAGAAAGACAACTAAAAAAAAAGAAATAAAAAAATGTTTTGAAAAAAACGAACGAAAATTTAAAAAAAAAGAAAAAAAGAAACAGAAAACTAATCTTCGATGCAAATAAGATAAATGTTTTCTTTACAGGCTGGAGGTTTAAAGTAAAAAAAAAAAATTTAAAAACTTGTCTCCCAAAATTAAGGATTGCTTTTACAGTTGTCTCCCATCACATTATAAATAGAAACATTCTCTGACGAGTAATCATTCTTCACAGAGTTTTCACACTCCTTCACATGCCATTTCCATGGAAACGCGTGCATTTAAAAAATGTACGGCAACATACAAAAAAAAAAAATTATCCGTGTGTCAGTTTTCGAGGCTTGGGGCTGGGTGCAGCGCACTTGAAGCGTTCCTATTTCAACAGTCACATTTCAACAGGAATGTTTCAGCAAATAAAACCTCTCGTTTTACTCGAAATAAAAAGGCGGTATTTCTTCCCTCGTTCTGTTTTGTTTCGTTTGGTTTTTGTTTTGGATTTTTTTTTTTTATCTCCTGCTCACTTTCTCCTTCTTCAATGTTCTTGTCTTCCACAAATGGCATCTTGACGATCGAAAGCGCTGCGGGTCAGCATGAAAGAGTGATGTCCCTTTTCTCTCTCCTTCCCTCCCTCGCGTCAGGCTCCCTTCTACTCTAACCCTCCACGTTTCCCCACCATCAGAGCACAAATTACATGTGTGTGCGCGCGCGCGCGCACACACACAACACACACACACACACACATACACGCGCGCGCGCGCGCGCGCGCGTTCACTCCCACTTTAGACCGATCTTAACTTCCCCGACCCTCTCCCCACCTCCTCCAACTATGCATTCATCCCCGTCCCACCCCAGACCTACAACGGCTGAACTTCAACGGCACACATGTGCAGTATATATTACAACTTATACAAACAGACAGAATGAAAGAAAGAAAGAAAGAAAAAGGAAGGAAGAAAAAGGAAAGGAAGGAAAGATGGGAAAAAATGGAGAGAAAAAGAAAAGAGAGGAAAGTAGAAAAGGAGGGAAGAAAAATAGAAATGACAGAAGATATTACAGGAGGGGAAAGAAGAAGAAGGGGGGGGGGGGGGGGGGGGAGGGGAGGGGGGGGGCAGCGGAAGAAAAGAAGTACGGAAAGAACAAAGAAAGTCAGCAAGTTAGCACGGGAGGAAAGTAAGAGGGGAAAAAAGGGACGGAAGGAAGGAAAGAAGGAAAGAAGAACCCGCCTGCTGATAATTTTCAAGCTGCACCTTCTATGGTAAACTTTTTTGGGTCCCCTTTTTGGTTACCCCCATTTTCTGTGCGACCTCCGTGATAATTTTCAAGTTCCAGCCCCTATCGCAAACTTTTTTTTTTCCTATCCCTTATTGGTTATCCAATTTTCTGTGTGACCTCCGCGGCGTTACTCCCACGCTGAGCTGATTGATCAGAGAGAAAAAAAAAAACCCCAGTATAAATGACTTTACATTCTTAAACGATGAATAATATACGCTTCATTTAAATCATAACCGAACATTTTTTCCTCCGATCAAATCCACTGGAAAAAGGTCGCAGCTTCATTGTGTATTGCTTTTGTCAAATTGACCGCAATAAGAAATGAAATGACAAAAACAAAAAAACCCTGACCTGAACCGATCTAAACCGCGTTAATCCTATGGCTTGCATTGATTTTTTTTCATATAGAAAAATAAATAATTTTTTTTTTTTTTTAATCTTTCACTTTTTTAAAACCGTAATCTGGAGAATGAAAATGGAGGAGCGTGTCAACCAATCAGCGTCTGCGGAGCGGACAAGCGTGTGTGGTATGCGTATAGCAATTATTGTGCACGTGCACATGCAATTTTTTTTTTCAACACAAATTGAGCGTTTCTTGTGCGTGATCTTTAAATTTCTTATTCTTTCCTTATTTTCCTGTTTGCTTATTTTCTCCTCAGTGCGCGTCCGCGCACGTACGTGTGTGTCCGCGTGTGCGTGCGTGCGTACGAGCTTGCGTGCGTGCGCGCGCGCGCTTTGCGTGTGTGTGTTGTGTGTGTGTGTGTGTGTGTGTGTGTGTGTGTGTGTGTTGGGAGGGGCGTGTGCCTGTGTGCGTGAGTGCTGGTGTGTGTGTGTGTGTGTGTGTGTGGTGTGTGTGTGTGTGTGTGTGTGTGTGTGTGTGCGTGTGTGTGTGTGTGGTGTGTGTGTGTGTGGAGGGGAGGGGAAGGGGTGGGGAGGCAATAGCAGAGCGTGCACACGCGCCTTTTGTTTTTTTTTGTTTTTTTTTTTTCTGTGGACATTGTACGCACTTGAACTTATGGCCCCCGAGCTTTGCTCTCGACTCCCAGCGACAGCCCTGAGCTGTAAACATGGCATGGCATTGCATGGACATAGAAGGGGGAGAACTCTTTCTGCCAAAAAAAAAAAAGGATTACGTCTTATTTGGAACCCAAACATCGGGCATTGAGTATGGGTTACGTTACGTGTCAAAACATCGTTCAGAGTAAAATAAAACTTTCAGAAGAATGTGCGGGAGAACCTGAACGTTATTACCTGCTGGCCAAAACCGCCTGAAATGAAAGAAACGAAAATGCTTTGTTCACGCATAAGCGTGTCTCCCCCCCCCCCCCCCCCCCCCCCCCCACCACACACACACCTCCCCACCCCCCTCACCCACCCCCACCCCATTCACCACCCCACCCCCACGTCTGTGGTTCACGCTGCTTGAAACTCTTAATAATCTTGAAACAGCGAAGCATTCACGACCGCGATGTATTTCCGTTAACGATTACAGGGCTTTTAGTGAAAAACGTTCTAAATCTTTAAAAGAGCTGAAGCTAAGGCTGTGGGTGACCACCTCAAAACCCACAATATTTTTTTTTATATAATGCCCTAGTTTTTGTAGCTCCCATCCCTCCCCTTTCTATCCATCTCATCGACTCGCTTTCTCGCGATAAGATGATGCTCTGCGTTAGAATAAATCCTTAAATCAGTGGCGTAAACTTCCCCAAACAGCCCACCCCATTGAATTTCCGTCAGATGATATCTTTCTTTGGTTTCCACATCAAATATCTACGCCACTGTTTGTAAAAGCGCTCATCAATGCGTCAACACAAAGGGGGCCTTTTAAATGGGACACTTCCCCCACTTCCAAGTGACTATGAGAAAAGGCTACCACTTAAAGGGTAACTAACTTGAGCCCTTTCCACTCACCTAACGAGGTGTCACACATTCACTGTGAAGGACGTTCGTCGAACTCATACAGAGCCATCCGTGTGAAATATCTCGAGTGTCCTTGTTAAAAAAAACTATTCGCAGAAAACAAAATCTCGCTGTTTAAGTCTTCACGGTTCTTGCTTTGTTTGCAGGAATCCGCGTGCTTCTCACCTTCGGTGAAAATGTCGTCAGCTTCGTCGTCATTCTCTGTGTGTCATTGGGCTTCCTTTGCCCCCTAGGCCTATCACGTGACAAACCTGGGTACTAATTTCATCTGGGCTTCATTCTCGTCGAAGACGTGGTATCCATGTTCTGATACATGTTTTATTACCTCCGCCAACTTCTTCATGGTCTTCTGCTCTAAAACGAGTTCTTGCAATTTTTACGAATATTTCACTTGCTCCGTTATTTCTTTTCGACCAACATTTCATATTAAAAGACAGCGTCCACGGGCCATTTCCAGTGTGAATCTTAAGGTGCGTTCTGCTCTTCTCCCCATTCAACTACATTCCCCTTCCCCATCTTCTTCCCCTCCCAACCAGTTCTCCACCACTTCCATCCTTCTCCTTTCGAACAGCGGCGTGGCCGAAGTAGAAAGTTAGCTCACTGGTTGACGGTGTTGAGTTTAAATTGCCACGAACGAGCGTGTTCGTCCTCCTAAACACATGCACCACAACTCCGAAATCCATCATTAGGTGTAGGCTTACGCTTCATTCCTCAGAACTGCCCCTCGTATTTCTTCACCTCTTCCTTTGATCCTCAGTCTTTGGTCACGTTGATTCCACTCTGTGAGCTGGGGCCAAAACTCCTCGGTGTGAGCGCAGAAAGATTTTGAGCTCGAAACACGTGCAGCACAGTTTTACGCGCTCATGGCATGTTCCTCCAAACTGAGGTGAACAGAACGTATTACACGCGCAGAAAGTGTGTGCGTGTGTGTTGTGTGTGTGTGTGTGTGTGTGTGTGTGTGTGTGTGTGTTTGTGTGTGTGTGTAAGTACTGGTTTCCAGTATCTTAATCAGTTTTGCCGTTGCTGTCGAGTATTTTCATTATTTATTATTTTCATGCATTTCGTAAACTGATAATACATGCACAGCATTCGTTTCTTTTGCCTTTTTTTCCTACGTCGTGTGGTTATTATCTGGAATGTGTGTCAATAAGTATGCCTTGCCAGCATGTCGTCCTTCATAGCAATTTTGTGTGTGTGTGTGTGTGTGTGTGTGTGTGTGTGTTGTGTGTGTGTATGTGTGTGTGTGTGTGTGTGTGTGTGGACGGTTAATTAACGACCAAAACAATTCTAAAAAGAAACAAAGTTACGACAGACAGATAGACAAACATGCAGATAGGTGACCTGCCGCCGTGCCGAAGTAGCGCCGCGGACTCCCGGCTGGGAGGTTGCGAGTTCAATTCCCATCAGGGCGATGTGGGATTTTTCTTCCCAGACCGGCTCCTGCCCAGAGTTGAGTTTGCTGCGGGCTCAACTGGGAAGACTGGAACCACACAGTCGAGTTTCATCCACTGAATGGATGCGTCTCTGAGAAAGTCGCTCTAATTTCCTGACCAATATTGTAGGTGTCATCTCTCGGACCTGGTTAACGCCGGGATATATTATGAAAGGAAGCGTAGAGCACAGCCCTGTCATGCAATCTCACACCGAAATGGAAATCCGTAGCATCATCTTCATCACCCTCATTCTCATCGATCAGCATAAAAAAGTCTAAAATTCTGTGGCCCTTCATGCCCTGCTCTCATGGTGACCCCAGTTTCGATGTCCTCTCCACGTCTGTGGCCTTGATTGGATTCCGTCGGTGTCACCAGTATCGGCGGGTCCACGGGGGCTCTCGTTGGACGGACGTGGTGGTGCCCTCCGGAGGGAGAGCTCACTCACGCCGGCTCCGCGACTAAGCAATTATTGTTGTCAGTAGGGGCTTAGTAGGTGGTGTCCTGCGTATGTTGGAGCAGAACAGACGCCACTGAACACTACCGAAGTGACTCGGCAGCAGTGCAGTGTCTCCTCCGGTGGGTTGCCTCATGACGACTTGACATTGACTGCTCCCTGTGGATTGCCGGTGCCTGGGCTGCGGCGGGACTGACCGGGCTGTGGCTGTGGACGGGGTGTCGGAATGACCGGGCTGTGGCTGTGGACGGGGTGTCGGACTGACTGGGCTGTGGCTGTGGACGAGGTGTCGGAGTGAGCGCCGTGGGTGCACTGCCACTGGGATGGCACAGAAGATGGAACAGCAAAATGAAACAAAAATGCAGATAGGCAAACAGACAGAATCCAGAACAGTAGAAGCTGTCAAACAAAAGATCACTCCAAAATATGTCTTTTTTGTCATCTTCCCTCCGAGGGCCTTAACAACATCAAACAGAAAGCACTGCTTGCTGGACAGACAAGAGGAAGAAAAGTGCGGAGTGTGTATGTGTGCGCTGGGGAGAGGGGGGGGTGGAAGCAGGGGGATCCTTTCGCTGAGGAAAATAATCACACATCCTACTGTTGTCCCTGAGGAAGTGACGTGGATCAGAATGACGTGACTTGAGCCGACCTTCCCCAGCCTCGACCTGACCGAAGTGCGTGTGCCTTATGTTTGTCTGCGAGGCTGACCTGCGGAGAGAACGCAGATGATTAATGTAAACACCTAGAACACGAGAGCAAGATTTATTCGCCTATGACTCCTGGTTGGGGCATGAAGGTTGCAACGGGGGGGGGGGGGGGGGGGGGGGGGGGGGGGGGGTTGTCTTAGAAGTATGCAATTCTGTGAACATGGTTCAGCAGACCAAGCACAAACTGACATGGTCACATTTTTATGTGTGTTTGTTTGAGAAACTTATAGGTGGAGTACAGCTCTCTCTCACAGTAGAGTACAACTATCTCACAGTGGAGTACAGCTATCTCACAGTGGAGTACAGCTCTCTCACAGTGGAGTACAGCTCTCTCACAGTAGAGTACAGCTCTCTCACAGTGGCGTACAGCTCTCTCTCACAGTAGGGCACAGCTCTCTCAGCGGAGTCCAGCTCTCTCACAGTGGAGTACAGCTCTCTCATCCAGTCTCAGACCGGGATGGCACTCCACAGCATGATGTCATCAATCTCATCCTCATCGATCAGCATCAAGAGAACTCTCAAGTTCTGTATCCCTTCATGCCCTGCTCTCATGATTTCATCTTCACTGCTTCTCCCTTGGTGAGCACGTATTGAGGTCGCCGGTATCAGCAAGTTCCTGGAGACTGTCACTGGACGGATATGGTGTTGCCCTCCGGAAGGGGACGCTAACCTATGCTGGCTCCACGACTAAGCAATTATTGTCATCAGTAGAGGGGGGTGGGGGGGGCTTATAATGTGGTGTCTTGCATATGTTGGATTTGAGCAGGCACCACCGAGCACCACCAAAATGACTTGGTAGCAGAGCAGTGTCTCCTCCGGTGGGTAACCTCATGGCGACATGACGTTGTTCCGGTGAGACTGGCGGTGCCGGGACTGTTGCAGAACCAGCCGGGATGAGGCTGTGGACGAGGAGCCGAAATGAGAGGCGGGTGGAGGGGGGGGGGGAGGTGACGCCACTGACGTGCCAACGACGATTAAAAAAATGTCTGCCGTTCCAGCCTGTTTCCATTGCCAGCTTTTGGCCACTGCATACATCAGGGTCCCCTGGAGCAAGCCATGTTCTTTACGATACAAACCAAAAATCATCCCACACAGAAAGACTCTACAGCAGTCACGTCACCTGACGGAAAAAAGCGTTAGGCTGCCGATCTTCCATAACAAAAACTAATCTTGAATTGAATCAGTGTAAAGACGAGGAGGAAAAGACGAGGAAATGTGTGTGTGAAACGCTGAGAGATGGGGGGTTATTTCAAGAAAATTCTTATTTTAAACGAAAGCGAACGTAGTAGCTGACGCTCTGTAGCTGATATCAAAGCTGTGTCCGTGCGTGCGTGCGTGCATGCGTGCGTGTGTGTGTGTGTGTGTGTGTGTGTGTGTATGTGTGTGTGTGTGTGTGTGTGTGTGTGTGTGTGTGTGTGTGTGTGTGTGTGTGTGTGTGTGTGAGCGTGTGTGTGCGCGGGCGCGCGTGTATTGTTTTGTGTGTGTGTGTGTGTGTGTGTTTTGTGTTTTCGCGCGCGCGCGCGCGCGCGGTTTCATGCATGCATGCTTATGTACACGCATGTGTGTGCACGCGCACGATCGATGATTTACATAAAAATTTTGACCCATGTTATAAAACAAAAGGTACAAACAGAATGTTTGTTGGTTTTGCTTTTTTTTCAATTCATATATCAGGTGGTTATTACATGGCATGTCTGTCGATAATCATATCTTGCATGTTTGTCAGCATGTCTTGCATGTATATCAAATCAGTCTGACTCGTATGTCTCTAGATATGTCATGCATGTCTGTCAAGTGTAAATTTCTTGCGTTCCTGTTGGCTTAACTATGTCTTGCATGTTTATCAGTATATCTTGCATGTGTATCAATGTGTCTTGCACGTAAACATATGTGGCTCGCATGTTTATCGACATATCTCACAATATCTATCGATAAGTCTTCTTATGTGCTTAAGTTTTTGTTTTCAGGCGAATGGAAAGTTCTCCCACTGATGTAAGAAGATAGTGTCCTGGGAGTCTGTTGCCTTGAGGGCCCAACAGATAAGCTGATAGGCATGCAGTCCATCTCTAATCATATTATCGAGAGGGAGGCCTAAGGTGTAGTCACTAATCAGGAGACATCACTGGTTTTTATGCTGGAGGAGAGGAGGCGGATAAAGGCAGCACGTAAAAGAGTTTTCGTGCCGAGTCTCCAACCCGCACGGGCAAAATAATTTTCTCTTTTTGTCTCGATCTGAGCACCATAGAGGTGACTCGGCAACAGTGCGGCGTCTCGTCTGTCGGGTCGCCTCATGACGGCGACTTGATATTGACTGCTCCCTGCTGTGAGCTGCCAGTGCAGCGGCTGACACAGGAACAAACCTGTGTGTGATTCTTCTTTGTAGGGAAGGCAAAAGGAGCGGGATGGGAATCATGCCATTGGTGGGCATGTAGGATGTGACAGTAAAGAGAGAGAGAGAGAGAGAGAGAGAGAGAGAGAGAGAGAGAGAGAGAGAGAGAGAGAGAGAGAGAATGATTGAATCAATACAGACAGATGGATTAACGGACAGACAGACAGACAGGCAGAAAAAAAGACAGACAGACTGACCAATAGACAGACACACGGATAGATAAATAGACAGATGTGGAGAGAGAGAGAGAGAAGAGGAGAGGAGAGAGAGAGAGAGAGAGAGAAACACAAATTACTCCTATAAGAGTGCTCAGGAAACGAGAGAGAGAGAGAGAGAGAGAGAAGAGAGAGGGAGAGGAGAGAGAGAGAGAGAGAGAAGGCTAACGTATAACACGCACTGTTATAACAAAGTTGTGCGAGTGTGTGTGTGTGTTGGGGGGGGGGGGGGAGGGGGAGGGGGGGCTTAGATATGGCAGTAATTTTACTTCTAAAAGAAAACCCAACCTGCGGAAAACAACCGAAAAAAAATAAACAAAAAATATTGAGCAGCATAGTGTCTTCACCAATAATTAACTTTTTTCGTTTTATTCTCTGAGAGATTGCATCACTCCTAAGATGGAGTATGTTGGGTATGGAACAGGATAATTGGCAAAAACAAAAAAAGAAGATTCTTCACATAAGAAGCCATAGGAGTGCTCTGCAAACTATGGGAGAGAGAGAGAGAGAGAGAGAGGGTGGGGTGGGGGGGGAGAGAGGCCAGCACGCACTTCTACCCATTAAGTTTTAAACGTGTTTTCTCCATTTTTAAGGTGGTCATTAAAGTATAAAAACAAAGTAGTAAACTACGTGGTAAAGAAAGGTTAAGGAGAAAAGGGTGGTTAGGAGGGGAGGAATAAAGGGGAAGGGGGAGGGGAAAGTACATACCAGTACATCGTCTTTAAAAGTTAGTTTTCTGCAAGGAACGTTAACTCTCTACCGAAAAGTTACGAGAGAGAGAGAGAGTGAGAGAGAGGGGGAGAGGAGAGAGAGAGAGAGAGGGGGGGGGGGGGTGGGAGACAGACAGACAGACAGACAGAGACAGAGACAGACAGACAGACAGGCAGACAGACAGGCAGACAGCCAGACCGACCGACAGACAAATTGACAGACAGGCAGACGGACAGACGGACAAGCAGACAGACGGACAGACAGATAAACAGGCTGACGGACAGACAGAATCCAATGCGGCAGAATTTGTCAACAGAAAATCCTTCAAGAAAATTCCGTTTCAATGATCTCCCCCTCCGAGGGCTGCAGCGAAATTAATCAGGAGGAGGAACTGCAGCCTGGGCATACACAGGGAGGATAGAGGAGGCAAGGGAAGGTGGTGACAGGGGGGGTGGGGGGGGGGGGAGGCAGGGCAGGGTGGAGGAGAGATGTCCCTCCAGGTGAGAGAATAATCCCACCTCTTATCGCTGTCCCAGAGGAAGTGACGTGACTAGAATGAAGCGGCCTGACCCGACCGCCCCACCACTCGCGTTGGCCGAAGTGCACGTGCATGAAAATCTGACATGCAAACAGCACAAAGAAATGAATGCAAACACATCGAAGTCAAGAACAAGATTCACTCGTCTTTGATCCCTGATTGGAGCATGGAAGATTAAAAGGGGGGTGGGGGTGGGGGGGGGGTTGAACAGTGGGAAGAGGTCTTGGGGATGATTACAAAATCTGTGAATATGGTGCAACAGACACAGCATAAGACATATCACGCGTACAAAAAATGGAAAGACTTAAATGGTCTGGGCATAATTTCCTGGTTTTGAGAAAAAAAAATTCCCATGAAACCGCTTTTTTTACTTTTTTTTTTTTTTTTTTTTTTGGTTTTTATTTGTTTTTGTTTTGTTTTTGGTTTGGTTTGGTTTGGTTTGGTTTGGTTTTTTGTTGGGTTTTTTTGTTTGTTTTTTTTTTTTTGTTTGTTTGTTTGTTTGTTTTTTTGTGTTGTTGTTGTTTTGTTTTTGTTTGTTTGTTTGTTTGGTTTGGGGTTTTTTTTTTTTTGTTTTTTTTTTTTTGGGGGGGGGAGGTTTTTTTAGCCTGTCGAATACTTTTTTTTCTTAATTTTGGTCGTTTGTTTCCTGTAAACCTTTTATTCAGAGGACATTTCTTTTTCCAGATATTTCATAATAAAATTTAAGAGCCCCCCCCCCCCCCCCCCCCCCCCCCCCCCCCCCCCCCCCCCCCCCCCCCCCCCCCCCCCCCCCCCCCCCCCCCCTTTCCACATCCATTTACAGTCTGTTATATTTGGAACAAGTTTTGATAAACGTGAAAATTCACCGCTGCGACATCCACGTTTTCACGGGTTACAATATATTGGACATTGCATGATCAAAAACTAAAAATTCACACCTATGACATCTACAATATCACCATCTGTAACACTTGGGACGTTCCTTAATAAAAGTGAAAATTCACCCAATGAGACACTTACGTTTTCATAATCTGTAATATTTGGGGCGTTCCTTAATAAAAGTGAAAATTCACCCAATGAGACACTTACGTTTTCATAATCTGTAATATTTGGGGCGTTCCTTAATAAGTTAAAATTCACCCCTGTGACACTACGTTTTCATAATCTGTAATATCTAGGACGTTGCCATATGTGTTGTTGTGTGTTGTGTGTGTATGTGTGTGTGGTGCTGCTGCATGTGTGCGTGATGTGTGTAGTGTTCATTTATATGTTATGTGTGTGTGTGTGTGTGTGTGTGTGTGTGTGTGGTGTATTTGTTGTTTCTTGTCTTCATGAGGGCTGCGTGATTCACCAAATTCTGCACTTCCGCCTTGTGCATGATCAGATCTCCCACTTCGCCCTTTGCACTGACTGATTCACTTCCGCCATTTGCACTGACGATCTCACTATCCGCCCATTTGCACTGACCCAATCTCCACCTTCCGCCCCATTTGCACTGATCCAGATCTCCACCTTCCGCCCCATTTGCACTGACCCAGATCTCCCACCTTCCGCCCCATTTGCACTGACCCAGATCTCCCACCTTCCGCCCTATTTGCACTGACCCAGATCTCCCACCTTCCGCCCCATTTGCACTGATCCAGATCTCCCACCTTCCGCCCCATTTGCACTGATCCAGATCTCCCACCTTCCGCCCCATTTGCACTGATCCAGATCTCCCACCTTCCGCCCCATTTGCACTGATCCAGATCTCCCACCTTCCGCCCCATTTGCACTGACCCAGATCTCCCACCTTCGCCCATTTGCACGATCAGATCTCCGCCCATTTGCACTGATCCAGATCTCCCACCTTCCGCCCCATTTGCACTGATCCAGATCTCCCACCTTCCGCCCCATTTGCACTGATCCAGATCTCCCACCTTCCGCCCCATTTGCACTGATCCAGATCTCCCACCTTCCGCCCCATTTGCACTGATCCAGATCTCCCGCCCCATTTGCACTGATCCAGATCTCCCACCTTCCGCCCCATTTGCACTGATCCAGATCTCCCACCTTCCGCCCCATTTGCATTGATCCAGACCTCAGTTCACTTGTTATCTTGAAGCACAAAATTACGCCCCCAAAAATTGACGCTTTTGAAATTGTAGATACTGGCAAGACAGTGATATTTTTTTCTTTAAAAAAAAGGTTGTGCGTGCAAAAAAAGTCCAATTAAAGATAGGATTGCCCTAGCAACTTGAAGAGAGAGAGAAAGTGAGAGAGAGAGACAGAGAGAGACAGAGAGAGAGACAGAGAGAGACAGAGCAGGGTGTGAAGGGACGGGGGGGGGGGGGGGGGGGGTCAAGTGCGGCTTGTATTTCTTTTCAGCAAGTTTTAAGCAGGTAATTTGTGCGATTAAATACAAGAAAGATTAAACTGTGTGTTAGGGAAGATGAGGGAGAGAAGGATAGTTGTGGGCGATCTTCAGACTTAATTAGCGACCCCCCAAAAAAAATTAAAGCGGGAACAAGTTGAGAGAGAGAGAGAGAGAGAGAGAGAGAGAGAGAGAGAGAGAGAGAGAGAGAGAGACACACACCCCACACACGTGCGCGCGCGCACGCACGCGCACACACACACACACACACACACACACACATGCACACACGCATGCACGCATGTGCGCACGCACACACGCACGCGCACACACACACACACACACACACACACACACACACACACACACACACACACACACAGAGAAATAGAGAGAGAGCAAGAGAGACAGAGACAGACAGACAGACAGACAGGCTGGCAGATAAGAGCAGACACAGAGACAGACAGACAGAGGCCAGCACAGCCGAAGTTGTCAACAAAAGATCCTGCAAGAGAGTGTCGTTTCAATTATCTCCCCTATGAGGGTTGTAATGAAATTAATCAAGGGGGAAGAAACCGCAGGCTGGTCAGACAAAGAGGACGGTGGAGGGTTTAGGGAGGTGATCCTCCCTCTGAGACAATAATCTCACCTCCCTTTGCCGTCCCTGGGGACGTGACGTGACCAGAATGGCATGGCGTGACCTGACCCTTCCCTGCCTTCCGAAACCTCGATCTGGTCAGAGTGCGCGTGCCTGGTGTCTGTGGTGCGAGTCTGACCTGCGGAGAGAATGCCAGTGATTTGAACTCAAGACGGGGCCGGAACAGCTCAGTGGTAGAGCGCCGTACTCGTAATCTTGGGGTTGCGGGTTCGAATCTCCGCCGGGCCGTTTCGGTACAGGGGGATTTTTCCCTCGGAGTTAACGTTGGTTCTGACTCCATTTCCCATACAGTCCTTCGAATAAGACTATAAACCGAGGTTCCGTGTGTGAACGCACACATAACATCTTGCACACACGTAAAATCCCATCACCAATTTTCGGAAGAGAAGGCCATTTTGGCCGTTGGTACGGATGACACGTTACACATAGCATGCACCTTCCCTGAAGTTGGAGTATGGCTACCTTAATGCGGGGATACAAAAAAAACGGTCATACACACAAAACTCACTCTCTATACAGGCGGTGTCCGCAGGAGTATAAGCCTGCGTACGCGAAGAAGAACTCAAGAACACGCTTTATTCGCCTGTGTCCCTGTCTGGAACATGGAGGATGCAATGGGGAGCGGGAGCATGAGGTGGTTTTACCAATCTATGAACTGTTTAAACAGACTAAGCATAGGAACCAAATAGACTACACAAATAAAAATATAAAGACCTCAATGGTCTTGGCACTTTTTTTTTTTTTTTTTTTGTCATTTGAATTGATTGAACAGAATTTTTTTTTTTTACTGTAGAACACTACGAACAAAAGTTGAAATCAGGTTGTTGATTTTTGTTTAATTGTTTGTTGTTTTTGTTGATGACGTTTCCTTTTTGTGGGAGAATCGGGGTAGGGGATGAGGGTGTGGAGTCTGTGAACCTTTAATTCGTAACGAACAGGGGGGGGGGGGGGGGTAGGGAGGTGGAGAAGAAGAAGACACATCCGACTATGCCAGTGCGACCCAGAGAAGCACTGCCCTCAACCGCCGAACCAACCAAACGTAAGCAATCCTGCAGCACGCTTGGAAGTCTGTGCAGGCACGGGCAGGGCATTCCATTAAGGCGTCAAGGGGCTTAACTGCTCCCTGGCAGATACCATTCTGTAATGGTCACTAGGCACGACGCAACAGACCATTCATGGCAGCGTCCCATGGGTGTACCAGCCGCCTTTTATGGCTGCAGAACACGCCAGCGAGAAACAACGAGCGAATTGCTGAGTGCATTCTGCGGCCCCAATCGCTGCTGTTTCGCCGGCAGGTGATAACAGGACACCTCCTGAAACTGCCAAGCTTTCGCCTCACTGTCTTACGCACCCTCTGAAGAGGAATTCTGGTTACAGTCTTTCCCGCTGTCGACAGGACTTTCTCTGTGGTCAGTGGGTCTTTCCTCACGGTCGATGTGCCTTTCGCCAAAGTCGGGCCAACGGCAGAGAATGAAAAAAAAAAAATCCTAAGGTGCCAGTAGGACACGGGGAAGTGTCCTCAAGTGCCGACCCAACGGAACGTGAAACATTGAA
This sequence comes from Conus canariensis, assembly GCA_033310375.1. NCBI lineage: Eukaryota > Metazoa > Mollusca > Gastropoda > Neogastropoda > Conidae > Conus > Conus canariensis. Next base: position 42,189,551 of record CM065725.1, read on the forward strand.
CACATTCTTTAACAACACTGAATATTTCATCTTTTCTGACATCCATGTCACAATCTACACGGTGTCTGTCTTCTATAGAAATGTTTTTTTCCCTGCCATCCCGTTTCCATTGGCCAGTCTTTGACTAATCCGTGCATCGGGGCACCCTGGGGCACACCATGTTCGTTGATTGCCTCACAATGCCAACCAAAAATCATCCCCCAGAGAAGGACCTGAAAGCTGTCTTTGATCTCGTCACCTGACAGAGATAAATCAGACGGCTGGTCTTCAAAACGAAAGGCTGAACTTGATTTAGGGTCAACGCAAAGGGGAGAAAAGGAAGGGAAGGGGCCATGATTTTATACTGTTAGCTCACGCTATGTAGTCGACATCAAAGCAAGTCCGGTGTGTGTGTGTGTGTGTGTGTGTGTGTGTGTGTTTTGTGTGTGGCGCGCGCGCGCGCGCGCGTTTGCATATGTGTTTGTGTATGTGTGTGTGCGTGCTCTCTCTCTCTCTCTCTCTCTCTCTCTCTGATTGTCTGTCTCTCTCTATCTCTTGATTGTCTGTCTGTCTGTCTGTCTGTCTGTCTGTCTGTCTGTCTGTCTCTTCTCTCTCTCTCTCTCTCTCTCTCTCTCTCTCTCTCTCTCTCTCTCTCTCTCAAAAGGCATAGTCAGAAAATCAGTCGTCCTTACATCCAACAAGCTTTTTTTCCATCTCATAATGTAAATGGTATCGGGAAGTGGGGGGGGGGGGGGGGGGGGGGATATACGTCAGACGATGACTTGGTGGATGAGATTTGTCATTTTGATTTTGTCAACGATGGAAACGTTCTTACGAGACAGGTCTTATATTTATTATATCGAGGTCTGTTCCGTAACAGAGAATTAAATTTCATTGCACTGAGTTGCGTTTTATTCTATTTTCTTGCATTTCATCGCTTTATGTTCATTTGCAGTTTATTGGTTTGTGCTGCGTTACATTTCATTGCATTGAGTAAATGGAGCCCTAGTCTACTTTCTTTTTCTCCCATCAGTTTATCAAGCCAATCCCCCACCCCTCCTTCCACCTCCCTAAATTATCTTGGTAATGGCAATTGCCTTGCCTTGACAAATCCTATTATGCCTATACATTTTACAGGGCATGGGTCTGGCGAAAACAGGTTCCAGAATAGAACATGCGGATTATCAGATAATTCGAGCAGAATGTGGAATCCTTCTTGCACTAATTGCCAACTCTGGGAACTCTTCGTCTAAAACTGTTCTTGGAAAGTTTTCTTCCGATCAGCAGTTTCGAGATTTTTTCTTTTTGTTTTCTTTCAGATCCCATACGCTGCAATTTTCCTCTGTGTGTGTGTGTGTATGTGTGTGTGTGTGTGTGTGTGTGTGTGTGTGTGTGTGTGTGTGTGTGTGTGTGTGTGTGTGTGTGTGGCGCGCGCGCGCGCGCATGTGTGTCTGAATCACAGGTACTCCGTAATCCTGTGTGTCTAATATTTGTTTTCTCTCTCCATTCTTTCGTTAATTTTCTTTTCTTTTCTTTTCTTTTAATCTCATCGCATAATTTAGATCAGCAAGGACAGATTGGAAGAATAGGTTCTGTCTGAAATTTCAATGCTTCATGGAGTAAAGGGTTTCTGAGTTCTGAGTTCTGAGTTCTCTCTCTCTCTCTCTCTCTCTCTCTCTCTCTCTCTCTCTCTCTTCTTCTTCTTCTTCTTCTTCTTCTTCTTCTTCTTCTTCTCTCTTCTCTCTCTCTCTCTCTCTCTCTCTCTCTCTCTCTCTCTCTCTCTCTCTCTCCCAGTAAGCTGTTGTTCATTGTCATCGATATTTACAGAGACAGGGCGGGAAGGGAAAGCAAGGATGTGAAAGACGTGCAGAAGGTTCGAGGAACTGGAAGTAAGCGGTGTCCTCCCAGAAATGCAACCCCATTATCTTCCCCTCTCCCCACCCCAACAACCTCCCTTACACACTACTTCCTACCCCTTCCTACCTCCCACCCCCCAATCCCCATCTTCCGCCCCCATCCCACCCAACTTTCACTTATATTTTGCCCTTCTTTATTCCCTTTTGTATTATGATTTTTCATTTCATTTCCCTCTGTCTGTTTTGTCTAATTTCCTTGTGACAAATAGACATCAAATAAGAAGATGCATTCGTTCATGGAACCCCGTGTCACTACCACACAGCATCGGTTCAATAACCCTCACCAGCCCAGCTCGAATGAAATGGGAGGAAGAAATTGCAAGACCTCGTTCCTGTCAGTGATGGAATGATGTGACCCCATGATACCACCTCAACCTCCCACGACTCCCTGTTGCCTCCGTCCTGAACGCATCGACTGCATATACGGATTGATTTGCGCATGGTTTTTGCTGATATTACATAGTATAGAGTTCGGTTTGACAGATCTGTCCCTATTCCCTCTTGAGGATTTGTATGTGGTATTTTTGAGCTCTTTGGAATATTCTGTCTTTCTTCGTAGACTTTTTCCCCCTTATGAAACAGCCAAGCCCGACAGCTGAGTTTGACTGCATTAGGGATGGTCTTTCTTTTTCCTCAAAGGTGGGTGACCTCAGTCTAGCGAAGCCCTAGAATACACACGTTTGGAAGGAATAACTCTAAAAGAGCAAATGATGCCAAATCTTGAATAATGGCAGTATCTTTGGGAAATGGGTTTAACAAGTTCAGTTTCAAAGGGAGGTGACTGCAGGCGGAAATTGAAATTAAATTGTAAAATTGTCTTGTCATTTGTCTGTCCCTGTTGTTTGGCGGACTTACTAATAATTCTTTTTTTTTTTAGTGGGTTCAGCGAGTCGTGGTTTCAAAAACCAAAGTTCATTTGTTATTGGTGTTGATGTTGTTGCTTTTTTCCCCGAGAACTCACCACCTTCTGGGAATGTGTGGATAGAATGATGTGACCAGTGTCATGAGCCCAGCCTTTGACGCACTCTGATTATATGCACGTGCTGCATGTACAGACGGACTGACCTACATTTCTCGGAGTGTCAAGGATTACCATGCACTGAGGTGTTCGGACGGGTCTCATGTGATTCCCCGCTCGCAGTATTGTGTTGTACTCTCTGGTTATTTTGAGGGCTTTTTTCCCCTCTTTGGTTTCCCCTGTCGATTAGGTCAGTCAACCCGAATGATAATCTCGGTCGATTTATGCATGAGCTTTTCTTTTATTAAATACAGGTCGCTTGTGCAGCACTGATATGCCCTAGAATACACACATGGGGAAAGAAGGTCAAAATGCGAATAATGCCAACATATTCGGCGAACTTGTATTCCCAGGCAGCAACTTCGGGAACTTTTTTCCAACTTCCAGCATAATGTAACTTTTTCTTCCCTCCTTACCCCTTCCTCCCTCCACCTGACTCTACCTTTCTCCGACTTCCCTCCGCTTCTCTCTCTCTCTCTCTCTCTCTCTCTCTTCTCTTCATTTCGAACATGGAACTATCCATTGTCATTGGTAATCAAGAGACAGCACTGAATGGTAAAAGTGGATAAAGAATTTTTTCCGATTTCTTGCTATGCACCAGCTCGCTGAAATTGACTGCCCAATGTTTTTACTGTGCATAGGAAATACTGCTCCTTTAAAAAAAAAAAAAGGATCAAATAAAACTTACCTGCTTACAACTGTTTTAACCTATAGTCCATCGTTTTCTTGAAAGCCCTGACTTATATGCCAGTCACAACAATCGATTGTGAGACAATGATTAACTGTAATTTCTGTGGTGTTGTGCTGCCAATGACACTTCTAAACGTGTTTATGTCAAGTCGTATTTTCATATACTCACCTTAAATCATGATCATTTATGTGTGAATATGTGCTGACATCTTTTTCTTTGTTATTCTCCGCGATTGTGAAGAGCACTGAAAAATGACAACTTTTCCGAATATGGTGCTATTTAAACTGTCTTTTGTTATCATCCTTATATGCAGATGAGAGAAAAGGATTTGGGGCACACACAATGCGCAAAAAGTGGCAACCTGAACTCACCCCAGAGCTTCGATTCAATACCCTTATCAGCACGGAGGGCTCCGGTGAAACGGGAATGGAAGAAACAGAACCCTGGGTGCCTGTCAGTGATGGAATGATGTGACCTGAAGGACGTCACCCCCAGCCTCCCACGCCTTCCCTAAGACAAAGTCCAATATGCAGGTGCTTCATATAGAAACTAGCCGGTTGGTTTCAGTTTCATCGACCCAGTCGGCCACACAGCGCCCTTTCTGGGTTGAAGTGAATGGTCCATTAAAGGGCCATGGATTTCCATGCAGGGGTGTTTGGCTGCAGATGGTAGGATTCCCTCCACCTATAGACTCCTATTACAATGCGTTTTGTCTCGCGGCGTTCTTTTGTTTCCCTTGATTGAATCGTGAAACTGAGTGATCACCTGAATTGTTCTGTCACTGTCTTCATATCTAAGTACAGAACTGTTGTCTAGACTGAGATGGACTTGTACATATATACATCAGGGGACACAGGACGAAGATGATAGACCTCATTAGATCCGACTCCTTCCGATTTTGTTTTTGCTCCAGTCGGCACTTTCAGGAACTTCTTCCAGCATCAAACATACTGAAGCACTTTGTCCCTCCTGCCCCCCCCCCCCCTCTCTCTCTCTCTCTGTCTCTCTCTCTCACACACACACACACACACACACACACACACACACACACACACACACACACTTTTAGCAAATTCCTGTCTGCTGTCTGTGATGATCAAGAGGCTGGAATGAATGAACTGGGGAGGAGGCTTGGAAAAGGTACAGAAAGAAGCACGCAAACTCCACAAGATATGAAACCTGAACTCGCCACAGAGCGTCATTTCAATAATCCCCACCGGCAGAGTACCAATGAAACGGGAGGGTAGACACAGGAAGCCTGCGCCACCGTCAGTGATGGAATGATGGAACAGGCGTGACGTAACCTTGGCCTGCCATCCCCATTCGGTCGTTTCATCCGTGACATGCACGGACTGCACGTGCAAATGACATTGCCCGCAACTTCCAGGCTGACCAGGAGTACACACAGGGGAGTCGTGGTAAAACGTTTAGTCACTCTGGCTCGTTTGTCCCCGTGACGAAATGTGTCTGTAGGTTCTGTACCCTTTGTCGCTCAGCACTCCTAAATTCATAAGGCTTAAATTCCTAACATAGAAGAGCTGTCCCATCAGAAGTGGGGTAAAACATCCGTCTAAAAAAAAAAAAAAAAAAAAAAAGAAGTACGCCTCAAGAGGCCCACCCATCGAAAAGTTGCGGGTTTGAATCCCGGCAGGGCCATGAAAAAAAAATTTGGCAGTAAAAGGGCAACTGGGAGTCATGACCCGGATCCGGCCCGGCCCTCTTAGAGTGTAAGGAGTTCAGGGCCGAAACACTTGCGTGATGGTGGGGTGGGGGTGGGGGTGGGGGGGGTTCTTTTCTGGAGACCTGCTGTCAAGCTCTCCCTAGAGTTTCTTCCCACTGATTTGGACAACCATACTTTTGCAGAAACCATTTACACAGCAGAGAGTAAAATAACACATAGGGGAAAAAATAGCCCCACAATGGGAAGTGTAAGAAATACAGGAACATGACTGGAAAGTAATTCTGTCTAAACGTATTATCCTCATTGTAAAAAAGAAAAAAAAAAAGGGGGGAGGGTTAGAAAAGTATACTGAAAAGATAGAAAAAAAATGAGGGAAAGGTTATACGAACTGATTAAGCTTGACGGGAGAAGGTAGTAAATATAGAAAAATATTTGGAAAAGTCATGCTGGCTAAATGTATCGCAGTCAAACGTTTAGAAACACCGCATAAAAAAAAAGAACAACAACATAGGAGAAATGATTGCTCTCTAAACGTATCCTCCAATCAAGCTTGTAGGAAAAGATAGGTAATCAATGGGGAACAATGCCAGTTGAACATACTGTGGCCAGATTTTGACGGAATACAAAGGTGAAAAACGAACATACATTTACAAGTAATGGTGGCTTTTTGTATCTTTGTCTCGCCTGCTGGGAAAGTTGTTAGGGAAATGTGAAAAATTAATGTTGGTAGTACCTATCACAGACAGACTGGTAGGAAATGCAGGGAAATAGAAAGGAAAGTACTTGTCTGTGCGACAACTCGGTCAACCTTGTAGGAAAAGCAGGTGGTTGGTTAAAGAGAGAGAGAGAGAGAGAGGAGAGAGAGAGAGAGAGAGAGAGAGAGAGAGAAGTAATGGTGGCTGAAAGTATCCCACGCTATAGGAATTGGCAGGAAATCGTGAGGAAAAGTAATGCGACCTGAACATATTTCAGTCATGTTCTGAGGAAAACTAAGGAGAAAGTGATGGCCGGTTGAACACAACTCTTCTCACGTTTTGCCCGTGGCGGGTCGCACGTGCCCTTGTTTGTGATCGACAGGCCTGGCTGAGATAACGGCTATCGGTGAAAACGAGGAAAGCGATCCTTTTCGGACATTACTTGAGCAAATGCATGCGTGATCAGGCACACACGCTCTCTCTCTCTCTCTCTCTCTCTCTCTCTCTCTCTCTCTTTGTTTTAAATACTGTGCACGCACGCGCCCGTGCGCGCGCGCGCGCGCGTGTGTGTGAGAGAGGAGAGAGGAGAGAGAGAGAGAGAGAGAGAGAGAGAGAGAAGGACAGGGATAGGCGGGGAAGAGGAACGGGGAAAGACGATGCGAGGAGAGTGCCAAGAGTGGCTCATGCGCATTATTCACGATCATAAGATGTCCACGCATTTATGCTTAAATTTTCCTTTAAAGTAAACGCATAGGCCATATATACAATGCAAAGCATCTTTGTCCCCATTACTCTATGTAGTATAGTACAACATGATCATTCATTCATTCATTCGTTGATCGATCGATCGGTCGATCGATTAATTAATGAAAACCTCAGTCTTGAGAAAGAGTCGATTGTCAAAGTTACTTTGAGGAAGACACGGAGTGTGTTTTTGTAGCAACACGTAAATAAGATCTGTGTCGTAAGTACAATCTGCATTTAAAAAACAACAACAAACAACAACAAAATTGGGTGAAGAAAGCTCCTGGCATTTGCACGCTATAAACATTAATTAGCGGCATCATAGCACCATCAAAAAATCATCTTTACTATACACCAACATACGTATCTGTCTAGATCACCATGATATTTCATTATTCAATTCAAACCTGAAAGTGACGTGCCGAACAGCCAGTGCTGGTGTTACGTATATCGTTTAGCATAATTATTTGCAAGCCAGATACAGGTCCAGATAGTAAGACAAATGGCACTGTGTCCCAATAAGAATACGACTGAACATTTTCACTGACAGTAACCTCGACTGTAAATCTGTGAGAGATCTTGCCTTGTTCTACCAATGGCTGCCAGAGCCCAGCGAACATGAGGCTAGGAATGAAACTGAATTCCAATGTGTGTGTGTGTGTGTGTGTGTGTGTGCGCGCGCGCGCGCGCGTGTGTGTGTGGTGTGTGTGTGTGTGTGTGTGTGCATTCGTTGGTGCACTCTTTAATTTAACATCTATTCACTCAAAGTTATTTCTGACAATAAATGAGAAGTGTGTGTGTGTGTGTGTGTGTGTGTGTGTGTGTGTGTGTGTGTGTGTGTGTGTAAGTGCTTGCATGCGTGCAGTTATACGGATATGATTATGGTGGATATTGCAATGTAATTTTTAAGCACTTATTCAACTCAAACCTCAAACACGAATCCCCTACCATGGAAGCATTCAAGACATTTCAGACTCGGAGCCTGTCATGTTTCCGTTCTCAACATCACACGACAGTCGACCCGGTGATGGCAATTTTACACTGAAAAATATGATTCGAAGTCTTCACGCGGATAGAAACGCTGTGTGTGCTTTGCAACGTCAAGCAAGTATGCTTGTGTAGTGGCGTCATCGTTTGTTTCCCCATGAGCTGCCATTCACCTGTTGCTATGACACACGGCCAAACAAAACAAGGGAAATAACTGCAGTCTGCCAGAAGACTGTCCAGTTTTGTTTCCCTTCCTGATAATTTTCACGCCTGAGCTTATGGCACCCTTCCCTCACCCCTTACCATCCCCTCCTTTACCCCCACCCTACCCTCCCTCCCGCCTTCCTTTCAGTTCAGTTTTGAGGATAGCACAGCACCTTTATGTCTAGACATGATGTTGCCCAAAAGGTAGGACTAATGGAAATGTTTGAAAGTCGCGCCAAATGGAAAACAATTTCGCGATTTCCGTTAATTGCTCATATGGATTTTTTTCTTTTTTTTAATTCAAATAAGTTCATAGAGTACAACACATTAGAAAATAGAATTTTAAAAAAAAACAAATCCAAACAAACGACAGATAAAGAGGAAATCAATACACTAAACACAACTACAATACCATTCTAATTTTTTTTTTTTTTTTTAAATGAGTGTGATCATAACACACTACGCATCACTTTCTGAACTGATGTTGGGTGGCTTAAATTGTATTTCAGTCGTCAGTTGCATCTTAAAGCCCATAATAAACATTTAGACGCGTGCATCAAAGTCCTTCGCGAACTCGCGCGCGCGAACACACACACACACACACACACACACACACACACACACACACACACACACACACACACACTCACACATACAGACACACGCGTGCACACACACACATGCAGACACATGCGTGCACACACACACGCACGCACCTCGCACGCACGAACGCAGGCGCGCGCTCAAAATTGCACTCTTCCAATTTGTGTGTGTCCATAGCGTTACATTTTATAACCTCTCTCTCTCTCTCTCTCTCTCTCTCTCTCTCTCTCTCTCTCTCTCTCTCTCTCACGCTGACTATTCTTCGGGTAAAATCATACATTTTTTTGGTCACATCTTACAATCATAAATCTATTTTTAGAAATTCATAGGTCCTCATAGGAAGTACACACAACACACACAACACACACACACAAACACACACACGCGCGCGCGTGCGCACACATACACGCACGCACGTACACGCGTATGCAAGTGCAAGTACGCACACCTGCACGCTCTCTCTCTCTCTCTTCTCTCTCTCTCTCTCTCACACACACACACACACACACACACACACACACTCATAGAGAGACAGGCATACAGACAGACAGAGAAAGAGGGCGGTATGGCGGTAAAGAGGGGGGGGGGGGGGGGGGGGTGTCTATCAAGTCTTACTTTTAAGAAAATATTAACATTCACATGAAAGAATACTTTTACCGAGAAAAAGTTCCAGTTAATATATGCAGATGTTGGCTAAAACATCACCACTTAAAAGAGTATAATTGAATGGTTTTAATAGTAAATTCAGTCGGAACGTTGTCTCCTGGCGGTCAGAGATTCATAAATCACCTTAAACTTTTGAAAGCCTTACTTTAAAATTAAAAAAAAATAATAATAAAATAAAAAAAAAGGTGTTTTGACAAGGTCTGATGACACGTCATATAGGCCTAAGCCATTCTTTTCAATCCTGTCATGGTGTCAAAAATTAGCTGTTATTAATAGTAAGTAATTTTCTTCGTTCCTTTAATGCTTATGTGTTTCTTTCTCGTCTAAATCACATAATAACATGGATGTTAATGTGGAAAATGATATCAGAACACGCACCCACGCCCGCACGCACGTCCGCGCGCACGCACACGCACACACACACACACGCACGCGCTTACTCACTTTTATAGACACACTCGCTCACACTTATAGATCTACATAGATCAACGATCATTGCACATTATAGTAAAGGTTGCTGATATAAATCATCGTCAAAGCATAAAATCACACAAACAGATTCACATGCACGTTCCATGTCCTCCAACTTATTGACTGATATCGTTTATAGTGAAAAGACGTTAAACTCCACGCAAATGCAGAGAAAGAGAGACAGACAGAGATAGAGACAGAGACACTGAGAGACAGAGACAGAGAGAAGGAATTATTAATTCATCACAGTATGCATGTGACGTAAATCAGGACGTCATTCTCTAGGATGATGTAACAGACCTCGGAGATCTTCGAATTCGAAACGAAGAACTCCCTGTCTGGTATCCTGTCCAGACTGTTAAACAAGCAAACGAACAAACAAAGAAACAAAGACAACGAGGAAGAAAAAGAATTAACGAAGAGATGATGCCGGGGGTGTGATGTGATAACTTGTGTGGATTGAGATGATGCTGGTAGTGTCAAAACTATGTCGGTCGCCTTCTCTCGTATTGATAAGGTAAGAATAACCCGGAGAAAAAAAGAATATGACTTGAAACACGCCGACGCAAATCAGAGCAAGTTACGAATGTGTATATCCATTCATCAATAATGTGATGATGATGAAAACAATGATTATGTAGGAGTGATTTCCGATATGTTATTTTGGACCCTGACGTACAGAACGCAATCAATAAAGCAAATCGGATGGCAGGACTCGTAAACAGATCTTCAATCGATACGTTGATAGACAGACAGACAGTCACACAGACAGACAGACAGATAGATAGATAGATAGATATAAAGCTTCACAAGGCTTTGATTAAACCTGACTCACAAAGACTTTCCAATATGCAAAACTGGAATCCATATACCGATGTGCACTGAAAAAGCCCAAAGAACAGCAATGAGACTGCTGGGGAATATAATGAAACAGAGCTGGACCGGGAAGGGGAGGTGGGAATACCTGGCTTCTGGGACACCCGTCCCCACCCTACCCCCATCTCTCTCTCCCTCTCTCTCCCTCTCTCTCTCTCTCTCTCTCTCTCTCTCTCTCTCTCACCTGAATATAAAGCATTTAAGTTCAGAGAACTAGTTTCATCATAGGGGTATTTACTTCATTTGTTTTAATTTTCTTTCTGTGTATGGTTATTGGCATTTGTTAAGAAATTTCACTTTACGTATTTTTGCTCTTTTTCTGATTACGATTGCGTAGGCTATATGATGTTCACACAACCCTTCATAAGGGGCCACGGCTTTTTATGAATCTCTCTCTCTCTCTCTCTCTCTCTCTCTCTCTCTCTCTCTCTCTCTCTCTCTCTCTCTCGTTTGCTTGTTTTTCTTTTGTTTCTGTTGTTAGTTAAAACTGGCGTGCTTCAACTTCTGAGGGTGTAAACCCCAGCTCCCCATAACGATAGACAAAAGTATGGTTTATCTCACTTTGGCTGCAATGCTTGATGACAAACCACCCATTTTCTTCATCGTTCCGATCTGACGATGCAGAATGCTTGCAGCCAGTGGTTATTTTCACGGAGAAAGTCCTTATTGTGGTCATTCTCTCCGTCATCAGACGACCAATGACGTCAATGAATCGCTTCATGTCGTTGCACAGAAAGATGAGGAAAGGCTAAACAGCACGTTTTACCAATAACTTAACTTCAAATCTAACAACATAATGTATATAATAAGATGCCCATCGACCTGCCTCGCCTTGAACGTTCGGCATAACTAAAGGGACACTACTGCTCAGATTGTCAGCTCATTTCCAGGCAAGATTATTTCCCTTCTCTGCTTTCCAGTGTGTGTCTGAGTGTGTGTGCGCGCGCACGCGCGCGCGCGTGTGTGTGTATGTGTGTCTGTCTGTCTGTCTGTCTGTGCAACTGTCGGAGGTTTGTGAAGGAAAGGAAAGAGGATTTTTTTTTTTTTGAGGGAGGGATAGTTTGGCCCCTGTCTGGGCCGTGGTTGGCTACTAATTGGGCAGAAAGAAATCAAAATAATTACTCCTTCCTTCATGACCTTGAGAAAATAACTCACTGTTTGTAGTCTGTCCCTTGCACATAGCAAATAATGCTCAGGGACACGGACACAAATTGATGCCTCGTCATGATTTCCGTGCTCAGCAAACGGAAACTGATAAGCCGGACGAAAATAACGGACATCTATCATTTCTTGAGCGTGTGCAATCAGGTGCTAAGAGCTTTTCAAACGTTTTAATTGAAACAATTTAACGTCGTTTTAGTCCAGTTAATGCTGGCTGGGGTGTTTAGCTCCAAACCAGACAGTCTTTTCAGAGCTGTCATCACAGAGAGAGAGAGAGAAAGACAGCCCTGTTCTGCTCTAGATTGATAGATAAATAAATATGTGAACAAATAAAGTAAGTAATAAGTAAATGAATAAAACTCATTACCGTTTACGAAACATACACGAAATTAACAATATAGAAGCTAATCCACTGGAGTCCTTTAGGCGTGGGGGGAGGGGAGGGGAGGGGGGAGACAATACGTTGCATCCGCAACATGCAAAGTGCAACCCTATAGAACCTCTTGCTGGTTCAATGTAAATCTCACTGACCAATCGAACGAACAAGTGGTCCTGACCTCGGCTGGGCCAAACAGTGAACAAACAATACATCTCTTGAAGTTTAGATTGCACCATCTGGTAGTTGCAAGGTTTAAATTTGTTCAGGAGCTGGGAGGACGAGGGTGGTGTATTTTGCTTTTCGTTGGCAAGAGCACTAGTTTGATTAAGAGTTTTTAAAAAAAATCTAGGCATAAATCTGAACACTGTGCATAATGGAGTGTCGGCCACTGAAAAAAAAAAAAGTAAATAGTTTAAGCCAACCTGGCGACTCTTTTTTTTTTCCCTTCATGTTACCGTAAACATATTTTCCTTTTTTCTCTTTAGTATCACAAAAATAATGACGATGTTAATAAATCTAATAAACAGAACGTAATAATGATAACTATAACAACAGAAATAAACAATGATGATGATGATGATAATATACTGATGAAATACTACTACTACTACTACTACTACTACTACTTCTGATAATAATAACAACAATAATAATAATACTGATGAACTACTACTACTACTACTACTACTACTACTACTACTACTACTATCTGATAATATTAATAATGATGATAATGGTAATAATTCAAAACATGAAAATGTTACCCCAAAAAATCATAAACACCTGTAAGAGAAAATGGACACAGCAGAGTGCAAAGGTAGATGTAGTATTCACCTTAGGCAGGTTTTACTGTGTCACAGTCTCACTATTTGCTAAATTACAAATAGAAAGATGTTGTGTTAGAAGTAATACCGGGGAAAAGTCTCAAACTTTGTAGAACACACTAGTATATAAAATCATTCACGACAGTAAAGAGAGACAAAAACAAAAACGAAAGCAGATACACGCGCGCGCACACACACGCACACGTACGCACACACACACACACACACACACACACAACACACACACACACACACACACACACACACATACACTACGCTACACCAGAGAGAGAGAGAGAGATAGAGAAGACAAAAGAAGAAGTGGTTTTTTTTTTTTTTTTTCTAATGAACTTGAGTAATTAAGAGGAAAAAAAATCTTGTATCACGTCTGCCCGTCCAACTGAACGAACATAACGAAGAAACCGATTTTAATATTTGACTAATAAATATAATAACGCTTTGTGATTTTTCTAAAATTAACAACCACAACAACAACAAAACCGGCCCGAAATTTCATCCTAGGCTTACTTCAGCTGGAATTAATGTCACTTGATCAAACACTCACTCAGAGAAGTCCAACGCGGAGGTGAATTGAAACATGCAGCACAAACAGGTGCCATCTTGATCTGTCATTAGTGCGGTGGAGGGCCGACTCCGCAGTGCCAAATTCACCCCCAAGCGTTATATATTCTCTGTTACACTAAAAGAAGCATATGTAACATTTCTCGAATCAGCCCTCATTGAAACAAATTCACCGCACAGTTTAGCCCTTGCAGCATATTGTGCCCGAGTCTGGGGCAGATCCAATATCATGTTTGTATTCATATTCTAGCACAAACAACATGAACCCATCCAGCCCCACCCTCCCACCCCCACTCCCGCTTTTTTTTTTCCCCTTTTTAAACAAATTTTTTGTGCTGTAATCTGATAGGATTACACTCCAAAATCCCTGTGCACCAACAACAGCGTAGAAAACACAAGGAGTCCACAAGTCATGCGTGCTTCCACTGTTCTTGTCATCTAGTGTTGAACTAATTTGCTTACCCCCAAACCAGGGACATTGTCTTTTTTAACCAGATTTTCAACAACAACAAAAGAATTACATAGAAGGAGGGCGATTTGCATGTAGTCAAACACTTACTACTTGACCTCAGCTGTAACCCAAAACTAACCAGACATTCTTTCCTTTATGGAAGGAGAAGAAGAGAAGACAACTCCTCTGCCCCATCCTGTGATCAGTCACATGGCCAGTGTTGTAATCTGTCACATGGCCAGTGTTGTGATCTGTCACATGGCCACTGTTGTGATCCATTACATGACCAGTGTTGTGATCTGTCACATGACCAGTGTTGTAATCTGTCACATGGCCAGTGTTATGATCTGTCACCTGGCCAGTGTTGTGTGTTGTGATCTGTCACATGACCAGTGTTGTGATCTGTCACATGGCCAGTGTTGTGATCTGTCACCTGGCCAGTGTTGTGTGTTGTGATCTGTCACATGGCCAGTGTTGTGATCTGTCACATGGCCACTGTTGTGATCTGTCACCTGGCCAGTGTTGTGTGTTGTGATCTGTCACATGACCAGTGTTGTGATCTGTCACATGGCCAGTGTTGTGATCTGTCACATGGCCAGTGTTGTAATCTGTCACATGGCCAGTGTTGTAATCTGTCACATGGCCACTGTTGTGATCTGTCATATGGCCTGTGTTGTGATCTGTCACATGGCCAGTGTTGTGATCAGTCACATGGCCAGTGTTGTGATCTGTCAACTGGCCAGTGTTGTGTGTTGCAATCTGTCACCTGGCCAGTGTTGTGTGTTGTGATCTGTCACATGGCCACTGTTGTGTGTTGTGATCCGTCACATGGCCAGTGTTGTGATCTGTCACATGGCCAGTGTTGTGATCTGTCATGTAGCCAGTGTTGTAATCTCTCACCTGGCCAGTGTTGTGTGTTGTGATCTGTCACCTGGTCAGTGTTGTGATCTGTCACATGACCAGTGTTGTGATCTGTCACATGGCCAGTGTTGTGTGTTGTGATCTGTCACATGGCCACTGTTGTGATCTGTCACATGACCAGTGTTGTGATCTGTCACATGGCCAGTGTTGTGTGTTGTGATCTGTCACCTAGCCAGTGTTGTGTGTTGTGATCTGTCAGATGACCAGTGTTGTGATCTGTCACATGGCCAGTATTGTGATCTGTCACTTGTCCAGTGTTGTGATCTGTCACCTGGCCACTGTTGTGTGTTGTGATCTGTCACATGGCCACTGTTGTGTGTTGTGATCTGTCACATGGCCAGTGTAGTGTGTTGTGATCTGTCACATGGCCAGTGTTGTGATCTGTCACATGGCCAGTGTTGTGTGTTGTGATCTGTCACATGGCCAGTGTTGTGTGTTATGATCCGTCACATGGCCAGTGTTGTGATCTGTCACATGGCCAGAATTCTAATCTGTCACATGGCCAGTGTTGTGATCTGTCACATAGCCAGTGTTGTGTGTTGTGATCTGTCACCTGGCCAATGTTGTGTGTTATGATCTGTCACATGACCAGTGTTGTGATCTGTCACATGGCCAGTATTGTGATCTTTCACCTGGCCAGTGTTGTGAGTTGTGATCTGTCACATGACCAGTGTTGTGCTGTGTCACATGGCCAGTGTTGTGATCTGTCACATGGCTGGTGTTGTGTGTTGTGCTGTGTCACATGGCCAGTGTTGTGATCTGTCACATGGCCAGTGTTGTGTGTTGTGATGTCACATGACCAGTGTTGTGATCTGTCACATGGCCACTATGTGATCTTCGCCTGGCCAGTGTTGTGATCTGTCACCTGGCCAGTGTTGTGATCTGTCACATGGCCAGTGTTGTGATCTGTCACATGGCTGGTGTTGTGATCTGTCACATGGCCAGTGTTGTGTGTTGTGATCTGTCACCTGCCAAGTGTTGTGATCTGTCACATGGCTGGTTTGTGATCTGTCACATGGCCGTGTTGTGTGTTGTGATCTGTCACCTGCCAAGTGTTGTGTGTTGTGATCTGTCACATGGCCAGTGTTGTGTGTTGTGATCTGTCACCTGGCCAGTGTTGTGATCTGTCACATGGCTGGTGTTGTGATCTGTCACATGGCCAGTGTTGTGATCCGTCACATGGCCAGTGTTGTGATCTGTCAACTGGCCAGTGTTGTGATCTGTCACATGGCCAGTGTTGTGATCTGTCACATGGCCAGTATTGTGATCTTTCACCTGGCCAGTGTTGTGTGTTGTGATCTGTCACATGGCCAGTGTTGTGATCTGTCACATGGCTGGTGTTGTGATCTGTCACATGGCTGGTATTGTGTGTTGTGATCTGTCACCTGGCCAGTGTTGTGATCTGTCACATGGCCAGTGTTTGTGATGTCACATGACCACTGTTGTGATCTGTCACATGACCACTGTTGTGTGTTGTAATCTGTCACATGGCCGGTGTTGTGATCTGTCACATGGCTGGTGTTGTGTGTTGTGATCTGTCACATGGCCAGTGTTGTGATCTGTCACCTGGCCAGTGTTGTGATGTCACATGACCAGTGTTGTGATCTGTCGCATGGCCAGTGTTGTGAACTGTCACATGGCCAGTGTTGTGATCTGTCACATGGCCAGTTTTGTGATCTGTCACATGGCTGGTGTTGTGTGTTGTGATCTGTCACCTGGCCAGTGTTGTGATCTGTCACCTGGCCCGTTTTGTTTTCTTTCACCTGGCCAGTGTTGTGTGTTTGTGTTGTGATCTGTCACATGGCCAGTGTTGTGAACTGTCACATGGCCAGTGTTGTGATCTATGACATGGCCAAACCACATCATCTTTTTTTTTTTTTTTTTTTTTTTTTTGCTGCAGCGGGGAGGGATTCCTATGGACCAGTAAGTTGCGTCACTCCATACTTGTAATAAAATACACATGCAGAGAAACGCACGAATCAAACACAAACATTTGAAAAGAGAATTACAGGGCTTATACAGGTCATGGAAATCAAAGAAAATCGTGGAATTTTTTTAAAGTAATTTTCTAGGACAGGAAAGTCATGAAATTAAACAAGAAAGCCTTCAAGAAACGCGAATGCTTGTGCTTGCGTCACTGTGACGGCCATTTTGCCTAAGTTGAGTAAGAGTACATTTTGTGTGTGGAAACAGCTAATCAGCGTCATAAATTGTTTCTTAAAACGACATGAAAGTGAGTGAAGGAAAAGTTCTGGAATTTTGGATTTGTCAAGGTATATGGATCCTGAACAAATAAAGCAAACACGCTCAGTTTTTTTTTTTCTGTACAGAACAACACACACACACACACACACACACACACACACACACACACACACACACACACACACACAAAACAGCACAGCACAGCACAGCACAGCACAGCACAGCACAGCACAGTCAACAGCATTAACTTAAATACGTACAGTGCACTCGTCCTCAAAATAAATGCAGCATGTTTCATGTGCAGGGTACTGTCGAACCAAGCGTGCGACACCTCCACTGGAGTGGCGAGAGGGGCGCAGACGGTATGCCCGTACGAAAAGGAGTTCAGGGCATCCCAGATCAAGCTGGCCTCGCTGCGAGAACCCCGAAGAGACGTGAAGATTAAGCTCTTCGCGCTCTTTCAGCAGGTGATCGTTGTTCTCCAGTATTTCTGTTCTTTCTGGTGTTTAAAGGACTGACTGGTGATGATGTGTGAATGTAAGCTTACATGTAGACAATTCGATGGGTACGTAGGTGTGTACGTAATCGCGCTCGCGCGCGCAGTGTGTGTGTGTGTGTGTGTGTGTGTGTGTGTGTGTGTGTGTGTGTGTGTGTGTGTGTGTGAGACAGACAGACAGACAGAGAGAAATACAAGAGAGATAGACAAAGAGATCTTCACCGAAAATGCGTGTGTGTGTGCATGGGTGAAAATGTATGGAAGAGACAGGGGTAACAGTTGTAGTGATGATTATTAGGAGGAGATGGGGGTAAGCATGGAGAAGTGAGAACGGGGGTCAGAGGCTCTGAGTGTGTGTGTGTGTGTGTGTGTGCGCGCGCGTGCGCGCGCCTGCGTGCGTGTGCGTACGAGAGTGTGTGTGTGTATGTGTATAGTGCATGCGTGCGTGCGTGCTTTCGTGCGTGCGTGTGTGTGTGTTGTGTGTGTGTGTGTGTGTGTGTGTGTGTGTGTTTTAGGCCACGGTGGGAAAGTGTGACATGGCCAAACCTGCCCTCTGGACTACGACAATCAGACCAAGTGGGACGCCTGGAATCAGATCCAGACGATGCCCCGCGTATGTACCATCAGTTAGGAATACTGCTGCTGTCTTCATGTACCGTGGTGGGAGGGGGGGGGGGGGGGGGGGCGAGAGGAAGAGAGGCAGACTGTTGCAGGTACCAGTAGGCACGCACCTACATCTTTCAGCTTTTCATTATTAATCTCTCTGAGTGTGTGGTGAAGGAGATTCGAGGGGGGGGGGGGGGGGGGGGTGAGGAGGTAAAGTGCAATTTAGTTCATCCTTGTGAGAACTGCACATCCAGTGTTACTGATGATTGAGCTGCAACTTCTTTCAGAAAGGCATTAATCGATGAGGTCGACAGAAAAGCATGACTTCTATTCTCAAACAAGGGACAGGAAGAAATGAAGGAAATTTTCTTATCTGCACTCTTGCTAACAGCACGTCTACACTCTCATCACCACCATCACTGCACGACCACATGTTGCGTTATCACAATCATGCACGAAAGCGGACGAACGACCCAACGCGCTTACTACATTTTTGTCAAGCTTGCTGACACTGAGGAACGTTTGTGGGCGCCTTACGCACACAGCTGGCCGTAAGCTAACAGCAATGCACACTCCCTGGTGTAGCCTACTTCTTTCCCACCGCCGCACGCATGGCACGTGTTGTCCATCACCGGGCCAGTTTCAGCTAGCGCTTGCTTTCAGCAAAATTCCCACGCGCGGAGAGACGCTGTTTACCATACTTACCGGCATGCAGCATGTTATTGTTTATCGGTCTTAAAGACAATTGAGTGCACTTACCCCAACAGTCTCCTTTCCGCTCTCCTCCACTGAAAACAAGAACAAAGGTGCAGCCCCCCTCTTGCGATAATGGACTTGTCCAGTGATACTGCAGACTGAGGCGCTGACCCAGTTCTCACTGAACGCGTGAAAAGCAGATGGTACTATGATATGCATTCATTCATTGATGAAGGGAGAGTGCACTGATGTGTTTAATTACAAAAATCTTATTTTCTTTCTAAATACCCTTTCTTTGAGGTGGATTCTGTACTCAGTGCATTAATTACAGTACACTTGTTTGTGCTTAATCGACAAAAAAGGCTGAAAATAAATGCAAAGTGCTCTATTTGGGACCTCTGTGAGGATACAGCCCTGCTGTGAGCGTAGGACGCCCACAGACGTTCCATCCTTCGCATAAAACAGGAGGAAGCCAAGAAGCGGTACATCGACCTGGTGAAGAGTGTGGCGATGGGCGTGGGGGCGCCCCGGACCTTCCACACGCGGCCATCTGCTCGACAGGCCGCTGTCCTGGAGGACTGGAGTGATGAGCTGAAGGTCAGGAAGGAGGGGCACATCATCTACATCCGCTTCAACCGACCTGCCAAGAAAAACGCCCTCACTCTTAAGGTGGCGTGTAACACAGAGAAAGAGAGACAGAGACAGACTAAGACAGAGAGAGAGACAGAGAGAGTATGTGCGCTAAAGTTTGTGTGTATACGCGCAGCACGTGTGTGTGTGTGTGTGTGTGTGTGTGTGTGTGTGTGTGTGTGTGTGTGTGTGTGTGCGTGTGTGTTGTGTGTGTGTGTGTGTGTGTGTGTGTGTGTGTTTATGCGTGCAAATGTGTGTGTGTTGTGGGGGGGGGGGGGGGGAGGGAGGGAGGAAGGGAGATAGAAAGTGTGTTTGTGTGTGTAGGGACGAAGAGGATGGGCGAGAAAGTGTACGTGCATGTACGATTGTATGTATGTGTGTGCACGTGCGCGCGTGTGTGTGTGTGTGTGTGTGTGCATGCTTGTGTATGTGTGCCAGTATTTCTGTGTTAAGTCTGTATGTGTCTGTGTGGAGGGGGATGAGAGGGGGTAGGGGGTGAGAGGAAACTGTCCTTGAAAAAAAGCATATGTATGATGAGAATGAAATACACTTAAAGGTTTTGTTTTTCGGCTCGGCAGATACGTTAAGACAAACAGATTGAATGACAAATGCATGATACACAATCATAACACAGCACGTGCAGACACCGAAAAAAAAAAAAAAAAAAAAGAAAAGTTATTCACAATCATGCGTGCCGGTGTTTCTGCAAGACGTGATGTTTTGCAACATCGCATTGACACGGGAACCACGAAAGATGATTATGATTCATATTCATGTATGACAAGATCACTCTCGCTACTAACACTGGAAACATGATTTTAAAAAAAATTTTAAAAATCTATGATTCGTAATCGTGGATAGGTGGGTCCTGTTTTTACTAGATGTATGACGAAATCGCACTGACACTGGAAAACGCAGCGCAAGATCAAAACATCTACATGGTTGTCTTCACAGGTAAACATGACAGAGCGTTGGTGGGCTGGGAGAGGATACGGGGTGGGGTGTACGTGATTGAAGGTGGGGGTGGGAGTGGGGTTGCACATGATTCGAGGCTGGCTTGTGTGGTTGTTTTTTGATCAGTTGGGGTTGATTGTTTTGTCGCTGGTCTGGACTGATTGATTGGTTGGTTTTGCTGGCTTGTTTAGTTGTTTGACTGGTTGGGGTTGAGTATTTTGTCGCTAGTATAGGGCTGGTTGTTGGGTTGGTTTTGCTGGCTTGTGTAGTTAGTTGATTGGTTGGGGTTGACTGTTCTGTTGCTAGGATATGGGGCTGATTGCTTGGCTTAGTGTGGTTGGCTGGACAAATGGGGTCGGTTGTTGGGTTGCTTGGATGGCTGGTTACTTGGATGGATTGGTAGCTCGAATGGGGTGGATTGGTTGGTCCTTTGGTTGGATTTGGCTTGTTCCATGAAGGTGGTTGGTTGTTAAAATGGATAGGCTGGGTGGACGTTGACTTAATTGAGCTTGCTGGACGCGGTTGATTTGCTAAACGGGATGGATCGGTTGCCGGAATATGGTTTGTTGGATTGGACTGGATGTGTAGCATGGATGTAACTGTTTGGAAGCGTCGGTTGGACTCGCCCTCCCCGCAGCAAGGGAACTGAGACAATTCTTCCCACTATCCGTCTGCTCCTAGGTGAGGGCGAACATTACTGCAGCGGCGATGACCTGAGCAACCTGACCAACATCGACCCAGAGAGCATCGAGACGCAGACCCGAGAGATCAAGTCCATTATCAAGTGAGTCACCGTGGACTGACTGACTGACTGACTGATCGCCCCTTGCCTTACCTCCCGTTGACGAGGTCATGTTAACACTCTCGCCTACTGGTTTGTTTTCTGTTAGCAAAGTTGTGCAAAAAGCACCGTTCCGAATGGAAAGAAACTGGATACAACGATGAAATGTGGCCGAGGACGAAGCCAGTTAATTGTAATGCGGATCCTTCTTGCGGATCGAGATTAAAGGGCGGGTCAAATATCCGTTCAGCCAGGTGACGCAAAAAGCTTTGAACCAATTTTAACAAAACAAAATAAAAATCAGTTGACAGGTGGAATGTGGAGCGAGGATGAGCACGTCATATTGTTAAATTCTGGTGTAGATCACACCATGTGGTGGGCGGAGCCAGGATCCGTTTGACTCGGCAGTAGTCT
This sequence comes from Conus canariensis, assembly GCA_033310375.1. Classification (NCBI taxonomy): domain Eukaryota; kingdom Metazoa; phylum Mollusca; class Gastropoda; order Neogastropoda; family Conidae; genus Conus; species Conus canariensis. The sequence continues at coordinate 42,211,182 of CM065725.1, forward strand.
GCGCTCTCCCGAATGCGTCTCTAAGTTATTTGATTTGTTTGTTTGTCTTGGGGGATGGTAGTGGTTGGTGGTGATGTTTGGTTGTTTTGATGCCATATGCAAAAAGCTTCAGTTCTAAAGAATTAGAATACCCAAGTATCATGTAAGCCTCTCCCCCACCCCACCCATCTCTGTCTTTCTTTTTTCTTTATATCCTCTTCCCCCATCTCTCTCTCTTTGTCTCTGTTCCAGCCTCCCGACTCCTAGTTTTCCAATTTCTCAGTCTGCGCAGTTTGCCATTTACAATTTCAGTGCGATCTAAGTCTTATCCCAGTTCTACTCACTCTCTAAAGCGCGCGCGCACACGCAACACACACACACACACACACACACACGCCAGCGCGCGCGCGCGCGCGCGCTCGCCTGCTCGCACGCACGCACGCACTCTCTCTCTCTCTCTCTCTCTCTCTCTCTCTTCTGTAGATGAAATTCTGTATCTCTTGTGGTTGATTGTTGACGCTATGTGCTTTTTTTTTTTTTTTTTTTTTTTTTTGGTAGGAACTTTGTGCTGAGTTTCATCGACTTCCCCAAGCCTCTGATCGCTCTGGTCAACGGACCAGCTGTTGGCATTGCTGTCAGTCTGCTAGGACTCTTTGACGCTGTCTATGCTATGGACACGGTAGTTATACCTGTGTGTGTGTGTGTGTGTGTGTGTGTGTGTGTGTGTGTGTGTGTTGTGTTGTATCTGTGTCAGTGTCAGTGTGTGTCGATGTGTGTGTCTGCTGTTCCGTGTGTCTGTTTCTGTGTTCGTGTGTGCGTGTGTTGGGGGGGGGGGGGGGGGGGGGGAAGAGAAACGTGGAGGGAGGCAAATACCTGTGAGATTCTTCTGGTATGCTTTTGTACCTCTGAATCTGAGCCAATCGGCAAATTACGATTTAAAATCTTCGAAGACTGCACATTCCGATTATATCATGGAACATTCAGAGTTAATAACTTTATATCTTACATGGGAAAAATGATGGCAATACATAACTGGGGGCGGGGGGAGATGGGGGGGGGGGGGGGGAACAAAGCAAAACGAAACAAAAGAGTAACTTCCCTTCTGACTTGAAGTGTTCAAAAACTACATATGTCTGATTACGCGGTCTCTACATTTAAAGAACCTGAATGAAAGACCTGGTTGGTTAAACATTGTCTTTCTTCTTTTTTTCCCATAATCTCTGTCACTCTGTTACATATACAATGACCTCAGATCTTTGAAGACAAGGTGTCTTTAAATGCTAGATGTTAGAAATTCGATTTTTTTTTTTTTTTTTTTTTTTTACTAATTATGTAGGCCTGCTGCCTTTTTTTTTTTTTTTTTTTTTTTTTGCGTATGCTAAATAGTGAAGTCATTTAATTCGGCTGGTGGACAGATTCATCTTACTTCTGTGAATCAAGTGAGGGTAGAATGGGGAATGAAAAGAAAAAAAAAAAAAGGGGGGGGGGGGAGGGGGAGAGGAGTTAATCAATATTCCAGATTTCGTGCTGTGGGTTTTTTGTTTGTTTGTTTTTGTTTGGGTTTTTGTTTGTTATTGTTGTTGTTGTTGCTGCTCGCCAGGAGTGCAAAACACAAAGACGTTCTCTCTCTGACGCTCTCTGTCTCTCTCTCCGTCTCTCTCTCCGTCTCTGTCTCTGTCTCTCTCTCTCTGCCTCTCTTCTCTCTCTCTCTCTCTCTGTTTGTGTCAAAGCAATCCTAGGCTTGCATCAAAAAGCTCGAGGTTATGATACTGGAATACCAGTGGTTACGTTTCAGGCCACCTTCCAGACGCCCTTCATGCAGCTCGGCCAGTGCCCTGTGGGATGCTCCTCCTACATCTTCCCCAGAATCATGGGCAGCGCCAAGGTGAGCAACTCTTACCTACAGATGCCTTTCCCCACCGTCAGAAGTTGCTAGATAACCTGTCGCGAGGTGATGACGAAAAGACTGCCCAAAGAAACAACACAGGCATCAGGAAAAGCTCTCTCCCCCCCCCCCCCCCCACTCTCCCACCTCCCACCAAACCTTACCCCCCTCCCCCTCCCCCCATTTCTTTTCAATAAGTTTGGACATGTTGCTAAAGAAGTGCTCCACTTAGTCGCCATCTTTAATTGATTGTCTTTTTTTTTTCTTTGTTCTGTTCTTTTAGTTGTTGGATTTTCTCTGAGTGTGTGTGTGTGTGTGTGTGTGTGTGTGTGTGTGTGTGTGTGTGTGTGTGTGTGTGTGCGGCGCGCGCGCGCGCGCGCACGTGCGAGTGTATGTGCGCGTGTGTTTATGTGTGTGTTTGAAGATTTGAAGATTTTTTTATGTGTGAGATGTTCAGGAATGCTTTTGATGTTCTGATGATTTTGACACACTGTCCTCTTTCTGCGCACTCTAAATACTTGATAAAACAATAGTAATTAAATAAAAAGAAAAACCTAGATGCCTCTTTCTACGCACTTGTAAGCTGCAATTCCTTGATTAAAAATACTTTATAACAAAAACTGGATTCTGAATCTAGATCCAGATTCGATAGAATTAACATTCCTACAACAACAAAAAAAGCAACATCCGACAAATAACTGACATAACGGATCAGCACCATGATGTGATTCAATAAACACAGTCTAAGCTTGAGCAATAAAAGATTTTTGTCGGCATTGAATACTATCTATTTAGTACCTGTGTAAGTTCGTTTCATCGGTTCTTGAAGTCTGTAACTGGCTGCCACATCGTGCGTGCGTATGCACATGCACGTTCTCTGTGTGTGTGTGTGTGTGTGTGTGTGTGTGTGTGTGTGTGTGTGTGCGTGTGTGTGTGTGTGGCGTGTGTGTATGTATGTATGTATGTGTGTGTGTGCGCGTGCGCGCGCGCGTGTTTGCAGGCAGGAGAGATGCTGATGTTCAACAGAAAGCTGACGGCCCAGGGAGCCCTAGACAGGAATCTGGTTACTCAGGTCTTCTCTGAAGACGTCTTCCACAGGGAGACTGAGGCCCTTGTTGAAGGATTTGCTGCCCTCCCTCCACAGGTGAGGCAGTCACAGAGACAGACAGACAAAGACATACAGAGAGAGAGAGAGAGAGACAGACAGACAGACAGACAGAAAGAGAGAGAGAGAGATTAGCACATAGATAGAAGATTGATCGCTCGCTTGCTCGCTCGACCGATAGGCATGTAGGTATATAGGTAGATAGGTGTATGGATGGATGGACGGACCGACTGATCGGTGAATGGTGGATGGATGGATATAGAGACAGATATATAGTTGAAAGAGGTTTACAGAAGGATTTATATAGATTATATAGAGAAAGAGAGAAAAAGAAACTATATATCGTTACAAAAGCAATAGTCCTCCAAAGGGAAGAAAACATTATAGAAAAATCACAATGCCACTCATCTAATTTTCGGCCACGTGGCCTTTTTCAAGAGAAAAAAAACAAAAACAATCCAACTACGTGATGTCCATCTTTGGCAACTGGTCAGAGCAAAGAATTGACGTCATAAATATAATGCGCAAGTTCTGACATCATAATATGTGATGTCATCAACAAGGAAAGAAAAAAAAAAAGAAAAAAAAATGGGAAGGGGGGGGGGGGGTGCAAGTTATGTGTGGGTGTGTGCGTGCGCGCGCACGCGCGGTGTGTGTGTGTGTGGGGGGGGGAGGTGTAGTTATACTGTAACCAATGTACTTCAAAAACATAACAATACGCTCCATAAATCACAATGAAAATGAAACCATAGAATAATGTGACCATAGTCCTGTCTGTGACTGTGCATGGCATACAAGAACTGTCATATGAATATATATATATATATATATATATATATATAAATTTTCTGCCAATCATCAATGTTGTTCGTAGGTAAATCTGGATAGGGTTGTTACAAATTTGTCTTAACATTACATCCATTTGGCATCCTAGTATCTAATGCCCTTATCCATTTTTCTTCAGTAATAAGTCTGAAGCTTTTGCTTTCACCATAAGCTTTTGCCAACACTGCAACAGCAAGGTCTCCCACTGAATGCTGAAGGAAATGTCGCATTATTGGCTTTTCTCTTTGGAACTTGATGTCACGTCTGTGTTCCGCTATTCTTTCTTTCAATGAACGTCCGGTTTCACCAACATAAACTGTCTTATTACACCGTTTACACAACAGAGCATATATCAAATTTCTATCTGCACATGTCACATTACTAATAACATTGTGTGAAGATTTCTGCTTTGTGTCCAACACTGTTGAAGTTACTAGTGAAGAACAGGTGTCACAATCACAAGTTTCTGTTTTTCCCTTCACTGCTCTTTCAGTTTTCTGGTGAACCAACGTATCACATAAATTTTTTATCCCGTCTGTATGCAGGCATCGGCAGTTTATGGAATACTTTGCGCATGTATTCTGACTTATAGAGCGTATCACTATGTCTCTTTAGTACAGCTTGTACATCTGGCAATAATCTTGAAAATGTCAACACTAGTGGTACTCTTTCAGTGTTTTCTTTCTTCTTTTTCTGAAGAAGTTGGTTCCTGTCTGTGTTATCAACTGTTTTCAACTGACCTTCTATGAGTTTGCTACTATAGCCCCGTTTGCGCAACTGATTCTTAAGTTCAGATCTGTGTTTTAGATAGTCCTCATCTTTTTCACAGATTCTTCTCAACCTAACACCCAAACCATATGCTAGAGATTTTTTTGTATGTGGGGGATGACAAGAATCCTGCCTGAGGTATAACTGTTTATCAGTATCTTTCTTGAATAGATCCGTGTAGACATGGCCATTCTCTAACTTAACCAGAGTGTCAAGGAATTCAATTTGTTCTCTACTCCATCGTAGAGTGATTTTTATGTTGGTATGTATGGTGTTGGCATAATCTGTGAAACGTAAAGGGAGTCAAGGTCACCATTCCAAATGCCAAACCCATCATCAATGTAACGTTTGTAGAAATAAGGTTTCTGTTCAAACTCCAAAAGCTTCTCATCCCACTTCCGCATGTATGTACAAGCAAAGTTTCTCCCTAGTCTGGACCCTATGGCTATTCCATCTGTCTGTCTGTAGTGTGAATCCCCTAAATTGAATCCATTATAATCTAAAACAGTTTCAATCATTTCAATTGCACAGTCTGTTGGTACGATGGGTCTAGGTCTGCTTTGTAAAGCTTCTATACATGCTTCTATTCCCTCTTTCCGAGGCACAGAGGGGTACAGTTTCTCTACATCAAAGCAAAACAGAATCGCGTCGTCTGGGACAGGACAAGCACATTCTTTTAATTTACTTATGAAGTCTGATGTATCTCTTATGTACGTGGGAGAGTTAATGACGTAATCATTCAACTCATGCTCTGTGACTTCTGCAAGTTTTTCTGTGGGAGTGTCTATACCACTGACAATCGTTCGCAATGGTGCACCTTGCTTATGTAGTTTTGGGTTCCCCTTCAGTTTACCACCTTTTGGGTAGCGTGGGAGGAGGTACTGTTGTAGGTCTTTGGATATAACCCCTTCTCTATACATTCTATTCACTATCTTTTTCACCTTTTTTGTTGCTATCTCAGTGAGGTCTTTCTCTATCATAGTGTAGGATTCACTTTTGGTCATTTCATTGTGTAGCCCAGAAATATAACCATCTTTGTTCATAACAACAACCCCAGATCCTTTGTCTGCTGGTCGAATGATGATGTTTTCATTATTTAGAAGTGCATAAAATGCATCTTTTTCATTACGACTGAGGTTCAGTTTACCATTTTTCTTCAAGTTGTTCATAATATCATTCTTTACAAGTTCAATGTACATATCTAACCAATGATCCCTACCTTCTTTTGGTGTGAAAGTGCTCTTATTTTTTACTTTAAACTTTTCCTCATGAGACTCTCTTCTCCTCTTCCTCTCATGAGGAAAAGTTTAAAGTAAAAAATAAGAGCACTTTCACACCAAAAGAAGGTAGGGATCATTGGTTAGATATGTACATTGAACTTGTAAAGAATGATATTATGAACAACTTGAAGAAAAATGGTAAACTGAACCTCAGTCGTAATGAAAAAGATGCATTTTATGCACTTCTAAATAATGAAAACATCATCATTCGACCAGCAGACAAAGGATCTGGGGTTGTTGTTATGAACAAAGATGGTTATATTTCTGGGCTACACAATGAAATGACCAAAAGTGAATCCTACACTATGATAGAGAAAGACCTCACTGAGATAGCAACAAAAAAGGTGAAAAAGATAGTGAATAGAATGTATAGAGAAGGGGTTATATCCAAAGACCTACAACAGTACCTCCTCCCACGCTACCCAAAAGGTGGTAAACTGAAGGGGAACCCAAAACTACATAAGCAAGGTGCACCATTGCGAACGATTGTCAGTGGTATAGACACTCCCACAGAAAAACTTGCAGAAGTCACAGAGCATGAGTTGAATGATTACGTCATTAACTCTCCCACGTACATAAGAGATACATCAGACTTCATAAGTAAATTAAAAGAATGTGCTTGTCCTGTCCCAGACGACGCGATTCTGTTTTGCTTTGATGTAGAGAAACTGTACCCCTCTGTGCCTCGGAAAGGGGAATAGAAGCATGTATAGAAGCTTTACAAAGCAGACCTAGACCCGATCGTACCAACAGACTGTGCAATTGAAATGATTGAAACTGTTTTAGATTATAATGGATTCAGTTTAGGGGATTCACACTACAGACAGAAAGATGGAATAGCCATAGGGTCCAGACTAGGGAGAAACTTTGCTTGTACATACATGCGGAAGTGGGATGAGAAGCTTTTGGAGTTTGAACAGAAACCTTATTTCTACAAACGTTACATTGATGATGGGTTTGGCATTTGGAATGGTGACCTTGACTCCCTTTTACGTTTCACAGATTATGCCAACACCATACATACCAACATAAAAATCACTCTACGATGGAGTAGAGAACAAATTGAATTCCTTGACACTCTGGTTAAGTTAGAGAATGGCCATGTCTACACGGATCTATTCAAGAAAGATACTGATAAACAGTTATACCTCAGGCAGGATTCTTGTCATCCCCCACATACAAAAAAATCTCTAGCATATGGTTTGGGTGTTAGGTTGAGAAGAATCTGTGAAAAAGATGAGGACTATCTAAAACACAGATCTGAACTTAAGAATCAGTTGCGCAAACGGGGCTATAGTAGCAAACTCATAGAAGGTCAGTTGAAAACAGTTGATAACACAGACAGGAACCAACTTCTTCAGAAAAAGAAGAAAGAAAACACTGAAAGAGTACCACTAGTGTTGACATTTTCAAGATTATTGCCAGATGTACAAGCTGTACTAAAGAGACATAGTGATACGCTCTATAAGTCAGAATACATGCGCAAAGTATTCCATAAACTGCCGATGCCTGCATACAGAGGGATAAAAATTTATGTGATACGTTGGTTCACCAGAAAACTGAAAGAGCAGTGAAGGGAAAAACAGAAACTTGTGATTGTGACACCTGTTCTTCACTAGTAACTTCAACAGTGTTGGACACAAAGCAGAAATCTTCACACAATGTTATTAGTAATGTGACATGTGCAGATAGAAATTTGATATATGCTCTGTTGTGTAAACGGTGTAATACGACAGTTTATATTGGTGAAACCGGACGTTCATTGAAAGAAAGAATAGCGGAACACAGACGTGACATCAAGTTCCAAAGAGAAAAGCCAATAATGCGACATTTCCTTCAGCATTCAGTGGGAGACCTTGCTGTTGCAGTGTTGGCAAAAGCTTATGGTGAAAGCAAAAGCTTCAGACTTATTACTGAAGAAAAATGGATAAGGGCATTAGATACTAGGATGCCAAATGGATGTAATGTTAAGACAAATTTGTAACAACCCTATCCAGATTTACCTACGAACAGCATTGATGATTGGCAGAAAATTTTTATTATTATATATATATATATATATATTATTCATATGACAGTTCTTGTATGCCATGCACAGTCACAGACAGGACTATGGTCACATTATTCTATGGTTTCATTTTCATTGTGATTTATGGAGCGTATTGTTATGTTTTTGAAGTACATTGGTTACAGTATAACTACACCTCCCCCCCCCCCCCCCCCCCACCACACACACACACCACACGCGTGCGCGCGCACGCACACACCCACACATAACTTGCACACCCCCCCCCCCCTTCCCTTTTTTTTTTTTTCTTTTTTTTTCTTTCCTTGTTGATGACATCACATATTATGATGTCAGAACTTGCGCATTATATTTATGACGTCAATTCTTTGCTCTGACCAGTTGCCAAAGATGGACATCACGTAGTTGGATTGTTTTTGTTTTTTTCTCTTGAAAAAAGGCCACGTGGCCGAAAATTAGATGAGTGGCATTGTGATTTTTCTATATATCGTTAGTTTCTCTCACGCTCGCCCCCATCTTCACCATCCCCAGCTAATCTCTCTCTCTCTCTCTCTCTCTCTCTCTGGTAGATGAATGGATATAGAGATATACATGTTGTTGAAAAGAGGTTTACAGAAAGATTCACATAGATTATATAGAGAAAGACAGAAAAAGACAAACTGTATATTGTTAGTTTCTTTCTCTCTGGTTCGCCTCCATCTTCATCTATGCCCATCTCTCTCTCTCTCTCTCTCTCTCTCTCTCTCTCTCTCTCTCTCTCTCTTCCCTCCTCTCCCCCTCCCCCCGTTGTGTGTTTAATTCGTTTCAGCCGACCATTTTCTGTTAAATCACGTGGGTACTGTGACTGAAGTTTTTCCCCCAAATGACATTGAATCGATCATAACAAATTGAACTCCAGTTTCCTCGGACATAGCAACACTCCAATTCTCTCGAACATAGCCATACGCACTCTGATTCTCCTGGAAATTGCCACTCGCACCCCCAACCCCACCCATCCTCATCCAGTTGCCATGCGCAACAACCACGGACTACTGAGAGTTACCAGATCTAATAGTCATGGATGGACACATCTGAGGTGATATTGTTCTGATGCTATAATTGAAATGGAGGAAACAATTTACATGGTAACATGTCATTCACAGAGTCAGAAAATGTTACCAATACCCCGCCCGCCACCGCCGTCCATCCCAAATCTACAACCGTGTGTATTCTATCAAACTGTACCCGAAAAATGGTGGTGTTGGAGGTGATGGTGTGTGTGTGTGTGTGTGTGTGTGTTTTTTCATGTGCATACCTGCAGGCTCTACAGATAGCCAAGATGTTGCTGCGCAAAGTGGAGCGAGACAAACTTAAACAGGTGAACGAAGAAGAGTGCGAGTCCCTTCTAGACAGGTGGAAAAGCGAAGAGTGCTGGAATGCCGTCATGAACGTAGCGAAACACAGGGTCGACCACAAAATGGATGACGTTTAACGCAGTTATCAGAATTGATCACAACATGACATTCGACATGTGCCGTCAAAAACGGATGAGGTGTAGAAATACCTCAAAATTTGGAAATTGATGACATTTACACTGGCCAGTCACGATTTTAATGTATTTATGTGTTCAGGCGCTAAAAAGTGTTCCTATCGTATTTCATTCCAGCGGGTGCTATAAAAACACTGAAAGGAAGCAGTTGATTGTCATTTGGCTTTATTTATTCTTTTATGTTTGGATTCGAAGACTTTTGATCTTTCAAACTTAATCAGCTGAGCTGGTGACTCGATCAACAGAAACTTTTAAGTTCTCAACATAACCACACACACACACACACACACACACCCCCCTTGAAAATCACAGGCAGGTACGAATTTTTTGTTATGTGTTGAGCTCTCTCTCTCTCTCTCTCTCTCTTCTTCTTCTTCTTCTTCCCCCCACTCTCTGTGGGTTTTTTTTTTAACTATCGTTTTCGTTTGGTGTGGTGTGGTGTGGTGTGTGTGTGTGTGTGTGTGTGTGTGTGTGTGTGTGTGTGTGTGTGTGTTGTTGTTGTTGTTGTTGTTGTTGTGTTGGTGGTGGTGGTGGTGGTGGTGGTGGTGGTGGTGGTTTTTGTTGTTTTCAGATGGGGGGAGGGGGGGGAGTAAGTATATATGTGTGTGTGTGTGTGGTGTGTGTGTGTGTTGTTGTTGTTGTTGTCGTTGTCGTTGTCGTTTCTTGAAACCATTGTTTAAGCTGTCGCATTTCGTTTTCTGAGGCAGTGCATACTCTCAACGTAGACCAGTCGAATGTGGACATAGATTTCTGCCTCACAGCTGGACGAATACAGCACTTGATTCACTCAAGTCTGAATCCTCTGGCTTCCTTCACTATCCCAGCCCTCAAAACAAAGAACAACAAACCGTTTGCTCTCTATCCAGGTTAGCTGTTGTTCCTTATTCTGAAGAGTCGGCATCGAGTTAACCATTATCCTTCGCCCAGTTGTAGCTTTAAGAAGGATCATTTATTTCTACTGGCCATTTCAGTATTGATGTCATATAACTTGTATGTAACTCAGACGTTCATATATATCACCACACACACACACACACACACACACACACACACACACACACACACAGAGGAGGGATGGTGGTTATGGCACAGGGAAATGTTTATTCAAAATCTCCATCCAAAAGGTATCCATGGGATTCAAACCCCAAATCTTCCGGAATGAAGTCCAGTTAAATCACTTTAGGCACCGGTCAGCCATTTACCTCTTTCATAAGAAAATGGACAGAACATAACAAACGTCCCATTTTGGAAATGTCAAGCCGGCCTCAACAAAGCCCACTCGCCGAACCTGGAGCAAACTTACACCCTTCCCCTAATACACACCAACTTTCGAAACTCATTCATCTTCAGACATGGTGATATATACCTCTTCTTTACATCAAAGATTTAGAAAAGTTTTGACTGAAATTCAGAAAGTTTCAGAACAGCCTAAGAAACTATACATGTCGAACGTTTTAATATTTGCCTAAGTCATTGATATTAAATGAGCCACAGTCATGATTTGCACTCGATACCTAGATCAGATTTTTCACTATCTCTGTATGCTTTTACGACTTTGCCAATAGAACATGGTTCTGCATCTGTACTTAAAAATGTTTTTTTCATCTACAAAGGTGTAAATAAACAACAAATCCACGGCAAGGTTTTATTCCTTCAGAAAATCGTGGGTCCCGGGAGACCCACGACAAGGCATTATTTCTTCAGAACAATCATGGGTCTCTGAAGACCCGAGACGTGCGGCAAGGCTCTAGTCCTTCAGACAAAGCATGGGTCCTTGCCGACCCACGACCTACAAGGTTTCAGTCCTTCAGACAAAGCATGGGTCCCTGAAGACCCACTACCTATAAGGCTCAGGTCCTTCAGACAAAGCATGGGTCCCTGAAGACCCACGACCAACAAGGCTCAAATCCTTCAGACAAAGCATGGGTCCCTGAAGACCCACGACGTACGGCAAGGCTTTAGTCCTTCAGACAAAGCATGGGTCCCTGAAGACCCACGACCTACAAGGCTTTAGTCCTTCTGACAAAGCATGGGTGCCTGAAGACCCACGACCTACAAGGCTTTAGTCCTTCAGACAAAGCATGGGTCCCTGAAGACCCATGACGTACGGCAAGGCTTTAGTCCTTCAGAAAAAGTATGGGTCCCTGAAGACCCATGACGTACGGCAAGGCTTTAATCCTTCAGAAAAAGTATGGATCTCTGAAGACCCTTGACCTACGGCAAGGCTTTAGTCCTTCAGGAAAAAAAGCACGGGTCTGTGAACACCCACGACCTACGGCAAGGCTTTCGTCGATTACAAAAATCATTGGTCCCAAGAGACCCACAATGTATGACGCGTAAAATTTTAGGTGACGAACGATAAAGGTTAACTACAGCGACCTGCTGTCTTCTAAAGGGACATTATCCAGCAGGTTTCGTTCAGGACAGTGTTCATGACGAGTATCCTGGTTTACCAGAAAATCTTGAACTAAGAAGTTCTTAAACAATCACATGGTTTCAATACTGTCAATTCTACGCAGACATATTCTTTAACAAAGTAAACATGCGGTGGGTTATTTCTAAGCCAAAGTAAACTCTTGGTTGAGTGCGTTTTTTTTTTTTTTTTTTCAGTATCTTGACAGCCTTAATAAAATAAACATTTGACACTGTTATTTCTCAAATGTATTGAGATTGAGACCATAACAAACTAAACTCGTAACTGAATCATTTTTGTACTAAATAGACAGCCTACACTCTTGCGTGGGTTAAATTCTCAAAGTGGTTTTCTACGTACAGATTTCACAAACAAACAAACAAAAAAAAAAAACAACTTCTGTTTATAAAATCGAGTTTAATATCAATACAACTGAATCAAGTTAGCCCAAATCAACATCTTCACAATTCATTTTTCCATAACAAAAAGAAAAAAACATTACCATTTGGGACAAAATGTATCATCAAATAATCTGCACTTCTTTTGACAACATTTTACCTGAGCCATAAAAAATGTAAGATAAAAAATAACTGCCAACATAAAATCAATACTGGCACCATATAAAACAATCAGTTAATCAACAAAATCAAATGCATTTGAATACAGTTGACGGTGAGCAATACTCACGCCTGGAAATCAAGATCATACATAAGGATTATACACACACATGTTCAATATCACCAAGCATTATGTCAATCAATAAGTGAGCACATAATGTACATGCATTCACACATAGTGTAATCACCATATTAAAGCTTTGAAGAACTCGATAAACAAGCATATGGTACACATATGTGATTGCAAGCCATTCAGTACATATCACGATCATTACCAATATCATCATTTTCATTATCATCATAATTATGCTGTAGTGGATACCTGAGCTTTAACTGAGCTGTATTCTTCTGTACGCTAAAGCTGGCTGCCCCAAAACAAGAAGAAAAAAGTAAAATTGTTGAAGTTTCATGGAAATGTATGCTTGTGCAAAAGTGTAAAGAAATAAACAGTCACAGGACAAACTGCACTACCTTGGATTGCTGAACACATTTATCTTATTCATGGTAAATATTGTGATTCTGCATTGTTCCTGTGCATGCTTATTCAGTTTTCAATGTCAGTTTTTATATGTAATATTATATTATTATATATATATTTATATATTATATATATATATATAAATCCTTCATTTTTAAAAAGCTGACCACACAGGGCCTTTTAAGGGCTGGCACAATGCACAGAAACAGCCCAACCTGTTTTTTAATCTTTGATCAAAAACTGTTTGCCCTGAAAAGAAGCAAGAAACACAAAGGCTATTTACAACAATCTAGAACACAACAGGTTGTCTCTTGGCATCCTTACAGTGGACAAACACTAGACTGTACAAAATGCACCTGACACTCCACTTTGTTTTTCGTCCCCAGCTTTACAAAAAAAAAATAAAATAACTGGATGGGCATTTGCATGAGTGCAGACCTCCACCAGCGTCGAAAGGATCCTGGATTTGCTCTCTGATCCTGATCAGTGCCAACATTTTGTTGGATCATACTTGGGACATGTTTTAACTTTCCACCACATATCGGTAGGATTGTTCTTGGTACATGTTTTAGATTTCCACCACATCTCTAAGCAATCGTTTTCGGGACATATTCTTGCATTCCATCACATTTCGGTGGAATCATTCTTGGGACACATTCCATCTTTCCACTTCATTTAGGAAGGGGAGGGGGCTGGGAGGGGGGGGGGGGGGTGAGAGGCTGGATTGGGGGACCAATTCTAATTTTTCCACCATATTTCGGTACAGTCATTCTCGCAACATATTCCAGCTTTCAACCACGTTTCAATAGGGTCGTTGTTGGGACATATTCCAGCTTTCCACCACGTTTAACAGGGTCGTTGTCGGGACATGTTCCAGCTTTCCACCACATTTAATAGGGTCGTTGTTGGGATATATTCCAGCTTTCCACCACGTTTAATAGGGTCATTGTTGGGACATGTTCCAGCTTTCCACCACATTTAATAGGGTCATTGTTGGGACATGTTCCAGCTTTCCACCACGTTTAATAGGGTCATTGTTGGGACATATTCCAGCTTTCTACCACGTTTAATAGGGTCATTGTTGGGACATGTTCCAGCTTTCCACCACGTTTAATAGGGTCATTGTTGGGACATATTCCAGCTTTCCACCACGTTTAATAGGGTCATTGTTGGGACATATTCCAGCTTTCCACCACATTTAATAGGGTTGTTGTTGGGACATGTTCCAGCTTTCCACCACATTTAATAGGGTTGTTGTTGGGACATGTTCCAGCTTTCCAACACATTTCAATAGGGTTGTTGTTAGGACATATTCCAGCTTTCCACCACATTTCAGTAGGGTCGTTCTTGAGACGTATTCCAGCTTTCCACCACATTTCAATAGGGTCATTCTTAGAACATATTCTAGCTTTCCACCAAATTTCCATAGGGTCGTTCTTGAGACATAATCTAACTTTCCATCACATTTCAGTATGGTTGTTCTTGGGTCATATTCCAGTTGTCCACCCCATTTTGATTGGGTCGTTCTTGAGACCTATTTCGGTAAGGTCGTTCTTGGGAACATATTCTATCTTTGCACCACACATCGGTAAGGTCGTTCCTGGGACATATTCTAGCTTTCCACTACATTTTGATAGGGTTGTTCCTTGGAAATATTCCAGCTTTCCACATTTCAGTAGGGTTGTGCTCACGACATACTCCAACTTTCCATCACATTTCAGTGTGGTCATTCTCGGCATATATTCCACCTTTCCATCATACTTTGATAGGATCATTCCTAGCCTTCCACCACATTTCGATAGAGTCTTCCTTGAGATATATTCCTGCTTTTCATCATATTTAGGTGAAGTTGTCTAGGGACATATTCCAGTTCAGTATATCTGATGCTTGATCAGATCGTATGCCTGGTGCCTAATATCTTGCGGATCATATCACTAATCAATAACTGAGTTGCACTATCAGGCAGGACACCGGACCATATGAAGATCTACTGACATCAGTCAAAAAAGAAAACTACAATGGTATGGCCATGTCGCAGGATTCAGTTGCCATACTAAAACAATCCTCTAGGGAACTGTTGAAGGAGAGAGACAAGGGGAAACAGAAAGAAAAAAAAACAATGGACTGACAACATCACCGAGTGGACAAGGGGAAAAACATTTGCAGAGACCCTGGCGAACTGTTCTTCAGTGTGGTGCCCCAATGACTCCCAATGGAAGAAAGAAGTCAGCAGATTAAATCAGCTGGAATGTTATAAACTATAAAACGAGAAGAGGTGTAAAGATTTTCTTTAAAAGACAGGTGAATGGACCATTAAGGCAGAAAGACAAGGTGAATGGACCATTAAGGCAGAAAGACAAGGTGAATGGACCATTAAGGCAGAAAGACAAGGTGAATGGACCATTAAGGCAGAAAGAAAAGGTGAATGGACCATTAAGGCAGAAAGACAGTCGCTGACAGTACAAAACATTTTTTTTTTCTTTTTAAGTAAGAGTTAAAGAGAGAGTATCAGAAAATTTGAAATGACCGGCACAGAATTTCTACAAAATGGGAATACAGTTGATACACAAAAAAAGCCCCTAGCATCCCTACATGTCTTGATTCCTCTACAGAGAATCAAATACTGTCCTATATATTTCACAGCACGTAACTTCTATGCAAATAGATCACAGCATGGGACTGATCACAACAACTTTTTTTTTCCTATGGTGAATGACAAGATTTCTGATCTTTTACTTTCTATTCCTTGATTTCTAATTCTCAAGGAACTATTTCATGCTCATTCTTCTGGCTGAAGTTGGAATGCTTCAGAAAAGACAAGTTCATGCCTTATTCTATTCATTGTAAATAACAGTTGTATTGCACCCTACAACTTTTTATCACAATAGATTTTATCTCTGTTAAATTTTGGGACTGCTCTCCCCAGTGACAAAACGTCCCTATGATACAATGCCATCTTTGTTGTTCTACTGCCCACGTACTCTTAACGATTTTGTCCAGGATGATTTCTTCCTTGCTGCAGGTTTTTATTTTAATGCGCATTAGTACAGATTGTACATGGGACTTCGGTTTATTACTTCATCCACAACACTAGCACTCAGACCACTACTTTAGCTTTGATGGAAAGGGAGAGAAAAGTCAGCTCATTATTAACTGAAGCTGTGCAAACATTGGCTGAATTTTGAAAAGGTAATGACCCGTAATTTTGAATGAAATAACCAAACACTGCATCAGAAACTATACACACTACATTCAACCCAGTGCAGTCTACCAATATGACACAACATTAACCTATCTGATTAAGTCAGGTGCAATGCATGATGATCAGTATAATATATGATTCCTGATGAACTGGCCACTAGTCACAGTTTTAATCATTAGAGCCTAGCCAACCATACAGAGCATTTTCAGTGCAACTGGCCGATATCAGATTTGAAAACAACAGTGATTGCATCATTCCACACAGCTCTAAGCTATCTGATTCCATCCAGCACAATAAACAATGACAAGTAACTGTAAAAGAGCTGACCAATTAAACAAAAGTCACTGCATGTAACTGCAAAAGAGCTGACCAATTAAACAAAGGTCACTGCACAACAATACAACAAAATCACCCAACTCGATACAATGGTAACCTCTTTGATTCAGTCCAATACAATCAACAACGAACAATGATTCTGCATGAGCTGACCAATGACGCGTTTGGAAACAGAACTGACTGCTATTGCTATCCAAATAATCACCTGGTCTGACACAGCACTAGCCTATCTGATTCAGGCCAGCACAATACAATAAACGATGACCAGTAATACTGACCTATGGCAGGTCTGAAAACAAAATGATCCGAACATAGTATAATACTTGCGGAACTCAACACAACCCTAACCTCTCTGATTCAGGCTAGTAAATGAACAGTAATACGGAATGAGCTGACAAAATGCAGATTTGGAAACGACAGTAAGTGCACTACTTTACAATATCAGTGCCCAATTCAACAAAACACCAATTCCTCTGAATCAGTCCCACAAATAAACGATGAGCAGTATTATTGGATGAGCAGACAAAATACAGATTTGGAAGCAACAGTGAGTGCATCACATCTCAATGTCTTTGCCCAACTCAATGCAACAGTAGTTTCTCTGATTAGTCCAGTAACTAAATGATGAGCAGTGATACTGAAGGAGCAAATTTCAGATTTATAAACTACAGTGAGTGCATTACATTACAATGTCATTGCCCAACTCAGCACAACACTAATGTATCTGACTCAAATACAATTAATCATGACCTGTAATACTGTATAGACTGCTGCATAAGGTAACCACTAGCAGGGTTGGAAACAACAGTGATGGCATTGCACAAAAGTATAATTACAACACTCAACACAACGCTAACCTATCTGATTCAGACCAGTGCAACACATCTGTAACGCTGCACTAACTGACCAACAGCATATTTGTAACCAACAATGACTGCATTACAATAAAATATCATTACTCAATGTATCACTATCTTGTCTGATTCAACCAACTACAATTAAGAATGACCTGTAATGCTGAATTAATCTACCAGTAGCATATTTGTTACCCACAGTGACTGCGTGACAATAAAATGTAATCACTCCACTTAATACATCACTGTCTTGTTTGATTCAACCCACTGCAATGAAAAACAACCTGTAACGCTGCATGAACCGACTGATAGAATGTATGCAAACAACAGTAGTGACTGCATTAGAATGAACTGTCATCACCTAACTCAACACAACATGAACCTGCCTGATTCAGTGTGGTACAATAAAATGGTGACCACAAATTCTGATTCAGTTGACCAATGCCAGATCTGGAAACAACTGAGCAGTCAGGATTCTGCTGCTGTTGATGACGGCCATCTTGGAAGTTTTGTTTAGTGCACTTGTTTAGTGCCTGCAGTTTGTCACATCTGAAGAAGATGTATTTGTCAGCAATTTATTTGTCTGTTCATATTCTGTGTTACATGAACAGACAAATTCCTCACAGCTTTGAGCGGTTTTCCTGTATTTCGGTTCAGAAGTGGTTTATTACCATTTGTGTATTTTTGTTTACGACATTTTGGTTTAACACAAAAGTGGTTCATTACCATACAATACACTAACCGTGGCGGACACAGTAGTAATCTGTCTGATCCAGTCCAGTACAATAAAGGATGACCACTAATTCTGGATGAGGTGATCCGTAGCACATCTGTAATTACAGTACCATTTTGATTCAACTCAACACAACACTTACTTGATCAATAAAATCAAGTATAAAAAATGAGCAATGATTCTAAATGAGCTGACCAACTTCAGATTTGGAAACTAGTCTTTTCATCACTATACAAAGTCATCACTACAACATCATATATCTGCTCCAGTCAACTGAATCACACTACATCAGTCAGACTCATTATATATGATTATCCACATGCATGCCATATTTTCTACCTGAGCAACACTCAGTGATCTTTTTCAGTCTGAATAAATATGCATTTCCCTGAACAGTGCACTGGTTAACTCTTTCATCCCTGGTTATCTGCCAGACATTACTTCCCTTTATTCCTATGTTTCTTAGTTACAAGCAGTACCCTTCATTCCTGGGTTTCCAGGAAAAAAGTTAACAAAGAATAGGGTGTGTACTTCTGATTATTTTGTATGACTCGTGTTTCTACCGGACTATAGCATGTCATACACCGTTGTGTACAGAAATGGTGCCGGCACATTTTGATCCGGTTTTCCTACCCTTTGTCGCGTATTTGGTGACACACAGGTGTCAAGACTGGTGACAACTACTAATTAATTCAAACTTAAAGAAACAAAATGTTATTCAGCGCTCAAAAACATGCGAGCAGCAAAAACCATGCATGTAACTCACAGTCTGATGTCCTCCGGTAAATCCACTTCAAAGAATGCTTCACAAGTGTCTTTGTCACAGTATCACCATGTCCAAGGAAAAATGCACAGCAATGATAAAAATGTCCCCACAGTACTCCTTCGCCACTATGGTCTTACCAAATTCAGTGGTCTTTGCACAGTATTTGTCCAAAAGTCACACTTCGAGTTAATGTCAACAAACAACACACATGTCAGCCTTAGAAAATGATGCACTGCTAGTGTCACATGTGTCAAAGTGTCTCACGTGAAACCAGGTGTCACACAAAGGAAACACAGGTGTGGTACACCTTAAAACAATCTTTCTGATTATTACAACACAGATATTCATTGCACTTTTCGCACATCATCGTTGTCTTGCTTTTCTTGAACGGATTGTCACTGTATTTCACACCAGGGTGTGTTGACTCATATTGTTTGTGTCGCGCGACACATACCACACAGGTGTGATCTTTTCCAACACTGGCCACTGTTTTTTTCTGAATCAGTCTGCCGTTTAGTGTTGGCATTGTCGTTTGCAAAGCTGACTAGCTTTGAAAGGACTGCATCAGAATAGAACAGCTGAAAGTAATCCACTGTCTTCATTGAGGTATCAAGTATGCGCACAGGACTGGGGCGCCGTTCGAAGTTTTTTCCGAGGTGTGCGTGGTTCAGTGAAATCCCCACCTGTCCAGTCAAATCGTGGCCGATTGTAGCTAAGTGGAAGATATTCATCATCCAATTCATCGCCAGTATCACTGTCATATTCGTTCATGGCACTGGCAAGTTCTGCTCTCTCTTCTTCTGTTAGATCAAACAGATCGAAGTCATTGGCTAAATTGTTGTAAATTTCGTCGTCAGAAAACTGATCGCTTTCTGCGTTTTCTTTACCCTCCATCTTCTCAGTAGACACTAAACAGTATGCTCTCACGGTTAAGTCAAGATAAAATTTCGGTTCCAGACACTTTCCCACGCTGAGGAAGTAAGCAGGCATGACTTATCTAAACATCCCGCGAGTCCCGTTACAAGGCGAAGGCCGCTATGACGCGCCAACCATGTGACAGGTGGGCGCAAATTTCAAGGCGTCAACCGCTGCAGCGGGTTGCCGGACGGAAAGGAGTATGTTTCTCTGAACCGCTGAGGTGGTTTTCAGGAATGAAAGGAGAAGATTTGTCAAACCGCTCTAGCGGTTGGCAGGAATGAAAGAGTTAACCTTCCTACATTCACAATACTCCTTCACAATCTAAAAAAATTTGCCCCAAAATCTCTGAAAAATAAGAGGAAGAGAAAGACAGGGGGCAAACAAAAACAGATTAAGATCATTTATAGGTGCTTACTTTCCACATAAGGCTAGCTGATGTCTTTTTTTTTAATTTCAAACGGTGTGTTTCCCATGCTTGTTTGATGCAAAAATTGCTCATATTTCATTAGCTTATCTGCTCACTCTTTGTTAGAATAATATCATAGAAAAAAGAAAAAAAAGGAAAACAAAAAAATCCTGTTCTACAGCTTGGAATTCTTTCGGTTGAAGAAAGCCTTTACAGCTTCAAAGACCTCCGGAGATCTGACACGCTCTGCAATCAGTTTCATCTCTGCTTCGTTGACCTGGTGTAACAGTTCACGCTCGTGGCTGCGGAGCAGTTGTTTTGACAACTGCAAGCTCTGAACAAAACAAACAAAAAAGACAAAGTGCAAGTATGGTCTGAGTGAAGTCAGATGTAAAGGTAGTGACAAAGAGAATACGTATGGCACTTGAAACGTAGGTAACTGATTCACATACATCATTTTGTGTGTGTGCAAGTGTGTGCGCGCGTGTCTGTGTGTGTGTGCGCGCGTGCACGTGTGTGAGCGTGTGTGTGTGCGTGTGTGTGTGTCTATGTGATTGCAAGTATGTGTAAGTGTGTGTGTGTGTGTGTGTGTGTGTGCATGTGAATGAGTGTGTGTTCGCCAGTGTATGTGTGAAACAGTGTGAATGCATACCTATGTGTTTATATTTGTGGGAATGCGCGCCCAGGAATATGTTGACAGTATCAGTAGTCACTGTGTAGCATCAGTAGCTACTGCGTATTTTAGTTTCTAGAGTCTCAACATGCTGAATGTTTAAAAACACCATTCCATACCATACCGTCACATACTACACACAAGCCACATAACATCACATTATACAATGTTGCAAATTTCATACCACATTCACATGACAACCACACCATACCGGTCAACCTTAATCCACACACCTCATTACATCAACTGCTTTACATCACATCGCATCACATGATAACTCCCCATCTCATAACATCACATCAGCGCTATATACCTGTGGAGGTAAAGAGGCCATATATGACACCTCAGCCCCCGTCTCTTTCTGGAAATCAGCGTCTGGGATGACTCGTGTGACCAGGTTCCTCTCTAGGGCCTCCTGAGCAGTGATTTTCTTGTTGAAGAGCAGCATCTCCGACGCCTTGGCGCTGCCCATGATTTTGGGGAAGATGTATGAGGAGCAGCCTTCTGCGTTCTGGCCCAGCTGAGTGAAAGGGGTGAGGAACGTTGCCTGAAAAAATGCAGAACGGGGATATGATGCCAGGGGGTGGGGGTGGGGTGTGTGTGCATGTATCCGCGGGCAATCATGCATGCAAGTTTGGATGTCTGTCTATCCGTGTGAATGTGTGTGCGTGCATGTGCATGTGTGTGCTAGGCAGAAAAAAGGAGAGCGGTGGTAGGGGAATTTGTGAAGGGAGCTGAAGATTAAAACCACCATACTTGCAGCAGTCAGCCCAAACAGCTTAGCTGGGAAAACTTTAGACTGAAGATCTAAACTTCCCTGGTGCAATCCCGGATTCCGATACTTTTCCTCTTTGGTTTTTTTTTTTGGGGGGGGGGGTGGGGTGGTTTAAACTTCCTTCAAGGAATCTGAAGCAGGTTTAACATTAAGACAAAGGAGACAGGGTTTTAGGAACAAAGGGATGAGGGAAGAACTGGGGGGTGGGGGGAGGTCAGGGGAAGGAGAGGAGGGGACACAGAGGACAGGGGAAATGGAAGAGGAGGTGAAGTGGAACAGGGAGTGCAGGAAGGGATGGAGGGAGAAGAAATGGGTTGGAATGGAGATAAGGAGACAAGAGGGGGGAGGGAGAAGACAGAGTAGGAGGGGTCGGCTAGTACTCCCTACTCTATTCACCAGCTCAGCCAGGCTCCCTAATCACGGGGTGATTGGGGACCACGGCTTAGGTTCAGCCAACTAATGACAACCAGCTGTCCGGAAGATCATACTAAACACATTTGGGTACACTGCTTTTTGCTTACTATTGACAATGGAGAATGCTGCTCACACACAATTTACCAAGAGAAGTCAATAAATAAATGTCTGTGGCTGGCTACATGAGGCAGTTTCAGTATGTCTAATTGATTTTGAATGGCAGGCTGATTAGATTTAGTGTGAACGCATCCTCTCTGCTTGTTGCCACTCGACTTACATACAGGAAACAGTAAACAAGTGGGGTATTTCCCGCTCCCGTAAGAAAACCTAACACAGAGTAACTTTTATTCAAGACTGGCACAGCCTTTTAAACTTGAATAAAGTCAGACAAATACATAGACGAACAATCTAATAGTGGGGGAAAATACAAGCGCAGGCCAACAACTGAACTATCTTCATAGTAATGACTTGGCAAAGATTTGGACTTAAGGAGGTGGGGGGGGGGGGGGGGGGGGGGGAGAGAATTTGAAGATGGAGAAACTAGGAACATAAAATTAAGAAAATATGTTACAGATATGAAAACTCTTCACTAGCTGCATTAGGGAACCATCGCAATCCCTTTTGAAGGCAGATATATTTGTAATTGTATTGCCTGCTCCGAGGCCTTTCGTCCGCTGGGTCGAACTCATCAGGGAGACACGGCTGGTTGTGTCTGCGCTCCTGGCGTCAAATAGAGACACACCACAGTCCATAATACTGTGGTATTCTCACCACCAAGGGTGCAAAAAACAATCCAATAGCACCCCCAAAGCAGCCAGTGAAGAGTAGTAAATGAAACCAAACGAAAGTGTGGGGAGGAAAAAAGTTGCTGAAAAACTAAAGACATTATGCAAATAGTATAAAATGTAGGGGACAATCATTGAGCCTACGCTTGAGGATCCACCCAAAGATGCAAGGGAGATCAAAAGACAAACACACAGACGAACAGAAACAAATACAAATAACCTCAATTTAATCAAAACAAAATCGGAAATGAAATGAGGCAGGGAACAGTAAACGATAAACAGTAAACAAGTGGGGTATTTCCCGCTCCCGTAAGAAAACCTAACACAGAGTAACTTTTATTCAAGACTGGCACAGCCTTTTAAACTTGAATAAAGTCAGACAAATACATAGACGAACAATCTAATAGTGGGGGAAAATACAAGCGCAGGCCAACAACTGAACTATCTTCATAGTAATGACTTGGCAAAGATTTGGACTTAAGGAGGTGGGGGGGGGGGGGGGGGGGGGGGGGGATTTTGAAGATGGAGAAACTGGGAACATAAAATTAAGAAAATATGTTACAGATATGAAAACTCTTCACTAGCTGCATAAGGGAACCATCGCAATCCTTGGGATTGCGATGGTTCCCTTATGCAGCTAGTGAAGAGTTTTCATATCTGTAACATATTTTCTTAATTTTATGTTCCCAGTTTCTCATCTTCAAATCTCCCTCCCCCCCCCCCCCCCCCCCCCCAACCCACCCCCCCCCCCCCCCCCCCCCCCCCCCCCCCCCCCCCACCTCCCCCCCTTAAGTCCAAATCTTTGCCAAGTCATTACTATGAAGATAGTTCAGTTGTTGGCCTGCGCTTGTATTTTCCCCCACTATTAGATTGTTCGTCTATGTATTTGTCTGACTTTATTCAAGTTTAAAAGGCTGTGCCAGTCTTGAATAAAAGTTACTCTGTGTTAGGTTTTCTTATGGGAGCAAAAAATACCCCACTTGTTTACTGTTTATCGTTTACTGTTCCCTGCCTCATTTCATTTCCGATTTACATACAGGAAACATGGCCTGGTCCTTGTATGTATATGTCTCTGTGTGTGTGTGTCTGTCTGTTTGTGTCTGTGTCTGTCCCTGTGTGTGTGTGTGTGCATGCGTGTGTCTTCACGTACGAGCTTATATGCACAATGGTCTCACATCATACTGCAGACATACGACAAGAGTGAAGACTATCAAAATACGACGAGCCAGTCTTTGCTCAATTAGCTCTGAGGAAATATGTAAGGCATATTAAGTGTTTAAAAAAAAAAGAAGAAGAAAGGAAAAAAAGAGAAAGGAAGGATATCCAACAGAGGCTGAAAGAAAGAAAAGTGTGATTAGTGGCTGCGAGTGAAGAGAATCCAAAGATGTTTTTGTTGCTGTTGATGTCCAATTGCCTAATAGTGGTAAGGGCAGTAAGAGATGCACTAGGTCTCAAGCATATCATTACAGGAGGCAGAGCCCATCCCTCTCCATCCTCGCAGACGGATAACAAACTGTACAAAATTCGTCCAAACCTGAAAGATTTTTTATTATGTTCCCAAGGCGTATGCTCCATACAGAAGAAACAGTCTTGTGTCGTTTGCATACAGGCCACTCCTTCTCCACCCATTCTTATCTTTTAAAAGGTGAAGAAGCTCCGTGGTGCATTCCATGTCATGCACCCCTCACAGTGAAACATATTCTTCTAGAGTGTTGGGATTTGCATGATGTGGGACATAAACACTTCACAGCAGACTCCATGAAAACCTTGTTCACAGATGTCCCGCCTGATATGATCTTTGAATTTCTGAGGGAGATTAACATTTTTCATCTGATCTAAGATTTTACAGAAAAAAGATTTTTAATGAAGTTTCCAGTGTGTTTTTAGGTGTACTTTAAAGAGTTGTGTGAATGGGTTTTTGTTGTGTTTTTTTTTAATGACTTGTGAGTTGACTTCAGCCCCGATATGGCCCTTTGGGGTTGGCTGGGCTATAAGCAACATTACCTTACCTCTCCATCCACCACCACAGTCTTCCCTGAAATGAGTCAGGTACATATTTCTTTGCTACTGGATGGACAAACAGTTGTTTTCAAACCATAAAAATCCGACCACACAAAAAGATTGGACGTCATAACCGTCAGCTCCTTTGCAAACAGTCTAAGCGTTAGGGGTCCTCCTTGTTGTTATACACAGTTTTTAACTTGGTCAGTTAGTTTGAATTCTCAGCTTACTTTCACACATATTTTGTAATTTTGTTTACAAAAAAAAAATTCCCATCATCAATAAGGCACTGAAACTGTGTTCGCTTGAGGACATTCACTCGTGAATGTGTGTTGTCAGCAGAGGGCTGTCTAGATGGTTCTGCATTATGCTGGATCAGAACAAGCAGGCAGCTCTGAACACTGCTGAAGTAAACTGGCATCAGTGCTGTGTCTCCTCCAGTGAGCTGCCTCACAACAACGTTACATTTTTCACTCTCTGCGAGGCGCTAAAAGATGCAGCTGTATAAAGGACAGCTTTAATTGCTTGGGGAGTAACGGCACGAGTGGAAAGAGATGTCTAGCCTGTTAAAAGGACACAAGAAAAATAAACTACGAGCCATGTTCGTGGCTGTGTGTCCGTGTGTGAGTATGCACATGATACTATGGTCAGTTGCATGAGGCATTGCCAAGAAAATTTATTTTTGAATTCAGTGGGAAAGGAAAAAAAAAGACTCACCGTATCGGAGCAATAGACAGCATCACATAAGCCCAGTAGAGTCACTGCGATCCCAATAGCAGGTCCATTCACTAAGGCGATCAAAGGCTTTGGGAAATCGATGAAGGCCTTCACTAGATCTCTAAACCAAACAACCAATCAGTAAATCAGTCCATTCAGCAATTTTTTGCTTCATTCACTTTGTTAAGCAGTTATTAGCTTAATTCACTTAAGTTAATCCCTTCAACCGACCAATTAGTCAAAGAATGGCAAACCAACCCATATGTATTTGCAATGGTGTGCGCGCCTGTGTGTGTGTTGTGTGTGTGTGTGTGTGTGTGTGTGTGTGTGTGTGTCTGATTGATTGTGTATGTGTGTTAGTGCATGCATGCGTGCGTGTGCATGCTTATGTGTGTGTGTGTGTGTGTGTGTGTGTGTGCATGCGAGTATGCGTGCGTCCGTCCGTGTGTGCATGCGTTTGGGAGACAGAGAAAGAGAGAGAGAATCTGTGTATACTGATATGTATGTGTTCGTGTGTGTATGTGTATGTGTGTGTGTGTGTTAGTGCATGCGTTTATGTATGTGTGTGTTAGTGTGTGCGTGTGTGTGTGTGAGAGTGAGAGAGAGAATCTGTATGTATTGATGTGTGTGTGTGTGTGTGTGTGTGTGTGTGTGTGTGTGTGTGTGTGTGTGTGTGTGTGACAGAGAGAGAGAGATTGTGTATGCATGTGTACATGCGTGCATGCATGTGTTTCAGTATGCATTTCTCTGCCTGTGCAAACCAACCTGTGCATGATTATGAACAAGTGAGAGAGAGAGAGTGAGAGAGAGAGAGTTAGTTTAAGAGAAATATCTTAAATCTTTGCCAAGTCATTAATGTAATAAAGGAGGAATTGTTGGCCTGCACTTGTTTACCCCAAATTGTTCAGTATATACTTGTTTGGTCAATCAGTGGGAGACTGCACCTCTTTTGGAAATCGAAGTAAAAGTTGTTATGCGCATTCTTAGCTTCCGTTACCACATACGTCACTGACAATGCTTGGGATATTAAACAGTAGAGCTGACCTCTCTGTCTGTTGACACCTTTTGACCTCCCTTGCACCCTTAAAATGGATCCTCAAGCATAGACTCAAAGATTCCCCCTACATTTAGTACTCGTTATAACATGAATTTTTCAGGAACTTATTTCCTAACAACGTTTTCTTCTTGTTGTACTCTTCTATCCTTCACTGGCTGCTGGCTGCTTTGAGGATCTGTTGGATTCTGTTTTTGAACTCTTGATGGTGAGAATACCGTAGAAAATTACAGACTGTGGTATATCTCCATTTGACTCCAAGGGAGAAATCAGCCGTATCCCACTGACGAGTCAAAATCAGCAAATGAAAAACCTCTGACCCAACAGAAAGTATGGTTCTGTTTACAAATGTCATCATAGGCTCCTCTTGAAAATGTTTACAATTAGAATTTAACATCCTCATACTTAATTCGTATTCACTTTCTTGCCCACCACCCCCAAGTCATTAATGTAATGACAAAAGAAATATTAAGTCTCCAATTGTTTCACCCCGCTGACAGAATGGGCACGTTTTTGACCTTTGATATACAACCAAAAAGCAAATACTATAACTCACTATTTTTGGTTTTTCTTTTTCCACTCTGAAACATACATGTAGCAATTTGCCCACCTCCCTAAACACGCATGCATTGATTATGTGCAGTCACCACTTAAAAACATACAAGTATCAATACCAACATGCAGACATGAATAATTTGCACTCGCAGGCACAATAATGTGTACAACAACAACAAAAAGTAATATATACGCCTGTGTGCCTACACACATGTGCATGCCTGCGCACACACGCTCTCTTTATTTACACACACACACCATGAGAACTGCTGCACTGAATAACTGAACACCCTTCCTACTCACCCGCACAGAGGTACTAACCTGGACCAAAGTATGCGGCCATACAGAACCAAACACACAAGAACACAACTCGCATACAGCAGCCACCTCTTACCACTACAAATAACAGTATATATTCCACAGGCAAACACACATCTACTGAGAAAAAAACAAAACACAGGAATCAACAAACAAAAAACAACAAACAAAACCAAATCCACGCACAAAACTGGCTGTGATCCCATCTTGACGCTTTCGTCCATGTCTCCAGGATCTGCAGACGACAGGAAGTTGGCGAGATCGTTTCCGCTGCAATAGTAGTCCCCTGTACCTGTTCATTGAAAATATGACGATAGTTGCAACAAATAGGGCGATAAGCTGGAAACAGTTTCAACAGGGGAACAAATGTGCTTTTAAGCACTGAACAAACCGCACAAATGATGCTAGAGAACACTGATCATGTTTTATGGGATATCTGTCAGGGTCTTCCTTGGATGTAAGATCTTGTCAGCAGTGACAGCGTTGACGAAGACCATACATACATTCACTATCTAAAATTCAAAGATGTCCTGTCATTCTGTCTGTTGCCAATTAAAGTTACTTCTCTCCGTTATGGCATATAGCCCAAAATGGCCATAAATAGCCAGCCAGCCACATAGCAGTTTATAAAAAAAAAAAAGAGAGATTTAAAAAAAAACAGAAAGAAAAAAAAAGGGCACTCTACATGCGCTTGAGTGACAATTTTTTGTACT
>CM065725.1:42244305-42259305 GCA_033310375.1 Conus canariensis
CGATGATGTGACAGTTCTAATAATGGTTCCCTGCTGTCGGCTGCGTTATGTACAAATTGAATATGTTGGCGTCGAAATGTACAGTATTATTGTTGATGCGAACTGGACACAGTGAAATAAAACAAGAGATGAATCATCAGTGTTCTTGTCAGAGAGAGAGAGAGAGGGGGAGAGAGAGAGAGAGAGAGAGACAGCAAAGCAATGAACCACTCAGTGGGCTTGTCTCAAAGAGAGAGAGAGAGAGAGAGAGAGAGAAAGCAAAGAAATGAACCCGTCAGTGGTCTTGTCAGAGAAAGAAAGAGAGAGAATAAAGAGATGAACCGTTAGTGTTATTTCTCAGAGAGAGAGAGAGAGAGAGAGAGAGAGAGAGAAAGCAAAGAAATGAACCCGTCAGTGGTCTTGTCAGAGAAAGAAAGAGAGAGAATAAAGAGATGAACCGTTAGTGTTATTTCTCAGAGAGAGAGAGAGAGAGAGAGAGAGAGAGAGAGAGAGAGAGAGCAATGAAATGAACCGTCAGTGGTCCTGTCACAGAGAGAGAGATTGAGAGAGAGAATGAACCGTCAGTGGTCCTGTCACAGAGAGAGAGATTGAGAAAGAGAATGAACCGTCAGTGGTCCTGTCACAGAGAGAGAGATTGAGAGAGAGAATGAACCGTCAGTGGTCCTGTCACAGAGAGAGAGATTGAGAGAGAGAATGAACCGTCAGTGGTCCTGTCACAGAGAGAGAGATTGAGAGAGAGAATGAACCGTCAGTGGTCCTGTCACAGAGAGAGAGATTGAGAAAGAGAATGAACCGTCAGTGGTCCTGTCACAGAGAGAGAGATTGAGAGAGAGAATGAACCGTCTGTGGTCCTGTCACAGAGAGAGAGATTGAGAGAGAGAATGAACCGTCAGTGGTCCTGTCACAGAGAGAGAGATTGAGAAAGAGAATGAACCGTCAGTGGTCCTGTCACAGAGAGAGAGATTGAGAGAGAGAATGAACCGTCAGTAGTCCTGTCACAGAGAGAGAGATTGAGAGAGAGAATGAACCGTCAGTGGTCCTGTCACAGAGAGAGAGAGATTGAGAGAGAGAATGAACCGTCAGTGGTCCTGTCGCAGAGAGAGAGATTGAGAGAGAGAATGAACCGTCAGTGGTCCTGTCACAGAGAGAGAGAATGAACCGTCAGTGGTCCTGTCACAGAGAGAGAGATTGAGAGAGAGAATGAACCGTCAGTGGTCCTGTCACAGAGAGAGAGAATGAACCGTCAGTGGTCCTGTTACAGAGAGAGAGATTGAGAGAGAGAATGAACCGTCAGTGGTCCTGTCACAGAGAGAGAGAGATTGAGAGAGAGAATGAACCGTCAGTGGTCCTGTCACAGAGAGCGAGATTGAGAGAGAGAATGAACCGTCAGTGGTCCTGTCACAGAGAGAGAGACTGAGAGAGAGAATGAACCGTCTGTGGTCCTGTCACAGAGAGAGAGATTGAGAGAGAGAATGAACCGTCAGTGGTCCTGTCACAGAGAGAGAGAGATTGAGAGAGAATGAACTGTCAGTGGTCCTGTCACAGAGAGAGAGATTGAGAGAGAGAATGAACCGTCAGTGGTCCTGTCACAGGGAGAGAGAATGAACCGTCAGTGGTCCTGTCACAGAGAGAGAGAATGAACCGTCAGTGGTCCTGTCACAGAGAGAGAGAGAATGAACCGTCAGTGGTCCTGTCACAGAGAGAGAGAATGAACCGTCAGTGGTCCTGTCACAGAAAGAGAGAATGAACCGTCAGTGGTCCTGTCACAGAGAGAGAGATTGTGAGAGAGAATGAACCGTCAGTGGTCCTGTCACAGAGAGAGAGATTGTGAGAGAGAATGAACCGTCAGTGGTCCTGTCACAGAGAGAGAGATTGAGAGAGAGAATGAACTGTCAGTGGTCCTGTCACACAGAGAGAGATTGAGAGAGAGAATGAACCGTCAGTGGTCCTGTCACAGAGAGAGAGATTGAGAGAGAGAATGAACCGTCAGTGGTCCTGTCACAGAGAGAGAGATTGAGAGAGAGAATGAACCGTCAGTGTTCTTGTCACAGAGAGAGAGATTGTGAGAGAGATGAACCATCAGTATACTTGTCACACACACACACACACACACACACACACACACACACACACACACAGAGAGAGAGAGAGAGAGAGAGAGAGAGAGAGAGAACAATATGAACCGTCAGACAGACAGATAGAGAGGGTGATAGTGAAGGTGACAGACAGAGTGATGAAGCGTAACGTGAGAAAGGAGTAAGTCGGTTCGAGGCACATCGCATGGTCTTTTCAGACAGACATTTCCTGACTTATCTTAAATAAATGTTTGCGAACCGCTCAGAGAAACGTGGAAAAACGAGTCACAAGACAAAACACAACGCGTTTCGTCCTCTTGGGTCTTCTTCAGGTGAGATACAAACGAATAAAATAACAACGCCTTCTTCCTTGCGCTGAACTCTGAAGCGATCTGAAGCGATCAAAGCTAAGTGAATTTTCGTCATTTTATTCGTTTGTATCTCACCTGAAGAAGACCCAAGAGGTCGAAACGCGTTGTGTTTTGTCTTGTGACTCGTTTGTCCACGTTTCTCTGGGCGGTTCGCTTACATTTATTTAAGGTTTGTTTAGATTTCCGCCTGCAGTCGTCTCACTTTGCAATTATTACCTGACTTGTCAAAACAATAGTAACAATCAAAACAGCAGCCAGCAAGGTGCATAATGACATATACTGGACTTAAATTTCCCGTGTAGGGCCTATACAATTTGCGTCTCTCAATAAAGAACTGCATTGTTCTTGCGCTGATTTTTTTTTTTTTTTAGTACGAACTGGTGTGTCCGCCTACGCTGCCACTTGTTTTTAGTTGCTGGTTCTGTCGATAGAACCCAGCTCTACAGATAATGTGATTTACGTTCTCTTATCCTGAAACTCCTACACAGTTGTTTCTTCAGTTTGGATGGTCCCGTTGGCCATCATATCGGGCCGAAAAGAAACAGAACGAATGAACCAATATGAACCAACAACCTGACTGATTCTATGTTTTCAGACAAAACAAAAATTATTTAAAAAAAAACAACAACAACAGAAGTTATCCACGTTGTTTTGGGAGTAAGGTGGTGTTATTTCGGATAAAAATGGTTAATACTGGCTTTTGAAGCTATGCGTTCACTCCCAATGAATGAGCTGTATAATCATGTTCAACTCTTTAGGCGAGGAACTTCAATAGCGCGAAGGCGACTGTCAATTCGACCAGCTGAAGGTGACGTCATGCCACTCATAAGTGACGCACGATGACGCCAAACCTGTGTTCGAGCGACCACAATGACGTAATACGCTTCTGAGTGAAAGCTCCAAAGGTCACTGAATCACTTGGAACATACTTGTCGCTATCCTGACTAGTACCTCGACTGTCTTTAACTGTTAACAGGTTGGCATTTTGTTGGTTGTGTTTGGCCCGAGGTAACCAACCGTTTACTGTGTTTGTGCATGAAAGAGAAATGACGTCGAGGCGGATATGCTCTTGGCGGATATGCTCTTGGCACAATAACGAGTTCGTTTCTGTTTGTACAGAAGCGCGTTTTTCAGAGGTTAGACGGTGGTGATTTTCGCAAGTGAAGCGAACCGGTGCTTTCTTTGAGATACCTTACAGCTAAGGTTAGGTTAAATTTTTAATCAAGACAGTTCTGACGACCGCACAGAGCGTTTTCACGGCTGTCAAATTCGCGCCAGAAAAAAAAAAATCACATCACAAAATGAGTCACACCATCGAAAACAACAGCATATCCTGAAAAAGAAACGAATAACAAATTGCGTTTATGACTTAACTATTGACAATTTAAGGCTTATATCACTAGGCCTTGCAAAAAACGCCACACATTCCCCTTAGTTGTACACTCCAAGATGAAAAAAAAGTAAAATAACTTAAGAAAAAAAGAAAGGAAACAGTGTACATATTCACAAAAACAAAAGTAGTAGATTAGTAGCATTTAAAGAATGCGAGACCACAAACATCGTTACTCGCCATGCTGTCAATAACACCAAGGGCTACAAGATTCCAGATGGCACTTCAGAGCAGTACAGATGCTCCTTCTTTGTAAAGACCATCGAGGACTGGACCACCTGGAAGAAACAACAGTCCAGGCCAGTACTGTCGCCGCATTCACAGCAGCGGTGGGCAGTTCTGTAGCCCTCCACTAAACCCATGCTGCACATTAGTTAGTTAGGCTAGGTAGGTGGGGAAAGGTTTTTTGTGTGTGTGGGCTTGGCACTACCTTCTGTAGGGTCAGGGCCGGTAATGTACAGGCTTGCCTGTATGTGCAAAGCGAAAAGTAGTAGCAATCCGGCAGCTCCACACCTAGCTAGTCCTTAAAAAAAAAAAAATTTTCGCTTTCCCTGTTTTCCGTCGCAATATAATCAAGTTGGTTCAGCGACGTATACAGCCAGATCCAGATCCAGATTTGTTGTAGTAGTAGTAGTAGTAGTGTAGTAGTAGCAATAAGGGCAATGTGGGCATATACACACCACAGAATGGACAGCTAGTGTCAGCTTTGAACGCTGTTTGATATGGAGGCGAAGTTATGAGGAGAGATAGCTTGCGTTATCTCAGGAGGCCTTTATAGGCTACAGATGGCTGGCTCAATATATCGCATCTATGACTAATGAGAAAAACTTTCTTCATCAGCCAAATAACAGCTGACGAGAGCGGTAATCGTGGCATTTTTCTACTTTTTTTCCCCCTTTTTATTAACCACTTAAATACGAGGAATATGCCTCGATTTCGGTTAATTCTGTTCGCCGAGTCAGTCGTAGACCATCAGTTCTGTCTCCCACACTCGACCAACGGCGTTCAAAACACAGCTCAGAATCAAGAGGACATCTGAAGAAATAAACTTGGTTCACAGCTATTAATAGATTTCATGCAGAGATAGGTAACACACACAGCTACCAAATGAACTTAAAACAAAATTCCACTGTATTCATAGTCTTTAACCACTTGTGTAAGTCTAAGCTTTGCTTAGGATAGAATGTTACGAGACTGTCACATTGTGCGTCACAGTGTGAACCAGTTCTGCCTAAAGTCTGTTTGACGCTGTAGTTATCATGAACAGTATCATACTAAAGTACTAGTTCCGTCACATATGGATCTAGATCCAGAAATCTAATCTGTCAGAAAGAAAAATCAATCAAATGAATTTCCTCCCTGTGCTGTTTTCTTATGGTTTCTTTGCACATCTCACCGTCACTCAGCTCGCGATAAGGTGCCTAGCTATTTTTGACGGAGAAGAAACGCATCTGTGTTGGGAGTCGGACCATGAAAGAGCAAGCGCACGTGAGGCCTTGTTATTATGCGCGCGCAACACACACACACACACACACACACACACAGACCTGTAAGGTCTAGGGTTATGATGACACGACAGACTAGTAGAACGAACGAAAAATCGTGCGCCTTCAATTAAAAATAGTTGTGATCACCTCGCCAATCTTCAGACGACACTGACAAAATCATCGAACCACAGCTGTCAGGCAATGAGTTGGACTAGTTAGGTACTGAGAAGTGTGCGTGCTACTCGGCTACCTGTCGTTCGACAACAGCCCGGGGAAAACGTGTAAGGACAGTCAATGGCGGATTGTGAAAGGAGAACATAAGGGATCTTGTCTTCAAGGGCTGCCCTGGGGGCTGACTCGAACTCACTATCTGCTCTGTCTGCCCTCTTTCCGGCTCCCCCTCCCCCCCCCCCCCCCAACACACACCCACACCCCTGCCTCTCCGCCCCCTCTCTATCACGCCTACCTTCTCCAGAGCTTCCTTACACACCTGGCCATCTTCCCTCAAAGAGTCTCGAGTTCGTTAGCTACCCGTTTCAGTTTGATGTCCTGTCCTGCTCGCCTTCTTCGTTATGTTCCATTCAGGTAAAAGGCCGTACTCATCGAAGAAGATCATGGCAGTCTGGTTCCTACGAACCATCTTAGGAGAGGGGTAGGTGGCGGGATGGGGGTGGGGTGGGGGCCTACCGTACAGTCACACTTCAGTGACATCCACAGGCACGCCTTCTTTAAAGCCCCGTCGTTCAGTGCTCTTTTTGCGGTATCTGCACGATTAGGCTATAACTGTTCCGAGTGTCACCGCCGATTTCGGGTGCGCCGTTTCTCTCTAAATGGGTGTTGTGATTGACGGACAATATGGTTTTGATAGGGAACAAAGAAAGTATTGCCGCAAGATTTTTTTTTTTTTAATGTGTGTGTGTGTGTGTGTGAGAGAGAGAGAGAGAGAGAGAGAGAGTGTGCGCGCGCGCCCGCGCACAGACACCTGGAATTGATCTTCATGCCCTTCTATCCACCTGGCCATAGACTTACATCACTGAAGCGAAGCAACGCGCATACACACACACACACACACACACAACACACAGACGACACAGAGAGAGAAGGGATTCCTCATTTCTCGTTGCTGTTTAAGCATGCGACGAACGCGCGACTAAAACAACACGCGAGTTGGTTCATCGGTCGAAAACTTCTATCTGTTCGAAACTGAATTAAATTTAGCACAATCAGATCGTAGGCCTGCACGCTCGGACGAACGCTTTGTTCAGCCTTCAAATGGTAAGGCCAGGAAAAGATCAACTAAAGCCATCGGCTGATACTCTCAGAATTACTGAAGCTATCACCGCAAACGATTTCCGAGATCCATATCGGCTGGTACTGTACAATTCGTGTGTCCTCTCAGGTAAAGAACTCAAGGCCGAGTCATATGAAGTCAAGGTACAAAAGAAACATGGCCAATCTGTTAAATTGTCAACATTAGAATTGGGGATCACGTGTGTGATTTCGGAGTCCGACTGGATCATCTATTTATTCAGTTCAACTTCCACCACAACCGAAACTAAAAGGACACTCGAAGGTGGAACGAATCCGGGATCCACTTTTGATCCGGACCTGCACCATAACTTAAAGGCTTCCTTCTTAGGCTATATATCATTAATTCCACCTAATTTCGTTGACAATCAGTTGCATGGTTTTTACGTTGTTTCGCAGACAGACTGACAAATAAAGAAAACAACAAGCACGGGAGAAGACCTAAGTTCCAAAGTATTGACAGCCGACCACCGCAAAAATGATTTCTCTGAAATGAGTTCCTGGTGCAACGAAAATTGGATCAGTCACACGCGCCATTCCGTCTGTCCTTCGGTACCACGCCACAACTAGCGACGGGATAAACTGCCAGAAGTAAAAATAGATGTTCCGACGAGAAGGGATCTGCCTTTTACCATCACGAGTATTTAAAGGCTCGCCACACACACACACACACACACACACACAGATGTGTGTGTGTGTGTGTGTGTGTGTGTGTGTGTGTGTGTGTGTGTGTGTGTGTGTGTGTGTGTGCTTTCTTCACTCAGCTCCAAATGGCCCCGATCCGTGGTCGACTAATATAATATTTGATATAAAACATCAAAATATAAATACTTAATGAAATAGCAACAGTTGTAAGCCACCCAATTACAGATCACATGTTCATTAATTAGACATTGCAAACACACACACAACACACACACACACACACACACACACACACACACACACACACACACAAATATACTTGCACAAACACATACGCCCACATGCACAAAACATCCCAGACATACCATAAAAAGTTCCACGGTGCCAGTTTCACCTGCCTATCTTCAAAACCAAATAAACAAAAAAACTTTCAATCTGAGCCATTTGCCCAGAGCAAACTGGTTCTGTCGATTCCTAACGTTTCCCAACTGATGACATGGCTAAATATAGAAGTCGCTAAAATTAGTACGCTGTAATAGTTCTTCGCAGCTCGCGATTGGTAAACCTTTATGGCGGTGTTAGAAACCCGTCTGAAAACAATTTTTCAATCGGAACGCAGCAGCTGAGCGTTCCAACACAATTCCCAGCACACTCAAGGATTGTCGGTGTCGAATGATGTTATCCACTTCTATAAAGGGATCCTACAAAACAATCCTATATCAAAGGACCCTCTAAACAAGCTATACCAAGGGGCACTTGACACAATACTATATCAAAGGACCTTTAAACGATCCTCTACTAAGCGTCCATGAAATACTGTCCAAACAACCATATTTCAACGGTCACTACAAACAATCCTAAATCAAGGGATCCTACAAATAAATCCTTATGGAAGGTCCCTTAAAACAACCCTAAGGGACAATACAAACCATGTCATGTCAAAGGACCCATTCTTCATGAGGAAACCTTTAACCAAGCCCGAGGAAATCCTGTTTCAAGAGACCCTACAAGCAATCCTATACCAAGGGAACCTACAAACAATCCTATATTGAGGGACTCGACACTCTTATTCCTACATTCAGGCATACACCAAGAGACCATACAAACAATCCTTTGTGAAGGGATCTCAAAAACAACCCTACAGAGCCCGACAAATAGTCGTCTATCGAGGGACCCTTCAATCCTACATCAAGGGATCCTACAAACAATCCTTTATCAAAGGAATTTATAAGCAAGCAACCCTGTAACATCAGACGACAATCTGCTCAAGGAATTTCGAGTTATCACGCCGTCAGACAAACGTGCAGACAGACAGAATCGGGCGATATCCGGCTCAGCACTCTACGATCGCGCGCAGGATGTAAATAAACAATAGCTCCCGGCTGGCATGACAATCAGCTCTTGTCTTTGTTTGGTCCGATACACTGCGGTGTTGACTAGCTGCTATTCTCTATTGTAAGGCTGCAATTCTCTATTGTAATCCGGTCTACTGAAGAAGGACCTGTTTGATACGTTCGAAGCAGGTCGCTGACAGTCGGCCCGTTGAACAACAGCCAGCCCTAGGTGAGTTGAAAGCCAAGCTGTGTCGTGAGAGTGACAATGGCTATGAGTTTAGCAGCCTGTTTGTCCCTCACGGCCACGTCGTTCAGTCACACGGTTTGTGACAAAAAGTCCACCCCAAGAACACCCACCATCTGTCCATCCTGCCGCTAGGAACATCGTGAATCGCAATTATCGCTTAAAGCCCTAAGAGGAAGCTGCTTTGCTGGCGTGCCCACCACTCACTCACTGACGTATGTATCTTGACGTCAGCCTGGTGGCGTTGAGAGTGACAGTGCAATGAGAAGTTTCGGTCATGACTTCCACTTTTCATTGTCAGTTGCACTTTACCCTAACCGACCACAAGGGGCTGGGTCAGGACTGTCACCACACTGTGAAAAACGAACAAACAAAAAAAGGGATCAAATAAGAAAGTTCTATCAACACACTGATAGACTACTGATTGACAAAGACAGGTCGCAGTGAAGGCGCCCGGCAATTTCCTTCAATTATCATACCCGGTTTGCTTATTTATCTATTTATTTATTCATTTATTTTTATGTTTTATTCATTTATCTACCTATTTATCTATTCGTTATTTTGTAAGAGAGACCATGTAAAATTATAATAATAATTTAAAAAAAACCCAATGATAATGCTTAAAACAAACAACCAAACAAAAAGCAAGACAATCGTATTTCAAAGGATAGTTTGATGTGGGTGCTTTATATACGTTTGTTATAAAGTTAAGGCACGAAAAAGCCAAATTCACAGATATAACAAACAACGAGACAGAACCCTCACATATCAAAGGGCACAGTTTGTTGTGTGGTGCGTTATTAGCGTTGGTCGTGGAATGAAGTTATGTGACCAGACCACCAAATGAAAAGACAGAACAACTGAAAAGGCAGAAGCGATGCGTTTTGACCTTAGATCTTCTACTGACAACACAAACACGATGAACAGGCTGGATAAGTACACACACAAAAAAAGCGCAAAATGTACAATTTCTTAAAATATAAAACGTTTAAGACCCAATTAGACTGCATTTAAAAACTCAATATATATTGAAGACTACTTGTTTATAAGTCACTTTTTTTTAAAAGCACAAACTTGTGTCTAACCTTATCATTATTTCAGAGCAAGGTCAATTCATTTCAGACAATAAAAGCGAGTTTCCTTCATCATGATGCTATTGCTGGTAGCGTCCAATTTCCCAAGTACCTCAAAATAACTTAACAGTTCCAGAAGTTCGTCTTTGAATCGGTGCTAGAAACTGAACACATTTGCAAAAACCGCAAAATCTTTCTTTCTTTCTTTTCCCAAATTTCTTCTTCTTTCCTTTTTTTTCTAAATAAGAGGACAACATCAAATTTGCAAACTGTTACAAACGCAAGTCATTTTCACAGCCTCATAAGTCTTTGAAAAGAGCACCTCAGCTTCTCCAAAGTTTTCCCAAGCTTTAATGAATGACCATACCAACCTTGATAAACACGGAGGGAGGTGAAGGGTAGGGAGGGCTGGGGTGGGGCAGGGGGCATGCAAAACAAGCAAATGTGAGAAACACGACAAACAACAACGACAACAAACCCAAAGATCAATTCACATCATATATCTCCGTCAGTTAAGCCATTTCTTCGTTCTTTGTTTCTTGTTGTCGATTGTCGCAGGTATGGTCATCTTTCTAGGCAGATGTCTTCAAGTCGAAATGTGTTCCCTTTGTGCCTGTGCTCGTACTAAACGAATAAGCATTGGGGTAAAACAAAATCTCACTTCTGTCGGTCTACTTGTCTTTTTTTTCAATATGCTCGAAGTCGAAAATGATGGATTTCCACAAACCAGGCTTACGGTTCCCGTTAGGTATCGCATATGTGAAAATATCATTAACAAAATCTGTGCTCTCTCTCTCTCTCTCTCTCTCTCTCACACACACACACACACACACACACACACACACACACACACACACACGCACATAAATACACACACATGCGCGCAGATCAAGAAAAAAGAGAGAGAGGAGAGAGAGAGAGAGAGAGAGACTCAAAAACTTTATTACTCAAGGATAGAGATTTTAGGCAGTGCCTATTCTTCCAATCTGTCCTTGCTATTCTACAACATTCAACTAAACAGACTCACATATTAATAATGACAGAAACAATGAAGAATATAGCAACATTATAATATTAACAATAACAATAGTAATAAGAATAATAATTATAGAATTTTTAAAAAAAAATTACAAAATTACACAACACAATCAGACACGTACGCACGCGCGCTCACATGCATGCACACGCCCACACACACGCACGCACGCGCACACCCACATCCCCCCCTTCCCCCCCCCCCCCCCCCCCCCCCCACACACACACACACACATACACACACACACATTTTCATTAGCTAATATAGAGGCAAGCATAAAAGTATGGCGTTGAGACTGTGACCAAAAGGTTAGATTTATTGTTCAAGTAAATGTTTAAGTATTGCTGATTTGAAGGACGGCAGTGATTGACATGTTTTGGCAGACGGAGGAAGAGAGTTCCACACAGATGGACCAAAAAATGCAAAACTAGATTTGAACAAATCAATGCGGACACGTGGTAAAATGTAATTATTAAGAGGAGAGAGAGAGAGAGAGGAGAGAGAGAGAGAGAGAAGTTCAGGGGACTCCATGACGTTTAGGAGTCTCCATGGACTGTGTAGAAGACATTTAAACATTAAGTGTTTGCAAGTTCGGATGGCCGGCTAATATCGAAACGGCATGGCTGCAATCATTCCAAACCACACAACAAAGTAAGAGTTGGAAAGCAGCTTAATGGACAAAATAAGACAATAAGATGAGCAAAGTTTGGGTAAAACTGCTTTCTTAAATAATTACTCACACAAATCACATTGAAAATATTTGTTCACAAAGATGGGCCTTAAATTGGCAGATCACAAACTGAGTAAAGGACAAATATCATTTCAGTTTGGATAGTCAAGGTTACGTGAGGGATGGCCTTTGGAGCTCCGAAAACCCTGGAGTAAGTGGGGGTATGTGTGTGTGTGTGTGGGGGGGGGGGGGGGGGGGGGTAGGGGGGGAGGAGGGTAGAGGGTAGCTTGGGAATGAGAGAGGTGGCACTGGGGAAACGGAAGGGGGGGGGGGGGGGGGCTGGAGGAAAGGGAAAGCATTTGAAATACGCAGTGTTCTCGAGCGATCTCCACACAGTCAATCGTTTTTAAACCCCTTCCCTATCTCTCCATCGTCAGTTTACGTTTGGATCATTGAAGTTTGATGCTCTCTCTCTCTCTCTCTCTATCTTACTGCCTCCCAACTCCCCCATGGCTCTTAGCCCCCTCGCCATTCCCTTTCTCGCCCCTCCACGTCACAAACTCCACTCGAAAGTCTACCACGTTCGATTAATTAATACCTCTAAACGTAATCTTGACACTTTTGTCAACCCCCTCCCCCCCCCCCCTGTCCCTCCCCCTCCGCGCGCACACACTCATACCTTTTGCCCCCTCCCCCCCATACCTCTCTCTCCCCCCCCCCCCCCCCCTCCCCCTTAAGATAATGAGTGCCGTGCCTACATCTGTCGGAAAGTAATGCATGCGTGCCTTTTCGATGTCGACTTGCCGTCTCCATGCCATTGCGTCATCAAGTGGTTCAGTACCCGAACCCTACGACTTGACTGGGGTTCGTCAACCGAAGGTAGCTCGATCGCAGAAGGGGGGGGGGGGGGGGGGGGGGGGGGGGGGGGGGGGGGGGGGGGGGGGGGGGGGGGGAATCCGGGAGGGGATGAGATGCATTTCTCAGCAATTACAACAAGGCTTGACTCTTAAACCCCATCAGCTGTTCTCGGATTCATCCTATGGCCCCGCCAGCGAGAACAAACTGGGAAAGGGCTCGAACCGACGGTCCGTGTCACCACCTGCCATGTTATTCAATCGGGAATGCACTGCTGACTGTCCTGTCCAGCGAAGGCCCGGCTCCTTCAACAAGAACAAAGACAGTTACGTGGTCATTTCCTTTATTACCGCTCGCCTGTCACTCGGACACCACATTCATGCACGACGGATCTTGACCAACACACACCCTGCGCGTTGGAGACAGCTTGTGCGTCCGATATGTCCTGTTGCGCTTTACCTGAGAAACCGTCCGGTCTTGAAGACTCCAAGACTACTGTGACCCCTTCAACTCGTCCGACCGAGGTAAAGTCATGTGCGCTCGTTTATTCTCTCTCTCTCTCTCTCTCTCTCTCTCTCTCTCTCTCTCTCTCAGCAAAATGAGAGTTGACTGCCAGAACCCAGTATCTCTCTTATATATATGTGTGTATGAGATACTGAGTTCTGGCAGTCAACCCCAACATCCGTCTGTGTGTCCTTCTGTCTGTCTGCCTTCCTGACTGCCTGCCAAAGTGTCCGTCTGTCTGTCCGTCAGTCTCTCTCTCTCCCTCTCTCTCCGCCTGCGTGTCTGTCTGTCCGCCCCCCCCCCCCCCCCCCCCTCCTCTCTCTCTCCCTCTCTCTCTCTCAGCACGTGTAACATCTCCGTCCGTTCGTCTGTCTGTGATGTGAACTTTTTCCCGCTTGATGGCGAGCATGCTCGAAGTGGATGGCAGCGTTTTCTGCCACAGCGATACAATAAATAAATAAGCAAATAAAAAGAAGAAATCATCTTCTACTGTTGTAGTCTATGGCCCAGGTGGAAGTAGCCACTTTCTGTGCAACTTCATTTAAGTTTTACTCTTCCTCATTACGTTTCCTATCACACACACACACACACACACACACACCACACACACACACACCACACACACACACACACTCATATGCGCGCACACGCATGCACAACACACACACACACACACACACACACACACACACACACACACACACACACCATCAACAAACCTGACCCTAAAGATAGTTCCAAAAAGTAAAAACGAGAGGAGGAAAGTATTTCTTCAGATGTTCTTACCATAGAAAATTTCATGCATCACATTGACCCAGGCTTTCTCCACGCAACACTTAGAGGAAAGGACATGACTGTCAGATCTGTTCACCTTGGAGCAAAACACGATGACAACGGGCAAAGACCAGTCAAAATCACTATAAAACGTCTTAAGAAACGGATTCTCAGAAGGTTTTTTTTTTTTTTTTTTTTTTTTTTTTTATTTTAAATTCAGCATGGTACATATTTTTTTCCGATAAAACCATGAAAGTGGGAGGATAAGATTAAAAAAAAATCTTGGAGGAAAGTAGAAACAGGTGCGAAAAAAGACGGGATGTTGTGATTTACTGAGTCAGTGGTCTTTAGCCGTCAAGCCAAACTAGTGGTGAGGAGTCGCTCGACTCTTCCCATTGACAGACCACAATCTTACCCACAATAGCAACATGTAGATATTGTAATACAAATATCCCAAATTGTTCATTTTTACCTTAAAAAATTATAATCGTCATATCCCCCCCCCCCCCCAAACCTCCACCCCCAAACAAATATTCTAAAGTACTTGTATGTAAATGTATACCGGTTGAAAAACAAAACGGTCAACTGGAAGTTTTGATCATTCATATTAATCCTTGTATTATTCTCTTACATGAAACACGACACCGAATTGACCCAGTCTCAGGACTATATCCTCGGCGATTCTTAAGGGAAGGGTGGCGCAGTCTTTGTGAAAGATTGTCTGAATGTCTTAAGGAGACCTCATGTGGAGGCTTTCTATCCTTCAGCTTGATAACTATAAGCTATGATCCCCAAGTTTGTTTTTTTTAAATAGTGTGGAGAAGGGGAGGGTGGGGGCAGGGTTGTGAGAACAAGAACAATGGGAATAAAATATTTGGGCAATAGATTATAAATACAAAATCCTTCACTAGCAGCAGAAGGGGACGTTGTAGTCCATCTTGAAAACAGAACCACTTATACTGCCTGCTAAGAGACTTTTCATCCGCTGATTTGGACTCGTCAGTGAGACACTGCTGATTGTGTCGGTGCTCCCATGGCATCCAACAGAAATATATACTACAATCTATAATTCTGTGATATTCTCACACCAAGCGTTCAGAAACAGAATCCCATGGACCCAACGAAGCAAGTGAAGGGTAGAAACAGTAAAACGAGAAGACATCGTTGTAAGGAAATAAACCATTATGTAAAAAGTATTAAATGCAAGCGGGGGGGGGGGGGGGGGGGGGGGGGG
>CM065725.1:42261805-42271805 GCA_033310375.1 Conus canariensis
GGAAAGGGGGGAAAAAAGAAAAAGGCGGGGGGGGGGGGGGAAGGAACGGGGGTGCAAGTCGAGCCGCCGAGTTCAGTCCCTTGTGTTCATGCCATACGGGGTGCGAGTGCCAAGACGGGCAATCACTGAAGACTCCATAAAGAGCCTGTAGAGTCCTGTCGACTGGTTCTGCCACGCTGCTGCTACTTTGGCGTGGACAACACAATGGTGCTGCTGGTTGAAGTGGGAGCCCACAGGGTTGTCATAATCAAGCCGCATGGAACGCAGGTGCTCGCTGAACCGTTCATCAAGGCTGCGATAGGTCTCACCTGTGTATTTCTTGGTACACAGGGTGCAGGAGATGACGTAGACAAGGTCTTTAGACTGACAATTAAAACTGGTCCTTACGGCAAACTGGCCAGCATGTCCTGTGATGACAGTGGAACCATCGATGAAAGGGCAGGTCTTACAACCCTTGCGGCCACATGGTGTAGTGCCAGGGGGGAGGGGGGGGGGGACCATAGGGGCGGATAGAAGCTCGCACACGATGGTCTTTCAGGTTGGTATCCCTCCTGAAAGCGATGAGGGGTGGCTTAGGAAAGATCTCCCTTAGATGTGGGTCTTGCTGAACTAAGTGGAAGTTCCGGAGGAGGATACTGCGGACTGGGAGGTTGTGTGGGGTGGTAGGTGAGGACTGCCACTGTACGGTCTTCATTATCAGGACTGACTCTAGGAACAAGAGCCTGGGCACGAGAGACAGCAAGAGCTCGCTCAAGTGCACCACGAACCAAGTCCCCTGGATACTTCCTGGCAAGGAAGAATCCAAGCATTCTCTTCGCTTGAAGTTCAAAGTCCTGCTCATCACTGCAGATGCGTCTCAGTCGCAGGAACTGTGAGTAGGGGATGTTGTCTCTGCAGGCACGGGG
The DNA here is from genome assembly GCA_033310375.1 of Conus canariensis. Classification (NCBI taxonomy): domain Eukaryota; kingdom Metazoa; phylum Mollusca; class Gastropoda; order Neogastropoda; family Conidae; genus Conus; species Conus canariensis. The sequence goes on from CM065725.1 coordinate 42,262,711, forward strand.
ATGGTTGGAAGTGTAGAAAAGGTAGCTGTGAGAATCGGTAGGCTTATAGAAGACACTGGTGGCAAGGCTATTGGAGTAAGGTAAGATGGAAATGGCAATGTCGAGGAAGGACACAGAGGAGTCAGAGATGTTGCAGGTATACTGTAGACCTGGATGAAAGGTAGACATGAAGGAAATGAAGTCCTGGAGAGATTCCTTCTTGCAGGTAGACACGCCCAAACAGTCATCAATGAAGCGCCTGTAGAATGCTGGTGTCTCACCTGTGTACTGACTAAACGCCTGTTCTTCTACATGACCAACAAAAAGGCAAGCAAAGCTAGGCCCCATCTTAGTGCCCATGGCCACCCCACTTTGCTGTTGAAAGTGTTTATCATAAAATGCAAATGAGCTCAAAGTGAGGACCAACTCTGTAAGACGCATGATGGTGGGGATGTGCAGCCTAAGGTGGCTCCTCTGAAGGAAATGGTGGACCGCAAGCAGGCCGTCGTTGTGGGGGATGTTAGTGTACAACGACACAATGTCCATGGTGAAGATGTGCCTCTCTGCACTATCATCAGGAAAAGAGAAGTCATTAAGGAGGGTGAGGGTGTGGTTAGTGTCCTTCACCCTTTTGTTGTTTTGCCCTCCCCCCCTCCACCACGAACTGCACCCAAACAGAAATCGGAAGTATTTATCACATACGCCCAACAACCCACTGACTGTTGATTTTTGGCGTGCAAAGTAACCTTTTATATCTGTGACATGTTTCAACTTTAATTTTTTTTTTTTTTGTTAAGTCGGTGTGAGCAAAACAGGCATTGAGTTCTAGGATCACCTATTTACTACGGGGACTCGACGTCAGCAGACTGACACATTTCAGGCTGATAACTCTCCTCCCATTTCCAAAGATACCTGGGAAAAAAAAAAAAAAATTCGTAGGCGGTGGGAGCCCCCCCCCCCCCCCCCCCCCCCCCCCCCCCCCCCCCTTCCTCCTCCTCCTCTTTCCGTCCGATGTCACTGGAATCTGGATGACCGAATCCCCCCCCCCCCCCTCCTCCCCCGCAGATCTTACACGTGGTCAAATGACCGTACGACTTGGCTCCGCAGAGTGTCCTTGTTACATACTAGCACTGTTATCCTAAAGCTTACTGGATGGTTATACATTTATTGTTCGTCTTAGCCCTCTCTTGATGGACCGTTTTAACTGTTTGAAACCGGTCTGCGGTGTTTCTAGCCCCCCCACCCCACACCCAACACACCACACACACACACACACACACACACACACACACATACACACACACACACACGCACGCACGCACGCACGCACGCACGCACGCACGCATTTTGGGAAAAAGGATGTCAAGCCATAACTAGTAACCGCTTTATTGAGAACATAGTTGACTCATCTCTCTACCTTTTAAACAATGGAAATATAACTCGCATTCCAGACAATCCCAAACATAATCCTAGTGCCATAGATTTAACATTAATATCCCCAGAGCTAGCGGTTTCTTGTGATTGGCAAACTCTTAATGACACATTAAATAGTGACCATCTACCTACTGTCATTACATTTGAAACGATGAGACCTGAAACAAACAATGTAACATACGATAAAGTTCCAAAATACTGTTATAAATTTGCTAACTGGAATAAATTTTCATTCTTGTTAAGCTCATTTTATACTGATGAAGAACAAATTAGTAGTCAAGATGTTGAAACATTGTATGATCGATTTCAAAAGACTGTACTGTCTGCTGCCAGTGAGTCAATTCCAACAGTAAAATCTGTAAAATCAAAGAAACATTTGGGTAATGTCTGGTGGAATGAGACTTGTCAAGAGGCTAAAGAAGAGAAACAGAATAAAATAAAAGAATATAAAAGAGAAAAAGATCCTAAGGAAAAAGTTCAAAAGCTTCTTGAGAAGAAAAGAGCAAGAAACGCTCAAAACAAAGTAAATGCACAAGCAAAGCGGCAATATTGGTCTTCATTTTGTGAGAATGAGGTGTCAAATTTCAAAGATATGCAAAAAACTTGGACACATTTAAAAACAATGAAAAATGGGGTTAACCTACCGCAGTGCCCTATCACATTAAACAATTCAGAGTTTCCATCAAATTTTGATAAAGCTGAAGCTTTTGCTGATCTATTTGCAAGAACAGTAGCATTGACAACTTAACAACTAAAAAACACCGTGAAAATGAAGAAAAGAAAAATATATATAATAATCCACAGCCAGTAGAAGAGCATTGTCTGAATACCTCAATAACATTGCAAGAAGTCAAAGAATGTATTATGAATTTGAATAAAAATAAATCAGTAGGCCTAGACGGCATTTCTAATGAAATGTTAAGTCATCTTCCACAAAATATGATATATTTTTTTGCATTCATTTTTTCAAAAATGTTGGACAGATGGTAACATGCCTCAAATTTGGAAGCATTCTATTATTGTTCCAATTCACAAGAAGGGGAAACCACTCAGAGATATACATAGTTATCGACCTATTGCATTAACATCAAATACATGCAAATTGATGGAAAAGATTGCTTTAAAAAGACTTGTTCATCATTGTAATAAACATACAATCATACTAATCAACCAAGCTGCATTTCAGACAGGCAGATCATCAATAGAACATTTGGTCAGACTCACAACGCATGTAAAGCATCAGTTTGCACGTCGTAAAAACGTACTTGCAACGTTTTTTGATATACGAAAAGCCTATGAACAAGTATGGCACAAGCGGCTTTTGTTTAAATTAAAGAATATTGGTATTAACGGAAACATGTACAAATATATTCAATGTTTTCTTCATTGTAGGCATATTCAAACAAAAGTAGGAAATACCTATTCTAGCCCAAGACCTTTACAAATGGGCTTACCCCAAGGATCGGTAATTATTCCAATTTTGTTTAATATTTTGATTTCTGATCTACCCAAAGGTCTTTCTAAAGATACAGAGTTAGCTCAATTTGCTGACGATATATGTCTATGGAGTAAAGTAACGATGAAAAGAAATACTCCGTTAAGATCACTGAATTATATTAAAATTAAATACCAACTCGAACTAAACAAAATCAGTTCATTTTTACACGAAATCGGGCTATCCCTTTCACCTGAAAAAACGAATTTGATGCTTTTTAATTCTGGAAATGATCCAAATAAGCTTCCAGTTTTCACCTTAGACGGCACTATTTTAAACTATGTTAAAAGCGTTAAATTCTTAGGTGTAATCCTAAGTAGTAAACTAACATGGAATACTCATATTGACCATATTTTAAATAAAGCAAGAAAAAGTCTGAATTTCCTTAAAATTGTCAGTAAACAATCTTGGGGGCAAGACACTAAAAGTTTAACTGTTCTAGCAACTGCCCTTGTACGCTCAAGACTTACATATGCTCAGGAAGTATTTTTTAATGCACCTAAATATCTCCTAAATAAACTTCAGAGCACTGATTGCAAAGCCTTCAAAATTGCCCTAGGGGTACCCACACATACGTCAAACTTAGGGACATACAACGAAGTAGGAGTTCTACCTCTATCTGAAATTAGAAAAGCTTCTACTTTATTATTCATCTTAAAAAGTTTCTCACAAAAAAATTTTTGCTCAGAAGAGGTATGTTTAGATTCGGAAAAGGATTTTGGGAAACGTGCAAAATATATATACAATCCACAAAATCTATCTATTCATTTTCCTCAGATCTTCTAAAAGATACAAAAATAGATAAAAATAATATCGCCGGAAAACCTGCGTTTCACCCATTCCAAAATGGGTACAATCAAAAGCTTCCTTTGACATTGACTACAATAATTTAACTAAAAAGGATTCTCCCAACATTTTGAGAAATTTTGTCTACACTCACTTAGAAAATAAGTACAACCATCACTTAAAAATATTCACAGATGGCTCAGTATTAGATGATAATAGCACGGGAGCAGCTTTCATAATTCCTAGCTTAAAAATAGAAAAGTTATTTCATCTTGGTAAAAGTCTGTCTATATATAGCGCAGAATTACTTGCTATACTCAAATCATTGGATTTCATTTTGAATTTCCCCATAAATAACAGTCAAATCGTAATATGCGCTGATTCAAAAGCAGCATTGAATGGTATTAAGTCTTCAAATTCATGTGTACGATTAGACATGATAACTGAAATTAATCATATAGTACACCTTCTTTCCCAAAAAGGCATTAATATTACTTTTTGTTGGGTGCCTTCTCATTGTGGTATATCGGCAAATGAACAAGTAGACAAAGTTGCAAAAAAGGCAGCTCAAAACCTTAGCGGCACAGTAACAATAAATGTTCGCTTAGATCTGACAGAATGTTTCTCTATCATAAATAAAACATTTCATGATAATGCGACAAAAACACTGAGGAACTCGGACATATATTATTATAACAATTGCATCAAATGTAATGACAAAAACAATGGGATAACATCATACAAAAGATTTATTTTCTCATCCAGGGAGATTGAAAGTCTAATCCATAGGCTTCGTTTAAATTCGTTTAAAACAAAATATTGCAAAGATATTAAATGTATGTGTGGGGATTCTATAAGTGTCAATCATTTACTGATTCATTGTCCCAAAACAAAAGAGCTTTTTAATAAATCAGGTATTGAGGGTTTTGTTGATGGATCGACTCCTTTACCACTATCTACTATATTAAACAATTTTGCTACTCTTGAATCTATTTCTAAATGTTTATTAGGCTGTTCACTTAATATTTATCTTTAGCATTTGTGATTGTTACAGTTACAATTTTAGTTTAAGTTAAACGTTCTGATGAATAGGGTGGGGTGGAGGGTTATGATTACATTCCTTACGTACCACTTTAAAACTTACACTCCCTTACACTCCCTAAAAAAATGCATCTCTCTCATTCCTTACATCAAGCTCACTCTACACTATAATATTGTCTGAATCACTTTTAGTGGAAGGACGTTAAACTGAAGAACAACAACAACAACAACAAACACACACACACACACACACACACACACACACACACTTTTTTCCCCTTTCTGTTGGGACTATTAAGTATCTTCAGGCCATATAGGCTACACGATCATAACGGTTTACTTGACGGTAAGGAATAAGCCACGGAAGATTATTCAGAGTTCCTATCGAGTCTTCCAACCGAGTTATGGCCCAGGTCTGTGAAAGCTGACACAGCCGTAACTGAACCCAGGTTCCAATCTTCGTATCATTTCTTTTTAAAGGGCTCTGAAGACGATCATAACAGTTTAGGTCCGTGTGACGGAGGGCGTCACGGATAAACCACGGAAAGCTCTTCTAGGTTCCTGTACGAGTTTTCCAAACGAACTCCTGGACCAGGTCTGATGTGAGCCGACAACGCTACAATCGAACAAAGGTTTCAAGCACTGATCGCATCTGGCTTGAGCCGTTTCTCTCTAGACTTACGGCGGAAACATGACGGACGACAATCATAAGTAAAGACGAGCGAATGTTCTGGCTTCCAACGACTTTTTTTTCAAAAGCATCGAGCAAATCCTCATCTATGACGGGTCAAAGCACTATTTATCATTCGTTAAAGGCCGGTCGATAGCACATGACGGGATGCGCCTTCACATTCATTCCGTAATTTATCTTCATTTTCAACAACGGGTCTGATTAGAACACACACAATTAGGCCTGCTAGTAAAAACTTGTGGCTAACACAGATAGATCTACAATTATAGCCACACACCCCTAACGTACAAGACATATTTACAGAGCTGAAGAACCACGCGATCTTTAGCTTTTATTCACATATATATCCATCTCTCTATTCATGTATTTATGTAAGGAATAGCACGCGTTTTACGGCCCAGTAGTCTATGATCTTCCGACTGTTTGGAAGATAATTTCTGATGGAAGGAAACATTGCAACGGAGACATTATAGAGTATTTACTATCCACTCATGAAGAATGTTGGGAAACAGCAGCAAAGGGAAGACTACTTCTGATTTCTTCCTCCTTTCATGTGATATTGCTAATATAATTATCTGAGTAATCCATTTGGTGCTCTTTATGAACATGACGGTAGATTATGCCACAATTACAGCATTGCACCTTATTCCTCTACACCCCCCTGACCTTCTCTCCCCCACCACCAGCCTTAATAATTTTCATGGATGAAACGCTTAGAAAGAGTAGGCCCAGGTGTATATGGACAATTTTGTGGTTGTAAGGCCTACTCCAGGTCCTCAAGGGTACCTGCATGTCCAGTGGTGACAATGGTTAGCATAAGATATCTTACATAGCAGATTATATACACTTTTTGTTTTTGCCAATGATTAAGTGCAGTATGAATAACGAACACTGTGTACTATCCACCTCAAAATAAATAAATGATAGATATATTATGTACATTCCTGTTTGTCTTTTCGTTACCGCTGATAGCTCAACAGGATGAACACACAAAACTCAGCACTGCATTTTTGAGACAGGATCTAGATAATATGACTAGACCACTTGTTGCTGAGTTTTTAGGTTCTACATCTCAGTGACACAAGTGGACATACCTTAGATTGGTAAAAATCACTATGTGGCACCTTCGAAAGCAAAGTATAAAGATTGTGCTGGATCTGTTTGTTCAACAAATTAGGGATAATGCTTTTCTGGGCCTTTTTTTTTCTTTCTTTTTTTAAAGAAATTTCAGGGCATTCGGTATACCTCCTTTTTGCCCTCAAAGCTGATTCTTGCTCAGTTTCACAGTCCTGACATTACACATTTTTTAAGGATGTTGTTTGGGCAAATGAATTCATGCTGTTGACAGTCCAATCGTTTTAGATTGTCATGTGCGATTTACTACAGCAATACATAGCAATACATGGATCAACCTTTTCAGTACTGCACAGTAATAATAACTTTGGAATTGTGTGCGTGCGTGTGTGTGTGTGTGTGTGTGTGTGTGTGTGTGTGTGTGTGTGTGTGTGTGTTGCACGTGCGCACGCATGTGTTCATCAACAGACTGAAGACCGACAGTTTTATCGCAGTTTAAGATATACAATGCTTGTCAGATATTGATGAATAAACGACATGTAATACATTTCAGTGGAAAGGGACTATAAACTGTGATATTGGATACAACTGAACAAACTATATAGCTGTCAGAAACTCAACTGTAAGTTGAGCAGTCCACATCAACGCCATCCCGAGCAACTTCACTGTGCTCTGTTAGACAACTGCATATCGCAGGCTGTTATTTGATATGACACCAGTAATTGCACGCATACATCACACATAGTATCTCTATGATGTCGTGTGACTGCTATATTCATGGCAAATATCATAAGAAAAAAAAGAATTGGGGCCTGAACATTTGGCTGGTTTGTGTAGCACTAATGTCTGCAAGTAACAGGATGTTATGTTGGTTAGATCTTAAGAAATTTGAATAATGGCAAGCGATTTGGGGGCGTTTATTTATTTCTGCTACTTTACACACCTACTAGTACATGAGTAGGAAAAGACAGAACTACACTGCTCCAGAGAAATTTGGTTGTGTAGGCTACACTGATGCCTCTTTATAAAGATTTTCCAAAATCAATCACAAGCTTATAGGGTACCAGGTTGCAGGTTTGAGTCCCATCTCCGGTATTTATTTCTGACATTTTTCAGCCCCAACCAGGTCCTACATACTGCTGATTGTATTGTAGGCTCAAATGGGAAGAAAAAGACCACACAGTTTCATCCACGTAATGGATGTGTCTCAGGCAGCACTGATGAAATTTCAAGACCAACACTGCGTGTGTCTAGTCTTTCAGATCTGGGTAATACCAGGATGGGATGCTAGTATTGAGTACAGCCCTGTCATACCAGATGGTCCTCCATAGCATCAACTTCATCATCATAACGTACTCTATTCAGAAAAAAGTGTCACCCTGCTCTCGTGATGACCTCAGTTAACGATTTCCACTCCCCATCTGCTCTGTGATGAGTGTGTGACAAAGCCGTCAGAGTCGGCAAATTCGTGGGGACTGTCATTGGATGGACTTGGTGGTATTCTTTTGAGGGGCAAAAAATTGGGTCTTTAGAGTCCAAACAAACCAATATCTTCCAAAAATCCATAAAAATCGGTCTCAAGTGTCCCTACAGGAGCTATGGTGAGCTCTTTCAGTACATATAGCTGCCCCGACTTCTCTACTAATTATAGTAACTTCCTCTTTTCTATCACTCTCTTTGAATGCCTTTTCAGATTGACTTGATTGTCTGTCTTCCTGTCTGTTTTTCTGCCTTTCTGCACCATTCTCTTGTCTTTGCTCAAGAAATTCTCATACTTTTTCTGGTGGTAGTTTATGGCATGCCAGCTCTTTGTTGTTGTTGTTGTTGTTGCAATCTGGGAATTAGATACTAAACATTGTTCACATTGTCCAAAGTGGAACATACCATCCATTCTGTGGTGTCTATTTTAACAGTGTGACTTTTCTGTGCATTTTTTGTGGCATTTAAACGTTTTCCATTGATTTTTTTTTTTTTTTTAATCTGGGAGCGTTTCAGCACAGCCCACCTGTTTTTGTATGTCGTAAGCGGTTGACAGTCAAGCTACCATGTTTTAATTGTTCTAATTGTTTGTTTCTTTTTCAAAGTATGTTTTATTCAATGGCCTACATGTTTTAACTGTTTCCTTCTTTTTCAGGGTGTGTTTTATTTGATAGTCTGATTTGTTTTGTGATATGACTTTTTCCTCTGTGCGTTTAATAGCTAGCCCTGAAAATGTGCTGTCATCAGTTGGTTTGTAATGATTCAAACTTGAAACTTGAACTGGGTCTTAAATGGGGGTCTTAAAAGGGAGAGAAATGTACAGACAAAGAATGAAAAAACAAAAAAAGAAACAAACAAACAAAGAAATGCAAGAATTCAGTTTTTACTTTGAAAGCAAAGCTGTCTTAACAGGGACGGTCTTTACTGAAAAATTCTACTGTAATTTGTTGTAATTCAAAATGTTTTCACAAGCAGAATAGCTGATATTGAAGACAAGGGAATCTAGAAAGGAGAAAGTACCATAGTGCTTCTGGGATCAACATTTCTTTTATTAATTTCTCTAAAACATGTCTTTTCACTTCATTTCAGCATCTTTTCAGTTTCACTCAGTCATTT
>CM065725.1:42276805-42306805 GCA_033310375.1 Conus canariensis
GTTTTCTTTTTGTTATTGAATATTACATCCCACTGAGTTCATGTTGGTACGTGTGCATGATGAGAGGATTGATAATTGCATGTTTTAGGAGTTTACTGTGTCAGTGTTTCTTTGTTGTCGTCGTCGTCTTCTTTTTCTTCTCCTTCTCTCTCTCACGCTCTCTCTCTCTGTCTCTCTCTCTCTCTCTCTCTCTCTCTCTGTCTGTCTGTCTTCTCTCTCTCTCTCTCTCTCTCTCTCTCTCTCTCAAACAAGTGTAACATGTCTGTCTGTCTGCCTGTTTGTCTGTCTGTCTCTCACTCACTTTCTCTCTCTCCCTCTCTTCTTCCCTCCCTCTCGCCATCTGTCTGTCTCTCTCTTTCTGTTTCTCTCTTTCTGTCTCTTCCTCTCTCTTTCTCTCTCTCTCTCTCTTTCCTCCCTACCCCTTTTTGTGTGTTTACTTCTCTGTCTGCCTGTCTCTTGATTTTTAACAAAATTTCCGGTGTGTTTTTAGAAGGTGTATTTTAAAGGGTTGTGTGAATGGTGTGTGTTTGTTTGTTGGTTTTTTTTTTTTAAATGACTTGTGAGTCGACCTCAACACAGTGACGCCCTGATATATGGCCCTGTGCGCTCAGTTGGGCTATAACTACCTCTCTTTTCTCTTTCTCTCTCTCTCTCTCTCTCTCTCTCTCTCTCTCTCTCTCTCTCTAGTCTCAGATGCAACATCTCTGTCTGTCTAGATCTGTTTCTTTCTCTCTCTCTCTCTCTCTCCCCCTCTTCATCTCCCTACCTTTCTACCTGTCTTTCACTCTTCCTCTCTCTCTGCCTGCGGCTGTCTCTCTGTGTGTCTATGTCTCTCTTTCTGTGTCTCTGTCTATCTCTATGTCTCTGTTTGAAGTCTGTCTGTCTATCTTCTTCTGTCTGTCTTTCTTTCGCTCGCTCATTCTGCTTCCTCCCTTCCCTTCTCCCTCTTTGTCTGTATGTCTGTGTCTGTCTGTCTGTCTCTCACTCTCTCTCTCTCTCTTGCAACACAAGTTTCTAATGATAAGATAGTGTCTGTCTTGGGTGTCAGCTGTCTGAATATGGGACATGTGTGATGTAGAGTCTAGGTGTTGAAATGATCTACTTCCCAGAACAGCATAATGTTTATCTTTTTAGGGGAGCTGAGAGATGAGATCAGAAGGAAAGAAGGTTGTATAAAACAAGCCATTGTTAGAAATTAGGTCGGTGAGTATGGATAACCACATGAAGAACATTCAGTCAGGAGCTCTTCATCGATTTACACATTATAATTATACATTTGTGGAATATAATACTTAATTGGCACAAATGATTAATGCTTACTGTATATTCTGATTCTGCATGGATTGATCTTTTTCATAGAACTTTACGCTTATGTAGGTGGTGTTTTGAAAATGAGAGTATCAAACTATCATCATTCTGAAAGTATTCCGTTAAAAGTCAACCAAAGCTTATGATATAATTGAATGAGTAGACTATACAACTTGTTAGATGGCAAAATGACATTACCCAGGTTGGAAAACGGGTGTTGGTTTGTATTGTCAGAGCTCAGAATACCCACCCGTCCAATTGTCTGTTCACAATGACAAAATATAAATCTGTTGGTGAACAAGTGGAAATTCTCTCTCCACTTGTCTGTCCGGCAACGAATTTTTGATCATATCAGTGAAAGTGGGGGGGAGAAATAGGCTTCAGTGCAGACCAGTCATGCTTCCTTCTTTTCCCTTTCACACCTTCACTAGCACCACTCCTCAACCTCCCCCTCACCCACCCTCCCCCCTCCTCCTCTTATTATCTTGTGACAGAATTATAGCAGAGAGCTGTCTCATTGGGGCAAAGCGTTGTCTGTACATGAAACAAGTCAGCAGCATGCAGAACTTCTTTGCCAGCTCTGAAATGATATCTATTTCCTTTAAAAAAAAATTAAATATGTAGATAAGAAGTGGATTTATTTAAGAATGTGTATGTGGTGAAGAGGAAGAGACAGAGAGCAAGACTGCAATTTTATCAGTTTAGTTCAGTCCAGGAATGTATTTATAAGTAATGGTGAAAACAAGACAGTTGTGTTCAGGTTTCTGTTCTTACAGACTCTAAGAGACTATGGGAAAGATACTCTGGTAAACAAGTTGTTTTACATATCATACTTCTTTCTCATAGGCTTTAATCACATGTGCGCAGATTTTACCGTTCTTGAATTATGTGTGCTGACTTGTCACTGCACTGAAGATAGTTAACTTTTGTTAAACGTCTGTTTACCTAGGGAGGACAAGCAGATTTTTTTTTTTTTTTGTTATCAGCAACTTGTCCCCAAGACAACTGAAAATAACCTGGGAATTTTCAGCCTTGATTGTTTTTATATTTAGATGAATTTAGTACCACCTGGGGATTTTAGCCCTATTAGTTTTTAATTTAGATATATTTTGCACTTTTGGCTGCTCTGTGACTTTACAGAGCAAAATATTTTAAAGACTGTATTAAGTGATAGTGATCCAGGAAGATAAGGATAACACTGTTGCTTTGAAAAATGCTGTCATTGTGTCAACCTTTTTTTTGGTGGGGGGGGGAGGGGAGGGGGTAAGTATTGTGCAAAGAATTGACTGAGACGGAATGTCAGCCCTGATATGGCCTTTCGTGGTAGGCTGGCTATAAACAACATGAACTGGAGTATTCAGGGACCAGACATGAGTTACTTTTTTATTAACCATGTGCCCAACATTATCGTTTGCTTTTGGCAGGATTATGCTAAAACTACTGAAGCAGTTTTAATTGATCAAACTTTGTCCAGATATGCTTAGGGATGAACCCAGGAATATTTACATGGCAGATTTGTGTATGTGTGTGTGTGTGTGTGTGGGGGGGGGGGGGGGGGGGGTCATGGTGAAATGGCAGGGTCTGGATTATTCTTTATTTTTGATTTGAAAGATTTAACTAAATGTCTTAACAATGAGATGACCAGTTGTTTGTATCATGTAGATATAGAATTTGTTGTGGTCCACTTTTCTGTTTGTGCAGTTGTCTGTGAACATTTGTATACTACCTTGCCAGAGTCTGTGCTCTTCTGAATGCCGTTCGAGTTCTCATCCAAAATCATATTGCCTAAAGCATAGTGAAGGTAGTGTAGTGGAAAAATATGAAGCAGACTAGAGAGAGTCCATCAGGACTGGTGAACATAGTTTTCTGTCAGTACATCATGGTGTCAGCCAGGCAAGAGTGACGCCACAGCTGCAGTGTTGGGTCAGGAAGTTTGCCAAAAGGCATCCTGGTGTAATGGCAACACTTGAAAAGATGCATCTCTGAAGTTAAAGGAAATTAGTGGTGCTGGTTTTTCTTGTTGTTGTTTTTTTACCCCACCAACAGCAGTTTACATTAGATGTGTAATATAATTTATTCTAACTGGAAGCACAATAAATATCTGGATGACAGTGTACTCTGACAGGACTTGGTGGGTGTTTACTTTTGATAAACAAAAATGTAATGTGTCATAGGATATTGTGTCAGCTGAAAATGAAAGAATGCATGCATAGTATCCAGGATAATCGCACAGTTTGGCATGAAACTGTTGAAAGACAGAAACTTTGTGTAAGCAAAACTATATCAGCGTACACACAAAGAGAAGAGAAGTATAGAGAGTCGAAAGTGATTGATACTGAAATGCAAAAGAAAAAGAAGAAACTGAGACGTTTGTTATTAGAGTTCAATGAACTTTTCTTATTAAAAAAAAAGTGATGAGGAATTAATGAAGGAAAGAAAGAATGTATTGTAATGTGGGGCAAAAAAACATGAGCACAGTTTGGTGCTGTGCGTGTGCATGTGTGTGTGTGGTGTGCGTGTGTGTGTGTTCCAGAATCCCGCCTTCAGTGAAAGGAAACCTGAATGACACAACAAAAAGACAGTTCTTTTTTAATTTGTTCATAGGAGTTGCAAAATGCATGAAGGAAATACACCAACAGAAGGAAACATTTGCATGCACAAATTAAATTTCAGAGGAAAATGGCAAGAAAAGGTCAATATACACGTAAGAGAGAGAGATTAGAGATAGAGCATGTGACACACAATGATTTGACGGTTGCAGTGTACCCAAATGAATAACTAAAATCTTGGAATATAGCACAAACCTATTAATATAAACATATCTTCTGTCGAAATATGGTAAGATCAACTCTGGAAAGGGGTAACATCATATTGCGAGCATGATGATTTCTCTAAACTGGAATTTGAATGCATCAGATGGATGTCCATACTTTGAGAAAGTTTTAACGTGCTCAAGACTGCTTGAGCCCTGTCTTATGGAAGAAGCTGGTCTTGTAGTCGTCATAGGATGATGTTGAACTGTTTTACATTTATTAATTTTTGAGTATCAATGAAGACGTAAGTTGTGGTTCCAGATATGTTTTTTGCAGAGCACCAACCTATAGATGCTTTTACATGTAATTTACAAGAGATTCATTGTAGGTATGGAAAAGTACTGTGCCACTACTTTTATTTTTTGACACTAGATTATCACTTTTTTCTTCTTCTTTTTTTCAAAGTGAAAATGAAAAGTCAAATTCCGTCAGTCACAAACACTCTTGTTTTTGCATTTCTCTGGGTTTCAGTATATTTTTATAATCCATGATTCATGGAGGTGTTCTGTGACCTATTATTTGAGAACAGTTATCTAGGATATACAGTGTTAGAACTAATATAAAGATAAACTGTGGAATACAGATAATAAGAACACAGAAATCTTCAACCATCTCTTAGGAGAATTTCAGATTAATCTGGAGGAGCTGGCTGTGGTTGCCAGAGCACATTGGTCAGTGACGTGTGCAAATAATCCTATTTATTAATGTTTTGAGTGAAAACTGTAAACCCCAAATTGTCAGGTAGGAAACATGTCAAACTGATCACTATATCAGGAAGTGAGTTGGTCACAATCTGCTAACAGTAATGTTGCCAACCAGATGTTGCTGTCAGTAAAGGATCCCTGCTGACCCATTCCTCTGCTGCTTGTGGGTCACATCAGCATGTGTCAGCATAGTTCGTGGAAAGGAGGGAAGGACTTAAAGGCAAGGGCATTGGACTTCTGAATATTGGGGCTGCTTTTTTTGTTTGTTTGGTTATTGTTGTTTTGGTTTTTTTTTCATTTAAATTGCGCAACACATGACTTTGATTAAAATACAATTTTCTCCATTTAATGTGTCTGAGCACAAATTACAATACTGAAGCATGAGCACAAATTACAATACTGAAGCATGTCATGTTGTCGCATCTGTTAATGAAATTAAGAAGGAAAACAAAACAGTGGAGATGCTTTCTCATCATGTAGACAGTTGTGTTCAAAACCTAAGTAGGATTTTTGTCTTTTACATTTTTTTTACACTTGTTTAATCAGTTCCCCTGTCTGAAAATATTGGGTTGTTTAATAAGTCAAGGATGGAACTGGCTCGCTGAGAGTACCAAAAGAAAATTAAAATATAAAATTTAGAGCGATTGCACATACTTTTCAGACTTATTGGAGGCAGCATTATTGATGTGTAACTTTTCTTTTGTTTGTGCGCGTCCCTGTAGCAGACTGTTCATTTATCTTACTGCTCTGTAAATTAAAAATCACTACATATACTTGACAAACAAAAAGCAGAAGAGAGCATTCAGTGAGGTCAGTATACGTGTATTGGAATTATTTCAGTGAAAGCGTGAATGAAGTTCTTTAACTTTGGTTTGAAAAACAGCAGCCAAGATCATTTGTTTGAAACAAAGATCTTTGACTGTGAAGTCTTTAGCCTCCGTGTTCAGTTGATGTTGTAGTGTCTTTATTTAAAGCCAAGTGATCGATCTCAGGATGGATTGTAAGGAACAGAGTCAGAAAAATCAATAAATAAGCCATAACTGGTGTAGTAGCCCTGGAGTTGCAAATGGAGGAAATCGGTAGTAGCCTCTTGCTCAGAAATTACAATAATACAGTGCAGAAGAATTATGCAGAGGAAAAACAGGTCCAGTAATGAGTGATTGCCACAGTTTTTTTAATGCAGTGGAAACTTGTTCTTCTCAAAGGAATTCTGTGGCCTGTCTGAAATTCAGCTAACCTTAAAACAACCAGGATGTCGCTGTTTTCTGTCTATTAATGGATGTAGGAATGTAGATTAGAAAGCTTCAGGATACATCAGTTGTCAGAAACTTGTGTGTGAAATTATGTATTACATTATTGAGTAGTTTGCATAAGTGACTGGTGTTCCATTAAAAAAAACAAAAAACATTACCTACATTCTTATCCCTCCCCTTCCCTGTTTGTGTGTTGCCCTTTGTTCATTACACAATCCCTTGCATTGTTACGTCTTAGATCCCAACATGCCCCCTCACAGCCCCCACCCTGCCCAGCCTGTCGCAGTTCTGGTGCTAGTAGTTCACAGGGAACGATGTCATCCAGAGAGCTGTGGACCAGAGGAGACTTTGTATTGCTAGGGGGTCATTTTGATGACAAAGATAATGCAGCAGGGCTGAACAAATTCAGTTGCCCGGTCACCTGAGGCTAGTGCAAGTGCAGGCAAGGGAGTGGATTTTGAAACTGAACAGTCTGACCAGATCGTTGCCCTCTGAGAACGTTTATATAACCTAGGCCTGTAATTGTAATCTGAAATGGATGTCAAATTTGTCGTCGTTCACTCTCAGCATATGAAGATGATACTTTTAGAATAAACCAGCAAGCTCCACATACACATACAGTTATTTTAATTCACACAATACTTTGATCAATGTCATCTGGTTAACTCTTGTTTGACTGTGAGCTCTGTTACTATGTTGTCACTACTAAAAAGTCTTCAATTCAGTATACAGTGAAAATTTTCAAGAATGTTAAAAAAAAAAAGTAGTTTGAAAGTAGCCAGCAAAAATTGGAAAGTGGAGATGGGGTTTAACGGCCAGAAATCTGCCTGGAGTGTTATTTCTGTATTTAAAATGTGATTCGTTTATTACTTTAACAAAACAGTTTTGCAAAAATGAGGCTCTGTGGCTGGGATTTCCTTCTTATCTTGAACGTGGTTTGCTGTCAGTATCAGTGCTTGTTGCTTTCAGTTGAAGAAAACAAACAGAACACCCCCCTCCCCACCGATGCTGGGGCAATGTCTTTGAAATCTCATGCTACTTTGTGGGCTAGCAGAATTTTGTATGCGCAAGTCCAGCTGGCTAGTGGGCCCTGTATGCTGCCTGATATGGTGTTGCATTCTCAAGACATGGTCTTCTTGCAATAATCAACTAAGAATCAAAACGTTTAACAGGCTGAGTTAATATTGCTTTTCTTTACTTTCTCTTACCACTCTCACCCCCCCCCCCCCCCCTCCCCTTTCCTTTAATTGTTAATTCATGTTTTATTCTTACAGGTGGAGAAACTGCTTGGGAAGAAATTGGAGAAGAAACAAGTCTTCTACCTGGTTCGATGGAAGAACTATCCACCAGAGTATGACACATGGGAGCCTGCCAAGAACCTCAAAGCTTGCAGGGTTATGTTCAAGGAATTTGATAAGAGACAGAAGACAGAGAAGGCCAAGTCTGTGGCAGAAAAACTGCTGAAAAGGACCAAGGCACTGTCCAGGGCCAAAGGAGAAGCAGCAAAGACTACCAGCGGGGCTGTGAGAAGGAAAAATCAGATCATGGCAAGGCAAAAGGTGGCAGCAGAGCTTAAATTCAAACAAAGGAATCTGGCCAAACTAGCTACTCTGTCCAAAGATAGGAAATTAGTTCTCAAGGCTAAAACAGTGAAAAAGTCGGTGAATAAGTTTGATGATTCTGTTGTCGATGGCAAAGTGGCAAGAAAGTCCTCTAACAAAACAAGTGTGAGCACCAAAAGAAATGCAACACTGCCTCCTATCAAAAAGGGAGATGAAGTAGAGGAGAATGAGAAGAAGGTAGGTGTAAAAAAGGCTGGCTCCAAACGGCCCTCAGAAATTTCCATATCTGAATTAAAAAGTCAGTCAGATAGTGATCTTCAAAAAGCAAAACAGGACTCATTAAGCACTCCAAAAACCGGTTCGGCGAAGAAAAGTGCCAAATCTTCAAAAGATGTTAAAGAGGCAAAAACAGACAGTACTTCTAAGTCTAAAAACCTTTCTGCAAAATCTGAGTCACCAAAAGAATCAACACTACCCAAAGGAGGTATAAAACTCAAAAACTGTGATTCATCCAAAGAACATATCAAAAGTTCAGACTTTCCCAAAGAAGAAGGGAAATCACAAGTTCCTAACAAGAAAGTGTCCAAGTCCAAGACTTTAGAGTATGAGGTGACTATAGTGTCAGATAGTGAGTCAGACGATGATGATATTTTGTACTCTCTGATGGACGGTGTTGATCCTAACACTGGTTTGAACAGTACCCCCGTGAAGTCAGTGAATGGGGGAACATCGGACTACAAGCCCAGTGGAGACAAGCTGTCATCAAAGAAGTCATCACAGAGCCCATCCGGTTCTTCAAATAAGGCGTCAAATTCCAAGAAGTTATCATTAATGGACTTCAAGAAACCCAAGATAACAAAGCAGAAACCAGGTATGATGTCACTGCTTCTGTAATGTGTTGTAAGACGATTGTGTCATTTATGTCTTGTTGGTATTGCTGAAAGTGATTTTTGTTTTGTTTGTTAGCTAATTATTCATGTTCGTAGTCTTAATTGCAGTATTCCCATACCACTCATTCTTAACTTCCCCAGACAGAGCCATGCTCAGAGTTGGTAGTTCTGTCACAATACCTGTATCAGAGGTCTACAATTTAGGCAGAGTGTTGGAGCAGGAGGCAGCCCACCGTGCTGCTGCTGAATCATTTTGGTGGTGTTCAAGAGTGGCTGTTCGAGCAGCCAACATATGCAGGACATTGACTACGAAATATTAGTATAAGTAATTGCTTAGTCACAGAGCCAACATCTGTGAGAACTGCCCTTGGTTATAATGAAGAAAATTTGATACAAATTTGCAAGAAAATGAGTAACATTGAGCAACAACAGATTTTGACCAGTGTGATAAATTTGTCTTGTGTTCTCGATCTTGTGCAATCAAAAAAAACAAAAAGAATGTTTTGATTTTATTGTCATGATTTTCATTTCATTTTACATCGTTCATGCACATGTTCTGCTTTTAACCTTTCTCCTACCTTGTCCTCAGGGGCATTCGAGCAGCTACTTCGCCCTTCCTCACCCACCCCTGTGTTCACTCCCCTGAAGGCAGCCCAGAGCCCTATGCTAGGCACTCTCCCAAACACATCATCCCTCACCATGGACAGTCTGGTGGGGGACGTTCCCACCATTCAGGCGGTCCCCCCAGGTCCCCTCAGTCCCTCCACCGTCTCTTACCGCACCATCCTGGACAATCTGCCCGGGCAGTACCACCCCAAGGGCAAGAAGCGTAAGGAGAATGGCAACGGGGCCAGCACAAGCAGTGGCGGCAGCAGTGGGCAGAGCTCGGGGGCCTTTGGCATGCAGGGCCCCATTGAACGCAGGATAAGTGTGCGATCTGTGGAGTGCGTGTTCCGCTACAAGCAGATTGTGGTGAAGAAGTGTCACCGCTACACGCAGATCTGGCTGAACACACAGACCACCATGAAGAATGCTTTCAATCCTCAGGTAAAAGGGACTGGGAAGAAGTAGTCTCTTTCATTACTAATGTATACTCTATGTTTTTATCCTTAATCGTCTTTTTCCGATATCGTCTGCCATGCTGTGTTACTAATCACATATTCTTATGTTTTTGTTCCTTTCTCTCTCTTTTTACGACGTCATCTTCTATGCTTTCTCAGTCAGTGGTGTGACTTGTAAACCATTCATTTCAGTTGCACAGCAGTGTCCAGCTTCTTCTATGATAGTCTTGGCACCAGTAGGTTACAGGAAGCTATCAATATTAACATCAACCCACCAGATGAGAGGCTGCGCTACTGCTGAGTCACATTTGTGGTGTTCAGTGATGCCTGTTCTGTTTCAACAAATATAGGTCACAGTGTCTAATAACCTCATTATACAAATGATAATTATTGCTTGCTTGTGGAGCCAGGTTTACAGTCCCGTTCTTGGGAGGCTCGTCCAACAACAGTATTTAGAATTTGCTGACACTGAAAACTATGATAGAAACCCAGCAAAACCATGTTTGTTTGTGAATTGTTCTCATTTGGTCACTTTTTAATTACTCTATCTTTTTTTTTAATCATGGAAAGAGCTGTCATGTGATCACTGGCCTTGCAGGTGGTACAAGAAGTGGTGGCAGCCTTGAACACTGCGAAGTACGATGACAGCAGCCTGGTTCTGTTCAGCAGCATTGGCAACTTTTTCAGCTCTGGCATAGACCTTCATTTCCTCACCAGGGGGGATCGCAGAGTGGCAGCCCGTCAAATGTCAGACGCCTTGAGGTGAGAAGTCTGAAGTAAAAAACAAACCAGCAAACAGCCCCCCCCCCCCCCCCCTCCCCTTTTGGTGCCCCCTCCCCACCAGCAAAAGAAAAAAAATATCTGCATGTGTATGGGGAGTTGTACACAATACCATTTCAAAAGCTGAATAATCGCACAAGATGAACGCAGATGTTTATGATGATTTGTTTAGCATGCTGACGCAACACAGGGATATACGTTATGTTCATCAGTAAAGAATGGAAATGCCTCGAATGAAATGAAAAGATAGATTACAAATTGAAATTTAATTGTTGTATATATTGTGATATATCGGTATTACTGTCCTTTTTATTATTATTCATTTGTTTATTCAGTTATTTCTCAAGATACTCATCAGTTTGGTTTCTCTTGTGTTCATGCACATGTAAAACAACCAGAGAGCTGACCAAGGCGTTCATCACGTTCCCAAAGCCTGTGATAGCATCGGTGGGTGGCTCAGCCGTGGGTCTTGGGTGGCCCTGCTGTGTCTGTGTGATATTGTGTATGCCAGCGACAAGGCGGCCTTTCATCTGCCTTATTCCCAGCTGTCTCAGCCGCCTGAGGGATGTTCGTCATTCACCTTGCCGCTGAACTTAGGACTGGCCACAGTAAGTGGATGTTGAAGATACGGTCATGTTTGTTGGCTTACAAAACTTGTCAGCATTGTGTGTTGTGATGTTTTGTTCCTGCCAGGTTTTCATTCTTTTTTTTTTTTGGTTTGTTTGTTTTCTGTTTTGTTTATGTTTTTCTATGAATGCCACACTATATTAGCACAGTGCTTCATATACTACCAAGTTACTTTTTAAGAGTCAAACGAGCTTGAATTGAACGTTTGAATAAATCTCACAGAATTTTGTGTTGGTCATGTTTATAACTGACCATTATGGTCACTTTACCAGTATTACAGAAAAATCTGGAATCAGTCGGTGTAGCATCAAGGCCAACACACTGCTTCTTAGTCATGTGACTCACTGCCTCTGAGGTTTGAAGTATATGCAAGTGGACTATACTGCTTTATGAGCTGTCATTATCAGTTTGGTGGCCTTTGGCTTCTGAATGGTCATTAACTGTTTTGAGTGGATAGCCACCTGTCTTTGTCACTCACAGTCACACTTGACATAGTCTGAAAAATGCGTTTCAAACATTTCATAGAGTGGCATTGAACCATTTTGCAAACCACAGTCACTTTCTCAACAGCCATTGCCCTCTAACGGCACATCTTGGCTCTCAAAGTATCTCTAACACTGCACAGGAGAGGGAAATGTTGGGTCCCCATTCATGGGCAGGATAGCTAGTGTACAGTGGTTGGGGTTTTCATTGTTGAACAGATTCATTCAGGCTGTGGAGAGTGCATCGCCATTGTACAGTGCCATCCACACCCCCTCTCTTCCTCCTTTTCCCCGTTCTGGTTTTTTTTTTTTTTTTTCATATCAACGTGGATTTTCTTCAGAATTTGTTTAGAGACAGCTCCATGTGTGCTTTTTTTCTCATTTTTTGTTTTGTTTTGTTTTGTTAGTGTTTATATATATATGTGAGGATAAAATGAAAAGAATGATAGCCAACATTCAATTCAAAAAATCTAACAACGATTTCCAAACAACATTAAAAAACCAAATAAAACAAATACAAAACGACAAAAAAATATTTGTAAAGGCTGACAAAACCAGTAACTACTACAAAATGGAACCAAAAGAATATTCCCAACTCCTTGACAAAAATATTCAGAAAAACTACAAAAAAGTGGACAAAAATACACATGACAACATCCGCACCAAAGAAAAAGAACTTGCACATCGCATGGACCTAAGTGACAGGGTAGAAGCGACAGCAACAAAAGAAGCGTTCATAACACTCAAGGACCACAAGCCTAACTTTCACAACAACCCAACATGTAGACTAATAAATCCATCTAAATCTGAACTAGGCAAAATAAGTAAGAAAATCCTAGAAAAAACAATAAAGAATGTAAAATCAAACTCTGAATACAATCTCTGGAAGAACACAAATGAAGTTATTCAATGGTTCAAAAAACTCAATAAACAAAGCAACACAGTATTCATCACATTCGACATAGTGGACTTCTGCCCATCCATAGATGAGGAACTACTCACCAAAGCTCTGAGATTTGCTAGTAACCATACAGACATAACAGGGTCAGAAATGGAAATCATATTCCACACCAAGAAAATGTTACTGTACAGCAAAAACGAAACCTGGATCAAGAAAACGAACAAAAACTCAACATTTGATGTAACCATGGGATCATATGACGGTGCAGAAACATGCGAACTGGTCGGACTATTCATGCTATCCAACATCAAGAAACAACTTGGAAAACAAGTTGGATTATATAGAGACGACGGCCTTGCTGCACTAACCAACAACCCAAGAACCATTGAAAACAAGAAAAAAGAACTATGTAAAATCTTCCAAAGCCACAACTTAAAAATCACCATTGAAGCAAACAAAAAGGTAGTAAACTACTTAGACATAACACTTGATCTCAACAACCACATATATAAACCATACAAGAAGCCCAATGACACACCCATCTATGTAAACACCAAAAGCAACCACCCACCATCTGTATTAAAAGCCATACCCAATGGCATGAACAAGAGACTATCAAACCTGTCATGCAATGAAAGGGTATTCAACAATGCAGCAGTAGAATACCAAGAAGCACTGCAAAAAAGTGGGTACAACTACAAACTACAATACAACCCAGACAACAACACAAATAGAAATAAGAAAAACAGGAAAAGAAAAATCATATGGTACAACCCACCATACGAAGGGAAACTCAAAACAAACATAGGGAAAGAATTCTTTAAAATTTTAACAACTTCATTCCCAAAAGAGCACAAACTATATAAAATATTCAACAAAAACACCGTCAAACTATCGTATTCATGTATGCCCAACCTCAAAAATTTAATTGACGCATCTAACAAAATGAAAACCAACACAGCAAAGAAGGGTGAAGAAAGGAAATCCTGCAATTGCATCAAAAAAGAGCAGTGCCCCCTAAGCAACAAATGCCTTTACAACAACATTGTATACCAAGCCACTGTGACATCAGAAAATGAAAAAGAAACATACATAGGGATCACTGAAAACCACTTCAAAACCAGATATGCAAACCACAAACAGTCATTTAATAAAGAAAAATACAAAAACCAAACAGAACTGAGTAAATATATCTGGAAACTTAAAGAATCAAAAACAAACTACAATATATCCTGAAAATCATAAAAAGAGCATCATCATACAGCAATATTTCAAAAAGGTGCAACCTATGTTTAACTGAAAAATGGTTAATACTATGCAAACCACACTTAGCAACTCCAAACACCAAAACAGAAATAGTAAACAACTGCAGGCATAAATGGAAATCGCTGTTAGTGAATACACCCAAAACAAAAACCTGAAAACCCCAGAAAACACGTGCAGCCAACCCGCACGTGCAAGCAACCGCAAACGGGAGCCCACACGCTGTATAACACCGGCGGTGGGCAAACCAAAATCATCCTGACGACAGCGCAAAGCTAGAAACAATTTTGTAGATGATTGCCTTTTAAAAAACCTTATTTTAACAAATATATATATATATATATATAATATATCCTGAACACAGGATCTTAGTTTATCATCTCATCTGAAAAATTGGATCTCAAACCAGCATGTAAAGTCTTGTGTTGCTGGGGAGAATGCATATCCTTTCGCTTGAGACTGGACTTGGAGGCCTTGAACTTTCTTGCTTTCCAAAATGATGATGCTATCCACAGAGCCTCCATTCCACTGATGTGTCCCAGGATTGCCCCAGATGAAGGAGGGTGCTGTGCATTTTTTCAGGCAAATGAGCTGCTGTTTGGGGGTCGACGCATCACAGCTTTAGAAGCCTATCAGCTGGGCCTGGTGTCACAGGTCTTCTGGCCCACGGCCCTTATGCAGGAGGTTATACCACGTGCCCAGAACATGGCCAAGGGCTCACCCAGGGTAAGACGCTGGTTTTTGAAATTGTGCACGGGTGCTGGAATGGGGGATAATGTGCAGTGTGTAAGGAGAACAGAGGGAATAGCTTCAGGATGTGGAGTACCGTTCAAACTGCTAATAGGGCCAATAATGGTGGCCAAGATACATGGGTCTATAACTGGTAGCCTCAGGATAAATAGTCTTGGAGAAAGAAGAAGGGGGGGGGGATTCGTTAGGATCAAGGGTCTGTTCAGACCTGCAGAGAGGGCAGAGGGTAGTTTTAGGAAGGATGTATTGTGGAAAGGGCAGCTAATACAGTTCCTGTAAAACCAAGGGCGTGGGAAGGTGCTAGTAGTTGTATGTCTGTTGTGGAATGAAACATTCAGGAGTGGAAGTGAAGATGAGAAGTGAGTGCATGAGAGTCTGGATCTGACCTGATCATAAAGCATACATTTTGTGTGTGTTGCTGCAGGTGCTGGAGAACACCAAGCTGTTGATCCGTTCTCACCACCGCACCAAGATGGAGCTGACCAATGAGACGGAGTGCAATCTGCTGCTGGAGCACTGGTCCTCCAATGAGTGTCAGCGTGCCATAGAGGCGTACCTGGCCAACGAGAACAACTTCTCCTCTTGATGATGGACTCTTGTGTCCCGGTCTGCTGGGTCTAGCTATTGGTGGCAGGTGACAGTTTACTGAGCAGCAACCTCTTGTGCACTTCTCCTGGACTTGAAATTCTTTGCAGCAGAGTTTTGTCCAGCCCCCTTCCTCCTCCCTTTTGTCCTCCCTTAACCCCTTGTTTTTGGTGCAGACTGATTGTTGGGAGGGGAGGAATCCTGGAATAAACTTTGTTGATGTTTTGATAATTACCACACACACACACACACACACACACACACACACACACACACACACACACACACACACACTCAAACCAATACTCTTGGTGTGTTCATAAATGTGTAATGGATAATATGTTTTTTAATGTGCAGCAGGGTTTGTTTTTTTCCAGTGATGATACTTAGGACACGTCACATGCCCTCAATGGTTTTCAAGTTTACACATTTAGAGGAGAGGGATTGGCAAGAGAGGTGCAAAGGCAGCTTGATGCAGCAATTGTCTAGTCAGCCTATGCAGAGGAGTCCTCCAAATGATCTTTTTCAGAGAATGTTAGGGCAGCAGAAAGTTTCCCTGCAAAGTGTTTAATTTGGCAGCTTGGGATTGGCATTGCAGCATCTGTTCTCTTTCTCCGCTGTCCTGCTTTTTTTTTTTTTTTTTTTTTTTGCTTTTTTTCAGTTCCATCTCGCTCCCTGTAAAGATCGAAATGCAGCAGTTGTTTGGTTAAAAGAACACCGAAAGGTGCTGGTGGGACCCTGAGAAGTGCTGTCCTCAACTGCCAAACTAACCTAGCAGGGAGTTCCCGGCTGGCTTGTTTGTTCAGCAGTTGAGCACAGTACGTCTCTCAGTTCCACTGGCACCTTCGGGTGTGTCTTTTTCCTGTCTTGCAGCAGTTGTTCAGAAAACTTTGCATCTGGGAACTTGAGAATTCCATGTTGAAGTATTTTTAAGTACAGGCACTAGTCTGTACCAGTAATTATAATTATTTTAACAGTTTGCATGATCACATGCACGTTAAACCTAAACGGGTTTTTAGAGATGAACGTTTGTCTGTGTCGATGTTGATGACTGAAAATGCATTTTAAAAAATTTTCTGCTAGTAGATAGTTCCGTCACACTCAACTTTTCTGATCTTGGACATTGGTCATCTATCACCCTGTCTGAACGTAGTCATCTTTCATCCTGTCTGTTCAGAGCAGTTGTTTTCTGCACAATTTGTTAAAGCCCTGTACTATTCACCTATCATTCTAGAATATGACCCATCAAAGTTTAAAGAAAAGGATTGGTTAGAATTTGTTCTGTATCCAAAGCATTTTGTATTGATGTCTGTTTATTAGAAATTGTTCCATTTCGCAGTACTGCTATTGCGGCAGATTTTTTTTCCATTCTTACCATTTTAGGTACAAATATCATTGGTGTTCGTGACAATTATTTTGGGAGGCGTTTAGCAGGTAGAAAACCCATTGCAAGTACTGTATATTTCCAAACAAACTTTAAGTTGATTTTTCAGCAGTCAGAGTGGGTGGCATTTACCTGATTCCAGTGATACTCATCAGCCATCTACAACATCTGCCAGAAATGACCACCTTTACTTGTCACAAGCACAGGCAATTAACAGCAAAAAATCTCTTGTGGTTGGTTGACTGTGGTGGTAATGCAGAGGCTGAGAGTACAGAGCAAAAACGGCAAAGGTTTAGTTTGGAATTGTAAGGCAAAAATATATAAGTTGGTTAGTCATAAATAAAATAGCATCAGACTGGTGACTTCTAGGAAATGTGGACCGATAGATCCGTAGACTTTTGCTTCAGAGTGACCATTGGTTGTCAGTATTCTTACCATTGTCGACACAGGGTTGCTGCTGTGATAGCCGGGGGGGGGGGGGGGGGGGGGGATTCTGGTCTGTACCAGTATGATGGACACTTTTATCACGGCTAATGGTCAGAAGTTTGATGTGGGTATTGTTGCTATCCATCGGTCAGTATCATACAGCATGTATCTATGCAGTACTAGTTTGGAGGGAATATAAAGACATGGGAGTGCATAAGTAGAAGCCTAGGAATAAATCGGACCGGACAGGTGACATATTTTTAGCTTAATTCAGTGCAGCAGAAAGTTGAACATAATGTTTATATATAGATGATTTTAAAGATTGTCCAAGTAATTGCCCACATGAAAACATTAGATGGCAGCGAGCATTTTTTTTTATTGAATTGAAGGACTTTTTATTTATCAGTTTCATCTGTGGAATTTATTTTCTTTTAAGAGATGTGCCTTTTAAGTATTTACAACAAAAAACAACAACAAAAAAACGGATATAAATGTTTTTACAGCTCTCATGGAAACTTGGCCCTTCTTGTTTGCAAGAAAAACTCTTTGGTACTCATGACAAATGTTACAGTGCATATAAAATCCACTTGTACCATGGTTGTGCTCCATTATGTACATAGCAGCTTGAGATTTGTACTTGAATGGAACACAAGAGGTTTGTGCCATAGGTGTTTTTGATTGTTAAGCAAGAGTGTGCATGTGTGTTCTTGACAGTATGTGGCTAACCTGGCTGGGAATCGATGACTTGCATCGTGAGTGTACATGGATGTGCCACAATTCCAGCTTTTTGGCAACACCAGTATGCCAGAAGAAAAAACAATGCTGGAGATTTTTTTGTTTGTTTGTTTTTTATTTTGTGACCATAGTGAGCAAGCATTAACAGAGGTCAGCAAATCTTGGTCTTCACCTATCAAATACACAGAAGTCTCAAATTTTGCTTGTCAGAGATTCTTTGACCCAAAGTACCATAATTATGGTATAAAGTACATGACGTACTAAATCTAAGTACTTTTTAAAATTTTGAGCATACAGGGCGTTTAGCATTGTGTTCATTTGACATGCTAGCGTTTCTCATAATATACATAATGTGTGTAAATGGCACATGAAAATGCCAGAATGACCTTCCATTTTTCATGACCGTTATTACTACAAAATATTCCTAAGGGTCAAACCAAAGTCATTGTACTACTAGATGAAAGGAGGAGAAAGTGTTACATTATTTTTCTTCCTGTACTGGAAACCGAAACAATCCCATACTCATACCAGCCGCCAGGTCAAAGTGGTCAGCATTACAGACTTCCAGCAGGGAGGTTGTAGGTTCTGCTCCCATCAGAACTATTTATTTGCAAGATTTTTCTGCCCTGACTGGCTCCTACCCAGAGTTGAGTTTGCTGTGGGCTCAGTTGGGAAGACTGGGACTACACAGTCGAGCTTTATCCACTAAGTGGATGCATCTCAGAGTGCTGTTCAAATTTCCTGACCAACACTGCAAATGTCTGTATTCTTTGGCCTTGTTGAGGCTGGGATATATTATGAAATTAAGTGTGGAATGCAGTCCTGTCATGCAGTCTCAGACCAGAATGGACATCCGTAGCATCATCGTCATCTATCGGCATCAGGAGAAAAAAAAAATCAATACTCTTGACTGCCTTCAGTTGAAAAGATAAATTTCTTCATAGTGTTTTAACCCAGAAAAATTCAGTACAATTAATGTTGTTTATAGCCCACCCAACAGCAAGGGGCCATATCAGCACATAAACTAATGGCAATAGTGCTCTTGGTATCATCGAAAAATCCTCTGTGTCAGAGATGAATCATCATGCTGTGTGCTGCAGTGCACATCCTTGATCAACACAGGTAAACCATTTTTTATGGAAACGTAGTGAGATGACTGATGCAAAAAGATGGGGTGAACGCTGTCACAACCATGTCAAAAGAGGACTTCACAAAGTGCAATTTAATTGACAGACAGATGTTCTGCACTTTGTGCATCAAACTAAAACAACAGTATCCTTGGAATTTTTGGGGGTTGGTTCTAATTGAAAATAAATGCAAAGATTTGTACTACAATTGTGTGTTTGTTATTAATCTGCATGCTTTCTGTGAATAGGTTTGTGTCAGTTGATGAAGATGGAGAAGAATGAGACAAGGGGAAGGAAAAGGGAAGGGGAGAGAGAGAAGTTTTCTAATAGTTTTATTTGATTTTATGGAGTTAAATCTGTTTTACTTTTTAGGTGTGTAGTTTCTTTGGAACTGTATCAGATTCTGTAACTGAAAATTTGTCCGTCTTCTATTTTGTTGAAAGTCAGTAAGGCTTAAGTCCTCTGGTTAATGTCAAAATAAACTGGTGGGAAAAAAATGTGTGATCTTATGTTGGTGTCACTGCATGTTCATAATAAATCCACTAATATGGACTGTTTAAATAAATTGCATATATCTATATTGTCAGCAATTCTAGATTTGATATATTTCATGCTTTTTGATTTATTTCTTTAAAAAAAAATAAAAAATAGAATCTTACTAAACAGATACTTGGCATGCTTTTACTGATTCTCACCTCTCACTTAGAGCTTGAAAAGATGCACTGCCTTTAAACGGAAATCAACTGTTGGAAGCCCATTCTCTCCATTAACGAAGATGAAAAGCTTTTAACCTAAAAATGTGTCCTGTACTTTCAGAAAGTGGCGGTTCCTGCATTGTTAAGCATGAGCGTCATCTTGCCATATGGCCAGAATAAATGGCTAATGTGTGCTTGTCTTGCAAAGCTTTGTGTGGGCCCCTTCTCACCCCTTGCCCTTTCACCCACAAAGTTGTTTGATCGTCCTACATCAGATTGCCCTAGACCAGTGTGTCTTCTTCCTGCTCACTGACTGCCCTCTTTATTTGATGCCTGGCCAGTTTGAAACATGCTTATTCGCATGTATGCAAGTACACACACACAAATGTATATCCCCACATATGAAATGTGAAAATATATAAAATGTTTAAAGTAAGGTTTATAATTGTAATTTGGCCCCCAGAAATCCTTAAATGGTAACAATTTTTTTTTTACAGAGGGTCGAAATGACTCTCAAAGGAAGATTGGATGGAGGACTCCCGATATAACACAGTTGCTAGATAAAGGGTACTGGGATGGATGAAAGGAGAATATTGCCCAAATTGACTGCAAACTTGTGGCTGAACACATTAAAAAGTGAGTGTGTACTGTGGGGGAAAGGAGGGAAAACTGAGACTTACTGAACTGCATATACACACATGTTGTTCCTATTATATATGCTGGTTGATCAATTAGTGTTTGGTGGTATGGTATGCTGTTAGCCTGGAGAAACTATTTAGGCCAAGGATCGGGATTCCACATGTACCAATTATGTGTAGTGTAAATTTATGCTGAGTGAGTGGCATGATTTTTCCATCCAGGCTTGTAAGTCATGTTTGCACTTGCATGCAAGTCTTTTCACACTGCATTCACCAAATGTCTAGAGGAATATATCATATCTGTCTCTGTCTCTGTGTCTGTCTGTCTGTCTCTGTCTGTCTGTCTGTCCTGTCTCTCTCTCTCTCTCTCTCTCTCTCTCTCTCTCTCTCTCTCTCTCTGTCATATACTGTTTTGTTGTCATGTTCAATTTTTGTTTGGGTTGATGGCCTTTAAAGAAGTAGCATTGAAATTCAACTCATTCAGGTAATTCTTGAATTGATATGATACATCTAGCCTGAAATTTACACTTTAATTACCCTTAGAAAAATAGGTCTCTTTTTGTTTCAACAAAGGAAAAAGGCATGAGAGGTGAAAAACGAAAGTTTATACTACTTGATTTAATACTGCCATGAATGTGAAGAATGTACAGTGTGTTTGAAATAAATGAAATGTGAACAGTGGTATTGCTGTCTTTCTCATTCCAGGTCTAGTAGAGGTAGGTTTTTCTTTTTTCTTTCTAATTTTTTTTTTCCTTTTCCCATTTGTCTCATCTTTCATGTCCACTTTCATCGGCAGTACTGTCGCTCCACTCATTACAGCTTCCCTATACACAATCATGCCAAGTTCACCATGTCATAGCCTCAGTGCTGATAGTCTACAGAGAGAAATCAATATGAGGTTTATCAATGTGACGTTGGTTTTGCTTCTTTAAAAATATGAACTACAAATCAGTTAAAGTTATGTTTGATTTCAGGCAAAGCTGAATGCTCAGTTGCTTATTCAGTAATTAGCACCGTCATCGGAAACAGTCAAAATGATTACAAATTTCTTTGTTGTTAGACATGGCAAAGTCATAATAAACAGTACAGTAAAATTTCTTCGTAAAATTTTCCAGTTGAACACCCTCTCCATTAATATTTGTTTGTTTTTTTTGTTTGTTTTTTTTTCCCAGGAACATTTTATTTGATATTGGATTTACGTTCCATCAGATTCATTCCCTTGTAAGACTTGGTTTTTTCTGGAGCATTTTCCTCTTTGTGCAAATTTTATCTTCCATCAAAGAGGCTCCTCTCTTTAAAGGCTGGTTTGTTTGTTTGTTTGTTTTTTTAAGCATTTTCCTTTTTGTCTGTATTAAATCTACTGTCTGTCAGAGGTTTGCTCCCTTGAAACTTTTTTTTTCTGGAGCATTTTTTTTTTCTTCATGAACACTGAATTTCATTTCCATCAAGGATTCCCTCTCTTCAAAGGTTTTCTTTTTCCCTGGAGCATTTTTTTCCCCGTTGTACTAAATTCATCTTCCATCAAAGATCCCAGCCCTTTAAAGATGTATTTTCTGGAGTATATTTTCTTTTTGTTTGCTTTTGATCTCCCTTACAGTCAAAGGTTCCCTCCCTTTAAAGATTTGCTTTTGTGGAGCGTTTTTCTCTTCAGACTAAATTTACCTTCCATCAAGGTTCCCTTGTTTTTCCAAGAGTTTTTTCCTTCTTTTTTTTTTAAGTCTGTCTATACTATATTTTCCTTCCATCAAAGATGATCTGCCTTTAAAGATTTTTTTTCCTGGAGCATTTTTCACAGTGTTTATCACAGTGTTTATACCAGATTTGCCTTCCATCAAAAAATCATCCCCATATAAAGGTTTGCTTTTCAGGACCATTTTTCATTTTGTGTATGCTAGCTATGCCTTGCATGAAAGATTCCCTCCCTTAAGAGGTTTTTTTTTTTTTTAATGAGTTTTTCTTTTTCTATGTGTCTACTAGATTTCTACCATCAAAGATTCCTTTAAAAACTTGTTTACGAGGAGCATTTGAATTTTGTGCGAAATTTCCCTTCCATTGATGATTCTCTCCCTTTAAGATTTGTTTTTCTAGAACATTTATCTCTTTGTACAAGGTATACCTCATAACAAAACTTCCTCCTTTAAAAGAATGGTTTCTCTAGGAATTTTTTCTCTTTGTTCTACATTTACCTCACAAAAAAAAAAAAAAAGATATCCTGTATAAAAAGAATCTTTCTTTTCTTTCTGCGTACGCAGGCTGATACTCCTGCGGACACTGCCTGTACAGACAGGCAGTGGAGTTATGTGTGTATGACCGTTTTTTATCCCGCCATTAAGGCAGCCATACTCCATCTTCGGGGAAGAAAAGAATCTTTTTCTGGAACATTTTTCTCTTTGTTCGAGATTTATGTCACGACAAAGATTTCCTACTTTTTAAAAAAAAAAAAATGTGTCTGGAATATGTTTCTGTTTGTTGTAGAATTACCTCATGACAGATATTTCTCCCATTTGAAAAAAAATGTTTTTCTTGAATTTTTGTTTCTCTCTCGATTCCTAGACTTGACCGCCTAATTAAGATTAGGACTCCTATAGAGGAAAAACAAAAAATCCCTGAAATGGTAGAGGGGTCTGGAATGCATGCTCCTCTTCCCCAGGAAAAATTTGGAAATCTTTATAAATTTGGTAGCATCTTGTCGACACTGGTCAGAATGCAATATTTTCCTTCCGTTGGATAGAAAAAAGTGAAGAAGTTTCCACGAGATTTTATATTGTCTGCTAAAATATGAAAAAGCGACCAGTTCTCTTGGACCATATTGGCATTATTTTCCATCCACATTTCCCCCCACCCCCACCCCTACAGATTTTTTTTTTCATCATGGATTCACAGTTTTAATTCTTGCTGAAATCGCTAAAGTTGTGGGGAAGTAAGAGCGCTGAAAGACTGTCCCTCCCTTACAGAACCCAGTATTGAAGGATATCTGGTGGTTTTTATTGAGAAATTTTGCTATATATCAATAACAGTGGATGTAACAAAACGTACTTGGGATGACACCTTTCACTGCATAGAAAACCTCAAATGCACAGAGACCTTTAGCAAGAGGTAAAAGATTGCTTTTCTTTTTACAATTGACCTCAAAGGAATTAAAACGTAATATCCTAGATACGTTTGTGGTTTGTTTTTTCATCATTACCAGAAACTGTGTTCGATATATATAGATATGTTTGTATTTACATAGTATGGACTTTTTGTCTTGCTGTGTCCCAAGAACATCATTCAATATTTCTAGAAGCCAGCTTCCCAATTGTACACATTTCTCATTAGTATATGTTACATTCATTTTCAGAAGTATTTCATATGAATTTTTTTAAATGTTTGATCAATCTGGATGTACCTACTCTGACAGAAGCAAATTGTAGAATTATGATAATACTGACATGTCTAATAACTCACATGTGGAAAGATGTTATTTTTATTGTATTTCCATCTGAGCAAAAGATGGGGCATGATGAAAAATGCTCTTTTCCCATGATTGTTTTGTCTTTAGAATTACATATGTAAGTGAAAAATTATTATTGAGAGAAAATATTGCTAGAAAATTAATTTTCAGGCAAATATAGAACTTTTTATAAAACCTGCATGGCATTTTGGGTTTTCTGTTTTTACAGACTCTCAGCATTTTTTATGTGCATATCATGTTCTTCCAATTCCACGCACACACAACCATGCATGTATGCACTCACAGGTAGAACCAGCCATTAGCATTTAAAAAGAAACAGACCTTGGCATGTTCATGAATGAATGATTGACAAGTGTTTTTAAAGCTGTGCAGCATATGTACATTTTGCATTTAGTCCCTCCAACATGCTGTGGACAATATGTATTTTGCTCTCTTATGGTGCTGCATATTGTCATTATCACCATTTTCCTACGGGTAAATCTTGTATAGGCTTTTTTCTTTTTTTTATGAACCTGAAATAACAACCTCTTAGCTTATGTGGATTTAGAAAAAGCATAATTTGTGCCCTGTTGTTCATCCGATGTCTGGATGATGGAGTTGTTCATTGTTTCACAACAGTTTTAACTAACATGTCTGTGTGCTTTTTAATAGTTGTACTCTTTTTCCCTTTCATATGATTATTCACTCAGATTTCATTTCTTTCATACTTATCACTGTTTGTACATAGCATGCAATTTGAAAAAAAAAAAAGAAAGAAAAAAAGCAGGGTTGTCTAAGTTACGTGTACAGAAACAACCAAACAAAAAAGTGATCTACTTACTATGTAAGTGTTATGATCTCGATTTTTCAGAATATTTGTGTTTGCCTAAGTCCAGTGTATGACGCAGCTATAGCACTGTTTTGCATGGAAGCTCTGTGCTGTAGTTTGAGGAATAAAACTCCAATCTGTTGGCCAGATTCATCATAAATCTGCTTGTTTCAACAGCCACTTGTTTATTAGAACTCTTTGACGGAGCAAATAATTATATTTCAATTTGGAAGATTTCTTGTTTAGTTGTTTGGTTCATCAAGGACTAAGAAGTTGTTTGGTTCATCAAGGACTAATATTGTTAGGTGGAGCCCATCCCTATCAAAGCTTGACCACGGCTGATTAATTCAGAGGAAGTGCTCCTTGGGGTTGCAAACATGTAACCACTGTAGTTTGGCAGCGAATTTTCTCACTCTAACTGGTAATCATGCAGCACTTTGCCAACATCATCCTCTCATGTGTGTTAGTCTACCAACAAACCCACCCCTCACGTGTTACTGACCAACAGCTGAAGCCTTGTCTGCACTTAACTCTTTTCAATCCTTTCTGAGTTTACAGCCTTTCCTGTCTGGCCATTTTGGGATTGATCTGCAGGTCCTTCATTTAAACTCTCTAAAACTGCTTTTACCATGAGGCAAACAATCTCATATACTATTGAAAAATGATTGTGTGTCAGCATTTAAGTTTTTCATTTAATATGATGAAGTTTCAGACTTTTGATGCTGAATTAAGCAAACTCAAATGTTTTAATCTCTGTATGACTGTTTTCAATGTAAGCATTAAAAAATTCCAAATTGTTTGAGTTACTCTGTGGAAAAAAAAAAAAAAAAAGCATGCCTATGAAGAAGTGGTGCAAATTCCCGCCCTTTTCTAGCAGTTTCATGTATATTCATAATAAATCGGCTCTGGGCTACTTTGCCCCAAAACTGTTTAGGCACAGGCTGAGAATGACGTTGAGTGGTGCTGTAACAGTATTTGGGTGCAGGTTTTGAGTTAAAAGCCACAAGCAAAAGACTTAAGAGATGGACGAGAACTTGTGAAACCCAATGTTAGAACCAGGTGAAGTGCAGCTGCCATTCAACACAAGCACCACCTCCACACAGAACCCTCTACACCCATCCCTCAGTAAACAGCAAAAGGTGGAGAGGGATTGTGTGGAAGCAGAGGTTATCAGTGGTAATTCAACTTCAGCTCAGGGGGTTACAAATACACAAGATGAAACTGTTAAAAAATGTGATCTGTGGGGATTGCAGACTGAAGTGTTACTAGTGATGTTTCAACAACTTCAGCTTAGGTAACCTAGGAGGATTAAACCTTGTGGAATAAAGTGTTGGCATCAAGCAGAAGTAGAGATGTATTGATTTTAAATATCTTTGCTAGGCTGTTATCTTAGCAATCGTCCGTTTCAACCTGATCAGACATCTGAGTTGTATAGTTACTATTAACTTACAGCAAAAATTAGTATGCAGTCAACACACATCAAACTTTATTGATAAGAACCATGTGTATGCACTTCGAGCTGTATTGATTAGTACCAGATGAACGCAGTTTGAGCTATACTGATCGTCATCACTTTCGTGGGTAGAAGTATTGAATCCAGTGGGTAGTGTATCTTCGCACCCTGCATTTGTTTGTGTTCCTTCACAACTGCAATCGTGGAGATGCTGAGAGCATTTCTGTTGCTACAAAGAGCATTCCTGCATTCTGGCAAATGCTGTGCCGGCATCTTTCTTTCTTTCATTTTTTTCCCCCAATTGCTGTTCTATTGTTTACCTTTATGTTTTTATTTGTGAACCTTTTTCTACCTGATCCAAGCATGTATCTTTCAATCTCTCTAGCCTAGTGGGATTCATTGCTGGATCAGCTGTCAAATGCCTTTACTCTGTTCAGCTTCCAGATGAATGCTTTGTCAAACCAAAATTCCAGGCCTTTCTAGATGTTGGTGTTGAGTGTATATTATTTTACTTTTATACCCACGTATTAGATCTCAAAGTATGTGGAATACCACAGCATCAGGGGGGATGCCTGATACTTATATGCTTAATAGTTCATTACTTTGCTGTGGCAAGGACAGTTTCACATTGTTTTGTTGATATGTTGATTAGTGTGCATGTTTAGGGCAGTGTGACTTTGGTTTGGCACTTCCCTGACATTGCCTGTGTGGCCAACTGGATTTACATGCATGATAAACCAGTGAATGTAGAAAGTTTGATTTTTTTTACACTAAATTTGTGAATGTTATTTACAGCTTAAATTGAAAAAGAAAAAAAAAAAAGATTTACAAACATTATTGCCAGCTACAGACACTGGATGTTCCCTCTAATGTTGTTTTTTTTAATTTACTGCTTTTTGTTTTGTTTTGAAAGGAAGTTTATTTTCGTTTCAGTTCTACAAAACATGTGGATTGGCTTCTTTTATTTATTTATTTTTTGTTGTTGCCTCTGAGCATTTCTCATAGAAGAGGGGTCAAATAGAAATTTAGCTTTGCTGTGGCATGTAGGAATATAACAGGCAGTAATTCTTCAGCAGTCAAGGGGTAAGAGAAAAACAGGAAGGTTTGGTTCACGGTGGGCACTTTAATGAATTAAGAAACGCCATTGACAAGTAGTTCCAGGTCTCCCAAATTTTGTTCAGCACTTTTGTGTTACGTATATTTAACATCTGCAGAATTTTTTACTCAGTGGTAACTTACTAATAATGTAGCATAGCTATGTTATCAAGAAACCATGATTTTTTGTTCTTTTTCTTTTCTCTCTTAAGCAGTCTGAAAACAAGGAAATGTAATATGCAGAGCTAGAGGTAAGTACTGTCTCTGTATTTTTATTTAGATCTTAGTAACGCACATTGAATTAATTCAGGGGAGGTTTGCATGTCTGCTTGAACTGTTCAGGCATTTTATTACACAAATTTTGCTGGACAGGTGAATACAGTTCAGGATAAAATGCATGCAAGATTGTTTATGAATCTCTTGGTCAATCAGCTTGTGTGAATATTTACAGAGCTTATGTGCAGTTTGTTTTTGTTTTTGCCCACTCTTACTTTGGAAAAGAAGAGTTGCGCAGATTGGTTTTGTTTTCATGAAGTAGTTTATGGATGTTGTAATTTGTACCAATTTTAGTCTTTGACTTTCTTTGGTGGTTGATGCTGCAAGTTTGGAAAGGGTATTGCAAAACAAGGTGGGGGGGGAGCCAGTCATTTTGTTTGCTGTGTACATGTCGTTTTATTTATTGCCAGAGCTCATATGGGATGGAGGATTTTTTTTTTTCTTTAGTTTGTGCTGTAAATTTCTGCTATCTTTCCCCCTCCCCCAGTTTCAAATGTGGCTGTAATTTTTGTTGCAACATAATGTATGTTGGAATAAAACTTTAAAAGGAGAATCTCTGCTTTGTTATGTGTGTTCTGACTGTTGTTGTTTGTGTCGAAGTGTAGATTAGCATCTCATAAAACCAAGGACAGTGTAGTGGATACATAAAGACTTCGCGCGGGTGGGGGGGGGGGGGGGGGGGGGGGATATTGGCGATGCCATTTCTGCTGTGATCGTGCAGTGTTAAACTTACAACTGTGTGCAGTTCAAAATGTCACGTATGTGCTCAATTATGAATATGATGCCATGATCGGATGCTGATCTCACAAAACATGAAGGTACTCAGAATGTGAATATTGCTGGAAACTTAACATGATGATCCAGTAACACCGATGCATGGACGAACAATCCAGATCCGTGCATATCACATCTCACAATCGTCAAATGCCACATTGGGAAACAATAAACGAGAAGTTCTTGTCAGTCTCTCTTGAGGATGTTAATAATTCAGCTACCATGTCATGCCTTGCTTTTTGTCGTTTCTTTTTACAAGGTATAATGTTTTCATGATCTCACCTGTTCAGGATATAATGGCTTTTTTCCTGAGAAGGCACTGTGTGGTTGGTTAGTTTATGATGATAAAAACTGTTACATGTAAAACTCTACATAATGTGCAACACAAAAACCAAACTGGCCTTAGTGACATTTAGTTTGAATGAAGGAAGGAGAGGGAGGGGAGGAGGTGCTTCCAGTCAGTGGACAAAAACGAGTTATGCATTTGATACTTACATTTTTAACAGAAAGGTTGTTACAGACAAAAGGTGGGCAGAGTCCTAGTTGGAATAGGGAGGGTCAAACCAGTGTGACGGAAAAGATCAGTTGCAGAGTTTTTGGTCAAGAGGAGCTAGTGAATTTACAGTTGGATGACTAATGAAGGCTACATTCTATATATATATATTATATATATACATACACACACGCATACATATGTATATATGTGTGTGTGCGTGCGTACTTGCGTGTGTGATGCACTTCAACTAGACAATGAGATAATCCCACTTCTCTGTTCGGAGAGCTAGTCTTTAGAACGGAAGGACCGGCCTAAACCAAGATCCTAACTGCAGCATGCACTTTAAAGCTCTATTTTCGAGAATGTGAATCATTAGTTAGAAACATCTGCACACTTTCGAGAGTGGGAAACATTTGCTAGAAACAGGTATGCACATTTAATAATAGCAACGGCTTAATTTGGAGAAGTTTGCTGTGTCAATTTAATACATGAAAACCTGTTTCTGCATACTTGTTCAAGCGTGGACAGAAAGTAGTGACGTCACTTGTGGAGCTTCCCCCATTCACACACACACAACCACTACCACCACCACCAACAACAAACAAACAAAAAACATAGAAACAACACCAAACAAAACTAGAGGGCATGTCCCGTACATCAAAGGCTCATTTTGACCCGCTTGACAGGTAAATGGTGGCAGCTGGGGAGTACAGGTACTAGGCCCTCGAGCAGATCACACACAACTGTGCCAGAGCCGATAATCGCCAGTCGGGGTGTGTGTGCCCCAGTGAACCCTTCGGGTGTGTGTCTCTGTGAAGCCTTTGGGAGTGTGTTCCCATTGAATCCTTCTCATGGGTCAAAAGGGGTCACACCCCCGATCGGTATGACTTAAAGCAGAAACCTGACAAACCAATCAAAACAGTGTGTGTGTGTGTGTGTGTGTGTGTGTGTGTGTTGTAAATTGTTCGTCCCGAAGGTGAAGTATGTGCTCGCATGCATGGTGTGTGACTGAAATCGGGGCTATCAGTTTCAATAGCTGTCACTTATTGAGGGAAAAAACCAAACAGAGAAACACAACAAACAAACAAACAAACGCAAACTATAGTTTTGGAAACTATAGGAAACTTGCCCTTTTTGAAAGGGGAGGTATAGCACCTAATCATTTCATTCAATGTGCATTTTAAAACGACTTTTCGGGGGGAAATTTCTTGCATCTTATTTGTTAAGGAGAGTGTCTGGCATGTATGTGTTTTACTACAATACATAGTCTTCATACGCTCTTGTTTGTAATAGTCTTGTTTCCTAGAGTAGTCCACTCTTCTGAACCTGGCCCTGAAAACGTTCTATCTTCCCCCTTTTTTCTGGTTTTAAAAATAAAATGAAAATGGCAAAAATACGTGTACTGGTGTGTGTGTGTGTGTGTGTGTGTGTGTGTGTGTGTGTGTGTGTGTGTGTGTGCCATGTTGGTTTGTGTTTGTTTGTTTGTTTAGTTTTACGTCTTTTCACATGGCGTGTTTTTAGACGATTATGATATTTGTAAATGATATACATCAAGATGACATTGATATTATTATACGAATGAAAACATAATTAAAAATAAAGCTTAAATCAGTGAACATGAACAACATAAACAATATTTGCTTCAAACATACTGAAATCT
>CM065725.1:42312996-42380496 GCA_033310375.1 Conus canariensis
TGAGTTTAACGTTCTCACAGCATAGCTTTTAGGGACAAGTTTTTCGCCTCAGCAAGCTGCGGCATGAAGTCAATCGTCTTGGCAAGATTTTGTAGGCTGGCAGGTTTGGTCGAGGTTGGTGTTTGCGGTCGGGCGGAGGGACCTGTGGTAGATGGCGTCGTCAGGCAGGAGCCTGGGTGAAGTTGGTGATGTGTTGTTAGGACCTCCGAGCAGTCGTCTGCATATTGTCGATGTTCTTGCCGTCGTCGTGGCGGTACCTCCAAAGCCGTCATCAGGGACACGGGGGGGGGGGGGGGGGGGGGGGGGGGGGGGGGAGGGTTGGGGGGGGGGGGGTGTCTTCATGCTGAGTGGCGGCGTTCCTGTGCGGAGTGAGGCCGACTCCGTAGATAGTCTACATGGGTCACGCATCACCACAAAGCCGCTGCTCGTAGATCCATGTCCACTCTGCACCCATGGGGGACGTTCCTACCTTCCCCCCACCACTAAAGGGAGGGCCCTTGCTGGTCGTACAGGCCACTGGGGAAGGAAGTCGCAGCGCCTCGTCGTCGAAGTGCTCCGCCGCCTCGAGAGGCGTGCTCCCGGCGACACAGGCTAGCCCCCTCGTCACTTCTTGTGCGAGGAAAGAAAATCGGTGCTGATGTCAGCCCCCCCCCCCCCCCCAAAAAAAAAAAAAAAAAAAAAAAAAAAAGAGAGGGCCCTGCCACTTCCCAGCAGGTGTTTCGTTTCTAGCAATCTTACATTTTTACAAAAGTAAAAGAGGCCTGTATTATTGCTGAAGTTGTCTTTTATTATTTCTTTTTATGTCTGAAAATTTTCTCACATTTGCCGAGATTGTTCTAGTAATTGCTTATATCCAGAAAATGGAAATCTTGGACATCATTGTAAAGAATCTGTGTAACAACGCACATGTTTATTTTTTTGTATTTAAAATCTTTTTACAAGTGGGGAAAATAATTGTAATTCTGTTAATGTTGTCTTTTATTTCTTTTTTTTTCTTTCTAATCTATTTATCAAAAATCTATTTATCAAAATTGAAAAATTACAGTGACTTTTGCATTCGTTTTTTTTTTTTTTTTAATTTATTTATTTTTTTTGTTGTTGCTTTTTTTTTTTTTCATTATTAATGTTTGTTTCATTTTTTCCTACAAAGAAAGAAAAAAGTCTGCTACATAAGGTATACCCAGCACAACTCTTGTCACTCTGCCTTTTTCTTTTTTTGTAATGTGCTTGTATCTGTCTGTAGTGTGGATTAATATAAAACCCACTTTAATTCACCCATTGCTGTGTGTGTGTGTGTGTGTGTGGGGGGGGGGGGGGGGGGGGGTTAGTATCGCGGGGAAAACACAGTGACATCATTTACCAGAGGTCAACGGCACACGGACAATGGATATGAAAGAGAGGAGGTGGGGGGGGGGGGGGGGGGGGTTGGAGGAGGGAGGTTTGCTTGTCACTCTTCGTGTCAACTAAGGCCGCATGTGGCTCAGGTGGGGGGGGGGGGGGGGGGGGGGAGGGGAGAGAGAGCGCCATCATGCCTTTGTGTCACGGGATAGGAGGGGTGGGGGGGGGGGGGGTTGAAGAGAGAAGTGAGAGGGGAGAGTGGGCATAGATTTGAAATCTATTCTTGTGGTTTGGGGTTTGAGTGGGACCGATCGGATGGGTTTGTCAAGCGTTTCGTTACACATGTTCCAAACAATTAGTAACCGTAAACAGGAACTAGAGAATCGATACGCTCTTTCGTCTTTCGTTTTTGAGCTATAAATTGTTTTTACATAAGTAAGAGCGGGTTGTATTGTTGTCAATGTTTTGTTTTTTTAAAATTATTATTTCCTTTATGTTTAAAATTCATATTCTTATAATTATACGAAAATTCTCAAGTCATTATTTTCTCTGCTTTTTTGATTGTCTATCATTACTAATTTTTGTGCATGTTATTTTACTACAAAGAAGCAAAAGATGTGCGTTTTTGAAAAATGCCCAGAACAACTCTTGTCTGCCATTCTGATCATTTCCCAGCATCTCTGTGGTGTGGATTAATATAAAACCTATTGGGTGTGTGTGTGTTTTCTGCTTTCCACCCCTATCCCCGAAGGACGTTTAGGGACCAGGTAGACAGGCCATTTCTAGTGGCATGTTTTAAACCCCATGTTAACAACCCCCACCCACTCCACTCTATTGAATCTACTTTCATATGATAGTAACTGTGCTTGTCTTACTATACAACTTATCTGCATTTTAAGAAAAGAAGAACAAGACGTTACCTTCGAATGGCTTCGAGAAATGTTTCGTGTCATGCGAGGTGTGATTTGGTCACGTGCTTCTCAGTCGCTAGGGAGTTATCTATCTCTCGTCCATATTACGACTTGTAAAGGCTTCCGGCTATGCGTTCACGTCAAATTTACCTATTGTCACACCTTCTGTTTGTAGGCAATACAATTATTTGTGAAGTAGATTAAATTTTATATGCACGATGTGCATACCCAGAATTTACAGAATAATTGAAAGTTACACAAATTCGTGTTGTTTTCCTTTCATATTATAAACATTTTTACAAGACAAAAGGTATGCTTTTATTGTTGTTAATGTTGACATTTTTTAATAAGTTACTTTTTGTGTGAAAGGCCATTCAAAATCGAATTTATTGTGCATTTGCCTATTTCTCTCTATTTATTTATATATTATTAACAACTTTTCTTTGTGTAGATTACTTACATAGTCCAAATACGCTTGAAACAAAACTTCTAAGTTCTACAACTCTTGTCATTCTGCCTTTTTGATTATCTCCCTGTACGTCATCTTTGCATGGATTAATAATTTATAAAACCAGTTGGCATCATTATGTACGCGTTTTAACCTTTTTCCCCTACCCATGTCGGTCATTGACGGAGAGGTGCGACACGACTTTTTTTGGCGTATGTCGTTAAACCAACCCTGCGAAATTGAATAAATTATATACACGTTGTGCGTATTACAACATGTACAGATTAAGAATTGGTTCTCTAGAACAACTTCGGTCGTTTCGTTTCCTACTTAAGCCATTTTTACAAAAAGAAAAAAAAGCTTGTATTGTTGTTAATGTTGTATTTTTTAAATTAATTACTTTTATGTGCAGAACACTGACAAAAAATTGATAGTTACTGTGCATTTGTTAATTCTTATGTATTTATTTATATATTATTCTTAACTTTTTTGTGTGTGTGTGTGTGTGTATTTAATTTTACAATATGAAAAAATGTTTAGAAAAGTTTTAGGTTACACAACTCTTGTCATTCTGCCTTTTTTAAAATTTTTTATTATGTCCCTGTACATCTCCTTTGTAGGGATTAATAATTTATAAAACCAGTTGGCATCATTATGTGCGCGTTTTAACTTTTTCCCCTGCCCCTGTCGGTCATTGACGGAGAGGTGCGACAACGACTTCTTTGGCGTGTGTCGTTAAACTCAACACTCCCCTCCCCTCCTCCTCTCGTGATGAATTCATATTTTAACGAGAGATCTGGGATGTTCACATTCTGTGACCAGATTGTTAACTGCGAAATAGGATATAATTATGCAGAACCTGCCTATTCCAGAAAGTAGTTTGTCAAATTTGTTTTAATATACATTTCAAGTCCACCTGTCAATTGTTATATTTTACATATGAACACCTTTTTGCTTGTATTGTTTGATTTAGTATTGTTTGATTGCTCAAGGGCGTGCGGTAGTTCGTTAATAGAAATCAGCCACACCAAATTATAAGCATATCATCGAGTGTAACATTCTCCCGTGTCATGTAAAGCAAATGTTCACCCATTATTTCATCTGACCATTGGGGTGTTCATACTCTCTGTGAAAATCTGTTTAAAAAAAAAAAAAGTACGGAACACAACTCTTGTCATTCTGCCCTTTTGATTATGTCCCTGTATTTCTCTGTAGTGTGGATTAAATTAGTGGTGGTGGGGGGTTCTTTATTTGCTTATTTTGCTTTATTTTCCTTTCCCCGCTACCATAAGCAGTTGTGTCAATATAAGGGCGAGGTGAGTGACAGACGAGCAATCTGAGCCAGTGTGTCGCAGTAGTGATTGTTATATATATACATTATTTCTTGAATACAATATACAGAAAATCCAGCATGACATACCACACAATATTAATAGGATAAGAAGAAAATAAAAAGATGACGAACAGATGAGTCAAAGTAATTACATGTAAGATCAGAAGGTTTACTAATAGTGAGAAAAAGACATGTTTTCAGAAGGTACTAACTATTCTTGAATCAATTCATGAAACTCTTTCAGGCGATCATGGCACGCACAGGTATATCTCAAAATTATAAAAAAATTAAAAAAACTGACAAGTTAGTCTAGTAATTATTGTTTATTATGCATCATACGCATTTATA
The DNA here is from genome assembly GCA_033310375.1 of Conus canariensis. NCBI lineage: Eukaryota > Metazoa > Mollusca > Gastropoda > Neogastropoda > Conidae > Conus > Conus canariensis. The sequence goes on from CM065725.1 coordinate 42,317,375, forward strand.
TATTTAATGCAGAAAAGACATGTTCCAGAGACGGTAACTAAAGCACCTAGAAGTATGAGAGACTCTGTTAGGCGCATATTTTGTGCACGAGTGCGTTTCTCTTTTACTAAATCAATTAACCTGCTCCAAAAACATTTGACATGAGTACATTTCCAAAACATATGGTCAATAGAATCTTTAAATAATCCGCAAAAGCTGCATTTATCATTATCAGTAACTCTTGATTTCTTTCACGTGGTTCTCAGTCGCTAAGAGTTAACTCGCCCGTCTTGTAAGAGTTTCAGGCCATGCTATGCTGTCAAATAATTTGAAGAAATACGTGTGTGTGTGTGTGTGTGTGTGTGTGTGTGTGTGTGTGTGTGTGCGTGTGTGCGTGCGCGCTGCGTGTGTATGTGTGCGTGCGTGCATGTTCCACGCCCTTGTGTGTGTGTGTGTGTGTGAGGCATGCGAGCGCGCATGTGCGTTCCTCCCGTGCGCGTGTGTTTGTGTATGCGTGTGCGATTGTGTGTGTGTGTGTGAGCGCATACCTGACTCGTGTGTGTGTGTGTGTGTGTGTGTGTGTGCGTGCGTGCGTGCGTGAGAGAGAGAGAGAGAGAGAGAGAGAGAGAGAGAGAGAGAGAGAGAGAGAGAGCCTGACTGTGTGTATGTATGCGTGTGTGTGAGTGCCATACCAATGTGTGTGTGTGTGTGTGTGTGTGTGTGTGTGTGTGTGTGTGTGTGTGTATGTGTGTGTTGCGCGCGCGCGCATGCTTTCATGTGTGTGTTGAATAACGCTGGTCGGTGGTGTCAAAATCTGGATTGTCTATCAACCCTACAAAAGCCCAGACACTGGTCTGCACTCTCAACAAGGCCTCAGGACAACTACCCTCACCAGTTGCCTTCAATAGAATACCAACAGAATCAACTGACAACCTACGCTATTGATGTGCAGGCTTTGACAGGATACTGACCTTTAGTAAACGTGTTGAGAATACCGTTCTTAAAAAGCAAAAGGGCCTGTCTGCGACGAAAGCAATGACAGCTAAAGGCATTGAACACCGCCACCACTACCGACTTTATCACGCAGTTGTTCTCAGTGTGATTGATTGTGGGTTAGGGTTTAGGTGGAGGCTTGAGTGTGTTAGAGAGAAGAGAGAGAGAGAGAGAGAGAGAGAGAGAGAGAGAGAGAGAGAGAGAGAGAGAGAGAGCACGCGCGTTTCAATTCTTTAAAAAAAAAAAAAAATTAAACCCAGGTAACTCCCCAGGCATTTGATATTTATCGAGATGCATTGATTTGCAACGTTCTTCTCTCCACTTTCAGTGCTTCTCTTCGTTCCTCTCCGGTTCCCTTCCCCCACCCCTTCCTGCATTTCTGCTTGTGCTTTGTCGTTTTGTTTTTGTCTTATCGCAACATGTCCCGTTTTCCGCATTGCTTCATGCCTCTCTTCGCCTCGCTCTTCTGTTCCCATTCTGCCGTCTGCCCTTATTCGTATATCGATGCCTCCCTCCCTTTGGCGGCGGCCACAACGGGCCGTGGTTTTGACGGTCATGTCCCGCCCGGCAGTACGGATCCGTGAAAGAGGCCATAGCCGATCCGTGCTATATCTATGGCTGTTCTTGATATGAAAATCCCATTCCTGCCACCTACAGGAAATTCTTTTCCTAAAATCATGCGTAAAAGCAATTATTTCTTCTACACCTTGATTTGTCCAAACAAAACCACATCTTAACGTAAACCACTTACTGCCGATATTTGAAGCCCACTTTTTTTTTTTTTTTGTCGCGTGAATCCAGATCCAGCAGCATCCTACAGGCTTGAGAGAGAGAGAGAGAGAGAGAGAGAGAGAGAGAGAGAGAGAGAGAGAGAGAGAGAGAGAATTCAAGAGCGCAGTTCTTTTCCTTTACCCGGAGAGCCGTCGTACGGACGGTTGGCACGACCGGCGGAACGACGGGTTGAAAATTCCGGGGCCCGGTTGCAGAACAAGCTGAACAGCTAACGCCCTAGCTGAACAGCTTCTTAGCTGGGTAGGTAGGTTAGCGGACCAGCTGTAGCTGGCCAGTTAAGGACTCGCGTTGCACAAGCAAATTTAACTGGCCAGATAGCTACCTGTCCAGCTTCCGCTGTCTCATCGGGAAATCCCGTTCCACGACATGGAAATTCCGTTCCGAAACGAAATTTTCCCAGAAGTAAGCTACTGTCATTTTCCCAGAAGTAGTAACATTTCTTTTTCCAAGAAGTACGTACTTTCATTTTTCCAAGAAGTACGTACTTTCATTTTTCCAAGAAGTATGTACTTTCATTTTCCGAGAATTTGTCACTTATTGGATTCAACAAGATTCAACTCACAACGATAAAGATCCAGTGATCGTGGTTGTTTTTGAAGAAGAAGATGGTGCCAACACCAGCTAAAAAACCCAGGAAGGCCAATTTCTCAGCCAGTGAGACGTTGACTGTAATAGAGGAGTTCCAAAGCAGAAAGGACGTACTCCAAAGCAAGCTGCGGTCTTTTCATTCCAACAGAGACAAGCAAAATGCATGGCAGCAGATCACGGATGCAGTGAATGCTGTTTCCACAGTAAACAGAACTGTAGCAGAAGTAAAAGAAAAATGGTCGAAGCTGTCCACTGAGGCGAAAACACAACTGAGAGCCGGAGAAACCCTCCTACCGGCTCTGGAAAATCGGAGGAGATGCCGAACTTGGACATCATGGCTGATATCTTTGAGGGGTCAACATTGATTGAAGGAATCAAGGAAGGCAGCTTTGACTCCGGAGAAGGTGAAATTAAAGGTATGTGATGACTATTATCCTTTTGGGGATTCGGGCAGGGGAAAATATACTTAAGCAAACAATGTTCATTTCACTGTCCTGTGCCTGTGTCTGTGTGTGTGTGCTTGCGTGCGCGTGCACATTGAGAGAGGGTTTTAGAGGGGGCGGTGGGGGTGGATAACATATGTCACACAACATCTTAAGGTGTCACACTACACACATTTTGAAAAAAAAAATATGCCTATTACTGTGATGAAGGGTGGAAATGTCCGAGTGATTATGTGTGTTTGTAACAATAACAATAAATTTTATTCAGTCTATTCCGGCCATATGGCCCATAGTGACAAGGAGTTATACAGTAATCAACACAATTTGTAAGGTAAACCACAACTCCTCCCCACCCCACCACCTTTCTCTCTCTCTTTTTTTTTAACCTCTTAGTTTCATACTTTCCACAATCTATACAGCAATTTTAACAGCAAGTTTACTTTTGACAGTTTGAGATTCATGTGTGTCTTTGAGACTCGGTGTGTGTGTGTGTGTGTGTGTGTGTGTGTGTGTGTGTGTGTTTCTTTGTTTGCGTGTGTGTATGTGTGTGTGCATGTGTGTGTGTGATTTCTACTTGGTTTAAGTGTTCTGCTGTTGAACCTGGAAACAAAAGGCTCCAGGTTTGATTCTGCCTTACGCCATGCTGTTGTTATTATTGGTAAAAGGTATTTTAACTCTCCTTTCTTCTCTGGACCTAAGTGTTTGAATCAATATCAAGTTTGCTGGGAATAAAAACAATAGTACCCTATCACAGGGGTGACGTAATCACTCATTTGCTAAGCACCTTGTTAACAATGCCTCTAAAAGCCTTATGGCCTAGAAAGACATTTACTTCTCTTTTTAACTTAGTCTAACATGTTGAAAAAATAATAGAAATAAAAGAGGTCTTCATATAGCTTGGAATGTATATTTATGTTGCAGGTTGTCCCATCAGTCTTCCAACAAATCCTGAGACAACACAGGAAGAAATGCCCATTCTGATTGTTTCGGATGATACAGGGCCCATCATCTTGAATCCAGTTGCTCTACCTGTTCCTGTCACATCCCTGCCATCTGCCACATCCCTGCCATCTGCCACAGTCACATTCCTGCCATCTGCCACATCCCTGCCATCTGCCACTGTCACATCCCTGGCATCTGCCACTGTCACATCCCTGCCATCTGCCACTGTCACATCCCTGGCATCTGCCACATCCCTGCCATCTGCCACTGTCACATCCCTGCCATCTGCCACTGTCACATCCCTTCCATCTGCCACTGTCACATCCCTTCCATCTGCCACTGTCACATCCCTGGCATCTGCCACATCCCTGCCATCTGCCACTGTCACATCCCTGCCATCTATCACAGTGACATCCTCCGACAGCCTAGCACAGCCTCCAACAAATGTGCCTCCCCCATCCGCACATGCTTCAGCTTCTTCGCCTGCTGGTTCATCAGCCCGTCATCGTGCCAGAGTGCCCCCTGCACAGAGTGAGACAGAACAACTGTACATGAAGTATCTGACTGTGTCAACAGACTTAAAGGAGAATATCAAGACTCAACTGCAGAGTGGTACCAGTACTGAAAATGAGCTGAAGGAACTTCAAAAAGAAAAACTGAAAGCAGAGATTGAGCATGCTGCTGAAATCCACGAACTCCAAAAAGAGAAACTGTTATTAGAAATCAGGCTTTTGAAACAACAACTTGGCCAGGAATAACAAGTGACACATCTCATCATTCTCCCCCCCCCCCCCCCCCCCCCCCCCCCCCCCCACCCAAGTCCCCACCCAGCACCCTCTCTCCCACAACACACACACACACACACTCACACACACACACACACTCACACTAAGCACAAAGAGGAAGGGAAGGAGAGAAAAAGAGGGAGGGAGGATGGGAGACAAAAGAAAAACCAGAATAAAACTACAATGAAGAGACATCTTAGAAAAGTATTACAAATCAAAGAACAATCCAAAGCTTGTACATTTTCTGTTAATGTTCATGTTTGTTCTGGGAGTACTAAATTTTCTTTAACTATTACTCAATAAATAGTGGCTTTACATTTTTTTTTAATAAATTAATAATTTCATTTACTGTGAAAATGTATCCCATTAACAAAAATAATTCAAATAGAATACTCACATTTCGTTGTAAGGTTAATTGCAAAATATGTCTGTTGGCTGAATGCCTTCTCTTTGCTTCTGAATGCATCACCCAAATCTGTTGGTTCAATTTACATTCTGAGCGCTTATAGTAGTATGAGAAATTCAGTTATGCACAAGTAGTGCATGCAATCATTGCTTAATTTGCATTTTAATTTAGAGGTAAGGTGGGAATCGACAGTTTTCTTTCTTAGGATGTTCTGGTGAGTGTGAATAGTTGAAGTTGATTATTTTCATTAAAATAATTAACTGGTTGAAATGTGTTGTTTTAGCTGCTTGCATTTTGTCAAATTTGCTCTCTCTCTCTCTCTCTCTCTACTGTCTGCTTTTTTAGCACAAAATATAGATCACTTACCTTATTAAGGCTGGCATCTAAAACCTTGCAACAATGGTCTGTCGCGCAGCTCTGCCAGTACGTGCTGCTGGCACCTCGTACTCAATGTCATTGTCACCATCATCATTGTCATTGTCTTCCTCATACTCCATTGGAGCTCCCAAGTCCACTGCCATGTTATGGAGGACTAAACAAGCAGTGATGACCCTGCATGCTCGATCAGGTGCGTATCGCAGCTCAGAATGCAGACAGTGGAAGCGACGTTTCAACACCCCGATGCATCTTTCCACAGTGGTTCTAGTTGAAACAAAGGCAGCATTGTAATGTCTCTCTTGACGAGTTTGGGGGTTCAGAAAGGGGGTCATTAACCATTGGCGCAGGGGATAGGCACTGTCACCCAATATCAGTCCATCTAAAAGAGGGGGTTGTCTTTCAAATTCTCTCCAAACAGAGCTCTCTCTGAGCATCCTTGCATCATGAACAGAGCCTGGGTTTCTCACCACACAGTTTATGATTCTCAGATCAAAATCACAAACAATTTGTACATTAATACTATGTTTCCCACGCCTGTTGACAAATTCATGTTCGTTTTCTGTTGGTGCCAGAATTTTTATCTGGGTTCCATCTATACATCCTATGACATTTGGAAAATTATTCCTTTCAAAAAATTTCCTCTTTTGTCTGTTGGCATCAGCTTGATTGGGGAAATGAATGAATTCCCTGGCATGTCGGCACAAGGCTGCAGATACACGGTGAACTATTCTTGATACCGTACTCTTATGCACATTCACAGTGTCACCTAACACATTCTGAAAGCTTCCAGACGCATAGAAACGCAACGCTACAAGTACCTGCATTTCTGCTGATAGTGTATCTCGTCTTCGGTTGCCAAATTCCAAGTCATTTTGCAACAAATCAACAATCCTGAGGATGTCTGGCCTACGAAAACGGTAACGTGAATAAAGTTCTGCATCATCAAGTTCTTGAAGAGGGGTTGAATCGTTCTCTAACAACTCGATTCCTTCTCTGTATTCTCTGCATAAAATATTGATGAATGAAACCAGCCATGTTGACACACATTTAGCTGAACAGCTAAGAGATTTAGAGCTGCTCCGACCAACTCTAAAGTTGGGGGGCTAAACTAGCTGGAGAGCTAGAGATAACTGGACATGTGCAACCCAGTTAGTGTCGCTTGTCGGGGAATTCCCAATCTTAGCTGTGCAGCTAAGCGATTTAGCTGAACAGCTTGTGACATGTGCAACCGGGCCCGGGTCGGCCCGGCTGCACTATGGCCACCTGGAGCCGTCATTGATGACGCCACAGAGGAGCTGAGCCGGGCAGGATTTTTTTCACGGGCCGTGCAAAGCACGGCCGTCTTGCGCACGGATTTACTATGGCTGTCGCCTTTCTCCCTTGATTGCTGCCTGCTCCCCTTCGTGCACTGGCCCTGCTTCCTTTTCTGTATCGCCGCTCGTTCTCTTCTGCATCGTTTCATTCCTCTCTTGATGCCTTCTTCTGTTCCTGTATTGCAGCATGCAGGGAATACAGGACAGGCATGCTGCAATACAGGAACAGAAGAAGGGATTCTTGAGGGAGGAAAGATCGACCCTTCTGACAATGCATTTGTGGCTCTTTTCTACTAGTTGAAAATTCTTCATCTTGCATGCCATCAAACCGAGTTAAAAACAACCAACCACACACATAAGATTTGGTGCTAGAAGATAGAATATGGAAGTGGAAGTGGGAATGTGGTGGGTTGAGGAGAGTGGGGGGGGGGGGGGGGGGTGGTTATGGTAATCACAGCAAAACCAACACAATGCTTTCCCAGACTCGTACTTATCAACACTGGCTATATCCTCGTATTCCAGAGGAATACACATGAATTACTGGTGAACTGAATTTATTGAAATTGATCAAAATTATCATGTAGTGTTTGGAGTGTGGGGGCTTTGTGCTTTATCGACTGAGGCGAGGCCCAATTTTTTCAGCGACATGCAAAACCAGGTTGCCTAGAACAAAATTCTGTGCAATCGAACAGAACATCTCTACGACACCCCTAATAATCTGTACATCCCCAAGATCTGTTGCAACCGAGGTTGCGACTGTATCTACGATGGACTGTCCATTGTATCTTACGTGATCAATATCTGTTAGATGGTTGTACGAAAATACACGGGTTCACTTTTTTAGACACACAACTTCCTCTGTGTGGGGCTGTGTGTGTGTTGTGTGAGAGAGAGAGAGAGAGAGAGAGAGAGAAGAGAGAGAGAGGAGAGAGAGAGAGAGAATGTGTGCACGCGTGTTCATATGCTGATGACTCACAAAGCACAAGTAGGGGATGAAATCACTAATCTTTACAGCTGGATATAGGTCAGGCATTTTAAAACTTTACCAGTGTCACCGGATCCCAGAGACACCCCCCTTCCCTCCAGGGCCAAAGCCACATTGTAGTGATTGAATGTAGCAACAGTTGTCACCAGTCCAGTTTGAAACTTAGGCATCACTTCTGCTTGTGAAATGTGTGTTTTACAAAAGCAAGTTATACTTCAAAGTATAATGGCTGCAGGCAGAGTAAAAAAAAAAAAAGAAAAGATTTGGGGCCGGGGAGCTTTGCGAGTTTCGAACAAAACGTTTGAAGGTGGCTGCTACTATGAAAGTGGCCATCTTTTCAAGTGCTTGAATTTAAGACGAAAGATGGCATGCAAGACCTCACTTGGCGAAAGCTTGGCCATGCCTGGAGTTGTGCTGGATTTGTCGACACAGCATAGGCTTCCAGGAGTGGTGCAGGACTGCTCCCTGCTGGCTGGTTTCGGCAGTTGAGGAGAGTACTTTTTTGGGTCCCACTTACACTTTCAGGTGCATCTTTTTCTTGTCTGCCTTTCGGCCGACTCTGGAGAAAGACTCCAGTGAGGAAAGACCTACTGACTGCTGGGAAAGTCGTGCTGACAGCAGGAAAGACTGTAAACTGGGATCCTCTTCAGAGGGCATGCAAGACCTCATGTGGTGAAAGCTTGGCCATGTTGGAGTTGTGCTGTTTTCACCCGTCAGCGGAACAGCAATGAGCGAAGCTGCAGGATGCACACAGTTGTTCCACACTGGCTTGTTTTTCCAGTGGGCTCTACAGTCATGAAATATAAGCTGGTACTCAATGGAGTTTCTGCATGTCATTTCAAGTGGCCATTACACAATGTCTTCTGCCAGGCAGCAATTAGATCCCTTGACGTCTTAATGGAATGCCCTGTACGTGCCTGCACCCTAGGTCAACACAATGCAGGCTTCAAAGGGTGGTGCAGGATCACTCCCAGCTGGTTGGTTCAGCAGTTGAGGACAGCATTTCTCTTAGTCCCACTCACACCATCGGATGAATTTTTCTTTCAAAATATTGTTTAGCTCATATCAAGTGTGGCTATGAGTGAACAGTAGCATAGAAATGCGGATTTTACTGATTGTGGACAATTAAGCTCTGAAACCTTGCAGACTGCTTGGGTGTGGTTTGCACTTAACTTTACTGCCGTGGCAGTTCTTGCAAAATGACCAAGAAATGGGTAGTTAGCACTGATGTCATAGATGGATCCATAGGGTGAGTGACCATAATAGTTGTGAACAGCAACAACAGACAGACAAAAAAAAAAAAATCCAACTACATGATTTTCGCGAAACTATTTTGGCTGGGTTCATTTTCCATGACACCTCTGAGGCTTTATCCCCAGACCGCTCATACTCTGATTGTCAAGTTGCTGCCTCGGCAATCCACATGGAGCAGTCGATGTCAAATCATCATAAGGCAACCTACCACCGGAAGCCCCCTTCAGCTGCAGAGTCACTTTGGTAGTGGTCATGGTGCCTATTCTGATCCAACATGCGCGGAGCACCAAAACGTAGCCCCCTTCTGACAATTTCTTAGCCACGGAGTCAACACGAGTGAATGCCCCTACCATGTCCATCCACCAACAGCCCCCGTGACGTTGCCGAAACTTGTGACATCGACACAGATTCACTAAGGGCACAGACATAAAGAGGTAATAGAAAATAGGTTATCATGAAAGGATGGCATGATGCCCTTCTGAATTTCAGACTTCTTTTCTTTCTTCCTTAAAAAAAAAAAAAAAAAAAAGAAAAAAAAAAAAAAAAAAAAAGCAGTTGATGAGGATGAGAAGTTCCATTCCGGTCCGAGACTCATGGGTGGGTTGCACCCTCGTTTGCTTTCATAATACATCCTGGCATTAACAAAAACTAAGACATGTGGGCAATGCTACGCTGGTCAGGTAATTTGAGCAACACTCTTCATACACACATTCATTACGTGGATGGAATTCCGGAGTTGTTCTACTCTTCCAAACCAAGCCCATAGCACACTCATCTCTTGACAAGAAGCCAATCGGGGGGGGGGGAGACGAAAAGTGCCACTATACAAATATCTTTCAAGGGAATCGAACGCATAACACCCAACCCAGGATCCATGATGCCAACCATTGCGCCATGACAGCTAGTAATTTTGACGGAAAATCTGGTGTAATGTGGACTTGCAGGATTTTTCATTATCTTTTCGGGTGTTATCTGGACTTGCAGGATTTTTCATTTATCTTTTCGGGTGTAATCTGGACTTGCAGGATTTTTCATTCATTCATTTATTTATATATTATTAAAAAAAACCCAACCTATTCATAAAATAAACAAATCGTATTTAAAACGGTATCCAAATTTTATTCAGAGTTCTGAAAGGAAGACATGGCTCCTTCTCTTTCAAGACTCACTTTCGTAGAACTTTGTTCATAGTCACAATTCAAACATAAGTTTCGTCACATAAAGTTACCAACTGAAATTAGTTTAGTGATCAGTCACTCTTGGCTCAAAGCCGAGTTGACAATACACTCAACAGTATCCTTAGCAACAATTAAAATAGGTTTTAAAGATTTAAGATGTGGAAAACAGACCTGTTGTTGACAGAAGAAGAAAACATTTTTAGAAAATACAAAAACGTCTATAACAAATGTTTCAGTTAGTGGTCTTTCTGTGCATGTTGTAAATCATCTGACGGATCGCAAATAAATCAATGCAAAAATGACACTGCCACCCACTCCAATGACCAACTCAAAAATGGATGGAAAGATACGGTGTATCAAAGCATGAATATTAGAGTAAAAAAGAAAAAAAAAAAGATAAGCCAGCTAGCCTCATAGTTAGGGCAAAGCTTACTTAACTTTATTTCTTTTTGAACCACACAGACCTAAATCAGTTTTTCCTTTTTTACCAAAATTAGAAAATGAGTGATCTAAAAAGTTAACAATCCACATTTAAAACATGTCTATTGTGAGTTTCAAAAAAAGTTCTTACTCATATAAACTCAGAACTATGAATGCCCATATAGTTCTCATACAAAGCCTTGTTTTCAGCAGAAATGACACTTTATACAAGTTATAAATACAATAACATATGCTGGGAGTAAACAGACAAGCATTCAATCAACAGAACAAATAAAACGATACGAGAACGAGATTTAAAAATCTAATCTCCGTACACCTGTACATCAACATTCAAGCTTTGTTGAACTTGCTGGTTCACAATGCATTCAAAAACTGACAATTTACCTGCTATCTGTTTACATACATCATGATTATATCTGGAACATGCCAATCTCTGCACCATGTAAAACCACATCTGTAAACGCTTTACTGAATACACTTCAATTTGTAATTACATCAGAACATGATTTTAATAAGTAATGGATAATCTAAAACGGACATAGCCTTCGATTAAAAACTCTTGCAGCATATCTTAAACAACTGAAATTTTCATGTACATCTCTATTCTCTATCCCACTGTTCAAGTCTTAATCTCCACAAAAAAAAAAAAAAAAAAAAAAAAATTGCCCCAGATTTAAATGACAACAGAAACTAGCTCTTTCATACCCTGAAAGAAAGAGAGAGAGAGAGAGAGAGAGAGAGAGAGAGAGAGAGAGAGATGCTTATAGCTCAGCTGACTTTAAAGGGCCATACAATTAAAAAAAAAAAAAAAAAAAAAAAAAAAAAAAAAAAAATCATGCCTCTCCTGAAATCATGCCTCTCCTGAATTTCGTGAAAACCTGCCTCAAACAGATGAGGAGAAATCCGTACCTATGAGCAAAAAGGACTCCCAGACTGACCCAATCCCTCTACTGTCAATAACAACAGAACATGACAGTGAAGACACCACAGCAGTTGGGCAATGTCAACTTTAAGTGCCATAGTACGCACCATACTCATTAACCCTTTTCTTTCGGGAAAATGAACCAGCACACGGCATACCCCAGTCTTCATGTAACATGCCACTGTGTAAATCCTCTCAACGTTTGGGAAACACAGGAATGTGTACCCCAAGGGTGTTGTTATTCAAATGAAAACTGGCCAGCACACAGTAAGAGGCCCAGATCAGGGACTCTCAGGTTAGCGGTTGGGCTTTCAAGTACTGAATTAAAATAAAAGAAAAAAATCATTCCCATACAGTATTTCCCCCCCCAGACGATTCATGAATGGGCTCACTAGCGTGTTTGTATGGAAACGCCTGCTTGCTCAGTTTCCTCCCCTCTCCACCCTGACTTCAGACTGTGTGGCCAACCTGGACTGATCAAGTACTATCCCTGTATTTACCTGTAATCACATTAGAGTGGTAGGTGTACAATCTGGCACTAAGCTGAAAGCATCAACAGACCTGTTGACCCTAAAATTGCTATTGGTGTACTTTTCAAAAGAATGAGTGTAATTCTTACAAAGAGTGCGCACACATTCCAAATCTTTGTAAAAGCAGGGGTGGGGCGTTTGTTTTCACCTGCCATCACACTGCAAAGGCTTCTTCCTGATAGTAACCACTTGATCTTGCATAAACTACAGTTGTTGTTGTTGTTGTACCCTGGCTAAAAGACTCCAGGGATCGCCCCAACAGCCGAAGCACTTGAACACTATGGTACAAATGCATCAGCTTGGGATGAGAACATTACGTGTGTGACCGTTTTTGATTACCCTGCCACGTGGGCAGCCACACTCCTACTTCGAGGGATTTGGGGGGACTGATAATGTTATGCTAGGAGCTTGTCACGACTGAAGACAATCCCCGCATAACTATGCAGAGTGTAACAACATTTTGATGCAGCCTTGGTGTTCTAGCCTATGTCAATTGGTCTGACACAGCCTTAAGCCAAGGCGCCATAAACTACAGTAAAAATGGGTTCCTTCTGACACAAATTAAAACCCGATACATCACATACTTCGGTTCAAACTCATGCTTTCTTGCTGGTTTTCCCAATGTTTCAGAGCACGTTGTTGAAGAAGCAGTTACAGCTGGAAGCAATTTGACACACAGCACGAATTGTTGTTTCGTCAAAGCCCTGTTGTGCTTAATCCTTGCAGGAGCAAACAACACTAAAATGATTTTTCTCTAGAATTTTTTTTCTGTTTTTCTTTCAGTTCATCGTCTTTTCACCATATATGTGTAACACATGGTGAAATCATATGAGTAAGGAAGTCTTCATCAAACATGATTTTCTAAAAGACTGGCAAATCACTGGTCTACAACAGCAGGGATTAAAAACCTTTATCAGAAGACGACAAAGCACACTGACTTTGTTTACATTTTTCCTGTCCCATATTCTGTGCCACCTTGGTGGCACTAAACCTGCGACATGCACTCCGACCCCCATGTCCACTGCCTGGCCTGGCCTACCGCAGTCCTAGCACTGGCTCTTCAGTGGTGCTTGTTCTAACATAGGCAGGACACCACCTACTAAGCCCCCAACAGATGATAATAATTCCCAAGTTGCCCAGCCGGCGCAAGTGTGCTCTCCCTCTGGAGGGCGCGTCACCACATCCGTCCAACGACAGTTCCCATAATTTGCCAATACCGGTAACCCCTCCTGAATCAAACCAAGGCCATTGGATATGCAGCGGAAATTGAAACTCTGGTCACCATGACAGCTGGGCATGAAGGGTCACAGAATTTGAAACATGTTTAAAAAAAAATGCTGACTGACGATGAAAACAGATGACCGTTCTGGTCTGAGATTGCATGGCAGGGATGTACTCTAAGCTTACTTTCATAATATATCCCAGCGTCAACCAAATCTGACAGATACACCTGTAGAGTTGATCAGGAAATTTGAGCAACATGCTAAGAGATGGATCCATTCAGTGGATGAAACTCGACTGTGTGGTCCCAGTCTTCCCAAATGAACCTATAGCAATCTGACTCTGGGCAGGTGTCAGCTGAAGCAGAGAAACCCCACAAATAAATGGCTCCGATAGGAAATGAACCCATGACCTCCCAGCTGGGAGTCTGCGATGCTAACGACTTCGCCACAGCAGTTGGTAAACCTGTTTGTATTTCATACTGCACTCAAATTAATCATTGCTAAAATAATCCAGAAAGCCTAGACTGATAAGAGTCAGAACCCCCCCCCCCCCCAATCCTTTTTTTTTTTTTTCAATCCATAACCCCTGCTGGAGGTATAATTACCCCCTTGTTCTCTAGAAAACGGCAAGAATACACCTTGCTCTGAGAAGGATCCGACACTCTTTATAACCCACAAAGTTAAGTTTAGAAGGATCTTTTGTGATGATTCTAATGTGCTTAGTAGCTGCTCAGAGTAAATCAACTGAACGTGTTTTAATGTAGGAGTCAAGTGTTCATAGTGAAAACAGAACCACCACAAGGGGTGACGGAAAGCATTACTCAGCCATACTGTTTGATTTCTATTTTGTCAAGTGACAGAAAAAAACGTGTCATGCTCTTACAATCTTTATGACTGAATATTTTGATCCCACACCATGAAAGAAGTGATCCAAATGTCACACTGCAAACCTAGAGAGAGCAGTTAGCCTACTTGAATTTACAAATTTGTCCCCCCCCCCCCCCCCCCCTTTTTTTTTTTCTCTCTCCAAGACATGGCAGGAAACAGTATAAGCTATGTGAACTTAAAATTACCACCCCCCATATTTTAAGACTAAAACGGCAACAGAATACAGAACAGAAGAGATGTGAGTTAAATGTCTCCAAAAAAATTCATTTTCAAGTCGGCAACATTTGCAGAGCAAACCAAATCCTGAGAAGTTCATATTCCGATTCCAACTACCAGCAATTTTCACTTGGAGCAGTTGACTATGCATGCATTTCTGATCAAAGGCAAAACACAGATATCTATATGGATCTATCTACGACTTTTAGCCAGATTGGTAAGTTCTGTGATTATCACAGAGATGTCCATGTTCTTGTCGATTTTGATGAATTTTCCACGTGCAATTGAAATCACCTGCATCCACTTTGGGGCAAGCTCTTGCAGCAGCTCTAAGTGTGCTTCAACTTCCACTGCAACAACAAAAAAAAAAGGGGATAATTAGATCAACATCATTAGCCTGTACAGGTTATTAGGTTTACATGTGTACTTCTGGAGTCTCTCCTTTCAGATTTTGTATCCTTTATATATATACAAGCGAAGCAATGAACAAAAATATTTTGGCAGTGGGGGGGGGGGGGGTAGAGAAGCTGAAATTCATCCTTTCAGAAAGCAGAATCATGTTCATGAACTTACCAAGCAACTGAACTGTTGACCTTGCTCCAAAAATTGTATGGAAAATAAACTTCCTACTCCCATCATGGATACCCCCCCCCCCGTATTTTACCACTGTTACTATAACAATGGACCTTAGCAAGTACAGAAATCCACTATCTTCTTTTCATATGACCTCCTTGAAAAAAAAAAAAATTTCAATAATAAGCAAAGCTGACAGCTTTTCTTTCTCTCAAGGATGGGAAGAAAAGAACCGTTTTCTTCCGCATAAATGTTCAACAGACAGCTGTGTGCAGCGCAGGATTTACATAAAGTTATATCTGTCAAATTTCAGAATAGAAGGCATAGAAATGAGAAAAAAAATTACACAGAAAAGAAACAGGAATGGTGATTGGAAATGAGAGAGAGAGAAAATGAGAGAGAGAGAGAGAGAGAGAGAGAGAGAGGGGGGGGGGGGGGTGACAGAATTACCTGGTGATATAAAGGTGACATAGCTGTCAGACAGTTTTTCCACCACAGTTTTATAAGGTAGACTGGGTTTCTTTTCTGTCACATAAAATCTTTTCTAGGTCAAGAAAAAAAAAAATCAAGGTGATAATCCCTGAAGATCTGCAGACATTAAGCGTAAAGAAAACCGGCATCAATAACCGATTTCAGCAATATTTTTTATTTTTCAGTTTAAATGCAGGTAAGCACACACAGTAACATTTCAGCTGTTTATGAGGAAATACTTGTGAACTACCTTTATGTATTTTCTTCACAAACTCATAAATGTTTAGTGCTTCACCCACTTGCACCCCCCCCCCCCCCCCCCCCCCATATTTAGAAAACCTATGGGTCTTCTGTACAGATACATGCAGAACTTTAATCAACAACTTCCTGTTAAACCGATTTAAGACCTTGCTGTCTGTCGCTCTATCATAGTGCCACCAAAATATGTCTCAACTGAGACCCCATTTAATGTGTTTGGTATTCAACTCCCTCAAATGTCGCGGAGATAAAAAAAAAAAAGAAAAATGTTCACAGGGTTGGTATTAACTGTAACTACAACTGATGCAAAACACATTTTGTTGCAGCTAAAACATGAAGGATACGTCCTCAAAGAGCGTATCAGAGTAGGCAAACGTCCAATCATTTCTGTCTTCCTGTCCTCTTTGGGATCTCTTGTCAAGGCTGCTTGGGTTCTTGCTGCTTCCTTTGCTCGAATCTATGACAGACATATCATTTCAGTTTAAAGAAAACATGCTTTGCTCAAATCTACGACAGACACATCAATTCAGTTTAAGGAAAACAGGCTTCGCTCAAATCTACGACAGAACATCATTCAGTTTGAGGAACATCTTTGCTCAAATCTGCTTTGGAACTAATTCAGTTTGAGGGAAACATTCTTTGCTCAAATCTGCTTTGGACACATCAATTCAGTTTAAGGGAAATATTCTTTGCTCAAATCTGCTTTGGACACATCAATTCAGTTTGTGGGAAACATTCTTTGCTCAAATCTGCTTTGGACACATCAATTCAGTTTGTGGGAAACAGTCTTTGCTCGAATCTACCACAGACACATCAATTCAGTTTATGGAAAACATTCTTTGCTCAAATCTACCATAGACGCATCAATTCAGTTTGAAGGAAACACTCTTTGCTAAAATCTACCATAGACACATCAACTCAGTTTGAGGGAAACATTCTTTGCTCAAATCTGTCATAGACACATCAATTCAGTTTGAGGGAAACAGTTTCAATACATGATAAAGCAAGGCATGTAAATTAACTTCTTCCTTACCCACTATCTATGCATATGGGTCAAAGATTATGCTCTGCACACAATGTGTTGCTAAGCATTCTATGAAAAAATGCCTGTTATCAAACGAGGCTGAAGGTCCATCACAGAAAGAGTAACCTGCTAAATATGCAGTGTAAGCAACAATAGTGCATCCATGAACAGTACACATACACAGGACTAGACTGGCTTCAGGGGTATATGTGGGGAAAGAGAAAAGATCAAACATATACTTCGAGCAACCGCACAAAAACAAAGTAATCCATCTGTGCAGCATATTGATTCATGCAAAACAACAAAATGTGCACATGGAGAGGGCAAATATCGGAAACTCCTCTAGGGAAAACTGAACACATGGCTTTATCTCCATGCTTAAAATCGGTTACCTTTTCCAGCAGTGAGAGAGGTATGCCCCGGTACGGTGAGCTGACTGGTTTCGATGCGCTTGATTCTGCAGCGGCCTTTGACTGCTCTCCCGATGTGCTGGGTTTGGGATGCAAATTCTCAGACTTTCACTGCCACTTTGGCCAATGCTTCTTTCACCTGCACAACATGAACAATTAAGTCACTACGGAAACTTTCTTCTATTCCTGGTGCTATAAACAGTCATCTGTGGCACCACAAAGAATGAGAGAGAGAGTGAGAGAGAAATAAAGATGGTAGAAAAATGTGCAACCTGGAGATAATGCAGAAGCTGTTGCCATTACTTTTGATTTCTATATTGCCGCCATTTACTGCCTTTCTTAATGATTCATAACTACTGGGAGCACTAAAAACGGACTATGAAGCAGATCACAGGTCATCCTGATAGGGGGATCCAAATTGTGGAACAGCCTTGGCAAGAATGATTTCAAACTGGTGTGGAAACAGCCATCAATATCAAATCAGTGCACTGAAAATGCCCAAATGATTTGTTCAGAGGCTTTAATTTTGTTTTGTTTAATATGTTTGAGGACTTGTGATTACTCATTTACTCGCTGACCATTATGCTGACAGCCCACAATTAACAGCACCTCCAATGACAGTGGCAGACTGTCTTACATTACTGACAAAAGATGCAACCGTGTGGAGCATGGACGAGCCTGTGGAGTCCACCAATAGAGTTACATTCATGAGTGTCAAAGGTATCAGTATACATTAGCACCCATGGCAAATTAATCCTTTAACGCTGACCCTCAGTAACAAGATGAATTAACGCATAATTTCATTTTCAGTAAATTCTGGACCTGATGCCTCAGACCCACTAAAAAAAAAAAATGCATCAACAGACTTTCCTTCAGAGCCAGACCATCCAACCCGATGCTGAAACCTGGCTAAGCCATAAATCAGAATCCAACTGAACAATCGTGAATTCAAATCCACAACAAATAAATCAAACACCATCCCCCGCCCCCTTCCCGACCCATCAATGCAACTGACCTATAACAGGCTATATTCCAAATGTGATCACAGATCATAAATGCATTAATGAATGACTTGATCCACTCCACGACAAAACGTTGCCCTGTCATTGTTGCAATAGGAAGTTACATTACTGATCTAAAAACAAAACAAAACAAAAAAACAAAGAAAAGAAAGATTTTGACATCTTAGTAACAGTTTTCAAATTGAATTCTGATTGTTCTGAAAACAAAATCTGTTATAACAGAGTGTGGGGAAAGATTTAGTTACTACGGAGAACCACAGTTAATTAGTGCATACCCCTATGAATTACAGTTTACCGAGCGCTGTGTGAGCCAGTCAGTTACACACTTGACACTGGTCAGGCCTTACAACTGTTGGACATGTTGAATTATGTCACGCTGAACAGAAAATGAGAGAGAAACGTCAGATTAAAACATGCACACACACGAAGGCACATTACTATGTGCGCGAGCACACACACACACACACACACACACACACACACACACACACACACACACACACATACACAACACACACACACAGAGTCTCTCAATTCAGCCACTTCACCTACCCTGGCAGGCAGCTTTCCCTTGATGGACTCCAGAACCTGTTTGGCGGTCTGAACCTTCTGCACAGGCGGAGCCGGCAGCTCCGCTACTTCAACATCAGGAACAGAATCCAGAGGAAATCGAGGGTGCCAGCGAGTCAGCTTGGATGTGGGTACTTCAACTGGTGGATTCAGCTTGGAGAGAAATTCTGGAAACAGCAGCAAAGTAAACACTTTCTTTACACAATCCTTGCCTTTGTAAGCACTATGGGATTCTTCATTCTGATCATCAAAGTGAATGCTAAACGCCTAAAGGCACACTAGCTTTAAGCAAGTTTTAGTTTTCTTATGACCAAACAAACTATTCAGATCCAAATTTTATTTCCACAGATATCTTTGCAGCCAATGTTGCCGATTACCACAGCCGCTATCGTTTAAATGTGTGAAATTGTTTCAAACAGCATGGTGCCGCTTCCAAACATTTGTAGATCCCCTTTATCCCTGATGTATAGTTCAACTGTCTACAGTGTCATATATGGGCATTTCCCAGACTTATCAATACAAAACAAAAAAAAAAAGACCCCCCCCCCCCCCCCAAAAAAAAAAAAAACCCACAAAAAAACAACCAAAAAACAAAAAGAAAAAAACAAAAACAAAACAAAAACAAAACAAAACAAACTAAACCCACCATCAACAGGTATTCTAAATGTAAACAGCCCACTTTTTTTTTTTTAACTGGACTCTTGGGAGTACATTTCACATGTGAGGAATAAATGTACCATAAACCCTTTTCTCAGGGATGCAGGGGTGTGGGTGGGGATGGGGTGGGGGAATGGAAGAAAGAAATGAGAACTTACAGCATGATGGTCTTTAGTTAAATTGACCAGACTGTTGTGGAAGATCCGTTTGCGCTTCAAGAGGACTTGCGCAGACATGGTAGGCTTCTCGTTCTTTCCCCCACTCTGACCTATACACACACACACACACATCAAGCATAACAGGACTGGAAACAAGACTGACTCAGGCTGTGCCTGTAGGAACGACCAAAGGAAGAATGGCAGTTATCAGGAGAATGCTTACTCATAGTGGCTCTGCAACTAAAAATACTGCCATCGGTCCAGGACTCAGTGGGTGACGTCTTGCCACTGTTGGACGACGAAAAGCATGACTGAACACCATACAAGTAATTCGGCAGCAAGTCGGTGTCTTCTGGACAGCTGCCTCATTGTGATTTTATACTTTTGGTTCTCTGTGGACTGCTGTGGGGCTCTGACAGGACAAACCTGGATGTCACAGTGCATGGACAAGGAGTTGGAATGAGCCGAGACAAAATAATCTTGCTGACATGACATGGGAGATAAGAGACAAACACAGAACAGAAATGGGGAGAATCACCACAAAAAGAAATGCAATCATACCAAAAGCAGATAAAACAACATGTGTATAAAAACTGTAAAATCTGTATCACTTACGATGATCTAATTCACCAACAATATCAGATTCTGGAGCTGGGCAATAGGGTAGTGTTGTGTGTGTGCAGCGCGTGCGCGAGTGTGCTGCCACTCTAGCAGTCCAAGTAAGAGAATTCTGTCAATTGAGTATCTTTGCACATGATTCCAAACACATAACATGGGTCTTAGAACTCACAACTGCCTACAACTCCCTACCCCTTAACAATTGGAACACTTTCAATCCGTCTGAAACCCCCTGTTTTCTCATACTACAGATGCTGTTTTTCCAGCGTCTTATTTCAGCTGTTTTTCAGTTATAAACTCCACCTTGGGGTCCCCGTTTTCAGTCAGCTGGATAAAGAGTGAAGGAGAGAATGTGTCAGTCTGATTAGTCTTTTTTCACAGCTCTGCTTACAGTTCACCAACAACCAACTGCCCCATCCTTTGAGGGGCAGTCTCCTTTCCATTATTACATCAATTATTGTGACAGCCATTCGCACTGCCTTCTGAATGAAGAGTGAAAGTTCTTAAATTGTACTAGACGTGACCAACAGCTCACCGCCCATGCAATTCTGCGGTGGTGGCAGGACAACCATGGGTACGGTTATGTACAAGAGAGCCAGAATGAGCAGCATGGGAGACGTGCTATTCAGGAATGCGACTTAAATTGATACAGACTTGGGTGCCTATGATGAAGGTGACCCAGATGTGGCGAGTCGGCATGGATGTGCTGACCAAAATGGTCAGTCACAAACATCTGCTACATATGGACATCAAACTACATTTTAAGATGAAATTTAGTGCAATTACAACACATGGGTCTTTTTTGATTTTTTAAAAAAAAAAAAAGAGAGAGAGAGAGAGAGAGAGAGAGAGGGAGGGAAAGTTTTTCCAGCTCTTTTAAAATAATGGTACTTGATGGAACCTTTTGTTGTTCGAAATGATTTAGTAGTTGAAAGGTTGATTAAACAAGACAACTGTTGTATAAGAACAATTCTGAACAATATTTTGTTTTCATATAAAGCCCTCCTGAATGAAGACACACTGTATGTGGTTGCACCAAAGCTACTGTTGACAACTTCATAACATTACAGCGATCATTCCTGTGACAGTGCAATCATACATTCCTTCAAGAGGACAAACAATAACGCATAACGGCTGTTGGAAGTGTTTCAGAACATGTGAATAGTTTAAATTCCAAAAAAAAGAAAAAAAAAAAACCCACACCTGTTTACAGCTGTTTAAAAATTTTTTTAAAAAAGATAAAAGTTAGCGATGATTTCGTGTCTACATTTGCAGGACCTTTTTGTCTCTTTTTATTATTATTACTATCGTTTTTAAAAACAAAATCTCTTTCGTTCTGTTGTCTTCTTTTCACCTTCTTCACCCAAGCCGTGCAGGATTGGTTCAACCGTCAGCTGGTAGCCAGACACTTTCTGACCAAAGCTGGGAAGACCTTTCTCTTGTCGGAAGTCGTATGCATGTGGGTACACAGTCTTCATCTGACCCAAGGCTTTCTGCTCAAAGTTTCTGGAAAAAAAACAAAACAACTTATCTCACATTCTTGCCTTAGTGATCTACACATCCAACTATAGGAGTTGGTCAGTTCCTTTACTTACCATACGTTCATCTGTGACGGTTTTAGCCTAAATACATCAGCAAACCATCAATACATGAACGAGTCAATAGTTTAGCTGCTATTATATTGGTGTTCATAAGTTTTTATGCAGTATGCAGGGCTATCAACAGAATAATGAAGAATGGACAACTAATGCACATTTCATACTGAGACTGTATGCTTAATCCTTTTTACCACCAATTCTGGTGGAAGGGGGTGGGGGTCGGTTGTAAACAAAAATTAATGAAAAACGTTAAGATGTTAAAAAAAAAAAAAACCCACTCCAGTGCACATGCATTGCAGAATGGTCAACTGGTGTCCACTCTGGACAGTACGGTACATTGTTATACGATGATTATCTGAAATGTAAATAATCTTTTAGATGTAAACAAGGCACCTTCTGCACACCATGTAGTAAGTAGGTCCTCCCATCCCCTCCTCTGATTTAATGATTCATCACGTTAAGGTTTCATAAAACACGCTGATCCGTCAATTTTCATTCAAGCCACCTACTTTCTTGTCATAGACTGTACAGCAGTTTGCAGCTTGGAGAAAGTAATGATCTCTTGGCGGTTGAAAAGCATGCTGACGACGGTGTCTGTTCCCTGGAACACGGCCAGAAGACGCTGGTATTTTCCTGGCAGGGCCAGCGATGGAGGGCCTTCTCTGGCTAGGTGCTCATAGCGTTCATAGGCTGGGGCGGGCTTCTTTCTGTGGTAACAAAGTCACAGTACCATGTGAGTTTACATGCTTGTGTAACTGCACAAAAGCATGCACGTGGCAAACTATACAAACCAACCAACAGCACACATGAAACAAGTTACCAACAAAAACAAATAAACAAAACAAAAACAAGAACATGCACACACACAACCACCCACTTCATCGGCATGCAAATGTTCACAAGATCATGTAATCGCACATAACTAGTAAATTTGTTTGTCCCCTGAAAATGTAAATGTAGCATTCTGCTCAGTATCACTGTTTCAAACAAACGAAAAACATACAAAAAGAAAAGAAAAAAAAGAAAAAAAAAAAAAAAGGAAAAAAAAAAAAAAAAAATTTATTTGATCTTTCTGCTTCCGACTCAAAATAAAGATTACAACAATGCATAGACTTAACAGGGATGATTGTTCTTTTAACCTCATCACAATGCGCTGAACCAACTATTTCTATAAAATGTCAGATTTTTTTTTCTTCCTAGGATTCAAACATTAAAAATCTGAAGAAAAAAAAAAAGAAGAAAAAAAAAAAAAAAAAAAAAACCGAAACATCTCCATACTCGGCTAGGGTTGCAGACATGACATCCTCTGCTTTTGCAGAAGTGTTTCCCTCTGGCAGCACGTCTACTCCTGCCACAGCTGTTTGTGCTTTCTTCTCTGCTTCCCTCCGACGCACAGCTTTCAAAGAACTGTTCATCTCAGCCAGCTTTGCCTTCAGGCTGTCCAGTTTGCCGCATTTTGCAAGGCGCTCTCGCATTTCCTTTGGTGTAACAACCTGTGGATAAGTAGGATTATAATGTCAGATGGGTGAAAGATTAACAGATATTTTTCATTCTCGATAACAAGTTTGATATGAAAATATGAAAAAGCAGCCAACGTCCGACTGCAAATGATTCGGTCCCATATCAATTTAAAATTGCAGGCTTTGGGTTCCCCAAGTACTATTGTTAATCTGTAATTATGATCACTTCTGCAAAACAAGACGTAATGCTCAAAATGCAATCTAATAAAGCTTAACCACAAAATTTCTCCCAGTACATACATGAAGATTTTGGACTAAAATCAAACAACAAGTACATTTCACCAACACATACATCTAACATAAAGTATTGTGCAATTAAAATATCCTTCATTTACCAAAATCTTACAAGTAATCAAAATTAAAAAAGAAAAAAAAATTATTGAATCAACACTATTCTTAGTACTTCCCCCCTCCCCCAAACTTTTGCGACATCCATAAGTCAGAAATAATCAGTCAACTACCAATCTCATCTTAAAAGAAGATTCAACGTTCTGTTCCCATACAGGTTATTTACAAGCCTTGAGCACCATAACAGCATTCGATAGCATCAGGTGTAAGGGAAACCGGCTATCAGTATCATTTGCATAATGTTCCAATTCAAGTCCAAAAAGCTTTTATGTGTGAAAATGATAGTGAAAAATGAGGGCCATTTAACATGCCCAGGGCTAAATAACTATTAGCCCTGGCATTGCTGAATCAACAGCACAGGTGCATAGAGTTACAGACTGAGCAGGTGTGTCTGCGATCATTCGAAACTCCGGTGGTGGTGCAAAGTGACCAAGAAGTGGGGAGCTACCTTTGATGATAAAAGATGCAGAATTATTTGAAACCAGGTGAGTGGCCATAATGTCAATAAACATCAACAAAATAGCCACACACATAGAAAAGCACATCTACTTCTGAATTCTCATTAGAAATACATTTTGTTCAGCTCTGGACTTCCTGGATTGAGAGGTGGGGGTGGGGGGAGCAGGGTTAATTTAAAAAAAAAAGTACGCTGTTTTCAAGTTTATTTGGCAACCTCAGAAAATAACTTGAAAGCTTTGTAAATTAGAAAAACTAGAAGGCAGTCAAAAAATATCATATACCTGTTTAGAGCCAACAGAGGATTTTTTACTGTCAGTCTTTTGAGGAACGGCATCCTCAGTATCAACTTCATCACTGCTGTCGTCTTTCTGTAGCTCCTTCAGTTTGTCCATGGAGGACTTCATCCTGGGGGAGACCAGAACACTCTTTCTCACTTTGTCACGGATTTCCTGAGGAGTTGGTGGCAGTGGTGAGATGGGCACTGGGTGTACAGGTTTGAGAAGCTGAGCCCAGTCTTCCTCTGATGGCATGGCTTCAGGCTGTTTTGTATTCAACAGCAGACTATTATCAGTAAAATTAGAAGAGCACCCATCTTGCTTGGACTCGTTGGAGCCTGATGAAGAAGGCTCTAAATCATTTTCCTCTTTAGCAACCTGCATTAACAGGAAAGAGTAAAAGTAAGCGTGAGAATTGTAAATCTTCACCGATCATTTTCAGTATGAATACAAACAATACAAGCTCAGTGTGTGACCATCACACAGAGGGAAGCAATTCACTGACTGAAGGCAAACAGCCACCGAAAATGCATGGTCAAACCATTAAGTTAAAAGTATGTTAGTCTAACTAACACAACAGTCCACTTTTTATCCTGTCAACGTCCAGTCTAACAAAAATTAGTATGCAGTACCAATGGCGACATTTTTGCCTGAACTTCTATCATCTGAACCAGCACAGTACCAGTTATTACCATAAAATGGCAGTCCTCCACTGACAAGTTGGAATCAGTTCCAAGGACAGCAGCCTAGTCTGCCTGAAATTCCAACCAAAGGGCCTCCAAGAGTCAAACTTCAACGTGACTCCCTTCAGAAAAGGTGGTACGGTGCTCAGCAGCCTTGGCTGTTCAACAGTGACGGGCTGATAAGGTGAACATGAACAAAGCAACCTTTTCCTTTATTTTTGTCTGCAGCTTGGAGGGATTTTCAGGGTTTGTGTTTACAAGTAATCAACACTATTCTTTTTTTTTTCCCCCAATGGGACTCAGTTTAAAGGCAGACATCCCTCTAACACCATAGATCCACATGCTCAAAACCCACGAGAAAAAAGGACCAACGTAAAAGAAACTTGAAAAACAAAAGAAAAAAAAAAAGTGAAATGATAGGAGGGTGAAGAAGAAAAGAAAACTACATATGGTCATTTATCAGAGAGGCCTGTGTTTAAAAATCTTCTTCATGCTGATCTCAGATGATCTGTGTTCTCACCATGAGAAGACATTCTGTCCACAGTGATGCGCTGATGATAAAAAAAAAACTGTGGGGTCAAATGCCCTGGATCAGTCAACCTTACAGATCTACATGTCCCGGTTCATAAGAAACAGGACAGCTAAGCATTATATGATAAATACTTTTGAAAGTCCTGTGGTGTTTTCAGTGTATTTTATTGTCAATACACAATAGAATCTTGCAGAGCTCTCTGCCCAATACGTGTGCCAGTCTGCATTAGTGTATACTACATTCAAATGAAAAACTATGCGGCGGGGCCGACCGGGCTGTGGCTGTGGACGGAGTGTCGGAATGAGCGGCATGGGTGCACTGCCTCTGAGTCTGAGGTGGCGCAGAGGTTGGGACAGCAAAAAAAAAAAAAAAAAAAAAAAAAAAAATTTGTTAAAAGAATCCAAAAGTTTTCTACAACTGGTGCTGAACATTAATTCCGCTTTGTAAATCACGGGTGTTAAGGGCTTGAACCAGACTACAGTGTGTGAAATATTCTAACCCATATTTGTTCATGGCTCCTTGATCAGTATTCTCATTAAATCATGACAGCTTCCCCATCTTTTCATGCTCAATTCCAGTTCTGACATGTCTTGCCTCGCATACTAAATTTCTTGACATTGTCCGACTCTGCCAACATACTGGGCCATGGAGTGCAAAGCAGAAATTATGACAGAAAATAATAGTCATGATGATGAAATTTGAATGGGGATCAGTTACTGCTGCAATTAAACAGATCAGTTTACTGTTATTTACATCCTAACAAAACGAGGCCCTCGAACACATATATTGAAAGCAGTTTGCCTACTATCCATTCCATGACTCCGCTAGTTAAGATTTCCAGAATGAGCCTAAAAAGGTGTCACCCCAACACCTGGTGGAGGATCTTTATTCCCCAAGGCTGAACAGCACAAAATTTCCCTGGTCCTCAAAGGCGATTTTCAGAATTTTTCTAAGCTAGATTTCCTGCCTGAAAATGACACTGAAAATGACACCCTAGATATAAAACTCGTTTGGGATAAAATAAAGTTGACTAGTTACCTTTCTTTCACACGACTCTACTCCGCCTTTTGGAGTTTCCGTCAGCATCCTGCCAAAACTTAGTGCCAGAGTCCGTCCACGTGATACCTTCTCGTCTTCATCCGTTTCACTTTTCTTTGGTGTAACACAATCGGCAGCTGATTTCCCAAAGGATCTCGTAGGTTTGCGCCGCTGAGCTGACTTCTTTTCTCTGCAGTCACTGAGAGGTGCTTCGAAACTATCGCTTGGGCGTATCTTGCGCTTCGGGGTTTTAGGTCCATCATGCTCGTCCCAAAACGAAGTTGGTTCCTCGGAAACCTCGCTTGACCCAGTGTCACACAACACATCCTGATCGGTGTCACTTGAGGATCCTGTCGCTTTAGTAAAAGCATCTTGTATAGTTACCTGACCAATCAAAGCGTGCTTCTTCCTGGCCGACTCTCTCGCTCGAGTCGTGGTTTTGTTTCGCGTAGACTTCGATGATCGTGGCGTCTTGCCTCTTTGTTCACTACACCGCAAAAGTGTGGTATCAGTGTTTGCACCAGACTTAACACTAGTTTCAGTGCAATCTTTTGACTCCAAGTTCGTCGATTCTAATTTTCTTCTTTTTGATGGATGCTGAGATTCATGAAAGCGTTTCTTCTTCCCGAAGTAATCGCTCACTTTAGCTTGCGCCATGTTGCTTTAGACGCTTTTACTTCGCGCCCTTTGATCACATGACAGACAGAAAATTGATTCACTCAAAATAAAATATTTTAAAGATATTTTGATATAAAACGTCTTTACAGGTATGTATATAAACAGGTCAGGATGAATACTAGAATATGATTCATAAATTTAAATAAAGTGAAATTTTTGTTGATGTCACGTGATTCGCAAAATGGCGGCGAACCTAAACCCGTTCGAAGAAGGAGTGCCAACATATTTCATTGAAGATGAGATGAAGCCATCTCAGTCTTCGCCTGTTGAGTCGCCCAGTTCTTCAGAAACAGCTGAGATTTCTTGGGATGGAATAGCAAGCAAACTATTGAAGGACAACTTCATACTTACGGCCCTCGAATTGCATACTGAACTTGTCGAATCTGGTCGGGAACTTCCTCGATTGAGAGACTACTTTTCTAACCCTGGGAACTTTGAGAGGACAAAAGATGATACACCACCACCAACCTTACGTAATCATCATTTATATGTGTCTGTTTGCGAATTGTAGTGTAAGATATGCTACCTGTTTGTGTGTGCCAGTTTTACTTGTGTAACATCTGTCACTTTTGTCGTCTGCTTTCGACAGTGTTGTCTGCTGCAGTCCGTTATCGGCATGTGTTCTATCGTTCTATAGAATGGGGGGGGGGGGGGGGGGGGGGGGGGGGGGGGGGGGATAAGAGAGGAATGACCAAAAGCGTCTCGTTCCAGCACAAAGGATTCCACTTCCCCCCCTTCCCCCCATCCCCCATTCCCCTTACCCAGTCTGCAATCACCCTGCGTGTAGATTGACACACACTGGTATAATCTACATTGAATATCATATTCAGGTTTAAATGCCAGGCCATCTCATTTAGTATCCTGAATTTCGAGTCTCCTTGTTTAAAAGTTGTGGCCTAGCAGGGGTATTTTAAATGGCTGGCATGAAATATTTGTCACATTTGTTGGTAAACTTCGTGTGAACGATGAGATTAGCCAGTTGTGCATAAATTCACCAAGGGGTTTTCCTACTCAAGTTATTGAAGAGGTCCCTGTATTCCAGTGTAGTAAAATAACAATTACAGTTTAAGAGATGCGGCATCTTTCTGTCAAACATTTGGTTTGCTTGTGTGTGTGTGTGAACAACCTTTGACATTCTTCCCCTTTTTTGTCATCGTTTCTTTGCTGGTATGTTTGAAGGTCAGTGTGTGACTTTGCTGTAATGATTATTATATGGTTAAAGATTTGTTAAAAGAATCCAAAACTTATCTGTCAAGTTTGTTAGAAAGATGGAAAGAAGGCATGCAGGTTCTTTTTTTTTTTCTTGTAAGGATCCATATTATGTACGTTTCACAGGGGGGCACTCAATAGATCCCCATCTCGATAGATCCCCATCTCGATGGATCCCCATCTTGATAGATTCCTGTCTCGATGGATCCCCGTCTTGATAGATCCCCGTCTCGATAGATCCCAATCTCGATGGATCCCTGTTACTGTTTTTGGATCTACCGAGATGGGGATCTATTGAGATGGGGATCTACCGAGACGGGGATCTACTGAGACAGGGATCTATCGAGACGGAAATTCGTCCACATGTAGTGGGGGATCTATCGAGACGGGGATCTACCAAGATGGGGATCTACCGAGACGGGGATCTACCGAGACGGAAATTCGTCCACATGTAGAGGGGGATCTATCGAGACGGGGATCTACCAAGATGGGGATCTACCGAGACGGGGATCTATCGAGATGTACCCGTTTCACAGTGGGACACAATTTGTAACTTTCTGTTTCATATCAATGGATTTATGTATTTACATGTGTCTTTTGGAACTCACTGAACAAGACAAAGGTAGATATTCAAAATATAAATACTAATTATGGTCAAATGTAATTAAAGTGGCACTTAATGTAAGAATTGTCGATGAGTGTCTTCCTGAAAATTACAAAGGTATATGTTCAAAATAAAGTGCCAGTTATGGTCAAATGTAGGTGAAGTGGCACTTAAGATAACAAAATCTCTGCTTGGTACATGCTCAAAACTTAAAAGAAAAATCTCATGACAATGTCATGTAAGATCTTTACAGATCAGTGGGATTGACAAGTTTGTCATTGATAGCACAAAATAGTGATGATATATGGCATTCAAATAACATGTTGTGTGTGCAGAAGATGATTGGAGAGTGTGGTACGTGACTGTATACATTTCATGCATTTTGATTGTTTCTATTTGTAGTCACTGATTCAAGCTCATCAGTGTGTGGCTGCCAACCAGAAGCATTTCCGATTTTCATTCATTTTCATTTATCTAAAACAGCAAAAGAAAATTGACTCTTTTATTAGCAATTTTGTTCCAGTTATAAAAGAAAGGTATGAAAGTTGGAAAGAAACACAAACACACACACACACACACACACACACACACACACACACACACACACACACACACACACACACACACATACATACTCACACACTCGATAGACTAAACGTTAAACTTTAGACTTTACCTTTGTCACACACAGATCCCTTTTTGTTTGTTTCAGTGTGCATGGTTTTTTGTTGTTGAAATACTTTTGTTCATGTACATGTGTGTGTAATCAACCGTAGAAGGTAGTTGCTCTCGCTCCAAGGAAGAATGGAAAGTGCTTTAGAAATATTCATTCTTAGTATAAAAGATCATCTGAAAAGTTCATCGGCATTTCTGTCCTGTCATCAAAACCTTTCAGCATTAGCTTGAAAAAATTTCCCGAAGTACTTTTTCAGAATAAAAATTTGTGTCATTTTCATTTTTCCCCATTTCGTTTTCTTTAGTTAGAGAAACTCATGGTATTTAAGATCATCAGAAAATCTTTGTCCAAATTTTCGTTTGATTAATAGATTCCTGATTATTGTATAAAACTTAATGTATTTACGACAGGATACCAATTTATGAAAATTTTTAAGATGAATGGTATTGTATCAGTAATAATTGGTGACAGCTCAGCATCTCCTGTGGAAAATAAAGCTTGGGCAGTTAACAGTAACCAAAACAGAAGAAGAAAACCTGTTTAAAAAGAAAATGAAGGTGGAAGAGGAGCACAGCGTGAGACATTTTATTCAGAAACATTAGCTGTGAAAGAATTCAATTTGAATGATCACATTACCTTCACTAAAGAAGGTATGTTTTCACTCTCATCTTTTTATCCGTTTGTCTGCCCACAGGATTACAAAAAATGACTGTACCTGTTTGATCCATTTTAACCAAATATCATCAAAAGATGTAATGTATCCAAAGGACGGACCCATTACATTTAGTGCAGATTTGTTGTTGGGATCCTGACCAACCAGTGAATCCCGGATCATTTAGCAGGATTATTTCAAATTTTATTTGTACAAATTACTGGATTAAACCAAAACAAACTTTCTGTAAAAGTGGAATGCCGCCTTATGAAGACAATATCTTATGAAATTTTGTTGTGGATCTGGATCAAACCTTGGAATCAGGATCTATTCTCACAATTTATAAGTTTATTAGACATTTTCTGTTGACAATGAACACCAGTAACGTACTAAACACAAATTTTTCGATTATCTGAAAGGTAATATACTTCTATGGGATATCAGAACTTTTCAGTGATATTAATATAAACTTTGACATTTGTTACTTTGTTTTTCCTGTTAAAAGAAAAAGTACAAAGATGATGACTCGGTCTATCTGTAGCAACTGTTACTTCCCATTGCAGAAGATAACTTTAGTTCACACTTATAAGCTGAATGAAAGTGTGGATTCAAGATCTGCTCGACTTTATGGAGGTCTGAGCTCTCTTCAGTACCCTTCTATCTTTTTTTTTAAAACATGTTTTTGTTCCTCTTTCATTTTTCTTTCATGTTTTCTTTTATAGTGACCACTGAAGACAACCATGAGCCTGCACTGGAGTCCCATGTTTATTGGACTGTGCTTCTGCACTGTGGTAGCATAAATTATAATGCAGATTACATTATTTTCTGCATTCATTTTGTGATTAATTATAGTTTGTGTGTGCATGATTTGTTTTCAGCTCGGACATCTAGTGTGCAGACATTTGACTCTTTGGATTTTGCAAGGTATTCAGATGATGGAGAACGACAGGTGGATGAACGAGTTGCAGGTTAGTTTTTTTTATCTATAAAATATCTCTGTCTGCTTTCTGTGAAACAAATTTTGTTTTTGTTAATTTTCCAGTGTGTTCTGACTGATACTTTCTCTCTCTGAGTCTCTGTTTGTCTGTCTGTCTGTCTCTGTCTGTCTATCTGTCTGTCCGTATCTCTCTTTCTCTCCCTCTCTCTTTGTCTCTATGTTCCAACCACCCCGACACCCTCAACCCATTCCACTCTCCCTTCTCTCTTCTTGATGTGCTATATAATTGCATTTAACATTATATATATTGTTAATTTAACAATAACAAAAATGCTATCAAGTTTATTGGCATCATTACTGTTTGGCCTTGGCCTTCACTCCTGATGTCAGAGGTGATGATGAAGAAGGCAAACCTGGAACACAAGAAGGGCTTGATTAACTGTAAGATATCATTTTTACATAGAATGAAATGGAGTAATTAAGAAACCCAGTCAAGAGTTGAAGCATTACAGAACAGGTATAGACAGTAATGAAACAGAGAAGGTGCAAACATTATGAATAAGTCAAAGGAGTCGATGTGTTTGACTACAGAATTTCAGCATAATTTTCCAGGCTATGTTGAACCTCAGAAAATTAGAACTCTCCTCATACATATTAACTGTAAGGATCAATATTCATGTGCCAGAGTCTGGAACAGTCTGCAGAACATTTTTTTCTTTTTTCTTTTCTTTTTCTTTTTGTCCTTTTTTGAAGCAGTACTTCTTTATCCTCAAGTAATTTAAGTATCAGTTCATTGTACTTCTCAAACTTTTTATTTTTATTTTTATTAATTACTAATTAACTGCCACATTCTGCTGAAAATTTTAATAGAATCATGATCATTTTTTTTTTTTTTTGTCTGAACCATTGAAACTTTAAAATTTGTAAAACTATTGTTCAAAAGAAACAGTTATATAGTCACAGCATAGAACAAGGAACAAGTTATATTTAAATGGAAGCTTAATTTGATAAAGCACTTGCTTAAGGTAATGTCCATTATACATGTATCAGTCTCATGAATTAACATTTAAACTTTGGTAAACTGGGAACAGATTGAACCTATGACATGACTATATTTCTTTATCATCTTTTTTTTATTTTTATTTTCTGTCATCTCTTATGTTTTATATTATTTAAGAGAAAAAAAAATCAGACTCCTTAATTCATGAGCATTAATGTTTACGTGAAGAATGTTGATGTTATGAATGGCATTAAGGATTAAGTATTTAAAAGCATGCTTTTTACATAATTTTTTTTTCAGTGCTGGAGTTTGAACTGAGAAAGGCCCAAGAAACAATCAAGTCGCTAAGAAAAACCTTGACAAGAGAAGCAGGTATTGTGGTTTCTTTTCCTGTCCCTCTTCCTCTTTCTTTCTTTTGTTGGTCGGTTTTTGCACACTGGGAGCCCTGAAAGAAAGAAGATGAAAAAGAAACAAACAAAACTCCAATGCTTTGTTCTAAAGAAAGAAGGGGAACAAAAGCCTGTTGGTTGTCATCTCTGGTTCAGAGCTGCCTCCTTTTAGCTCCACCTTCTTTCTTCCCTCCTCACCATCCACACCTCCCTCTTTGCAATTGCACATGCACACATACACACACCATGCTCATGCACACACACACACACACACACACACACAGACATGCACATGCACACACACCCCACACACACACACACACACATGACATGCACACACACACACACACACACACACAACACAACACACACACACATGCACATGCACACACACACCACCACCCACACAACACACACATGCACATGCATGCACACACACACACAACACATCATGCACACACACACACACACACACACACACACACAACAACACAACACACAACACACACACATGCACCATGCACACGCACACACACACACACACACATGGACATGCATGCACACACACACACACACACACACACACACACACACACACACACACATACATAGATTACACACACACATACACACACATGCACATGCACATGCACACGCAACACACACACACACATGGACATGCATGCACACACACACACACACACACACACACACACACACACACACACACACACACACACACACAAACACACACACACACACACACACACACATACATTACACACACACACACACACACACACACACCACACACACACACACACACACACACACATGTATACATTACACTCACACACACACATGCATACATTACACTCGCACACACACACACACACACACACACACACACACACACACACACACACACACACACACACACGCCCACATGCATGCACACACACACACACACACACACACACACACACACACACACACACACACACACACAGGCTAAACTACACACACATGCACCCACACCCACCCACTCACACACACACACACACACACACACACATACACACACACACACACACACACACACACACACACACCATTTTTATATACACGATTAACCGTTGAATTGCAGAAAATGACATAGTAACATCTGACCGACAAAGCAAGGATGAGATCAGAAGAGACGAAGGGGATGGGCTCCGGCCTTTGGAGAAGAAAGCCATCAATTTCCTGGTCAATGAATACCTGATGGCCAACAACTACAAGCTCACGTCTGTCACATTTGCAGAGGAGAATGAAGACCAGGTAAAAAGACACTAACGTCATAGCTACCTAATCTTAGTGAAAGGAGAGGGAATGGGGAGCGGGACAGGGAGATATGGTTAATGGATGTCTGTGTAGAAGGATGGAGAGGGGAGAGAGTTTCACATTATGAGGGTTATCACACCTGCAGTTTTGTTGTAGCATGGTGGGTGGAATAGGGAGATTTTATGGGGGATGGGGGTGGAGTGAAGGGAATGGGGGTGCATGGGGTTGAGGAATGGAGAGAGTCACATTATCACTGGAAATTCGTGCACAAGAGAACTGCATAACGTCTCATGAAAAGAACGTTTTGGTTTAACGTGCGCTGTATGTTTACAAGTGTTAGTCAACATTTCTTATCAGGTAATCAAGATGTAGAGCCTTTGCTAACTGGCTGGTAAATGAACCCATCCTGATACAACAAAAATAGAGAGAGGTTACCTTATGGTGACTGGAATTGACACTACAAAGCTGTGGGGCACACCTGAGCCTGCCACATTAAATTCAGGTAACACAGGGCACAGGTAAAAACCAGCCAGTGTTCCAGTCAACATAAAATCAGAGGTACAGTCCCTCTTACTGCTGAAAATTAATACCTAAATTTCAGCAAAACAATAAAAAAAGATGCCATTTTTTTAATGATCAAAATATAAACACAAACAGCTTTTATGCTCAAGAACAAAAGTTTTCTTTGCCCACTTGTAGTCTCTGTATCATTCCCAGAATCGATGAACGGATTGTGAAGCAGATTTGCGTTTGAATGGTTGCAGTCACAAGGAAGCTATTCTTCATATACTTGGAGAACATTTTTTGAATCCTTTCCCCACGAGGTATTAATACCTTCTAAATTTAGAGACAGGATGTATGATTTCTCTCCACGTTTTTAGAATGTGGAATACTGCTATTACTTGTGAGTTGAAGTGATGACCCAATGTTATTTGGTACAAATGATGAAAAAGTAAAGGCTGATTTGAAAAAACAATGTCTTTGAGTATGTCCACACAACAGGGTATTCTGTTACTTCAAATGAACTAGCATGTCTTGAAGGTGTTAAAGGGCATGCTCAGTTTGCATGTTCTGCAACTAGCCCGTGTAAAACTTATGAATAGTGGCTTGTTTGTTTCTTATGTGGTGTCTGTCAGTCAACTTCAGAAAAAGTGATGAGCAATTCCCTTGTATATCAGATATATATTCATACACCTTTGTGATTTTTGGGGTATGTTTTGGCACTTTATACATGTGTAAATGATATCAAATTCTAGAGGAGTGCACTTTACTGTGGTTCTCTTCCAGGACTTTGAAGACTGGGATGATGTTGGACTCAACATGCCGAAGCCTCCAGACGTGGTGCACTTGTTCCGTGATTATGGAACCCATGTGTCACCGACCAGTGACACACAGGAGTCCACTTGTCAGACAGATTTGGCAGACAAGCTGCAAGAACAGATCATACAGACACTGGAAGAGACCCAAAGATTTTTGGTGAGATGTGGAGTGTGTCATTGTGTATGTGTGGGGTGTGTGTGTGTGTGTGTGTGTGTGTGTGTGTGTGTGTGTTTGTGTGTGTGTGTGTGTGTGTGTGTGTGTGTGTGTGTGTGTGTGTGTGTGTTTATGTGTGTGTGTGTGTGTGTGTGTGTGTGTGTGTGTGTGTGTGTGTGTGTGTGTGTGTATTTGCGCTAGCATGCGTGTGGAGTGATATAATAGGGATTTGGTTTTGACCCATGACTTCTCAGACTTAATCTTTGACAGTCACACTATTCCATGGTGGCTGGGAGAGACAAATCCTTCCTCCCCTTTATTTCCCCTCACATACACAGATACTGAGATCAGTTCACCTGATCATGATATTACACTGCATGAGAATTCACTATTTCAGTATGACACATGAGCGGTGGGACAGATTTGTGTCACAATTCAGAAATTTTTTTCATGATTAAACATTCGTACCTGGTCTCTCAAGATGTTTTCATGTTCCTCAGGAAACACGGGTGACTGAGCTTGAAACTGAGCTTCAGCTGGTGCAGCAGGAGAGAGACGTGCTGTCACAGCAAGTGGACATTCTCAAGATGTGAGTGATTCGATGGGCGTGAGAGTTGAGTGGTTAGAACAGTCAGCTCTCAATCTGATTGTTGCTTGTTGATATTTTGGCAACAGCTAGTAGGTAAAGTGTGGGATGGGATTTGGGGTAAAGTGTGGGGTGGGATTTGGGGTAAAGTGTGGGGTGGGATTTGGGGTAAAGTGTGGAGTAGGATTAGGGGTAGAATACACTGAGGAATTTTTCTGATCTATCCGGTAAATATACGTTCAGCCCTCAAGAGGCTGAAATCCTTTCAGGTAAACACATATGCAGAAGATGTGGTATGCATGTGAAATGTTCTACAGTCCATGTCAGCGATAAGCGAGTCTAAAGAAACACTACAATGCTTGGTATGTAGGAAGGTACACAGAGTGGAGATAGACCATCAAACATTCTGTACTTAAAAGTTCTGGGCAGTGGAAGACGAATGTTTTCATATGGGGTTCATACAACAAAGAAGACTTGAGGCAGGTTCATTTGCATGAATTCCTATATATTATCCATCAAATAAAATTTTGAAAATTGTTCTCATCCAGTTAGTTCAGTTCAGGTGTCTGCTTTTGGTGAGTGAAGTCACCTGCGGGATTTTACTGATCTCTACAGTCAACACATGTACAAATAATGATAATAATATAAAAACATGCATACAGTGCTTTTTCATATGTACCAAGTATGATTCAAAGGTCTTGCACACATTATTCATTGACATATAAATCATGAATTTAAAGAACAATCACTGGCACATGCGTGGGGTGGGGGTGGGACAGGGATAGAATAAGACGGGGAAAAAGGAAAGTTTTCAGGTTTGCTCTAAAAGATTCTAGAGTTGTTCTTTGACGGAGAGTAAGAGGGAGTTCATTCCAAGGATGTGGTGAAGATGGAGAAAGGGTGGCAGCTGACAGTTGACTGTTTTCATCTGGGGATTTGGAAGACATTGGATCTGGTGTTGAAAGTTGATAATGGGGGTGTAAAGGTGAAGACAGTCACACAGATAGGAGGTGGCAGAGCTGTGATTGTAGTTACAGCAAAGAGTAAACCAGGTAGTATCCCAGGTTGTTTTTGAACCCTGTTCATTTACCATAATAGCAAGAAGTAAACCAGATGGTATACCTGGTAGCAAACCTGGTTGTTTTTGAACCCAGTCGTTTCCATATTTACACCATAAGATACATATATTTAAAGGCTGTGAAGTACATGTTACCATTTGATGAGTTATGAAAATACAAGAGTTCTCAGCTTAGATCCAGTATACTGAAAGAAGAGATGAGGAATCCATTACCTTCATTACCATTAAATGTCATGGTAACAATCAAACAGTAGCAATGTTGTTCATGTTTCTGTCATTACTTCCCTACAATCTGCTGGTCATGGAATGATGGTGATGACGATGATAATGGTATTCCCAAATCAAACAATCCATGTTTCCAGAGGTGGGCCGAGGAACACGCCCTCTCAAGGCCCAAGGATAGCTGCCATCAGACCTCACCGTCCAGAACCCTGTGCCTCCCCTGTCCTGCCACCCTTCGGCCACTCACAGAGCCCCTCACAGCACACCCATGAGGAATCTCAACCAACCAGAGAGCTCCGCTCATCGCCCCAGCCAACCAAAGATAGTGACGCTGACAATCCAGTGACCAGTGCTCGTGAAACTGTTGGTCAGTTAGGGCAGTCGTCAGACGAGCAGACAGGTGTGCCTGATAACAGTGCTATGCAAAATGGGCAGCCAAGCAGGCAGGACCATGCGGGCATAATGAAACAGAAAGACTCTGGAGGAGATGGCGAAGACGTTGCCAGAAGAGATGGTGGTATGAGAGACATTAAAAGTTTTGGTCGGAATTCTGAGAGCAGATCTCAGGGCAGAAATTCGGGTCATAGTGTGAGTTCCGGTGTGCAGAGTAAAAGGTGAGTTGCATAGTGATTGCAGCTCTTTTGTGTTTAGTTTTTAGTGGATGGACAGGAGTCTTGGGTTGTTGTTCTACGTGTGGGAAATTAATGTGGACAAAGCATATTGGAGGGAAAGAATAGCCCTGATATGACTTGACTTGCGTGGTTGGTGAGGCTATGAACATAATGATATTGGAGGGAAGGAGTTGATATGCGGTGTTAGCAATGAAATTCTTGTTGTGTGTGTATGTGTGTTTACAAGTGTATGTATGTGTGTAGGTGTTTGTGTGTGTTAATGTGGTGTGTGTGTGTGTGTGTGTGTGTGGTGTGTGTGTGTGTGTGTGTGTGTGTGTATATATATGTGTGTGTGTGTGTGTGTGTGTGTGTGTGTGTGTATGTGTTGTGTGTGTGTGTGTAGGTGTGTTGTATGTGTATGTGTGTTGTATATGTGTGTATATATATATTGTGTGTGTGTGTGTGTGTGTGTGTTGTTTTTCTTTACTGTTTATCAACATGGCCTTATTTTTCTTTCTTTTTTTCTACTCTCTTCACCTAATGAATAGTTAAAGATATTTTCTCAGATGTCATCGTGAGATTTGAAAAAAAAAGAAATTTCATTCTATATCTGTTGATTCTCATACAGTGTGTAAAAGTTACATGCATAAACATGCACTCATAAACACATGCAAATATTCATATTGACACTCATTCCATCGTCCTTTCCTCTTCCTCCACCCTTCAACGCACAAACATCAGTCCACATAATTCAAGGGGAAGATGGAGGAAAGACAGAGAGGGAGGGAGAGAGAGAGAGAGAGAGAGAGAGAGAGAGAGAGAGAGAGAAGGGGGGAGAGAGAGAGAGAGAGAGAGAGAGAGAGAGAGTAATATGTTCTCTTCAGATTTTTGTTGTTTTCTGATTTCTTTTTTTTTACAGGCATATGTCTGCAGCATTCCATGAAGCCCTTCAGCAAACTGCATTCCACATTACCAAAGAGAACCGTATCGTGTCTGAGGTAAGCCAGACAATTATTTACATATGATATAATGCGATCTGATCTGATCTGATCTGATCTAATCAAAGCTACAATTATTTACATATGATATAATGCGATCTGATCTGATCTGATCTGATCTAATCAAAGCTAATCTAAGCTAATCAAAGCTAATCTAATCTGATATGATGTGATGTGATACGATATATAATGTTGTTTAACATGATTAAGAATGAATTGTCCTTTTGACCTTGACATTTAAGACTAACTACACATCAAACCTGACTGTCCAGTGTGCCAGACTCTTTGGATCTCTGGAAGAGACAAAAGATGAGAACGTGGAAGGAAAGAAGAAGAGTGGGTGTGAGCTGGGATGTGGCAATAGATGCACCTTGCTCTTTAAAACAAACAAGAGATGATGTTGCATAATGTTAATTTCTGTCCTTTTTCATTCCATTTTCTGTTGACTATACTCGTAGCATCATGGTTTCCAGGAAGTCCGCTGTTCTGTCTATACCATTTTTAGCTGACTATATCATTAGCATTGTGATTTCCAGGAAGTCTGCCATCCTTATCGTTCCAGTTTGGGATGACTTTATCCTTAGGATCATGGTTTCTTGGAAGTCTGCCATCCTGTCCATTGCAGTTTTGGCTGACTGTGACCTGGGCGTTGTGTTTTCCAGGAAGTCTGCCATCACATTTCATTCCTATATGACCATATCTTTAGCGTGGTGTTTCTACCAAGTCTGCATTCTCCCCATTCAATTTTTTTGCCGACTAAATCCAAAGCATAACAATTTCCAGGAAGTCTGCTCCCCTTTCCATCCAGTTCTTGACTGACAGTATCCATAGCACGGTAATTTCCAGAAAGCCTCTCTCCCTCATCGGTTCGTTAACAGGTTCCCAAAGTTAGGTGACAACCATGTCATTGGTTGAGCAAAAGGATTGGTGTAGTGCCTGTTGGGGAGTACAGGTTTGCAGGATGTGTTGGGGGCTTGCTCCTTTAACTCTCTTTAGTTCTTTCCCTTGAATTTTCGATCACCGGTGATCGACGGTTTTCTTCCTGGAATTATGGTATTTAAAACAACATTTTTGTTATCGGAAGCAATATCGCCTAAAAAACCTGAAATAGACACATTCATTACAAAACATATTGTTATTTTAGAAATAATGCGCAGAATGTTACAAAACAGAGAATGTCCGTCTTGCAGAGTTAATCCACAGTCCCTGTTGGCTGAGTCTCTTAGACCCAGCCTCTTGATTTGCGTGTCGAGCCTGCAGTGTTCAGTGTATTGTGTACACTGGTGCTTTTCAGATGTCCAGACTGCCCAGATCAGAGGGGCTGGAAATGGTGACCATGCTGGCGAGATGTCTGCCTCATATCGTGCCTCATGTCCTACTGGGCAAACGCGAAGTGAGTGGAATGGTGTGTGTGTGTGGTACTGAAGGGATGAAGTCTGCGTTGTACTGACATTATTTTGTGTTAAAGACAACAGCAGGGTTTACTTAATTCTGCCCTCCTTCTTCACCCACTCCCCGGAATAGTATCAGTAACATTTAAACTAACAGAGCGTATTGGTATCCATTAAGTATTTCAGAATTCTTAATAAAAAAAAAGAAAAAAAGGAGAATAGTATAGCAGTGTTAACAGAATAACCAGCGGTAAGCGTCATTGCCTGTAAATATTATCAATACTTTTCTTGTTGATTAAACTTTGAACACACCACAACGCTAGCATGGGGATCACTTTGATAAATCAGAGTGCACAAAGAATGAAAAACTGGCTTTTGTAGGCAAAATTTACTCTTTTGATTGCAACGCAAATAACAAATTAAATGATTGAAACTGTTCTTGTTTTATTTGTAAGCTGAGGGATGTCATTGACTGAATAGAGATAAAGACAGAAATTCAATGGTAAGTGATATTGATATCTAACAAAGCGAATTGAAGTGACTTGGTCCATGGGTTTTGGAACAGAATAAAAAGCACGTTGACTATAAGAAGAAAAGTGAATATGTTCTGCTGCTTTATTAGATTCATGCTCCTGATGATGTGCAGGAACTGATTCCATTGATTCTAGCTACCGCGATGCTCCATCCTGACTCCAAGGAACGAGACCGGCTGCTCAATATTCTGTTTAATCTCATCAAGAAACCTGACAGTGAACAGAGGTAGGCTCAACAATCTTGGTGACAGGCCATTGTGTGTGTACATGTATGTATGTGTATGACCAGCCGCAGTGGCGAAGTGGTTAGCGTTGCAGACTCCCGGCTGGGAGGTCATGGGTTCCATTCTCATCAGTGCCATTTATTTGTGGGATTTTTCTCCCCTGACCGGCTGCTACCCAGAGTTGCGTTTGCTATGGGCTCAGTTGGGAAGAGTGGGACCACACAGTCGAGTTTCATCAACTTAATGGATGTGTCTCTGACAGTGTTGCTCAGATTTCTTGATCAACACTGCGGGTGTCTGCATCGGTCAGACCTGATTGATGCCGGGATATATCATGGAAGTAAGCGTAGGGTACAGCCCTGTCACACGCTCTCAGATCTGAATGGAAATATATAGCATCATTTTCATCATTCCCATCCTCATCAATCAGCGTTAAGAGAGTCTCAAATTCTGTGGCCCTTCATGCCCTGCAGCTCATGGTGACGTTAGTTTTGATTGCCTCTTCACATCTATGGCCCATGGTTTGATTCTGTCAGGGTCACAGGTATCGACAAATTCACGGAGACTCGTTGGATAACATATTGGCACCCCATCCCCATCAGTCATGCCTGCTTAGTGACTAAGCAGTTACTGTTGTCAGTAGGGGGCTAAGTAGGTGGTGTCCTGCATATGTTGGATCAGAACAGACGCCACTGAACACCACGGAAGTGACTCGAGAGCAGTGCAGTGTCTCCTCTGGTGGGTTGCCTCATGACCTCTTGACACTGACTGCTCCCTGTGGGTTGGTTGTGTCGGGGCTCCAGCAGGCCAGGCCGGGCTGTGGATGTGGATGAGGGGTCGGAGTGAGCGGCATGGGTGCAGTGCCACTGAGGTGGCACAGATGATGGGACAGTTAAAAAAAAAAAAAAATAGTATGTATGTGTACATGTGTGTGTGAATGTGTGTGCAGTCATGCGTACTTTATATTTGTGCATATTTCTGTGTTTTTCCACAAGTGCAGATATGCTGCCTTGATGAGGTTTTTATGGATGGCTGGGCTAGAAACAAAATGACCCGATGCCAGGTAATGGTAATGTTGCTTATATTCCAGCCAGCCGCAAAGGGCCATATCAGGGCTGTCACCATGTTGAAGGCCACTTACAAGTCGTTATAAAGAAAAAAGAAAAACTCATTTACACAGCCCTTTAAAACACACCTTCTTAAAACACTGCAAATTTTGTTAGAAATCTTTCGTCCAAAAAATCTTAGATCAAATGAAAAATGTTAATCTCTTTCAGAAATTCAAAGATCACATCAGGTGGGACATCTCTGAACAAGGTTTTCATGGAGTCTTCTGTAAAGTGTTTATGTCTCACATCATGCAAGTCCCAACACTCTAAAAGAATATGTTTCACTGTGAGTGGTACATGACATGGAATGCACTACAGAGCTTCTTCACCTGTTAAAAGATAAGAATGGGCATAAAAGGAGCGGCCTGTATGCGAACGGCACAAAAACTGTCTCTTCATTATGGCCGCCTCGGGAACATGGTAAAAACTCTTTCAGGTTTGGACCGAGGACAGGTGCGGGCATATGACGACAGGTGCAGGCATATTTAAGTGTTTTCGTTGAAACATGTCTGTCAGGTACTGGGGGTCCCGACAGTCCGAACCACAGGGAGAGTGGAGTCAGGCACCCACACCACACTCACCACAAAACACAAGGACCCAGGACATACATTCAAAGACAATATTTATTGCACATTACAACACTCACACTGCACACACACACACTAAGTGGGGGTGGGAACACTGGCAGAAGAGAGAGGACAGACAGAAGGGCAGGAGAAAGGAGGGAAAAGAAGAGCGAGATACAGAGAGATTAACTACTAGATAGGGGCCAAAGAAAATAATAATAAAAGAAAACAATGTTAATCCCCCCCTGCCCCGGGATGCCGCAAATTACACCTCTATTTTCCCTTAGAAAGAAAAGAAGAAATAGGGACAATCTAAATATATTCACACCACAGGGCCTGAATTTTCAGGAAAGGTGAAAAAAAAAGGAAAAAAAAAAAAAAAGGAAAAAAAAAGAAAAGAAAAAAAAATGCAGAGGAGATAGAGGGGCCTGGACCACAACCACACCACTCAGACACTTCCCACAACTAACACACTCATCTTGTGTCAGCCAAGTCCAATAGTGTCTTGATGGAAGTCGGGACTTGATCCCAGCCGGTAGTGGAAGCACACCACGCCGCTCCCGCCGTCGCCTCAGCTCCTCTCCCCAGCCCCGCGGCCAAGAAGGAGGTAGGCCCAGAAGTTACAGCCAGACCGCGAACCACCTGAGAAACAACCAAGCAAGCAAGCCCTAAGGCTGGGGTCAGTACCATGCTTGGAATATGATTCCAGTTTGGTCAGTGTCAGAGGGTTGTGGTCAGTTGGTCGAGGCCAAAGAAAAGAAGAGAGTAAGAGGGAGATAAGAGGGAGGAAAGCAGCAGATAGAAGAAGGAAAAGCAGAAAAATGAGTTCCATCCA
Source organism: Conus canariensis (assembly GCA_033310375.1). Lineage (NCBI taxonomy): Eukaryota > Metazoa > Mollusca > Gastropoda > Neogastropoda > Conidae > Conus > Conus canariensis. The sequence continues at coordinate 42,360,939 of CM065725.1, forward strand.
ATAAAGACAGTAAGTGTCCATCGATAGATAAAATACTGAGGTAAGGAAAAAAAAAGGCTTGTATTGGTCAAGTCATGTCACACATGATACAGGCCCTAATCTCATTTAACTAAATGTTAATGAAAACCTAGTAAATTTGTCATGAGATAACCTTCCTCAGCATCTATCCATCTATTTCAATCCGAAACTGACACAGGTAGAACATTTTAGAAAGATAGAATTATGCATTGAATGGACAGGTGATTGAGCAACCACTGGAAGACTTTCCTTTAAATAAAAACAAAAAACTAAATATTTCAAACCATCACCAGTAGGCATTTTTGCTCCTTTATACATAAAATGGATTATGCTATAATGAACTCTCATCCGCAAACATGCACACGAATATTTACGCATTACACGAAGGACGAAAACACGGGGAGGAGAAAACAATGACTGGAAAAGAGGGTGGACGAGTGTCCCACACCCATCCCCGGTAAATTTTGCCCTCAACCAAACACACCGCGGTTCGCCTCACGAGTCAAAATTTACTCTTCAACAAAATAAAACTTAGGCTCTTAGCCTCCACCAAAAAGCAAATAATATTGTAAAATTACGAAAGTACGACGGACACTAAATTTCAATGAAAACTACTTTTACTCTGTGCGTGAGCCATACTCGACCAGCAATATCTCGCACTCACAAGATTTTTAGCAGGACAACTAAAACAAACCCTGCATAGAACACGCTAAAATTTTAGAGAGGAACTAACGATAGAAAAGAATTATGACCTCCACCTTAGAATTTGAACAAGTGATTTACTTTACACGAACCGTGGGAAAATTACGCGAAGAAGCCTATCTCAAGGAACAAAACGTCACTTACCAACAGGCTTGTGAAAAGCTAGCCGTGTGCTACGCTCTGCTCACTGAAGAACCAGCGTCTCCAACACTGGCCTCCCAACTCTCCCCCGAGGAAAAGAATGGTCGTGAGACCACAGCCCCAGCCCTGGTCAGCAGGAAGAGAGCTCCCAAGTCGCCCAACCACCCAAAACCCCTATGCCCAATCCAATGAAGGATAGCACTCCGGGGTTAGGTGAAGATTCCAATGAAGAAATCAAAACAGCAATGCAGCTGAACCCGAAAACGCTACCAGGGAGAAGATATGTCTTCGACTCGAGGCTGGACTTTCGCAAAGTGCCAAAGGACGACACCGCGACAAAAACGTCAGCTTCGATTCTAGGGTGAGTAGACACGAGAATCTCCGAAAAAAAAACTGAGGCACGCGTGTCAGACCTGACACGGTGAGACCTCGCGGAAACCCGTGGACAGTTACAGGTAGGAGGGAGGATGATGAAAACAGATTATATAGAGGGGGAAGGATGGAGGAAAGGCTGCACTGGAAAAAAGAAATAACGAAAACAGGACCCAAAACATATGCTAGGGTTTCTGTCGTCGGATGGGAAATAAAAACGAACAGGAAGGATCTCCCCACCTGAATATTACCCCTGGACAAAAACCTGTTCGTGACAATGTCCGTATGAAGTTTCTAACAATATCTATGTAAGACATTGATATGAACTCACCAGGGATGTGGCTGTGGAGAAGAAATCAAAATTAAGGTTAAGGTCACCGTTTTTTTTTTTTTTTTTTTTTGTGCGTATGCAGGCGGACACTCCTGCGGACACTCCCAGTAGAGACAGGCAAGGATTAATCCCATCTACCCAACAAAGGGAGTGGAGTTTTGTGTGTATGACCATTTTTTATCCCGCCAATAAGGCAGCCATACTCCATCTTCGGGGAAGATGCATGCTATGTGTAATGTGTCATCCATACCAACGGCCAAACTGGCCTTCTCTACCGAAAGTTGGTGATGGGATTTTACGTGTGTGCAAGGTAATATGCGTGCGTTCACCCACGGAACCTCGGTTTATAGTCTCGTTTGAAGGACTGTATGGGAAATGGAGTCAGAACCAATGTTAACTCCGAGGGAAAAATCCCCCTGTACCGAAACGGCCCAGCGGAATTCGAACCCACAACCCCAAGATTACGAGTCTGGAGCTCTACCACTGAGCTATTCCGGCCCCAAGGTCACCATGAGAGCAGGGAATGGTGGATCAAAGAATTTGATTTCATTATCTTAATTTGAATGACAATCAACGAGGATGATAAAGTAATACTATGGAGCTCTGTTTTGGCCTTGGGACTACATCACAGACCTGAACTTTATGTTTCCTGTCATTATGTTCCTGTGATAATGTGCCTCCACATCAGCGGCCTAGGACATATGTCGTGAAGGTCATTATGCTAGATGACGCTCGGCTGCATAGTTCAAGTGTCTCATTCATTCCTGTAGCACAGTCAACAACTCTCAGCTGCCAAAAGCTACGGTTCGGTATAACACACTACGATTTCATTGGCAATGCTGAACTACAATACTTAGTGTAAAAATCCTTCACCAAAAAAACCCAACCAATAAAAAAAAAAAAAAGCTGCATGGACTTAAACAGATCTGAGACTGTGTAGATCTACATACTGTATATTGTGTACTATTTTGTTAAGAAATGACTAAGTTCAGTAAGGAGAAGATGAAAACTTAGAAGAAAAGTCACCAAAGATAATCATGATTTTTGTGCCTTATTGATTGGTTTTCTTGTTGGCCATTTTGATTTTCTGTAGGTCAGGTCAAAACTGCAGGATAAGTACGATTTCCATTGTCTTAGCCCACCATCATGCCATGTGCAAAGCGAAATTGGACTGAAAAATGTTATTGTGTCTGACTTGTCGCGTCGCATTTGAGAGCTGTGCTTAAATTTGGAATCTGCATTTATATTAAGATGTGGAAATGCTACACTTCGTGTTTTTGAGACCTTCACAGCTCAGAATTCTGGATAGGGATTGGCTTGGGTTGAAAAATCCAGAGATCTAATGCATTTGAAAGGACTGGAGCCCACGAGGTCCCATCCTACGACCTGTGATGCTTAGCACTGCATTATTGTGGCTGGTGTTGATATTGTTTGTAGCATAAATGTGTAATTTATGTCACCTCCCACAATATGTGTAATGTTCAGTATTTAATAAAATGTGCTGTGGCACCTGATAAAACTCAGCAAGGACTTTGCATTAAAGTTATGTAACAGGGAAATAAAGCATCACAGATACTGAACAGGGAATTTAAACATCCATAACTGTTTCGGAAAGCCTTCTGAACTCAACAGAGATGGTTTCTGTGTTAGTAGCAGTTGTGTTACTGCGATGTTTGTTATATCTTTGTTGACATGCTCACTACATTGCCCGCAAACTGATACTCAGTTATGCAGGTGTTGCTGTGTGTGATTGTGACCTAGCTGCTATCTGTTGCAGGCAAATGATCCTGACGGGATGTGTTGTGTATGCAGAACACGTAGGGGCAGAACGACTGGTGGAAGAGCTTTTGCCACAGTGTTGGGAGCAGGTACAGCCTTTTCCACTTTCAAAAGATGGACATTGCCTGATAAACAGCTATGTGCTGAACACTGTTAATCCTTTGATTGCCTGAACATTTTCATTTTTCTGCAAAAAATGTGGAAAAATAGGAAATTTATTACATTTTATTACTAAAACAATAAGTAGAGCTTGCTTACATGTGAAACTACAAATGTTCACAAAATGAAATGGATGAACAATTAATTGATCTGTGAATATTTCACTTATATTAGTTTTAGCAATAATGGACAAACACCATGAAGGGAGTGGGGGTGAGTAAATATGATTTCCTTTATCTAGAAAAAAAAAAGAAATGTTTTTAATATCTGTGCTGTTTTATAAAGGAAGGAAAACAAATATTTTCAACATGTGTGCTGTTTTACATCTCCTTATCATTTGATAAAAATAAGGCAGGAGTGCTTTCAGTGTTGTTACATGCCTGCATATGCATTTATATGAACTTGATGCACATATCTGAATTCATGTAAACGCTTATGCTAGTACTGTCTCGGTAAAAACCTGAGTATTTAAAGAAATAATTCAGTAATTATCAGCTGTGCAAATGCATACACCATTATGACCTGAACTTTCCTGGAGAGGAGATTGATCCTATTTGACAGTTGCATTTAGAATGGAGTACCAGCCATCTCTTCTCATTGTTTGTTAGTTTGTTTGTACTATCTTTTTCTCTTTTTTTCTTGTTTTTTTTTTTTTTTTTTTTTTTTTTTTACAAATTTTGTTATTCACTGCTGAAAACTGACATTGGATTTTGATTTGCCTCCCTTTAATAAGGTGTAAAAGGTGATCAGTGATGGTGTGATTCACAGATCAGCCACAAATATGTGGAGAGACGATTGCTTGTAGCAGAAGCATGTGGAGCAGTGGCGTCCTATTTGCCGGTAGGTTGGGCTGACTTTTCTTTGTCTGAAGAAGTGTGTGTGTGTGTGTGTGTGTGTGTGTTGTGTGTGTGTGTGTGTGTGGTGTGTATGTGTGTGTGTGTGTGTGTGTGCGTATGTGTGTGTGCAAGGGGGGTGGGGTGGGGGGTTAGGGCACTGGTAGTGAAATGTTCAAAAACACATTTTTATGCTCATCAGTTTTTTTTCTTCTGTTTCCTTCTTCTTTTGTGTGTGTGTTTGTTTCCATATGGAAATGTTTCTCATGTCTGTTTTGCATCTCCTGCTATACATGAACACTTTTTTGTATGGTAATTTACAGGATTCTCTCTCTCTCTGTCACTTTCTGATTCTATCTATATATTTGCCTTTTTGCCCTCTTTCTCTCTCTCTTTGTCTTTCTGTCTCTGTCCCTCTCAGTTTCACTCTAAATTCACAAACACACACACAGATACACACACAGACACAGACACACACACACATACACACACACACACACACACACACACACACACACACACACACACACACACACACACACACTCCCCCTCTCTCATTTTCACTCTTTATCTTACATACACATACATACACATGTGTGCGCACATGTGTACACACACACACACACACACACACACACACACACACACACACATCCCATCCTGCCCACTCTCCGTCTCACCAACACAGCCACCAGTCATCGTTTATTGTCTGTCTTCATTTCAGCCGGAGATGCTGAGCTCCCTAGTGCTGTCCATGCTGCAGCAGATGTTGATGGATGACAAAGACGATGATGTCAGAGAGGCCGTCGTACGAAGTCTGGGTCTTCTTGTGGCCTTTATCGCTGATGCAGATAAATACTCTCAGGTTTGTGTAGATGTAAGACGGTTGGTTTAAATTCTGTGATACTGAAAGGCTATTGTGCAGATCAAATAATATTTTTCCGCACAGTCAAGCCCAGGTTTGTGTACACAGGCTGTTATTGTAACAGAAGCCGGTTACTTTGAACAGATGTTTGCACTTGCTTGATTTTGATATATGAAGTAAAAGATACACCCAAAGGTGCGGGTAGGACCCAGAGAAGCACCGTCATCAACTGCTGAACAAACCAGCTAGGAGCAATCCTGCACCACCGTTGAAAGACTGTGCTGTGGTCACATTGGGTGCAGGCACACACAAGGCATTCCATTAAGATGTAAAGGGGCATAATGCAGTTGCTTCCTGGCAGATGTCATTGTGTAGTAGCCATTGAATGCGACTCAGTGTAACCTCTATGTAAACTCAATGGGACTGTAAGGTCAGTAGAGATGTTGAGATATGCATGGATGTATTGTTGATATGCCGTCAGGTATTCAATGCAGATTTGAATTTTCCCTCTGAAACAGGTTTTTAGGAATACTTGCCATCCAAACCAGTGCCTTATTCTTACTCAACTTGGATATCTTTTGTCTATGAGGAGTCCCCAGCGAAAAAAGATACGCGGAGGGGATTGCGAATAGAGCCTCTGTATTATCCTTAATCCTCCCTTGATTAACATGGTTAACTCCATTCCTTTAAACCTACCTCTGGATTGGATTAACAAGATCAGTCAAAATGCCTTTCCCAGACTGGGCGGGTGGCAGGTAGTCTCAGTGTTGGTGCAGGTGAGAATTTCAGTTTTAGCACAAAATTTCCTGTTTTTCATACGTGTCCAAGTACCATACTGTCAAATAGGAAGCACATTGAGTGGAAGGCAAGTCTCCAAACACCAATACCCTGACTCGGTGCTTGGCTGTCCAAAAGCATGGTTGCTTTGATCTGAAAAGGTCACTCTCCGGGGCCTGGAGAATACAAGATATAAAGGCATAAAATGGATTAATCTCAATATTTCCTGACGCAAGAAACCAAGAATAGATCTCTCTCTCTCACACACAGTCACACACAGACACACATACACACATGCACGCACACGCACCCACCCACACGCACACGCACACGCACACGCACACACACACACACACACTCGCTCTCTCATTCACTCACTCGCTCACACTCAGAGGAATTAGGAAGAGAATGTGGATCCAGGGGATCCAGGAATTGATTGTCACAGTGAAGAGGAGATTTCAGTGTGTGAGCACCAAGGACACCCAAGCAACCTAAAGCATTTACATCCTCTGTGACATGTTTTAAGTAATATCTACCAGGTTGGATTATAAGACGTTGTATTTAACCTAGGATTTTATGATTTTTTTGGGGGGGGGGGGGGGGGGGGTATGAGGGAGAGAAAGAAAATTGGCCTCAGAGAGAATCATCCAAGAGAGGAAAAATATATATGCATCAGTCAAAGAATTTGAAGAATTGCTGAGGTGTTCAGACTGGAGACAGTTATCTAAGTAGTTGTTTTGAGGGGTCTTATTTCAGTTTGTAAAGATCTGGTGTGAAGTTTTTTTGATTGTCCTGTGTGTCACTGAAATTTCAAAATATAGATTTGAAATATTCTTAAAGACCCATCGATTTTTTGAAACTGAGGTCTGTGTGAACCCTGTGGTGAACTGTGCTGATTCCTGTTTCAGGCGTTCGATCTTCTGCAAATTTCTCTGAGGGACCCTGCCGAAAAGGTTCAGCGTTCGGCATTACAGGTTTTCCTGCCTTCGTTCGCAGCCTGGGCCTACGAACTGGGTCGTCTGGAACATCAGTTGGTGCATGCCATGCTCCGTGACCTGGAAGACCTAGTTAAGGCAATTTACATTTGTTCTGGTGTTGGCTTTCTACTCACCGGGTATGCTGGCTCAGGGGAGTGACAGGTCATGATCTGGTAGGAATCGAAAGCTGTTCAGGGAGAGTAACTGGGATGTGCGATTCATGTGGAGTAACGTTATGTTTTAAATGAAAATGTTTGATGAAAAAAGTATGATGGTGTTTTTATATGTAGCGAAGATGAAATTTATTATGGCCTTAGTTTCAACAGATATTATTGTTTGTTTGTTTTTTTTGTCAGTAATTTACAAGAAACAATAGGGAAAAAAAAAAGAGAATGAATGATTTACATTTAAAGTGAATTGGATACGAAGGTTGAGGCTGAATTTGGTGAGAGGGAAGTATAGTGGTGTAGTTCTTAACATTTTCTCCATTCTTTGTTATGGGGTTTGTTGCTTGGACAAACTGAGAGAAGTAACTCGCTGCTTTTAAACATAACTTTTTTTTGAGGCAAGAGATGGTGTATACTCTTTCTCCCTGGTCTCACAAGGTAAAGCCACCCCCAATCCTCCACCCTGTTAGGGTAATATTGGTTGACAGTTAAGACTAACACAATGGGTAGGTTATCAGGTGGGCAAAAATGAGGTGATGGCTATATTTTACTTTTATTTGGGGTAGTTTGGTTAAATCCAATATTGTTGCTTTGTCTTATTTCTTGTTTGGAAAATGAGCATTTTGTTGATTGATTTTCATTTCTGGAATGATGCATGCAGAAAAGAAAAGGTTTTGCATGCCAGTTGTTGGCTGCATAGTGTTATGAATTTGTCTGGTGCATTTCATGGTGTTTTACATAAAAAGATTGTTGTGATACAAAGGTGGAACGAACATGTTCACACGGTCTTTTGTTATTCCCCTTCACTTGTGTCAGCCATGGCTTAAAGTAATGTCATCTTTGAAAAAAGAAGGTCTTGGAAGTTTCTGTAGGGAAGTGTAATGTTTGATTCAAAACCACTTGGTACCTCTTGCAGTAGTTCAAGACCAGGTTACTGTGGCCGTCTTCAAGCTGGTTGTCCTGACACTACTGTGCATCCACTTCAGAAGATCCCAAACTCTGCTATTCACCTTCTCCTCAAAGCTTAACATCGTCAATCCAGTACCTTCTCACTGGTGAAACTCCACTGGCTCCCTGCTTCTGCAAGAGTTGACTACAATCTAACTTGCATCTGCTGCAGTAGTGTTGGTGGCTCTGCCCCAGCCTATCTCTCTGATCTAGTTACCCATTTGCACACACCTCTTACGGTCTCTGTTCTTCTGATTCATGACTTCTTTGGCGGAACCGCTTCAAACATGAATCACATGGGGTCCAGTCCTTTTCTTTCTATGGTTCCCAGCTGTGGAACTTCCTCTTAATCAATATTAGTCATTCCACTTTTGTTACATTGTTCAAATCCAGTCTGAAAACTGTTTCCATCTCAACATTATGTGGATGTTTGCTTCCTTACAAATTTCAGTTCATGCATGTAATCAGGCAGATGGAAAGAAAAAGAGTGCAGCATGGGGAAGGATGGAGAAAGATCTAGCTGCGATTTTTGCCAGCGGGAACTGGATCATATGAAAATTGTAGCTGTTTGTCTGATATCCCGGTTTATTTTATCTCTACAGACAAAGGGCAGAATATAATGTGTTTCTGCTTTCATCTGCAAAAGGAATCTGCGTTTTGTTGCAAATCTGTTCATTTTCCTCCAGTTACCTGTCTTGAGGAAAAACAAATTTGGTTCGCAGATATAGGTTAGTGATGGAAATGGGGACTGTATGTAAGTTCTCTCCCCCCACACACACACTTTGATGACTGTGGTGTGTACTCTAACCTAGTTTGAGCACAGTGCGTAGAAATGATGGAAGAATGAAACTGACCAGCCATTAGTTATCGTCCTCAAGTTTGGGAGATAGAGTTTTCTCGATGGGTATGATGCCGAACAGTGCCATAGTTGTACTTCAGTTTTTCTGACTGTTTCATGAGGGACTTGGTTCCTCACTCAAAATGTTAAGCAACTTATCTTCTTTAGGCTTACCAGAATCCCTTCTTCAGAACGTCCAGGTGCCTGTCTTCTTCTTTATCTTGCCATTCTTCTTTTGAAGGCAGAATTGGAGAATGCTTCCATTGTGTGCACTTATTGCTATTCTGTGCTTTCTTAGGGATTCATTTCTGGTGCCTTCAGAACTCTCAATAGGAAAAGTTGGAAACTGATAAGAAAGAGAGATGTGAAATAAGAAAAAAAAAAAAACCCCAACAAAACCCTGTGAACTTCCAGTAACAGTTATCGGTCACTGAGTACTGGAACTAGCATATTTGATCACTGATGAATGTTGTTGCATATTGATCCCTGTAATTGTTTCACGTCCCTCGACGTGCAAGGCTGCAAGTTCATTGTAATCCCCTACACCACCACTCTTAAAGCCCTTCCCACTCTCCTGCATCACTACCTTCCCCTCCATCAAGTTCCTGTGTAAACCTAGAAAAGACTGGATGTTGTTTGATAGTGAGACAGGGTTCTAACATCGCTGATTGATTTCCAGTTTTCAGGGTGTTAAGAGGGTGGCCGTCATTAGACAGACTAGTTGTCAGATAAACTTTCAGTGTCTTTTCAGCACAGTGGACTATGGTGCATTTTTGATGGATGTGTGTCGGAATGGGTATGTGCAGTTTCTTCCTTTGAGACAGCAGCCTTCGTCCTTGAGTGTGTGTGTGTGTGTGTGTATGTGTGATTTCTATGCCTAGTCTTTTTTTCTCCCTGCTCTTGCTGGCTTCTTGTGGTGGTTTTCAAAGACTGTCTGGTGGAAATGGGGTTGTATTGAGCTGTGAAATGTTTGCACTTATCAATAGCCAACAACTTACCAGGTCAGCACAATTGTGTCTGTTGATAGTGTTGACTCAGCATGGATTTTTAAAGTACCAACAATCCTTGATCTCACATGTCTGTTTTGGGTTGTTCTCTCGGCATGGATTTTTAAAACAGCAATGATCTTTGATCTTACTCTTCTCATTTGGGGTGGTCCTTCATTCCCGTGATTTTGTATGTAAGATTATTATCTGCCAGGCTTATGTATGGATGACTACAGGGGAAAAAGAAAATAAAAGGAAAAAAAAACAATGTCCACCACATAGTCTTTGGAGATGCTCAGGTCTGATGATTTTCATCATGAAATAAGATTGAATTATTGAATTATTGAATGCAGAATTCTACGGTTTGGATAACAAGTGCTCAACTTTGGATGGAAACACTTCTTTGTATTCGTTGCCTAATTTAAACTGGCTTTTTGAAAAGAGGTTGGTAAATGAAAGAGCGGAAGACATTTTGATTGAAAGTCCACTGTTGCACCTGAATGCGATTATTGGATAAGGCTACAAAATGAATGTCTGTGACATTAAACTCGTTTCATGATGAAAATCAGGCATTTTCTGTCTGTTATTTTCGTCTCACCTGCTTGACGTTGACTGTTACCCCTTATTCTGTGCATGTATGTCAGGCTGTATTTTACTGCCAGTGTTACAGAAGACAGCTCGTTTGGTTAATGTCTGAACGCACAAGTCTTATAGTTTTATGTGGTCAGTTGGTGGGGATAACGACATCTGTCCATCTCTTTTACACTTTGGTCAATCTCTTTCTCTCTCTTTAAATTGAACAATTTTGTAGTGGGATAAAAACAACTGCGGGCTAACAATTCCTCTGTCATTACATTAATGACAGCAAAAATTATTTTTTTTAAAAAGGGGGTGACAGAAAGAAAATGAAAAATCAGGGAAATATATTATGAATTTAAGATGTAAACAAATTTAAGTACAGTTAATGATATTCAATCAGCCATTGCCAAATTGTTGTGTTCAGACATTTGTGCTGTGTTTTGCTAGGCTGGCTTTTTGTTTTTACACAAACACTGATAAGACAACAGGCATCTAGAAGTTTTTTTTTCAGAATTGCGACTTCAGCCTATCTTTGAATATGACGGTTAAAATATGAACTATTACCAGGATTAGAAATGATTTGAATGTACAATTCCTTCAAAAGTACACATAAACACACACATTACATAAACATGCACACACACACATACACACATACGTGCATGCATGCACACACACACACACACACACACACACACACGTCAAGGAAAAGAAGGGGGGGGGGGGGAATTGAACATTTGGAAATTACTTCAGCAAGTGCCATTTCATGAACTTGTTAAAGTAAATGTAGTACATTCCAGACCATTCGTGTTTCTGGTTCAGTGGACTTGTGGAGTGGACACTCCACTAGTCTGCAGAAAGCTTCTGCTAGTCTAGGAATACCAGGAATCTTGAATCCTGACTTGAATAGATTTTCACTGTTCATAAGATGTTCGACTGCAGCATTCAGCTTGTCTTATCAGTGTTACAAATATACCTGTAGTCAGAGGCTGCATATTCAGATTTTCCTTTACTGTAGAAGCTGCCACAGGAGAGTTGTTTATGTCAAGCTGTGTAATTCTTTGCCTCTTAATCAGGTGTTGGTTGTCGTATGCATGAAGTAGCTTCTAGTTTCTTTCTTTGCTTTTTTATATTGAAAAAATAATATATATTTTGTGTGTAATGAAATTCTAATCTTCTGTGTGTGAGTCTTTGGTAATCTGTCCGGCAAGGTGAATTATAACTTGAAAGATGTCCGTTTATGGACTGTCAGTATTATAATTGTGTAAAGGTTTGATTTCTGATAGTGTACTCAAATTTGGACTTCATTCACATGTGTTTTATCACTTGCACTTAATATTATATATTAATACCTGTGCTTTGATGTATTTGTTTTTCTGCAACAATTGTTACTTTTGTATGTTATATGTCCATTGTTGGAGAAACATAGCAAATTTGGACAGGTAATGTTATAATTATTTTGTTATAAGGAAGATGTAGATTATAAAGTATTAACTTGTGTTGTCCATGTTTGCTAGGTTATAAAGCATTCCTGTAACAAACAAAAAAAGCTGAGATAAAGTAACAGTATAGCCTTTTTTTTCCAGAATAACCGTGAGCTGTTCAAGTAACATTAATCTTATTGATTTGCTTGTTCTAATAAATTCTCTGTTTAATATTTGTAAAGATTTCGTCAAAACCAGCTGACCACTTTTTAAAGCAAATGTCAGTTATGAAATTGAAGGTACACTATTCACCATTTTTTTCCCCTATGCAATCACCATGCAGTTTTAATGTAAATTAAGTAGCACTGATGGTTAACAGAACAATATTGTATCCAGAGAGGTGTGTTAAGATTATTTGTCTTTATACTATTATTGTTGGAATGTCTGTTGCAAGTGCACAGTAATTTCTTTATTCAGTCTGCTTTTCCAATCATTTTCTATATCATGTAAATGAAGCATGGAGTAAGTGGCATGTTGGAATATCTACCAGAAAACTAAGAGAGAGACAGAGAGAGAGAGAGACAGAGACAGAGAGAGAGAGAGAGAGAGAGAGAGAGAGAACATAAACTTATTATCAGTTATTTAAACATAACTTTTCACTAAGTACATCAAGCTCTTTCAGACAACAACTTAGAAAAGCAAATGTAAAGATAGTTTGTTGCAAGCATTCATCTAATTCAGTCATGAAAAACACAAGAAACAATGATTTTTTGTAAGATACATTAAAACTAACGTCCTCTGTCACTTTGAAATCTTAAGACTTTATCACATTGAAATTATTTCAACTTATAATATTTAAAACGATCCTGGTTTTACCCTTTATATTAACCATGTAATTATTGTGCCTTAAAAAACAAAACAAAACAGGGTGCTTTAGCACAGCAAAAGAACAACAACTCCACCATGCTGCCTCTCAATGAAACAAGATTCCACCTTCTCATGACCGTTCTTCAAGAGCTGCTGCCATTCATGTACATATCCTTGTTGGAGACATGTCCCCAGTCATCAATCCAACCTGATGATGATCTGATTGTTGACTGTAAGTCTCTATGTGTGTGTGTGTTTGTGTGTGTGTGTGTGTGTGTGTGTGTGTGTGTGTGTGTGTGTGTGTGTGTATGTTCATGGTTATTGTTCATGTGTAATTTGCCCTGGGTAGAGAAACGAGGATAATGAACTGTGTGCATACATGTTGACTTTGAGACATATAGTTTTTGAGATATATATTTTTGTATGTATATGCATGCATGTAAGGATGTTTACACTCAAACATGTGTGCGTGGGCATGTACACACACACACACACACACACACACACACACACACACACACTCACACTCACACACACACACATTCACTCACTCATTCACTCACTCACTCGCTCACACACACACACACATACAACACACACACACACACACACACACTCTCTCTCTCTTTCTCTCTCTCTCTCTCTCTCACTCACTCACACACACACACACACACACACACACACACACACACACACACACACACACACACACACACAACACACACACACACACACACACACACACACACACCACTCTCTCTCTCTCTCTCACTCACACACACACACACACACACACACACACACACACACACACACACACACACACACACACACGCACATACATGCATATTCTGACACACACATGAACACACGCCGCACCACTAATCCACTGTCCCATGTCCATCGTGTTCAGTGTCAACGTTGCCCTCTACCACTAATCCACTGTTCCATTTCCATCGTGTTCAGTGTCAATGTTGCCCTCTACCACTAATCCAATGTCCCATGTCCATCGTGTTCAGTGTCAACGTTGCCCTCGGCCAGCAGTCGGCTTCTGGAGCTGCCTGTCATCGCAGGCGACCAAGAACGACTGACCTCACTGGTCCTTCATTTTGAGAACCACGTGCAGCAGGAGTGGTTCGAGCCCTGGGAACAGCTCAACTGGCTGATTAACAATTTGTAAGTCACGAATGAGGCTGAGTGCCTGAAGTTGTATAAAACCCTGTCTGATCGTCAGTGCATTTTCATGCCACCATTTTCACTGAGTTGTTACTGTGTGGCCTAACTACATTTTTTTTGTTCTATTGATGAGAAATACATAAGTTGACCAGAGTTATACCTCCTGAACTTTTCCCGAGGAGTGAGCTCCCTTAGAAGGTCTTGCCACGGACACTTCTTTGCGTTGTTATGCAGTTTTTCGAGCTGTTTCTGCAGGACAGGTAGTGCTTGCTTGGGACTCGTCAGCTTTTAGATGTCCAACCCATTCAGTTTGACCATCTTATTACTTGTGTCATCGAATCTGTTGGCAAAGCAGATTATCATGTACGATGATACTTGTGTTGATTTCATCTGATGTGAAAATTTTAGGCCAAACTTACCACCAGGTTCGGAATTGTTTCTCCATTGACAGGAACGGTGGATGACTTTTGCTTTTCAGCCAGTTCCACGAATTTACATGCTGAAATTACCATGGCCTCACAGAATATTTATGGGATTTGTTGATGAGGGTGTATAGGCAAGAACTTTGGGAGGGAAGGAGTGGGAATTGGGGAGGTGGGGGGTGGGGGGAAGTGTTTTTCCATGTTTGTTTGCATGGATGTCAGATGAATGGCTGGTATAAGTGGGTTTGATTATTTCTTTCAGTCTCGGAGCAAAGTTTACTGTCTTTGTTAGTTATGTACAGTTTACTCCTCCCCATTTTCAGGAACGATTTCCTGAACACTATCAGTGCATGTTCTGTCACCCTTCACTGTGCACTGGTACCACTGCAGTCACAGGGAAAACATTGCTTCAGGACACCTGATTTTTTAAGTTCTTATTCATTCAGTCTATGCTTTTATTTATTTGTTTTTTTGATATTTGTTTTATTTTCTTTCATTCGTTTATTTTGTTGTTGTAAACAGCTTCTCAATGCATTGATTGTATTTTTACACATTAATGTGAAGTAATCTTTCCCCTTTAGCCAGTCTCGCTAGCAAAATGCTAGTCTGGCCACAGCTTTAGGAAATTTGGCTTTTAAGCCTTGCCATAGAGGTTGGAGCAGAAGGGAGAAAGGGGGGGGGGATGTGTGTGTGTGTGCGTGTGTGTGTGTGTGTGTGTGTGTGTGTGAGATGGGCACATCTGCTTATGATCTTATAAAACAGCTCTCAATCTCTGGGAAGAAGAAGAAGACTAGTGTCTTAGAGGCACTAACACAAGCAGTGCAGAAGAGTTCCAGGTGGATTGGATGGAGGGGGAACAGAAGTAGATCTGACAAGGACCTGAATTTTCCAGCTGACAACAGGTGTGGACAGGTAGCTGAGTGACGAAGGTTTCCGTCACAAATCCACTTGACCTTGAGATGCTCAAACACCCTGGAGAGGCAGGTTCCCAGGCAGCAAAAAAAAAGAAAAAAGAAAAAAAAAAAGTATCCAAAAGTCATTTAAAGTCATGACCTGGATGTGACCTGGCCCCCTTAGATTGTGGGGAGTTAAAGTCAAAACATTTGATCAAAGGGAGTTCCTTACTGAAGACTGTCTGCTGTCCAGTGCTACTTTGTTTTCATCCTCCCATTGTGATTGTATTTTTATGTATCAAAATGAGGTAATCTGGTGACTGTATTTTTAATATGAAAATGAGGTAATCTGGTGATTATATTTTTTACATATCAAAATGAGGTAAACTGGTGATTGTATTTTTTACATATGAAAAAGAGATTAACTGGTGATTGTATTTTTACACATCAAAATGAGGTAATCTGGTGATTGTATTTTTACATATGAAAATGAGGTAATCTGGTGATTGTATTTTTACTTATCAGAATGAGGTAATCTGGTGATTGTATTTTTACATTAGATCCAAAATGAGGTAATCTGGTGATTGTATTTTTGCATATGAAAATGAGGTAATCTGGTGATTGTATTTTTACATATCAAAATGAGGTAATCTGGTGATTGTATTTTTACATATCAAAATCAGGTAATCTGGTGATTGTATTTTTACGTATCAAAATAAGGTAAACTGGTGATTGTATTTTTACATTATATCAAAATCAGGTAATCTGGTGATTGTATTTTTACATTATATCAAAATGAAGTAATCTTTCCCCTTTCCTTTGTCAGTGATTCGTGGATCCAGTTTATTGTTTTGACTTTGATTGTCTGTGAATGTGTCTAAATTGGCCTCCTGACCCTAGCCACCACAACCAAGTTGAATTTGTTTACTGTAACAGTTGATGCGTGTCATTATTAGACTTAACAAAAGTCGTTTCCATCATTCATATGGATGTTAGCTGTAACGTCTTAATCCTAGAGACTTTCGTAGTCACCAAAGTCTAATCTCTGATTCTTATTCATTATCCTGTGCTGGCACAAGTTTTGGCGTGAACATTGTTTCACCATTGTGTCATTGAAAACGCTGAGTTCAAAGCTTGACAAGAATTGGGTGCTTTCTTTTCAAATAAACCACTAGAAATGCTCTCTCAGTGTTCTGTTCATGCCATATGATGTAAAAAATGATGGGACGTGTGTATGGTACCCATGTTAGCTCATGCAGACATATTATTTTTTAGAAATTGCAGTGATTCTCTGTGCAGTGTGTATTGGCTCATTGACTGACTGCTGCATGCTTACACATAACATATGGCAGAGGAGCGTGTGTCCAGTTTCAATATGGCATGCTTCATGCGGCAAAGAAGTAGATATTGTATCTTGCCTGTTAGAAAGAGTATGGAAACAATCAGAGGTGGAAATAACAACCAGGTGTTGATCTTTGACTCTGTGCGCAGGATACCACGTTTGCTGGAGGTGATGATGGGGGTGGGGGTGTCTTTACCCCGAGTGGTGTCCGCCCTCTGCACCTATGTCAGCAGATTTTGCCGCATTTTTGGCAAGACTTTCACACAGAAAAAGGTAGGTGCCACCATCGCTGGCAGGTGTAATTGTAGTCATTCCTGACCTCTTCCAGGTAGGTCATTTCAGTCAGCGTCTGTTGATTTGTTTATTCATAAACATGAATATGCAGAAACTACTAAGCGGACTTAAGCGAAACTCTGTGGGAACATGGAATATGGCCCAAGGACGAACAATTGAATTGTGATGGGGATCTGGACCGAAGGGTGAAAATCTGTTTAGCAAGATGGCGCAACAACTAACTAACCAAAACACGGCTGAAATGTTATCTGGAGCGCATGAGTGAAACATGGTCCTTAGATACATAGTTGAAACGCTCTCCTTATGTAGAGCACATCGTTGAAACACACTGCTTGTGCGAGTCACATGACTGAAATGCGCTCCTCATGTGGGACACATGCTGAAATGCTCTTCTTGTATGGGATGAATGGCTGAAATGCTCCCCTTTCCTCCTTTCGTAAGACACATGCCTGAAACGCTCTCCATAGATGTCAAAATACACTCCCCATGTGGGACATGTCAAAATACACTCCCTATGTGGGACATGTGTTGAAATGCACTCCTTATGTGGAACACATGTTGAAGAGCTGTCCTTATATGGGACACATGTTGAAATGCTGTTCTTATGTGGGATACATGTCGAAATGCTCTCCTTATGTGGGATACATGTTGAAATACACTCCTTACGTGGATCACATGTTGAAGTGTTGTCCTAATGTGGGACACATGTTGAGATGCTCTCCTTATGTGGGACACATGTTGAGATGTTCTTATGTGGGACACATGTTGAAATGCTCTCCTTATGTGGGACACATGTTGAGATGCTCTCCTTATGTGGAACACATGTTGAAATGCTCTCCTTATGTGGAACACATGTTGAAGTGTTCGCCTAATGTGGGACACATGTTGAGATGCTCTCCTTATGTGGGACACATGTTGAGATGCTCTCCTTATGTGGGACACATGTTGAAATGCTCTCCTTATGTGGGACACATGTTGAGATGCTCTCCTTATGTGGAACACATGTTGAAGTGTTGGCCTAATGTGTGACACATGTTGAGATGCTCTCCTTATGTGGGACACATGTCGAGATGCTCTCCTTATGTGGGACACATGTTGAAGTGTTCGCCTAATGTGGGACACATGTTGAGATGCTCTCCTTATGTGGGACACATGTTGAAGTGTTCGCCTAATGTGGGACACATGTTGAGATGCTCTCCTTATGTGGGACACATGTTGAGATGCTGTCCTTATGTGGAACACATGTTGAAGTGTTGTCCTTATGTGGGACACATGTTGAAGTGTTCGCCTAATGTGGGACACATGTTGAGATGCTCTCCTTATGTGGGACACATGTTGAAGTGTTCGCCTAATGTGGGACACATGTTGAGATGTTCTCCTTATGTGGGACACATGTTGAAATGCTCTCCTTATGTGGAACACATGTTGAAATGTTTTCCTTATATGGGACACATGTTGAAATGCTCTCCTTATGTGGGACACATGTTGAAATACACTCCTTATGTGGGACACATGTTGAGATGCTCTCCTTATGTGGGACACATGTTGAGATGCTCTCCTTATGTGGGACACATGTTGAAGTGTTCGCCTAATGTGGGACACATGTTGAGATGCTCTCCTTATGTGGGACACATGTTGAAGTGTTTGCCTAATGTGGGACACGTGTTGAGATGCTCTCCTTATGTGGGACACATGTTGAGATGCTGTCCTTATGTGGAACACATGTTGAAGTGTTGTCCTTATGTGGGACACATGTTGAAGTGTTCGCCTAATGTGGGACACATGTTGAGATGCTCTCCTTATGTGGGACACATGTTGAAGTGTTCGCCTAATGTGGGACACATGTTGAGATGCTCTCCTTATGTGGGACACATGTTGAGATGCTGTCCTTATGTGGAACACATGTTGAAGTGTTGTCCTTATGTGGGACACATGTTGAAGTGTTCGCCTAATGTGGGACACATGTTGAGATGCTCTCCTTATGTGGGACACATGTTGAAGTGTTCGCCTAATGTGGGACACATGTTGAGATGCTCTCCTTATGTGGGACACATGTTGAAATGCTCTCCTTATGTGGAACACATGTTGAAATGTTCTCCTTATATGGGACACATGTTGAGATGCTCTCCTTATGTGGGACACATGTTGAAATACACTCCATATGTGGGACACATGTTGAAATACACTCCTTATGTGGAACACATATTGAGATGCTCTCCTTATGTGGGACACATGTTGAGATGCTCTCCTTATGTGGGACACATGTTGCAATGCTCTCCTTATGTGGGACACATGTTGAAATACACTCCTTATGTGGAACACATGTTGAGATGCTCTCCTTATGTGGGACATATGTTGAAATACACTCCATATGTGGGACACATGTTGAAATACACTCCATGTGTGGGACACATGTTGAAATACACTCCATATGTGGGACACATGTTGAAATACACTCCAGATGTGGGACACATGTTGAAATACACTCCATATGTGGGACACATGTCGAAATACACTCCATATGTGGGACACATGTTGGAAATGCACTCCATATGTGGGACACATGTTGAAATACACTCTATATGTGGGACACATGTTGAAATACACTCCATATGTGGGACACATGTTGAAATACACTTTCTATGTGGGACACATGTCGAAATACACT
>CM065725.1:42387996-42427996 GCA_033310375.1 Conus canariensis
GTGTTGGGACTTGCATGGTGTGAAACAGAAATACTTTACAGCAGACTCTATGAAAACCTTGTGCAGAGATATCTCACCTGATGTGATCTTTGAATTTCTGAAAGAGATCAGTATTTTTCAGCTGATCTAAGATTTTACAGAAGAAAGATTTTTAAGCGAAATTTCTGATGTGTTTTTAGAAGGTGTGTTTTAAAGGGTTGTGTGAATGATTAAAAAAAAATTTTAGCCCTGACATGGCCGTTCGCGGTCAGCTGGGCTATAAACAACATTACCTTAAGAGAACTATAACACACACACACACACACACACACGCCGGCTTACCCAGAACACACATTTTATAGTTCTCTTATAGTAAACACTTTACAAACATACATAATGTGTAGGATTATCTGTTTTTAACACTAATTTAGAAAACTTTTGAGACTTAAGTTTTTGCTTAATCCTTCGTTTTTCTTGATCAATAACATCATTTTCCCGCATACATTCATCAAATGCGAAATCAATTTCTGCAAAACTCTTCACATCTGGCCGCATTACCGATCACCTCTGGGTCTCACTTGAGACCCTATGGCGCCCTAGGGCCCCAAGTCAGACCCAGAGGGTCACGTATAACACGGCCAGATGTGAAGAGTTTTGAGGATATGCCTCTCATACTTGTTTGCCTGCTTTCTATTTGTCTAATTTGGGCAATCCCCTCACCCCCATTTTAGTGGTCCTTCCCATAGCCGCACCAGGGCGACCATTTTAGGTTTACGGGCGTTTATAGCCGCGCCAGTGACCATATTTTGGGTTTACGGGCGTTCATAGCCGCGCCAGTGACCCAATACGAAAGTGGGAAGGATCACTTGAGGGCAGGGAAGAGGGCAAATTTAGACTTTTCAATGCCATGACAACCAAGTATTTAAAACTACCGCAGGCATATCCTCAATGTTGTTATCTTCAAGATTTATATATACTGTACACAAACAAACGCTTTACAATTACATGGTGTCTACTTGCCTAGAGTAAAGTTGTTTTTTATTTTGTTAAAACAACACCAAAAGCTAAATAACAAAGTGTATCTTACATTACTTTTTAGCCACTACTTTTTAATAAATATTTGTTTTAAATGCTTTTAGATTTAAATGCAGATTTTAATACATAAAATTGGAAAAAAGATTATTTGGGGGTGGGGAATTTAGCCGCCTAAATTTATACAATGCCGCGTGACGGCTAACGCCTGCACTAAACGACGCCGGTGGGGAATTTAGCCGCCTAAATTTATACAATGCCGCGTGACGGCCTGCAGTAAACGACGCCCTTACTCCGTTATGTGTAACTCGACACGAACCAGCAAACAGTGCGACGCTTCGACTCGGCAATTATGCAGTTGGGTAAGCCGTGGCCAGACATGTCTGACCTAGAGTACTACATAAAGGCAGCAAACCCTTCAGAAGTGAAGAGGAGTTGTCTCCCCGGAAAAGAATGTAACAATTAATTGTGTTTTATCCTTTATGAAAAAAATCGTCATTAAGTCGTTCTAGGTTCTTATTCAAGTCGGCATCACGTTCTTATTCAAGTTCTTATTTAAGTTCTTAACAAGTTTTTATTCAAGTTCTTATTCAAGTCATCGTCAAGTTCTTAACAAGTTCTTATTCAAGTTTTTATTCAAGTTCTATTCAAGTTTTCATTCAAGTCGTCATTAAGTTCTTATCAAGTCGTCATTAAGTTCTTATCAAGTTGTCATCAAGTTCTTATCAAGTCGTCATGAAGTCGTCATCAAGTCGTTATCAAGTTCTTATTCAAGTCACTTATAATTATTTATTAAGTTCTTGAAATATTACTGCATATCAAATGGATCAAAATGAGATTTTGTTGTTGGCAGTTCTGGTATTCTTTTTTGTTCAGATTTTGTATTTAGTGGCTGTGATTTTTTGGGCTGCTTTGGTTTTTGCTGTCTTTCTTTATATGTTTTATAAACGTAATAACCACCCCCACCAACAGCAATGACGCCAAAAATGCCAACTCTTTTAATCCAAATAATCCATGATGATGTTGCGGGACTTGAAACAACTTGTTCTTGTTGTGGCTCTGGCACAACTGGTGTTTTTTCATTATGAGTTATATGTTGTAACTCTAATTTTCTTTTTTTGTTCCACTCTGCTAATTTTTTCCCTGCTTCAACGCGCCCAGGATTCTTTTCACGGGTCACTTTCTCCATCAACGTTTTCTGCTCGGTCATTTTTAAGAGAAATAAAATCTATATGATTAAACGTAATTAACCCCATAATTACTGGCGACAATAATGTTCCAAATCTGTAATATAGATCACATCCTAGAGACTCTAATGACTTTGTTAAAACTGGATCCTGCGTTAAATCATACATAAAATCTTGTTCAGAATCAATGGGCGCAAATCTACTAACGAGTTTAGTGTACAAACTAAGAACAGTTTGTCCGACACTTTTGACCATTCTTGACCCCAGTTGCGCTTCATACCTGTTGTGATACTTTACAATGTCTTGTGGCGACATCTGTTGAATCTGTTCTATGCTGAATTCATTTCCGAGGTACTGTTTTGTTTTTCCACACGCCGCCAAAGAATACAGCCTTTCCTTTTGGCGCATAATAGCTTGGTCATCAACTTGATTATTTGTAATCATAAGTTCAGGAAGTAAATCATCGCAGTTCATGTTTTATTAATAATAAATATTATTTTATTTTTAAAAAATGAGCACCGAAAAAACTGTTGCCAACCTCGTATACCATTCTGCTGTTATTGGAGGCCTAAGTGTAGGATACACAATGCTTGGTAAAAGCTTGTTAAGAATAAAACCAGCAGATCTTGGCAAGCTAGATTTTGAAGACTCAGCAAAGTTGATTGCTGTCATTACAGCTTCATTTGCCACGAAAGACTTTCTAGTTAAGCAAGGAATAATTCCAGAAAATATAAATATGTAAAAAAAATACATTTATAAAAATGGCTTCACTCGTAATGATGATAGGCGGCGCAGTGGTCAACGCGCTTGCTTTCAGCGGAAGTAATTACGCGTTTAGTAAACTACAAAATAACGATGAGAGAAAAAGACATAACAGAGCTATGGAGCAACTAGCCGCTGCACAAGACACCTATGAAAAGCAAAGAATGGAGCAGTTAGATTTTATTAACGACAGACTTAAACAACAGGGACATGCAGCTTACACATTTAAAGATGTTGACCAGGCAATAAAAGAATATTTTCTAGTAACAGGCAAACAAGTTGAAACATTGCCCCCACCAAAATTCAGCGACTTTTATCAACCATCAGAAAAACAAAAGATGCAAGAAATATTGTTTATTGTCTTTGGCATGACCGTTGTGTATTTTGTTGCACATAATATTGGCTGAATAAAAAATGAACAAGATCTATTATTCGCCAAAAGGATATTGGAAGGGAATCACAGCAATTAAAAAGCTAAGCCAAGCAGCAGGAGTCAGTGAACAAACAGCAAAAGAATGGTTATCTAAACAAGCGATTTGGCAAATTTATCTACCAGCGCCTAAAAAACTACAGAGACCACACTTTGTGAATATAACACCAAACGACACCCATCAAATGGACCTTCTATATTTACCCCATGATACGATTAGACGAAAAAGATTTAAGTACGCACTTACAGTCATTGATATAGCTTCAAGATACAAAGATGCGGAACCATTAACACAAAAGAGTGCTTCTGCTGTTGCTGTTGCTATACAGCTGATATACCAACGAGGACCCTTAACTTATCCTCGCATGATTCAAGTCGATGATGGAAAAGAATTTAAAGGCCAAGTGAATCAATTATTGTTAAAACATAGAGTTAGCATTAAAAGAGGCATTCCGGGAGTTCACAGATCACAGGCTTTGGTTGAAAACTTTAACAAACAGTTATCTGAAAGACTTTTCTCCTACCAGTATCACAGAGAGCTGATTGACAATTCTCGCAACACAGAATGGGTAAAAAGACTGCCCTCAGTTTTGCGCGCAATGAATAATGAAGAATTTAAAGGGCTAAAACCAGTACAAGCAATCAAAACCAAACGAATAAATGTTGCTATTGAAGACTCATCCAGTAAACTATTACCATTTGGTTTAAAAGTGAGATACCTTTATTCACCGGGAGAAGCGGAAGGGGACACTCGCATCAGGGCAACAGATCCAGTTTGGAGTGTTGATCCATATGAGATAAAAAAAATTGTGAAAATGAATCCGCCCGTGTATTATTTACGAGAAACTGACACAACAAAACGACCAGCCCCCCGAAGATCTTTTGTGAAGGAAGAACTGCAGATAATCCCACCAGACACAGTTCCAGTCGCTTAGTTAATTTAGGCAAATACATTTGAGTTTAAAATGGAAGCTCAAAAGAAAAAAGAGTTTTCAAAATTAATACGTCAATTATCTGCTTATAATATTATTATCAAAAAAATATTTAAGAACATTGACAATCTTATGCTAAAACAGCCAGACAATCGCTTACTACCCCAATCCCTAGATTCTGATATTTTGATATGGAAAAATCAAAATCTTGAAATGATAAAAAAAATTGAAGCACATTTAGCAGTAATGAATGAGAATAATAATGATTTGGCTATACTGGATAATGATATAGTTGAGCTTCTGATAACACTTGACCAAACAGAAACTCCATGAAGACATATGATTATACTATTCTCCAGTGCCCAATTGCATGTGAATACTCTGGATTAACAAATACTCTTTTTGTGTTAGTTCTATCAAGAGACCGTTTTGTTACAACTGTTGTGTTAATCTCATGCAGATTAGATCGTAGTTTGTAATTGTCATGATGAAAAGTCTTTTTATTGAACAATGCTTCTTTGTAGTTGTCATGTGATATGTTTGACTGCACAACACTGCGAGATATTCCCTTTGCTTTTTTAATAGTGCCTGTTTGACAAGCAAGACTGTACATTTTTGACCTTAAACCAATAAACTCCTTGATCACACCTCCAGATAATTCATCCTTCATCTTACCTAAAACCTTCTTATTAATAACTGAATGCAAAGGTGAATCTTTAGGGTAATCAGATGTGTCGTACCATCCAGCATGCTCTTTTGCTACTTCTAATTCCATGTCTTTGTAAAAATCTTCAGTAGGGATGTCGATTACAAAGGAATCTGTATCTGTGTACAGAACTCTGGACTCTGGATACAAGGGTTTAAAGTAGTCGTAAAGAAATTCTAACATCAAAAGCTTCGACAGCTCTAAAACAGTAAACCCAATAAAAACAGGTTTGTCCAATTTGACTTTCTTTTTTTTCATCATTATACCAAAAAGCTGATCATGAAATCTTCTGAAGTCTTGATAATTTGGTTTTGATGTCAACTTAATTGCATCGTTTTCTCTAGTGACCAATCTGACATCTTTACGCTTGTGCGGATTTTCCATAGTCTTTCCAAAACAGCTGTTGTTCATCAACTTGAAAAAGTCTTTTTCTGAAGCATCTGCGGATTTAGTTCTGAGATCAGTGTTCTTCATGATGTATGGTTTCATGAACTGTTCTTGATCAAATGCAATTATACGATGAACTGCTGTTAACTTTAAACCATGTCTTAAATAAAATTGGAGAAGTCTGTAATGACAGACATAATTTTTTTTTGTCACGAAGATTAGGCACAAGTTTAGGCGGTTCTGTCATTGACACCTTTAGGGTTTCTGCCGCTAATGGATAGTCATTATGGTAATCATGAAGTTCATGAGGATATTCTAAATCAACTTCAAGAATAAAGCCTTGCGGTTGATCAGCTTCTAGACTCTGAAGCCATTTTAAAAACTTTTGAATGTCTTTTACACCACCTGTGTACATTTTAAAGTTACGTAATGGAAGTGGTTGACTCATAGCCCAACCATACAGATTGTTTGCATCTAAATACATAAGATAGTTAGAAGTTTTACTTGGATCATAGTTGTCTAGGTATTTGTTGTTTGCTTTACAGTAATGGTGAGACGCCATACTAATTCCGCCACGCAATCCGTTTTCAATCATCTGAAGCATTGGTAGGTCAGACAACAGGTCAATCTGTACACCAGTAAATTTTAAGAATGCGTCCCAACTCATCCCAGGCGCAGAAATATAATGCGCAGGATCTAGACTATAATGTTTCATGCAGGTCTTTCTGTAATTTTCAAAGATATCCGCCAACAAACAGGTATCCGCCATTAAATAGGAATCATGATAGTCTCCCATTGTTTTACACTCTAATTTCTGCCACGCTTCTTGAGCATGCTGGTAATCGCAGTCGCTAATGTCTTTTCCTCTAAGACTAGAAAAGAACGCACCTTTAGGCGGAAGGGCTGGCTCTTCAAACCTTTCCCAACTGTTCATGTACTCATAAGGATAAACGCCCTTTCTAACGAGCGTTGGGTCAAAATATTCTTCCGTTATTGGGCAGGACTTTAAGGACATAGCCAGTGACTCTAAACTCCCCATCAGGTGTTGCATAGAGTCATAAAAAGATAAATTATTTAAAGTGAAACACATGTACTTTTCTGATGACTGCGCAATGCATGATACCCTGAAATCGCTAGTTACTGCTTGCAATATAAGATGAGAGTCGTAACCTCGCAAGTTATGAAAGAATATAGGAAGCCTCCAAGTCCTAGGATCAAACTTTAGTTGAAGATTGCAATTGTTATGTGCTGCTCCTCTGAATTCCCCGCTAATGTGATCATGGTCTCTTACTGTTGGATTTAAACTTTTAGGTGTTAGCTCTAAACCACAAATCCAACAGTGAGTGGCTGAGTCATAGCGATCTTGATCTTCAGGGGTCATCTTAAGATCGGATAGGACTAGATTATTAGAACAGACATTACGAACTTCTTGCATGCGTTTTAAGAAATGTTTTGCTGCATGTGGTCCTCTGTATAATTCTGGCTTTGAATGTTCACCATCTGACCTAACAACAATAAAAGCATATGAACAAATCTGGTGGTTATTCATTATAACTGTTTTTGGTAAATGTTTTGGAGCTGGCCCCTCATAAGGAACAATAAGCGACTCGAAGTCTGCGTAAACAACATATGGAGACCTCTGGAGTCGTTTGTAATTCTTAAAACAAACCTTACTGCCTTCTCGCGGCGTAATTAGTTCTGTATTACAGTCAACTGGGCTGATACAATGTTTTACATGTTCACTCGCTGCTTGAACAGACGGAATTCTCGTTAAACATTTTCTACAGAATTCTTGTTTGCCACGATTTTTTGTAGTATGCACCAACAGTCTACTCATTGTGCGTATTAGCGTGTAATGCAATCCTGAATGGCTGTGCATCAGGAGTAAGTCTACATGGTGTTTGGTTGGTTCGCCTATTGTTGGACTGTTCTTTGATACTCTAATTGGCAGAAGGTTGGTTTCTTCAGACCATGTGTATACGTTAACAGTTATTGGGGGATTCTGTTCTTCAAACTGATCAATTTTGTCTACACCTATAGGAAAGGTGAGTCCATCAAAGTTAAGATCATTGACCCAAGGTTGATAGTTAGATACTCTCTCTGCATTTTTAGCAACGCGATGCAGCTTCGCAAGAACGCACCACATAAAACATTTGTTGTCTGAATTCTTTATGTTCAGAACTGCTCTTTTTGCAACTGATGTTGGAGGCAGTGGAATGTAAGACTTGCCTACAATTGGCTCATACTTAGCCTGTCTTAATCTGATGTCTAGGACTTCACCCTCTGACCAACCAGAGCCTCTCATTTTAGCTGCTTCAGAGGCTTCATTAAACTGTGTAAGAAGTTGATCTGCCCAACCGGGTGTTAAGTCATTATAAGAAAGAATAGTCTGCTGTTTAGTTGAGACCCAGACTTCTAGATTTTCTTCATTTATTGTTATATAGTCGATTAAAACAACTAACCTTACTTTAACTGGAGGGTTTATTGTTAGTTTACTTGGAACTTGAGAAATAGCATGTACAACGCTTGCCTGTACGTTTGTTGGATCAATAACTTCTAAAACGACCTCATTTAAAGCTTTTGACAAACGCTCTTCCTCTTCCATTGCATTTAACCAAGAGTCAAAACTGTCATATATCTTATCCATGTTGAGCTTCTTTTCTAACTCAAAATATTTATTTAAATTAATTAATCAATATCAGAGGTCTTTTTGTGCTTAGACTCATAAACTAAAGTATAAACGCCCTTTGGTGTTGTTAATGTGATCTGTTTAGAACAGAGTTTAATGTCTCGTTTACTTTTTTTAAACATTCCTTTTTTATCTGGTCGGTGTCTGGTTGTTGAGAAAAAGTTGCCCTTGCCTTTCTTTGAAGATCAAACTTTTGTCTTTTGTAGTCCTCAAAATCAGCCTGTAGGCGACTAAATTCTTCATCCGTGATGTTTGAGTCAACTAGTGCTTTATCAATTATCAGTTTGAAGGAACTAAGTTTAGCTGTTATTAGTTGAACCATAGCTGTGTGCTTTTGGAGTTTAGCTTTTATTTTTTTGCTGACAGCACTTACAGCCAATGAACACAGGCCAAGAGTTAAAGACAAACCACCTAGAGGTAAAGCTGCCGGCGCACCTACGCCTGTTGCTAAGAGACCTACACTTGTTCCTGCTGATAGAGCACTAGTGATCGATGCTCCAGTATTAACATATGTAACAGCATTAAAGGCAGCAGAATACCTTCGTTTGGTTTTACTGTATTTTGAAAGGTCCTGCTCTAGTTTTTGTTGCATTTGTGTAATGTTTGTTAATCTGAAAGTTTTTATGTCTACAGCAACAGAGTTGCCTACTATCTCTTCTTTGGGCACTTTTGGATAAACCTGAACAGACATGCTTTTTTTTAAAAATAAAAATAATTTAGTATTGGATATCTTTTAATCTGTTATCTTGAATATTCAGCTGCGCATCATATATTAAAAACAAATGTACATTAAGTGGTTTATCACTCTCTTTTTCTTTATCAATTTGAATGTTTATTACGTCTTTAACTGTTCTCCCACTCCCATGCAACTGATTATCCTCTGTGGACCTTAGGTCAATCCATAAACCGTATTTCGTTGTTAAATATTCATCAAGTCTAACATTATGAAGATGTAGATCTTTGGACACAAGATCTGCTGTTGGACTTCTATGCCTCCCGCCTCCAAAATATTTTCTTATTTCGTCAAAATGCTGATAAGGTTTAAGCCCACTACTGTAGATTTGGTTAGGACTGCCCTCAATTGAACATTGTACTTTCGTTATTTTAGGATTAACAAACTTTTCAGTTTGTCTTTCGTATGGTTTTTCATCTTCACACAGCAATAAAATACCTTTAAGCGATCTTGCTGAGGCGCTAAAACTAAAATTCCATATTGTGTCTGCCTTGTTTTTAGTATATTTAGAATGATGAATTACTCTTTCGTAATATATTGCTAATTTTGACTGATACTGTTGTTCGATCAACCTTGCTAAGTTAGGATCGTTAATAGTATCAAACTCCAACAAGATGTCAGAAATGCTGTACTTTGCATCTTTGACTGTAGATTTAATAACGCGATTGTATTCATTAAAAGTTAGTTCATATGTCAATCTGTCTTTTAATGCTCCTTGAAAGTATGGTGCATGCGCGCTTAATAACTCAAAATCCAAGGGTATGGAAAAGCGATTTCCATACGCAAAATTTACAGCTTCGGGCTTGTTGCCAGATGCAGCATCATCAGCATCTATCTGTGTTTTAGTGCTTCATCACTTTCGATTCCTTGAAACGCGAGGTCAGCCCTTTCATTCGCGGTTAGCCATAGATCACAATAGATTAAAAATATGTCTGCATTGTGTAAAGAAAATATTTCTTGCCCCTCAAGTTTTATAGAAATTTTCTTAACGATTGCCCGCCCCAGATTCTGAACTACTGTCCTGTTTGCGTCTGTTGCTGATTCGAGTTCTATTTTGAAAGTAAGTCGTGCAGAGCCTGGTACAATCATTTCATCTGCTCCTAGGTCTGGAAATTTGACAGTAAGAATCTGATCTGAATCAATAGTAGATGGATTATTTGGAACAATAATATTCTGTTTATTTCCCTTCACGCCAAAGGGCTCTTTCAGTCTTCTATGCGGGTCAAGAATTGAGCCATATGCTTGTGACATTTTTTTTTATAAAACAAAATAAAAAGTTAATTATTTTTAAAACATGGCAGGCATTGAAGATTATGATGTTTTTGATCCTGGAGACGACATGAGTGAAATGACTCCTTTGACACATCCATTACAATCATTGCGGCGTGAATTAACAGAAAGTAAGGTCAAATCATTTTATCAAAGTTTAGGCCAAGAACCTCCCGAATTTATAGACCCTAATGATTTTGAAACAAAAGATGACCATTTGTTTGTGAGAAACGACGAAGGACAACTTGTTCAGCTTACAACTAAACCAGACTCATCAAAGTTTTTAAAAAGAGTACAATTAGACAAAGGCTCAGTGTGAGCGAACAAAATCGCCTTGGCATTACTAAACCAAAATTAGATAGGGAAGCAGTTGCTAAACTTCAAAACACACTACAAGAACTCCCAACAGATAACCAAATACAAAACATGGAACTTAAAGATTTAAGCCCAACAGCAAACAAAATAATAGAAGCAGAAACCAGTTTTTCAGAAGAAACAGTATTAAAAACTATGCACGATCCGCCGCTACCTATGAGAGAAATAACGGCCCTTGATCATGCTTTGAGAAGCATCAGAGGCGAATTAACAAACAATTTAGCAAAACTGGGTGAACTAGATGAGCATATAAAAAGAGAAAAAGAAAAACTAGTTGAGGCTGATGACCACAACTTAGGCCATGATGTTAAAGAAAAATAACACAAAGACTAAAAGATCTTGAACAAGAGAGATCAGCAAGACTAGAAGTGTTGTCTAATAACCGAGAACAATTACGAACTCAAGCGAACAGAATAAGAGAAACCATCAACAGAATTTTGTATGAAGACACGACGCTAGCAGAACGAATAAGAACACTGTTTAGAGAGCAAGGTGTCACATTAGCAAGTGTTATAACAGCCTTAGGATTTGCAATAAGTACACTGGTGATGGCTATTACAGGCGGCGGTGGTGGGGGAGCAGTGCCACCAGGACCATCACCACCATCAGATAAATCATGGGTAAAAAAACAACTTGATCATCTTGCAAGTTTATTAAAAAAATTAGCCAGTAAAGCAATAGATTCTTTGCCTGGTATAATAGGGAGTGTTGTTAGCTGGCTTTTGTCTGCCGCAAGTAAAGTAGTTGGCTTTATGGCTGAGCACTTATGGACATTAGTTGTCTTAATAGTTGGGTTACTTTATAGTAAGATAAAGACCAAGTAATCCTAGGGCAGTTAATCCAATAACAAGTGCTGTCTTTTCATATTCATGGTCATTATTTCTTGGGACCACAGGGATTGGATGGGGTTTTGAGGGGGGTTTGGGGGGCTCGGGGATTGGTGGGACTTCTTTTTTTATTGCTATTGCTGGCTTAGAATTTATGTCGTTTTTTTCCGACCTTCTCTTCATTGCCAGCCACAAGGATTTCATTATTATAGTTTATTATTGTTCCTATCTGAAGTCTGAGGTCAGAAGGCAGCATGTATAAACCAGTGCCAACGGCGAAGTCTACTTTCGATCTTGCGTATTGTAAAACATTTTGGTACCTTTTAATACTTGAAGGCAAATCAACTGCAGAATTAATAGAATCCTCTAAATTTGCTAAATACTGTTTTTGGGCGTCAAAGCCAGTAGAAGGATCAATTATGTTTGATCTCGTTTGTGCTTGCGAACCTAGCAAACACCAAACATAAGTACGAATAGAGTCGTTTATTCGTTCTATTCCCGCTTTTGTTAGGCCCTTAGAAACGTCCAAAATAAATGTTGTCCATGCTGTTTTATGCTCTTGCTCTGTGGACCCGAGGTGAACAGTTGTGCCTGAAGAGAAAGATGTGTAAGGAGGATTCCAGTCATAGTTATACTTTCTGTGCACGCCCCAAAAATAAAGGGTGCCTAAACCATGATTAAGATCCAACTTTTGTCTAAAGTCTGTCTTTGGGTCAATATCAAATTCGTTACAGATCCTTTCAAAAGCCTTGTAATCTATTCTGTTGCTGAATGGATTAAACGTTTTGTCATTTGGTAATGGCGCTTGCAGTTCAGATAAAATACGTCTGAAGGTGTAATAAAAATGAAATCTATACACTGACCTCACCAAAGGATCAGGATGATTTAAATGATCAGTATACGACACTCCACATCCAGTTGATGCACAAAACACAGCAAAGTTTAACTGGTTCTGATAAAACTGCATCGGATGACTAAACCACACTTTCGGGATGTAGTCGTTTTTAATAGGAGGGTTAAGATATCTGTTCAATGGAGTACTAACCTTTACTTGAAAGGCGTCAGTCTGAGTCACAGAAATGTCGAGGGTATCAGTTGTTATATCTTTAGGACTGTAGTGCGGTCCAACAGAATATTTTGCATTAGTATATTTGAATGCACTCATTTTTAAATTTGTTTTAAAAATGTTTGTAACAATAACAACTCAAGACAGTCCTTCGTTTTTAGAATATGCTATTGATAATAACTGCGGAACCCAAAGGGTCGCACTCCATGAAATTTTTTACAAAGTCGTATGGTTTAATATAACTGAATCCAAGGAGAATAATAAGATTCTAAAAGTTGACAAAAGAGGAGACGAAGTTAGCCAGTTAACCATACCTGATGGTTATTACGGGTTTTGCTCGCTGAAAGAAGCAATGAGTAACTTCAACATTACTCTCAAACTTAACAATGCAAATTTGAAAATAATGTTATCATTCAAACCTGAAGAAGAAGTAGTAGGTTACTATTTTGATGGAGAGCTAGCTAAAATGTTAGGCTTTGCAACTGACAATCATAGATTTATAGTTACATCAGACGAAACTACTTATGAGGGAGAATATCCGCTCGATCTTGCATTACATTCATTACTCTATGTTCATTTGGACGAGCTGAGCACTGATGAAAACTTATATGATGGAAGGCCCTCAACTGTTTTAAGAGCTCTTCCATCAGGGAAAGCTGCATATTGCGATTATGAAATTATACAATTCCCTACTTTACAGTTTAAAAGATTAGCTTGTGGGAGGGTCAGATCATTTAATATAAAGATCACAGATAAAACAGGGAAAGTCGTGAAATGTGATAACCTGCACATTGTTTTAGAAATAAAATAATAAGGTGTACTAAAAATAATGTCTCGTGGGCCAGAAGAATCGGGAGTTACATTAGCGCCTGAGAGGTGTGTAACTTTAGAATTAAAAGACCTTGCAGACGTTGAGGACTTTGAACAAAACGGTGAGATAGGCACTTTGTATGGTTTTGAGTACACTAAAGATGGTTATTATAAACGCAAAGAGGTTAGCGACAGCAAAAGGTTTCCTAAACTAGAACAACTACGCAATGTAGAAGCAAATAATGCGGGTCAGTATGAATATAAAATAGTTCGAAAAACTGACAACAAATGGCACTTAGAACCATATTTAGAATGGGACATAAAATTTGAATTCTTAAGCCCATTTACATTTTTTGACCGTCAAAAAAGTTTCAGAAAAGCATTGAACTCTGGCCCTTTACATGTAAGTCTTATGCCAGAGGACAACAGTCAGAAAGAGATCGAAATAAAGCCGTTTGGGGACAAACAGTACATCCTCCACAGAAGAGAATCGGTTTTAAAGAAAGCTTCTACAAAATTACAGTTCATTCCACGCACAAAATTAGGAGACACGTTCACAATGATATTTAAAATTTCTGTCTTAAAAGATGAGGCGAGAAATGGAGCTCTGGGCGTCAGTGACAATCTTATGAAAGGAATTCTTATTAGCTGGCAAAACTTAGACGTTGACAAACTTAAAGTTACTGTCGTTGTTCTTTACAATGGCGAGGATATTAAGGTCATGACAACAAGCAACAAAATTGATATTAGTCTAAATAGAAACGATCTTACAGAACTGAACTGGATTAATCTTACACATTTGGGCCTTATAGGGTTTTATTATACTGAACAAGTTTTGACAGAGAGTATGATAAAAACAATAACTGGATTAGATTAAATTCTGTTTTAAAACTATGGAGCAGACAACTTTGGTGTCAATGCCGATGTTAAACTTTATGACAAAAACCCCTCATTGTTCATTGATTTGTGGACAGACTGGTTGTGGAAAAACAATATTTGTCCTCAACCTGTTACAAACAGTTTATAGTTATAATTTTGATCATATTGTAATTTTCTGTCCAACACTCAAATGGAACAAAGCATATCACGACAGAAGGTTTATATGGATGGATGATGAAATCTATTTGATTGATCCCAGCAATAAACTGAGTGAGTGTTTAGAACACTTTTATAGACAGTTTGAAGGAACGCAGACACTATTTATTATTGATGACTGTTCGGCAGAAAGAGACATAGTTAAAAAAAGAAACACTTTGTCAAAACTGGCTTTCAGTGGAAGACATGCTGGGATAAGTGTGTGGATTTTATGTCAGAAATATAACTCAGTTTTAAAAGACTTTAGAGAACAATTAAAGACCGTGGTTTTATTTCACATGAAAGATAGAGACGCATTTGATGAATGTATGCGTGAAAATGATGTTATTGAAAACGATCAAGAAAAACGAAGGATTAAGCAAAAACTAAAGTCTCAAAAGTTTTCTAAATTAGTATTAAAAACAGATAATCCTACACATTATGTATGTTTGTAAAGTGTTTTTTTTTATAAGAGAACTATAAAATGTGCTTTCTGGGTAATCCGGTGGAGCAGCAGCGAAACCGGCTCCAGCCGGTTGGAGCTGGGCGGAGCCGGATGAGCCAGAAAGCACATTTTATAGTTCTCTCCTTACCTTACCCCATTGAATCTTACAGGTGCTGGACAGAGTGTACATGCAGGTTCAGGCGTTTTTTGATGACCCCATGTATCGGGAGCACCACGCCGTGCATGTGGAACTCATTCGCACTCTGGCACGCTGCGGCCCTAACGCCGAGCCCAAGTTTCAGGATGAATGTGAGTACCGTTTTGGATTGTGAAGTCTTGTATTTGTGCTGTTCGTTTTGCAACTTATGTATGAGCGTGATGTGTGTGTACTGACTCTTCCCATGCATGTGTGTGTGTGTGTGTGTGTGTGTGTGTGTGTGTGTGTGTGTGTGTGTGCTTGTGTGATGCATGTGCATGCGTGCTTGTGTGATGCATGTGCATGCCTGCATGTGTGTGTATGTGTGTGTGTGTGTGTGTGTGTGTGTGCGTGTGCGAGATCTTTTTCGGTGAAGTTCTTTCTAACATATTGTTGATTTGCGCTTTGTGTGTTTTTGTGCATGTCTCTCTCTCTCTGTGCTTGTATGTGTATATGCGTGTCTGTCTGTTGTGTGCTACGTCTCGTTTTGATGAATTTCCTTACTGATGTGCTGGTTGTTTGCACTGGGTGTGTGTGTGTGTGTGTGTGTGTGTGTGTGTGTGTGTGTGTGTGTGTGTGTGTGTGTGTGTGTGCGTGTATGTGTGCATGTGTGTGGCAAGAGTACACGTGTGTATGTTAATATGTGGTGTGGTGTGTGTGTGTGTGTGTGTGTGTGTGTGTGTGTGTGTGTGTGTGTTTGTTGTGTGTGTGTGTGAGAGAGAGAGAGAGAGAGAGAGAGAGAGAGAGAGAATCTGTGTTGGCTTTACTTTGGCTCTATACAGCTATCAGCTTTCCCTGCTTTTTGTCTGTCAGTTTTCCTCTCGCAGACAATTTATAGCCTCCCAGAGTTGTAGAAACAGTATTTTGACAGGGAGAAGGAGAGAGGAGAGGAGAGGAAGAGAGAGCCATTTTGTTAATGGGAGAATGTAATATACTGATTGGGTTTGGTGTCTGCTGCAGCATGTTTTTTTTCCCCACCTATGGACAAGTGTTTGTCTTCTGAAGTCCTGATGCTAGGGGCCATATATTTTAAGCTCCCCTCTCTTCCCTCTTCATCTCCCCACCCCAACCCACTTTCTTCCCTCCTCTCCTGTCTTCTTCCCAGTCCATCCTTTATCAAAACGTTTTCTGTCAACATCTTTACCCTCAAGGTGACAAATCTGGAAGCAAGTGTGACCGAAGAATCCAAGATTTTCTACGTGCTGGCCTGCCATTCAATTGTAGCGTGACCCATGAACACAGTGGGAAGAGTTGACGAGGTAAAAGGACGTAGATGCCTGTCTAGGAATAAGAAGAAAGTTTTTTTTTTTTAGTTGGAAGTTGAGAGACACAGTCCATCTTAGGAATGAATCAGAAAATGCTCCACTGCCCAAATAAAGAGTTTTCAACACCCCCCCTCCCCTCCCTCCCAGCCTGCTCGTCAAGTACATAGATTTACCCTTCCTCCTGCTTCCCCTCACCACCTTTCTCCTGTCCCCTTAACCGCTTCTGTATCATCTGTGTGCCTTTTCATCCTGTATCATCTGTGTGCCTTTTCATCCTGTATCATCTGTGTGCCTTTTCATCCTGTATCATCTGTGTGCCTTTTCATCCTGTATGATCTGTGTGCCTTTTCATCCTGTATCATCTGTGTGCCTTTTCATCCTGTATCATCTGTGTGCCTTTTCATCCTGTATGATCTGTGTGCCTTTTCATCCTGTATGATCTGTGTGCCTTTTCATCCTGTATCATCTGTGTGCCTTTTCATCCTGTATGATCTGTGTGCCTTTCATCCTGTATCATCTGTGTGCCTTTTCATCCTGTATGATCTGTGTGCCTTTTCATCCTGTATGATCTGTGTGCCTTTTCATCCTGTATGATCTGTGTGCCTTTTCATCCTGTATGATCTGTGTGCCTTTTCATCCTGTATCATCTGTGTGCCTTTTCATCCTGTATGATCTGTGTGCCTTTTCATCCTGTATGATCTGTGTGCCTTTTCATCCTGTATCATCTGTGTGCCTTTTCATCCTGTATGATCTGTGTGCCTTTTCATCCTGTATGATCTGTGTGCCTTTTCATCCTGTATCATCTGTGTGCCTTTTCATCCTGTATGATCTGTGTGCCTTTTCATCCTGTATGATCTGTGTGCCTTTTCATCCTGTATCATCTGTGTGCCTTTTCATCCTGTATGATCTGTGTGCCTTTTCATCCTGTATCATCTGTGTGCCTTTTCATCCTGTATCATCTGTGTGCCTTTTCATCCTGTATCATCTGTGTGCCTTTTCATCCTTTCTGTTCCATATCATATTCACCCCTATCCTGATCCCTTTCCACTCCTGACGAAAAAAAACAACAACCCTGGTCTGTACTACCTTTGAAAAACGGAATTGATGATTTGACTTTAAAACCACAAAACAATGGGAAGCAAAAGAATTACCTTGTGGAAATTAACCAAAGTAACAGAAGGCGTTTTAAAATGAGATGACTGGGGGCAGAAAATGAAACAAAATTTAAAACGAAACAGTACAGTTTCTGCCAGACGATGCAGACAAACAGATTACAGGACAAAACGCGATGCATTTCGACCTCTTGGGTCTTCTTCAGGCAAAAAACGAGCAACATTTAGGACAGTGAGAACGAAGAACGAGCAACCACTTATCTTCTCATGTTTGGCACAAAATGGGCGCTGGATGCCTGAAGAAGAACCAAGAGGTCGAAAAGCGTTGTGTTTGTCCTGTAATCTGTTTCTCTGTATCGTCTGGCGGAACTAATACTGTTTCTTTTCAAATTAACAGAAGCCTGTTTAATCAGACAGATCAGATGTCCCCCAAGAAAGAGAACAGCGATATCAGTTGTCTGTGAACCATCAGATTTGGATAACAATTCTGTCTGTCTGTCTGAGTCTCTGTCTGTGTCTCTGTCTCTCTCCCTCTCTCTCTCTCTCTCTCTCTCTCTCTCTGCCCCTCCTGCCTCTCTTTTTCTCTCCCCATTAGAAGTGATTACTTTTAAATTAAGTTTTGCTTTTTCTGGAGGTGGATGATAGAATAATATGCTCAAAAATCTAAAATGTGTATTAAGATTCAAATGAATTCGGATTTAGTTTTCATGGTTATTAAACTAATAAAGGACAAATTAATAGAGGGTCATATTCGTCTTGGTGCGTTTACAATCACAGAGAAAAGCAAGGGAAAATGAAATTCAAGAATGAACAGAATTTTCAAGAAATCACATAGAATTACATGCATATTGACTTAAACCCTCACACGTGTATCATGGACTGCAAAAGCTAATAGTTGTCTCATAGACATGTACACACATGCACTCACACTCCTACGTATTGGGCAGTTACACACAGTCTGAAAAAGGGATCATAGCAAGGTAGCTTACAGGTTAAAACAGTTATTGGGCAGGTGAAGGTTCGAGTGTGTTTTTGAAGAAAGCTTTAGAGTGCATTTTTTAAGGAAGCAGCATTTTCTACGTGACGTTAATCACGGGCACCGAATGCCAGACAGTTGGTGTACAGCAGGAAAAGAAGTGAGAGCCAACAGCTTTAGTTTTTGTTGGAGGTGCAGACAGAATATGAGTGTGTCCATACACGATATGAGCTGCATGAATGGAGTATAGACATTCAGATATCAGAAAGAAAAGGTCAGAGGAAAAGTAATGGCATGAAACAAAAAAATTGTATGATTATGGGATGTAGGTGAAGAAGAGGTGAGACATGATCCTGCTTCCTTGTGTTCAGTAATCTGAATCTGAATCTCTTTCTCTCTCTGTCCCTTTCTCTCTCTCTCTGTGTCTCCTTCCCACCCCATTCTTCTCTCCTTCTCTTCCCTCTTTCTACTTCAATTCTAGCTTGTCCAGTCAGTGATAAGGAAGTCATTGTCTTTGGCACTTATTGTTCTCTCTCTTTTTGTCTTTGTTTCTCTCTTTTCTTATTCTCTCTCTCTGTTTCTGTCTCAGTTTTCTGCCTCTGTCTTTTTGTCTCCCTCTGTCTGTCCGTCTGTCTGTCTGTCTGTCTTTGTCACTCCCCCCCCCCCCCCCCCCCACACACACACACACACACTCCCTGTATGTCTGTCTGCGTCTCTATCTTTCGCTTCGTAGTTTGACTCTTTGATATCTTTTAATGCCTCTTGTTTGTCTGTGCGTCTCTTTTCTCCAGACAATATTATTGATAGGCTTTTCAGTATTTCTCAAGGGAAAATGCTGTGTATATCAGATGTGTGGTGTGTGTGTGTGTGTGTGTGTGTGTGTGTGTGTGTGTGTGTGTGTGTGTGTGCGTGCGTGCGTGCGCGTGCGTGCATGTGTGTGCGTGCGTGTTATGGGAATTGTCTACCTTTGAACAAAAAGCCACGCTTTGTTGCACTTGCTATCCAGTGGGTTCAGACAGCAATGCTGAAATCACCTTGGAGGATACAGGAGATGTGAAAGAAGGTGATCAACAAACCTACCACCCTAAAGCTTGTTTTTACCTGCACTGCTCATCAGCCACCTCAGTGATGAATGGATATATACAACCAACATAACCAATATCATTAAATTAACTGGATGTGCCGCGAGGTGCTGATAGTCTTTGTTTTAGTCGGCCTTTTAATTGATGACTTGTATTTAAATTCAAGTTTTGGCATAACACACTTGGACGTGTTCCTGGTCCTAATTTGCTTGGTGTTACATACCGGCATAAGGGTGTCTGCTTCGGATCAGTTGTTTATGCATTGTCAGCTACCATTGGATTCATGGCTGTCTTCATGGCTGATGAGCATGTTGCATCGTGCATGCGCACATTCATTCCACTTGCAGCTTGATGTGACCTTTGTAGTGAGCTGGGCTGTGAACAACATGACTAGATCTAAGGTGTGCCTGGATCTTAGACAGATGCAGGTAGGTGCCCTAGGATGATAGAATACCATTCTGAACAGAAATGTTCCTTAGCATGCGCATTAGGGGTTTATGATTTAATGCTGACCCATCACCTCAAAAGGTACATTAAGTGCCAAAGTGGCTAACTTTAGATGATAGATGTAAACTTCAGAATGCATTCTTTCATGATGATCCTATGAACCATGGCAGAAAGTTTGTTGTAAGCAGAGGTATGGACTTGCTGATTGAACCATTTTGTACTTGGTCGCCATTAATGTGTTCAGGTCAGTTTTTGTACCCCCAGTTCTTATAGAACAGGGAGTACTTTAGAATGGGAACGAAGAAATGCTGTCTGTGTGTCCGTGTGTCTGTGTGTCTGTGGTCAAAATGTGTTCCACTCGCTCCAGACAAACCTACTGGGCCGATCTTTCAGAAAATTTGTAGGTATGTTCATTATGGGCCACGGATGATGCCCGATGTTTTAGTTTACCGCTATAGCCGTTACTAACGGCTGTAACGGCCTGTAACGGTTTTTCTTCTTTATGGAATATCTCAGAAAGTACCTGGCCAATTTATAAGCGGTTTGGATGATCTTGTGACAAATCGGAGCCTCTGTCCATATGTAAGTGATGTAATGCTGAAAATGGATTAAACAACCGTTAAAAACTGTTATTCTGCCGTTGTTTCTTATATATAGGTGGGTTTTTAAATTAAATTTGGTATATAGAAAGGTTATGTCACACAAATGGCACTTCTATATAGTGTTTCAAAATTTGACCGTTAAAAACCGTTATTCTTGACATATTGTCCGATTTGGATGAAATTTGGTATGTACACAGGCGTTAGCCCAGTGAGGACTAAAATACCTGTTTCAAAAGTGTACATCGGTTAAATAACCGTTGAAACCGTTATTTTGCCTTTATTTCTTATCTCACAAAGCACTTGGCCGATTTATAAGCGGTTTTGGAAAACTGGGAGTACATTTATATGCTTCGCATCTTGTTTACTTTCCAGTGCCAGGTTCACAGTTCTGAGTTGAAGACAAACAAACTTGTGAATTGTTAACCATGAGCAGACTCAGAAGCAACACAGAACAAACAGTGAGACTTTTTTTTGCGGTGTATGTTGTGAAGGTGTGATGTTCTTTTTGTTTCATGGATAGCTACACTGTGCATGCCGTTGAATGTAAAACGTCAGTGAGAAAGTTGTTGCGAGTTCTGTGTCATCTTACGCCTTCGTGTGTTCATGCAGTGGATGGCATATCTGCTCCTCAGCTCAGTTGACAACTTCCTGAAATTTTTTTAATATGTATTTCCCAACTTTGAATATTATTCTGGAAATCCTGAATTTTGTGAAAGTCTTTCGAATTTTACAGGTTTTTTTTTCTTCTAAACAGTGTCGGATCAGGGGCTGTTTGTTCGGACAAAGGTGATAAAATGTTGCTGAATATGGCAGGCAGTTCTTTAAATGCCACCAGCAAACATAGAATGGAAGTGTGTTTGAACCCTCCACTGTTCTGAACCCTCCACTGTTCTGTGAACAAGCGATCAAAAGTAAAAAAAAAAAAAAGTGCTTTCAGTTTAAAGCAAACTTCCCTGGTTCATGAATTTTGACTCCAGAACATTGGCAGCTATGTCCCAATATTCTGACGCGATGTGTGACGTCATTTGCATTGCAGACATGAAACCTTACGTCAAATGATACAGGCAAAAACAATATAATGTATGGTTCAACCTGGTGCAAAAGGGGGTGTGGCGATGGTGGCTGTGATTTTTTTTTTCTTTTTTCTTGTTTTTGCATCTGTTGATTCGCCTTGCAATTATTTTTAGTCATCAGTGAATCTGTTGGTTGGTAATCAGTTATATCGAGAAATTGGGTTTAAGCTAAGTTTAGATTAGTATATGCTGTTAAAGCTTTGAATGGTCGTTAAAAAAAAAGCTTCTTTTGAAAATAGTTTTTCGGTATTGAATGTAAACTTGCCATTGATGTAGGATACAGAAACTGTTGTTGGTGAAAATTGATTATAGACACACACATTCTTAAAACACACACACACACACACACACACACACACACACACACACACACACACCCCACCAACCACACCACACCACACCACACCACACCACACCACATGACACCACAACCACCACTGCCACCAACACATGAACACACACACAGATATGCACACTCAGGGACGGAAACGTGCAAACTCCTCTCTCCTCTCTTCTCTCTCTCTCTCTCTCTCTCTCTCATTCTCTTCCTCTCCCTCCCCTCATCTCTCTTCTCCACCCCACATCCCTCGTCCCCATCCCTGCACTCTCCCACCACACACACACACCACATCCACACACACAACACACGCACGCACACACACGCCGCACCACACACACACACACACACACACACACACACCACACACACACACACACACACCCCACACACACACACCACCCCGCCACACACACACCACATGACACACACACACACACGACATGCACACCAACCCCGAGACGACAACAAGACATGCCACACTCGGGACGAATACTGCCAAACTCTCTCTCTCTCTCTCTCTCTCTTTTCGTCTCTCTCTCTCTCTCTGTGTGTGTGTCTCTCTCGTCCCTCTCTCTCTGTCCCTCTCTGTCTCTTCTCACTCTCTCTTTCTCTCTCTCTCTCGCACACACACACACGCACACACACACAAGCACGCACACACGCACGCACACACACACACACACACACACACACACAAGCACGCACACACGCGCACACACACACACACACACACACACACACACACACACACACACTCACACACCACACCACACCACACCACACCACATGACACCACAACCACCACTGCCACCAACACATGAACACACACACACAGACATGCACACTCGGGGACGGAAACGTGCAAACTCTCTCTCTCTCTCTCTCTCTCTCTCTCTCTCTCTCTCTCTCTCTTTATCTCCTCTCTCTCCGCACGCACACACACACACACACACACACACACACACACACACACACACACACACACACACACACCACACACGCACGCACGCAGCGCACACACACACACACACACAAGCACGCACACACGCACGCACACGCACGCACGCACGCACGCACGCACGCACGCACGCACATATTTTCGAATGTGTTTTCCCCGGCACAATGCTGCACACCATACAAAGTTACAACAGGTTAACTGAACTTTAAATGACATGTATTCCTGTGACACTAATCTAGATCATCTTACAGACATCAGTAAAACAAATAGCTCACGATAGTAAAGCAAGCACATAACAGTTTTAATAGGCAGTAGATTTTGACACCCCCCCCCCCCCCCCCCCCTGACAGTGACAGTCACTGAGCATATGTTATTCTTCAGTTACGTACAAGCGGTTTATATCAATTGCAGTAGAAACCAAAACAAGCATGAAACAAAATCTATAAACATAGAAAATCTTGTGGCGATGAGTACTGATGTATTGCAGACGAATATTACTTAAATAGAGACATTACACTGTGCAGCAGAAATTTGACATATTTGAGCATCACACAATTACTAGCAATGAAAAATTCAGTCAACATAAATTGAACTGTAACTTGGCATATTTTTCAGCTCAGAACCTGAAAACATCATGGATAGACACATGCATTCAAACTAACCCCTCAAAAAAGATAAAAACACCAAATGAAATCGCAACAAATACAACTGACATGTGAATTCATATGAAATGAACTGTGTAAAACATCGGCCATTTGCTGTGTTATTTCGCATATTGAGACTTTACAGACACATATGCAGGCATAAACACATATGCACATGCTCAGAATGCATGTATGTACATGAAACTCTCTTTGTCTCTCAGGTATATACACTTATACGCGCACAATGACACATACACACACACGCCTGTGTGCATGAATGCACCCATGCAAATACTCACACACACACACACACACACACACACACACACACACACACACACACACACACACACACACACACAGCATGTGCAAGCATACACGATCACCCTAGCATACATCAAACCATGACAATCACAAAAACATGCACACACCCATCCACCCCCCAACACCCCCTCCCCCCCCCCCCACACACACACACGCGCGCACGCGTGCGCTTGTGCACTCGTGTGTTGTGTGTGTGTGTGTGCGCGCGCGCGCACGCACGCACGCACGTGCGCACGCACGCGCAAGCAATGCACACATGCACATGCAAATGTGCATTTAAGTGAAACTTGTTAAAGTTGTTTCAAGGAACATGCATCAAAATGAACAAATGAAAATCGCGCCACCTGTGTGTTCCCCACAAGAGACAAAAGAGAGATATGAGAAGCACAAAACTTTGAAGAGATATTGCTTAGTAAATATGCTAAGCTGTAATGTTGTAATCATACTCTTTCACATTAAGAAATCCATGATAGTGATTGCTAGAGAAACTTGCCAAGCATGCATATGTTTATTTTGTGAGAGAGAGAGAGAGAGAGAGAGAGAGAGAGAGAAGAGAGAGAGAGAGAGGGAGGGAGGATTGAGAGAATGAGGCGAGGGGTTGGGGTTGAGGGGAGAAAATCTGTGTGCATATGGTGTGTATGGGGTACAACAGGTGTTGAAAGAGAGAAAATGTGTTTATCGGGATAAAATGAAGTTACGTGCATCTGTGCATGCAAGATATTAAAAGAGGAAGAGAGCTTATGTGTAGGAA
Source organism: Conus canariensis (assembly GCA_033310375.1). NCBI lineage: Eukaryota > Metazoa > Mollusca > Gastropoda > Neogastropoda > Conidae > Conus > Conus canariensis. Next base: position 42,412,470 of record CM065725.1, read on the forward strand.
GAGAAGGAAATTATGCGCAGGTGTGCGTACAATATGTTCAAAGAGGGAGAGAGTTTGTCTGTTGGGAATTAAAAGAAATTATGTCCGTGTGTGATACATTTCAGAGTCTGTGCCTGTGTTTGCTTCAAGGGAGGGAGGGAGAGAGAGAGAGGGGGGGCGGGGAGAGAATGGTGGAAGAGAGAGAGAGAGAGAGGGAGGGGAGGAAGGAGAGGAGAGAGCGAGAGAGAAAGAGAGAGATGAGGGAGAAGGGGAGAGAGAGAGTATGAGAGAAAGAGAGAGAGAGAGAGAGTCAGACAAAGATGAGGGAGGAGGGAAGAGAGAGAGGGAGAGAGAGAGAGCGACAGACAGACAGACAGACAGTGTGACAGACAGACAGACAGACAAACAGATGAGGGATGTGGGAAGAGAGAGAGGGAGAGAGAGAGGGGAGGAGTAAGTGGGATGGGAAGGGGAGAGAGAGAAGAAGAGGGAAGGGAGGAGGAGGAGAAAGGGAGGGAGGAGGGACAGAGGGGCGGGATGGGGCAGGGTGGGGATGGATGGGGAGAGAGATGATGAATGAGGAAAAGCATAATCTCTCTTTGCTGCAGAGGTAGGTTTCACATGGAAGAGGATTTTAGTTACCTGCAAGGTCAGTACATACGCAATTCTACATCTCCCCCTCTCTCCCTTTGTGTGCATTTCTTCTCATTCACAATCATACGCACACCTGCATGCATGTACACACACACACACACACACACACACACACACACACACACACACACACACACACACACTCTCTCTCTCTCTCTCTCTCTCTCTCTCTCTTACTCACATTCACTTACACTTGCGCTCGCCTGTGTGCGTGCACACACAGTCATACACACAGACACACACACACACACACACACACACACACACAACACACACACACACACACACACACACAACAACGCGCGCACGCACGAATACAGAGAGAGAGAGAGAGAGAGAGAGAGAGAGAGAGAGAGAGAGACACGGACAGACACAGACACACACACCACACACATACCCACGCAATCAAACACACTACACACACAGCGAGACACACAGACACATACAGACACACATACGCACACACACACATGCAGGCGCATGCGCCTTCACACACACACACACACACCGCGCACACACACACACACACACACACACACACACACACACACACACAGAGAAATACACACACTCTCTCTCTCTCTCTCTGTGTCTCACAGACAGACAGACAGACAGACAGACAGACAGACAGACACACACACACACACACACACACACACACACACACACACACACACCACTCATTCACACACACACACACACGCACGCACACATACACACACACACACACACACACACACACACACACACACACACACACACACACACACGCACGCACACATACACACACATGTGCGCGTGTACACATGCACACACACACACACAAGCGCGTACGTCCGCGGGATTGCGTGCACACGCGCGCAGGCATGCGATCAGACACTCACAGACACAGTCTTAGAGAATACACATGGACCTTCAAGGGTTAGAAAAAGATGAGGAGAGAGAGAGAGAGAGAGAAGAGAGAGAGAGAGAGAGAGAGAGAGAGAGATATTCAAATATAGATGTGGATGCTTTATTCAGTTTAGGCCATAGCTCCTCATGGAAGGTGGTTTGTGAACAAACATTTTGAAGCGACAACACAAGATAAGTGCACATCAATTCGTAATCTACACGGTGCACAATACAGATCAGTCAGTAATTAACTATATACAACACGACAGATTGTAAATGCCATGTACAAATAAATAGCAGACTGTTGATAATGCTTTCGTTTGTGAGATGGCATAAACAGAGTGATTCAAAACGAAGAAGGGTGCCAATGGATTTTTTTGTAAATTAAAAAAACATTCTTTATAGGAGTTCACCAATTCCTGAGACGACTCAAAGCAAGCGGTAAAACAAAATGAATACCTTTCCCTTCAGCGTTTTCTTTTCGCAGTAGGAGCAGACAAGATCACAATTCAGTATGTGCCCTATGAAGATGAAGATGATTAACAAGATAAAAAAAATCCAAGACTGAAATTTATCATTAATTCGAAACGCTTGTCAATTTCAACAGATGAAATTGTAAAGTTCGAACACAAATGAATCACCATTAACAAAAGGAAAACAAAACAAAACAAAACAAACAAACAAACAAACAAAAAACTCTGGTTGCCGCCTAAACCTCCCTCCCCAGCCCCCAAATAGATAAATGAACAGATAAATGAATAAATAAACGAATAAGATAAATAGATAAATAAAAGGTTGCTATTTTGAATGTGACATGACCAAGAAGTTGAGAGGAACTGATTTACGCTTTCACGCAGACAGGCGTAGCACCCCCCGTGGTGCATCAGCGTAACCTCGTCAATGTCAGTGTTGATCAGCTGGCCTGAACTGGTTAAGAGGATAATAACCTGTCTTGCCATATAGAATCTATTCACCTATTATAAAATGTGCGAACAAATCAAATGGATGTGGTCAACGGATGTGTGACCTTTCATGCCATATACATTCTATTCATCTATTATAAAATGTGCGGACAAATACAAACATACTCACTAATTAGCGTTGCAAGCAAGCAAGACCCAAACCTTTGTTCACATGATTTTGCTCCTTGCTTTCAACACTCAAGTTTGTCTTTTCCTGTTAGATATCTAAATCGTGATACATACGCTTTTCCTTTGCAGCCTTGAATATGTCAATTTTTAGGTATTTTCGACCTATGACAAGTACACCTTGCAGAAAGGCAGGCTTGGCAAGATTTATGTTTCAAAAGAAATCACGGTTTGAAGACTTGGCAGTTCCTCAGTTCTGATTACACGATGTTTAAAAAAAAGCATGGTCTTTATGTAAGAAAGGCACAATAAATATAATGTGAATGCTTTTGATTGAATTTCGACTCTGTGAAGTGGATTGTGTCCTGAATCGTCAGGTGCTTGTATGTCAGATTCCCAAAAATATTTTGATGCAAATAAGTTTCAGCAGCATACAGGCATTATCAGCATTATCACTCCGTCATAAAGACATCTTTCTTGTATCCCGAAGTTGCCGTATTTTAAAAAGATATAATTGTATAATTGACATACATAATCATTCTGAATTGAAGTGTGTGTAGTTCGTTTGAACCATTTGAGTATATTGGCAGATCCGTTATCACTTTCAGACTGAAACAATAAAGTCTGCTAAACGTAGAATGCACAAGTCTAAAACATGACCAGTAAACCGTGAACCATGTTTTCCATTTGTAATGATTTTATGTTCATCTTATGTAGAAAAAAGGACGAATAGGACAGGACTGTAAATGGGGACTCGTTTCGCTCACACCAGGAGTAAACTGGATTGAATCAGTCATATTAACCCCACATCTAACACTAGTGTTTACCCAGGATTACATTCTCATACATTATAACAGCTTTCCACGGTCACCAGATTACAAAAGAGTAGCAGATGAGTAGTACTGTTTATAGAATGAAAAGTTTTTTTGTTTTTTTTTCAAAATCAATAAACACAACATAAAATTCACAATATCAAGAGAACCGTTTTTACACATTGATAATCAAACTAAACATAGGATCAACACTTGAATATTTGCAATCAAATCCATTCAAGTGTTCAACAACAATTACCTTCCAGCCATTTTTGAAAAAAATGTTATTGTTAATAATTGGCATCACATGAACATGTATATGAACAACTGGTTTAAATCCAGTTCGTTATTCATTGGTGATATCATCTTCCATCCATTTTTACAGTCTGTGATTGTAATAGTTCTGTACAATTTACTCAGGAGACACACCGAGAAATTCCTCCATATTTATTAGGATTCCTCACATCACCATTTTTTTTCACAGAGGTAGAGCAGTAAACTCAGTCCAGTGTTCGGGATGAAATTTGCTATCATTAAAATGAATTTACAAAAAAAGTTATATATAAAAAAAAAATCAGAATAAAGTCCACAGTTCCTAGATGACAAATTGCCCAGTAACTTTACGTTTTGAGAAAAAAAGGGGCAAGCATTACCTCATCTCTTGAAATCGGATAGTTTGAAAAAATCTTCCTCTGGCTCTGATCTTGGTCCCACGGAGAGCATTATTTTACTGAAGAAAAAAGAAATGAAACATTTGTTTTTGTATCAATACATTTCACGTTTTCAGATATCCTAGAAAATAAGTTTCAGTTCAGTAAACCAAAGACATGCCTTTTGAGCAGAGTTCCACGTGCAGAGCAGACACCAACACCCCACTCTGCAAAATTCACCAGTTTTAAGAATGTCCTTGGGTCCGTAGATATTGATGCGTTTCTTTTTTCTGTTTCTTTTTTCTCCCCCCCCCCCCTCCTTCTTTATGTGACGGCTTAGGAGTTATGACATAAGTCAGGAGTATCGAAAAAAAGTGGGCACGAAGAACCAGCACTAATGCTAGGAGACAGGTGCTTTGTTCTAAATGAAATCCTGTGGACTACGTCTCAGAATTTTTTTTTTTTCAAATCTTAATGGATGTAATAAGATCTGTCGGTAATCCATTATTAGTTTGTTTTCTTTTTAACATTTGTAAATGTTTGTGTTCTCATTTAGCCCTACGGTAACAATCATCATCTACATGAGTATGCTTTCTTGTGGTGTCCCCATCTTCTGTGCCACCTCATTGGCATCGCGTCTATGCCTCTCGTTCTGGTCCCTCGTTCACAGCCACTGTCCAGGCACTAGCGGTCCGCAGGCAGCAGTCAATGTCAAGTTGTCATGAGGCCACCCACTGCTGTCGAGTCACTTTGATGACGCTCAGCGGTGCCTACATTCTGATCCAAGGAACATCAGCAGGACACCATTTACTGAGCCATCCTCTGACAACAATAAGTGCTTAGTTGCAGAACTTGCGTGCATAAGCTGTCTCACGGTAGGGCGCGCCAATACGTCTGTTCAACGACAGTCCACATAAATTAGCCGATACCGGTGACCCCGACCGAACCAAAGCAAGGCCACAGATGTGGAAAGACAATCGAAAACGATTTCCACAATCGAAAACGAGATTATTATGAAAGCAGTGCATGAAGGGCCACAAACACTGAGATTTTTTTTTTAATGCCAACCGATGAGAATGATGCTACGGATTTCCATTCTGGTCTGAGACCGCTCGACAGGCTGCCATCTACGCGCACTTTCGTAATATATCCCGGCGTCAATCAGGCCCGAGAGATACAGATACCTGCAGTGTTGGTCAGGAAATTTGAGCAACACTCTCAGAGACACATCCATTAAGTGGATGAGACTCGATTGTATGGCCGCAATCTTCCCAGTTGAGCCGATAGCAAACTCAGCTCTGGGTAAAAACCCGTCGGGGGAGAAAAATCCCACAAATGGCTCTGATGGGAATCGAACCCACAACATCCTCGCCTGGAGACCACGATGATGACCACTTTGCCATGGCGGCTGGTGGGCTTTTTACGCAAGTACAGTTTTCATTTACTGGTACAACATTCTATAACAAAGCAGTTGAGATTCCATATTCTTACAGAATGCAGTATCTTACTGTGTGCATTTACAACCTTGCATGCTTGATTAACATCAGCATCAATTAACCGAGCTGTAACACTTTTGCTTCTGTTAACCCCCCCCCCCCCCCCAACATACACATGAATAGTGAACTCAGTTACTTCATTCATGACCTCACATGCGCATAAAAATACCTATATGTTTATATAAATGTGTCATACGCACACACGCACGCATGCATGCACAGACATATACACACGCGCGTACACACACACATATATGCATGTACACACACACACACACCACACACACACACACACACACATGAATGTGTGTGTGTGTGTGTGTGTGTGTGCGCGCGCGTGCGTGTGAATATATGTGTGCATGCGCTCGTGTGTGTATATGTCTGCATGCGTGCGTGCGTACATGCGCAAGCGTGCGCATGTTTTGTGTGTGTGTGTGTGTGTGTGTGTGTGTGTGTGTGTGTGTGTACATGCATTATGTTGTGTGTACGCGCGTGTGTATATGTCTGTGCATGCATGTGTGCGTGTGTGCGTATGACACATTTATATAAACGTATAGGTATTTTTATGCGCATGTGAGGTCATGAATGAAGCAACTGAGTTCACTATTCATGGGCATGTGTGCACACATACACATGCGCGCGCATACTCTCTCTCTCTTTCTCACTCTCTCCCTCCCCCCTTTCTCTCTCTCTCTCTCTCTCTCTCTTCTGTCCCTCTCTCTCTGTCCTTCTCTCTGTCTCTCTCACTCATACACACACACGCACACACATTTGCGTGCGCGCGCTTCCACCATTTTGTATACATACTAAATGAATCCGACAGCAGGTAATCTCTGGAAGTAATCATTGTTTTGATGGTTGTCTGAAACGGAGACAGTTTTTGTTTACTCGAGGCAATTTATTTACGCGAGGCAATTTACGCAATTTATTCACATAACTATCGGTTGTTTTTTTTACCAGCAGCTGAAACATTGAGCGGATTTTTGTCAGAGAGTATTTAAGGGCATCTGACAGACCGACCAAATAATTCATTTTATTCTTAAGATCTGATCCAGAGGAGCCCGAATATTCGTTGGGAACTAAATGTAAAGTAAATGAGCATACCTGCAGACTGACTTAACATTGATTGATTTCCAAATGACGGGTGAATTCTGACAGTGCGCACACTCTGCAGAAGAAAGGTGTCTGAACTTCAGATAGGAAGTCAGGGAGCATTATCTCTTTTTATCTGACTGGTTGTCCTCACCCCTCTGCAGCAGTACGCTCCCCACACTTACTCCAGCTCCTCCATGCACAACGATGCATAGCGAGATCGTTCTGTGGCAACCGTATTACAGGCAGTCAGCATGATGTTGGCAAGAGACAACCCACAGCAGGGGATACTGCACTTCTGCATCTTGTTTCTGTGCAGATGATTAAGACACTGTTTCACACGATGGAGATGAGCCTTGAATACACAAGCACAGTTTTTTTTTGGTACACGATGATAATCAACCTCTGCGCGATGACGACAGTGTTTGTATTGAAACGTATAGACTGATGATGTAGTACAGTTACATTGTCTTCCTTTGTGACTAAGCAGTAGACAGTGTAATCCTTGGTGCACACATATCCCTTCACAGACGCCACGCTACACGTGTGTGGTTTTGCTGAACGCTGTAGAATTGTGACCGTTTAAATCGCGAGGCCCGGAATAAGAGTTGTTTTGGCTGTGGTCCCCTTGGCCCCGTCGGTCTTCCATTTGTTCGAACAGTCGGCTGTCCTCGTTGCTCTTGGCCACCCGGGACTTCCTCCCCGGTTCATCCGCCTTACCACAGAAGAAAACCCTCCTGACGATACAGGACACCCGTTGGCGGAACCTAGCGCACAGAGCGAAGTACACGAAAAACTTAAGGCTGTGGAAGCAGTAGACAACAGCGTTGCGCAAGGTCTGAACCAGCTTGAACCGGGCCCGAAACTGGGCGTACTGGTCGCAGGGGACTGTGATCACCCCCCTCAGTTCCAAGGCGTTGAGCAGCTCCACGCCGAACGTGAAGAGCTTGACGATGAGGAAGAGGAGGACGGTGATGAGAGCCACGTGCTTCAGCTGCTGGAGAGCCTGAAGGTCCAGGAAGTACTTCTTCAGGATGGGCTCGTAGGACGGCGCGCTGCTCCGGCTGGCGTTCAAGAGGCTGATGAGGGACAGGAAGAAGGCCACGATGACGACGACGAGGGGGAGAATGTGCTGGACCGTGGTCTCAATGCTGGGCCAGATGATGTTGAGGAAGTCCGAGGAGAAGACCTCGACGTACATGCACTGGTCCCTGAAGCCCAGCCCCCAGGTCCAGAAGTAGTTGAGGTTGAGGCAGATGAGGAGGATGGAGATGAGGAGGATGGTGGCCTTGGCCCTCTCCGTGGTGCACAGGTGGTAGGTCTTGAGGGGGTAGCGGGTGGAGATGACCAGCTCCACGCTGAGGGCCACCATCAGCCAGGGCCACATCTGGAGCAGCACGTTCAGCACGAACAGGTACATCTTGCACATGGCGTCCGAGGAGTCCATTATCCGCCTGGATGGATTGATCCCAGCTACCTGGAAAAAAAAGATTATGATGAGGGAAAAGTGATTAGGCTGGACTTTAGTAGACTGGCAACAATTAGAATATCACAAAAGTTATTGCAAAAATTTTCACGCTTATGCGGTCTCTTGGTCTTTTCTCTCTCGATTGCTATCCCCCCCCCCCCCCCCCCCCCCCCCCCGCCCCCTCACCGAGTAATACTGTCTTACTCTTACTTTGATTCTTCTTCCTATAGTTTTCTCCTTATGCTGCCTCTTTGCCTTATTTTCTATCTCGACTAATTCCCCATCCCCACCCCCCACCGAGTCATACTCTCTTTCTTCTAGTTTATCCCTCCCTCTTTCCTGCGCTCAGTCCATCACTCTCTGTCTCTTTCTCCATGATAAAACGTGCAATAAAATTTTAGACTATTAAGGCATTGTCTTCTCTGCTTTATGTTGTCGTAACTGTTTCTGTGAACTTTAGGACCTGTTCTCTTTTCTCAGAAAAGAGGGAAGAAGCATGGTAAAGCAGTTTCTGTACGCCTTTACAGTATTTTGACAACTGCAGGGAGTTTGCCAAGACTCTGGGCGGAGAGTTTATTATGTTATCTCGGCAGAGCAGAAAGATGTGCGAGGTGAAATGTAAAAGGGGACATAAATGACTTGTTGACTGTCTGGGTAAGGTAGGGGAATGGGGAGAGGGCAGGCGAGAGAATGTTGTTTTGTCTGTTTCTCTGAATGTGTGTGTGTGTGTGTGTGTGTGTGTGTGTGTGTGTGTGTGTGGTAGAGAGAGAGAGAGAGAGAGAGAGAGAGAGAGAGAGAGAGAGAGAGAGAGAGAGAGAGAGAGCGCGTTCGGTTGGCAGTTTTACACAGAAAACTGCACATGTAAAAAAGACAACGAACAAAGGAAACCATACAGCAGTGCCGTGTTATGAGAAAATGTAATTAAGAGTAGGGCGCAGCACACAACATACTCAACAGAAGAGGCCCCCCCCCCCCCCTCCCTTCTGCTCCCTCTATGTGAACCCTGTCAAAATCATACCACACTGCACCACACCACACTGTACCACACTACATTGCACAGCACCAGACCACACACTGCTCCACATCACACACTATTGCATATTACATACTGCACCACACACACCATTGCACGCTACACACTACACTACACTACACACATTGTCCAGTACACACTGTCTTGCACACCATTGCACAGTACACAGTGCACCACACACCATCGTATAGTACACACTGCACCGTACACCATTGCCCAGCACACGCTGCACCACACACCATTGCACGCTACACACTGCACCACACACCATTACACAGTATACACTGCGCAACACACCATTGCGTAGTCACGCTGTACCATACACCATTGTACAGTACACACTGCAGCACACGCCATTGCACAGTACACACTGCACACCATTGCACAGTACACACTGCACCACACACCATTGTACAGCACACACTGCACCACACACCATTGCACAGTACACACTGCATCACACGCCATTACACAGTACACACTGTGCAACACACCATTGCACAGTACACACTGCACCACACACCATTGCACAGTACACACTGCACCACACACCAAGTGTTTGCACAGTACACACTGCATCACACGCCATTACACAGTATACACTGCGCAACACACGATTGCACAGTACACACTGCACCATACACCATTGCACAGTACACACTGCACCACACACCATTGCACAGTACACACTGCACCACACACCATTGCACAGTACACACTGCACCACACACCATTGCACAGTACACACTGCACCACATAACACCATACTCTACCACGCTACATTGCATAGCACCAGCCTGTACTGCATCACACCACACACCATTGCACAATACACACTGCACCACACCACATCATACTGTACTGTAGATCACGCTGCAGTGCCACACTGCACCACACCGCACTGCACCAGGGTGCATAAAACCACCCCATGCTCCGTCACACGGTACCACACAGCACAGAAAAGCCCCGGACTGCACCGCACGACAGCATCTGCCGCACGACATCACACTGCACTCCACGCTGCACTGCACCGCGTGACCCTGCACCGCACTGCAATGCAGGACAGACTTCATAGGTGCATCGCACAACACCTGACCCGCACCACGCCACACTGCACAGGGAAAGTCCCGCACTGCTCAGCACAGCACCACACTGCGCTGCGCCGTACACCACATTGCCTCACATCACTTTGCTCTGCACAATACCACATTGCCTCACATCACTTTGCTCTGCACAATACCACATTGCATCACGCTGGACCACACCACATTGCATCACATCACCTTGCTCTGCACGATGCCACATTGCATCACGCTGGACCACTCCACATTGCATCACGTTACTTTGCTCTGCACGATGCCACATTGCATCCACAGTACCACTCAGTACTGCATCGCAGTGTATTTCTCGGTACCATGCCATTCTGCACCACTCTGCACCATTATACATTGCACCACTTTGCACTGCACAAGGCAATACCACACTGCACAGTGCTGCAACCAACCACATGCACCATTACACATGCACCACTTTGCACTGCACAAGGCCTTACACACTGCACATGCTGCAACCACACCACATTGCACCATACACATTGCACCACTTGCACTGCACAAGGCCTTACCACACTGCACAGTGCTGCACCAAACCACATTGCACCATTACACAGTGCACCACTCTGCACTGTACATGGCCGCACCATACTGCACAGTGCTGCACTGCGCCGCATTGCACGGCACCGCACCTCGCTACCACACTACACCATCACAGCACGCCTGACGTCAATCTCCAGGTATTCACAACAGACCTCTCTCTTCCCCTATATGAACCTGCTCAAGGGCACACCACACTGCACTGCACTACACCACTTTGTGCTGCGCCACACTACATAGCACACTCCACTTTGTTCTGCGCCACACCGCATTGCATCACACCACTTTGTGCTACACCACACTACATTGCACACTCCACTTGTTCTGCGCCACACCGCATGCATCACACCACTTTGTGCTGCACCACACTACATTGCACACACCACTTTGTTCTGCACCACACTGCATTACACCACACCACTTTGTTCTGCGCCACACTGCATAGCATCACACCACTTTGTTCTGCGCCACACTACATTGCTTCACACCACTTTGTTCTGCGCCACACCGCATTGCATCACACCACTTTGTTCTGCGCCACACTACATTGCTTCACATCACTTTGTTCTGCGCCACACCGCATTGCATCACAACACTTTGTTCTGCGCCACACCGCATTGCATCACACCACTTTGTTCTGCGCCACACTGCATTGCATCACACCACTTTGTTCTGCGCCACTCTGCATAGCATCACACCACTTTGTTCTGCGCCACACTGCATTACACCACACCACTTTGTTCTGCGCCACACTGCATTGCTTCACGCCACTTTGTTCTGCGCCACACTGCATTACACCACACCACTTTGTTCTGCGCCACACTGCATTGCATCACAACCACTTTGTTCTGCGCCACACCGCATTGCATCACACCAATTTGTTCTGCGCCACACCGCATTGCATCACACCACTTTGTTCTGCGCCACACCGCATTGCATCACACCACTTGTTCTGCGCCACACCGCATTGCATCACACCACTTTGTTCTGCGGCACACTACATTGCTTCCCATCACTTTGTTCTGCGCCACACCCATTGCATCACACCACTTTGTTCTGCGCCACTCTGCATAGCATCACACCACTTTGTTCTGCGCCACACCGCATTGCTTCACACCACTTTGTTCTGCGCCACACCGCATTGCTTCACATCACTTTGTTCTGCGCCACATCGCATTGCATCACACCACTTTGTTCTGCGCCACACTGCATTGCATCACACCACTTTGTTCTGCGCCACATCGCATTGCATCACACCACTTTGTTCTGCGCCACACTGCATTGCATCACATCACTTTGTTCTGCGCCACACCGCATTGCATCACACCACTGTGTTCTGCGCCACACTGCATTGCATCACACCACTTTGTTCTGCGCCATATTGTATAGCATCACACCACTTTGTTCAGCGCCACACTGCATAGCATCACAGCACTTTGTTCTGCGCCACACTACATTGCTTCACACCACTTTGTTCAGCGCCACACCGCATTGCATCACACCACTTTGTTCTGCGTCACACTGCATTGCATCACACCACTTTGTTCTGCGCCACACTGCATTGCATCACACCACTTTGTTCTGCGCCACACTGCATTGCATCACACCACTTTGTTCTGCGCCACATTGCATAGCATCACACCACTTTGTTCTGCGCCACACTGCATTGCATCACACCACTTTGTTCTGCGGCCACACTGCATTGCACCACACTACGCAGCTCTGCACCGCATTACACTGCCAAACCCACATCACCACACACCACGTTTTTCACCGCACAATACCACATTACGCCTCATAGAATCACGCTGCGCCCGCATCACATTGCAGTACGTCACGCGTATACTGCACCGCAAGGTTTGTGATGGGAGTGCGAACGGAAAAAAGAGGAAGGAGTGAGGGTGGGGTTGGTGGGGGTTGGGTGGGGGGTCGTTAGGGGGTAGGGAGGATTGGTGGTGACGGTGCGGGCTCTAGCTATGGCAGTGGCAGAATGAGTGAGTGCCCGACCGATGTAAGTATAGTGTAAACGTGAGTACAGTGACATGCACTCAGTCTCTCTCTGAAATGCGCCCCCCCCCCCTCTCTCTCTCTCTCTCTCTTCTGTGTCTGTGTCTATCTGTCTCTTACTCACTCTCTCCCCCCTCTCTCCCCTCCATCCCTTACCTTGCTTTGACTTTACCCCCCCCCCCCCCCCCCTTATTACGTTCGTTACTCAGGCCTCTCCATCCCCAAGAGTTGCCCCTGTCCCTGTTTTCAATGTGCAGGAGGGTATTTTCACCCCGATGAGGAAATGTTAAAGGGGTAAAAAGAAAGGAAAAAAAAAAAGCCAGATGTTTTGCCCATGCTGTGATCATCAGGCGAGCTAGGATCGTAGGCATGCGTTCTGTTGACAGCACTTTCGCACACCTATCAGAACTGTTTTTGGTGCCTGTTTGTGGCACAGCTATGTCTCGGATACCATTACGTGGGTTGATGCGCTGCTGGCTAATGGAAACTTAGTGTCATGTCCCCAGCTCTGATAATAAACCAAAGCTTCCAACTTCGCTGCCCCCTTTTTTTGTGTGAAAAACAAACAAACAAACAACAAAAACAACAACAACAAAAAAACCACTTTCGCTGCCGTTTTTAAATGGAGTGATCAAACGTACAAAACTGTTCCAAAGGGTGGATTGTTTTTCACTCAACGCACTAAAAAAACGAGAATCAGTGGATTTGAACTCCAACGCAATGAAATACTCGGCAGAGTGTGTAGCATCGGGAGCCTTGTTGTTGTCATGAGTTGGTGGTCTTCTTAAGCGTGTTAGTAGAACGTGATAGAATAGGAGAGAAGATGAGATTGGGAGCCTAGGCCATGCATGAAATCTTATTTTGTTTTTGTTGTACAGTTTTTTTTTAGTCCTCTCTCTCTCTCTCTCTCTCTCTCTCTCTCTCTCTCTCTCTCTCTCTCTCTCTCTCTCTGAGGGCAAGGTCTGAAGAAAAAGCTTGTTCGGTGTCCTTCATTTAAAAGATTCGTTCGTTCGTTCGTTTCGTTTGTCGTCTCTTCTGTCTGTCTCTCTCTCTGTGTGCCTTTCTGTCTTTTAATCTCTCTTTCTGTCTTTTTTTTCCCTCTCTTTCCGTCTGTCTCTGTCTGTCTTCCTCATACCCCTCCCCCCTCTCTCTCATTCCGTGTGTGTGTGTGTGTGTGTGTGTGTGTGTGTGTGTGTGTGTGGATGTGTGGTAGCGACGTGGTAGGGCTTCTCTTTAGTAAATGTTTGAAACCTCAGATCCCAGACTGGAATTATTTTCCTCTCCTCATTATAGAGACTTTAGATTCCAGTGTTCGTATGCCGACAGGAATTTAAAAAGAAATCTTAAGACCAAAAACCTTCGTTGTTTATTGTACTGCATTGGTTATCTCTCTCTTTTTGAAATCGGAATGGGGTAGCCTTTTTGGTTTTCACTTGTTTTCCATTGTTATCTTTAGTTCGCGAAACTTACTGGTTTGACAGCTGAGAATACGGAGTTGTTTATGTGCATTTTTTTTCATTCCTGAGTCCTTTGTTTTCTGAAATGTACTACAGGCGAAAAAAACAACAAATGATTAGGTCGATAGAAGTACAGGGTTTTCTTTGATCTGAATTTTCTATGTTGGAGTTTGACAGTAGTTAGTAGTAAAAAAAAAAGCAGTAAAAAGCATTGCTGAAGAACAAAGCGCTGCAGAGCACAGCACTGCACATTACAGAACCTCCCCCCCCCCTCCCACAAACACATATACACATGCACGCAGCACGCACGCGTGCACGCGCGCGTCCAGACACGCATACGCTTATGCACATAGATGCATGCAGAGACACACGATCAGAATGCACGCACACAGTCACCCATTCACCAGCCATTCTCTCGGATATACGTAAGAAAGCGCGCGCGTACACGCACAACACACACACACACACACACACACACACACACACACACACACACACACACACACACACACATCTACCTTCTTCCCCCCTCCCCATCCTCTCTAGCCTTTGCACCCACCCCTCCATCCCTGCCCCACCCGACTACACTCTCCCTCCCCTCTCTCCCACCCCCACCCCCCTGGCTGACCTTGGGAAACCACGTGGTCATCCCACAGCGGATGATCAGCACGACCAGCTCCACGCCGCTCAGCACGGCCAGGTACAGGCAGCTGGACCAGGCGTTGTCGCTGAGGTAGCGGAGCACCACCAGCGACAGACCGTTGCCCACGAGCCCCAGCACGATCAGCAGCGGGTACAGCCACGTCTCCAGCATCTCCGAGGCCTGGAACTCGCGGAACTCCGGGACGGTGGCCAAGCCGCAGTCCGGGTACAGGTCGTAGTAGATGTCGAAGTGGCTGTTGCTGTGGTTGCTGTCGTCGTTGTTGGTGTTGTGGAGGTGGAGGTCGCCATCGCTGCCGGCGGACATGTTGGTCGGGGGAGGGGTGAAGTGTCCGAGGGTGCTGTTTCCTGTCGGTACATAGGAATTACGAGAACATGAATTGTCGTTCGTTGTCTCCCCTGAGAAGGTGATGCTTTCACCTGCACCTGTTCGTGGGTTTGTCTGTCGCGGTCAGGAAGTCCACACCCCTCCCAGTCCTCCCTCCCTCCTCCCCCCGCCCCCTCAACGAAAAAAAAAAAAGTAGGAAACTCAGTAGAAAGGTTGGACATGGTCAAAGGACAAACTTTTTTTCAACACTTTCGGTGCAG
>CM065725.1:42437571-42445071 GCA_033310375.1 Conus canariensis
GCAGGAAAGACTATATTAAAGTTCTGTTAACGGAATCAAAAGCCTTCTCAAAATCAATTGAAAGGCAGTACATAATTTATGATTTAAACAAAGCTGTTTTTGTATAAATGCTATCAGTATGAACATGTTATACACAGTAGAGGTTTTTTTTTTTTTTTTTTTTTTTTTCAGATTCTGCTAGATGCTCTCCGGTAATGCTATTTTCGTTCACCCACTCCTGTATTCTGCTAATAACAGAACTGTACAGTTTACTGCAGAGATTACATAACGAAACTTTTCTCTGCTTCACCTTCCTAGTATAATGGAATGATGTTAGATTCCGATCAACATCTGGGATGTACCCCTTTGTTCAAATAAGGAGTTACAGAATTTGACTAACAAAATCTAGGAATAAGTTTGATTGGCAAGCAGTTTTTAATTAGTTCAGCTGTAATTCATTGGGACCAGCAATTTGGCGGGGTTTCGTCTTTTCTAGAACGACTAAAACGTCTTCTTTGGAAGTGAGACAGTTTAGATTGTGATCGTCGTTATCAGTTTCATTTATGTAACTTTCATTTCTCAAATCATTATGAGAATCAGCGTTTCCTTCAAGCAGATCTCTGAAGTGATGAAACCATGTTTATAGACTAGCATCATGTACCGGTTGTTTTCTTTTTCTTGAAAAGCTGTGAATACAATCATATTTCTTTCTGATTGTCAACAAAATCTTAGAAATCTTTCAGATTGTTTACAGATTGAAGAAATTCTGTCAGTAGGGCACCATTACATTGTTTTTTTTTTTCATTTTCTCTTTGAAAAATATACATATTCTCGCCTAGTTTTACCGTAGATCACACAAGATGGTTTTGATAAGGAATGTCGATATTTCTTTACTTAATTACGAACTTTCTTTTGTTAGCTCTGCATTCCATATCAAACCTTTTGTCTTCTTTCTGACATTTCAGTACAAATCTGTTTCATCAAACGTTTTGCAGCCTCTTTCATGCGACAATGAAATACATTTAATGCTTCCTCAACGTTAATATCAACCAGTCCTACTGTCTCTTGTACGCGCGCTAGCATTGCATCGGGAAGAATGACATTTTAAAACAAATCAACAGGAGATACGCTACAGACATTCTTTTTCAATTGCACAGCAACTGTTGCTTACCTGTGATGAGGACTCATAGTTATGGGGAAGTGAAATTCAGTTCTAAGGGGACATAGTCAGATTCGATTCTCTCAATCACACCATTTCACAACTATAATAAATAATAGAAAATAAATCATAAGACATAACAAAGGCCATTAACGCTGCTACCTCTGTCGGATATGCGTGTAGCGATCATGAAGGTCGTCCATACTCATACTATTTAAAGTGCGCAGTTTCAAAGCAGTATACATGTTAAGCAGTAGTTTTCAATTATTCAGAACAACATCTGAAGAATTTTTAACATGCAGTGGCCCACCTTTATGTTGGTCACTGTATGTAGACAACTTTGCCTCAAAATGACAAGAGAAACTAGACTATACTATTCAAGTCGACACACACTCTACACTTAAACATCATTTTTTTTAAAGAAAGTAAACAGTCATCCAGAAATTCTTCTGAAGTTTCTTTGTCAAACATTAAACTGTTTATGACGACTTTTCAGGAGGGAAATGTGCATATACAAAAATAACGTGTTGTGCTGCTAAGCAAAGATTAGATACACCATTCAATGGTGTGAAATAAGGACAGACCTCATTCTTCACAACACACGCCAGTTCGCCGGAACGCCATCCACGTGCCGAGAACTTTAATGACGTGTGCAATAAACTGTGTATCTAGAGAATACAAGCGACTGAAAAAGTTTTACAAATGTCTGGACAAAACATGTGAAATCAAAACCGGACATGTAAGGAAAAAGATCGTAGTTTTACATTTTAGAAAGTTGATTATGAACTTTGCACAGAAGAAATGGAAAAGGTTTTATTTTGTTACAAGTATCAGCATATCATGATTTATCATTTCCAGAGGACACGGATATTAAACGAACATTTCCGGAAGACACATCACCATCACTATTGACATTTTTAACCGACACTGATGCCACACTTACTGTCTGTTTCACGTGCTGCAAATTACAGCGCTGGGTTGAAACAGCCGGTGTCAGCTCGATGTTGGTTCCCCCTACTGTTGAAGACACATGCTAAGATTAATTTTGGTCCGGTCGAGTGCCTACTTTAATTCAACAGATCCATTGTCAGTACCGACAGCGTTTTGCTTGGCGTCGATATGGAAGTAATTAAAGACTAACGTAGCACGTTTACCATCACTCTTGGCTTTCTTAACTTCAGGTGTTAATTTCTTCCCAAGGTCTTACAACTAGTCGAGAAGACCTTTCCAATGAAATTGTTGGTTCTTTGTTGTTTGCGTTTTGCTCTAAGAATGTCCATCTTGTGAAAAAACACATCGCGAATCATGGAAGAGTCCAATCTATTGTTCAACCGACTTACCCTTTTGAACTCAGAATCTTGAGACAACTTTAGTGTATTGGTCCTGGGGTCCTTCAACACATTTTAACAGTCCACAGGAGACTCGTTTTCCGTACGTGGTAGTCCTTAGATGTCGTTCCTTCGAGGTCATCAGGGTTTTTTTTTTTGTTTTTTTTTTTTTTTTTCCTCAAGGTCTTCCACCTTATATGTCAAGTCCCGGTTCGGTTGTCATAGACAGGCGCCTTTCTGCAGTAGACCCTTCAGCTCCTCTTGCATGGCGGTGTAATCTTCACTTAGGGCATGCATGCCCCGCTTCGCGTCGTCGAGGTTTGCGTCAAATTTACACTCCATGGAGTTCAGCTTGCTTATGATTTCAAAAAACGAAGGTTCTTTTCCGTCGTGAGGATATCCACGTTTCTTCCTACTGGTTCTGCTCGTTGTTGCTTTTCCGCTGGCGCTGCTCAGTCGGGTCTGCCTGGTGTTGTCTCTGGACTGGGATGGGGTTAGGACCTGTTATTGCGGTCCACGTCACCACATCGAAGGAGTAAACTCCCCAAGAACAAATAGGAGAGGAGCAATCCAGAGACAGCACCGTTTTCTCTGCACTTCAGTTGAAAATAACGACACGCATTGCCGACGTCTGTTAGCCCCGTGTCAACACATGAAACGTTGGAACACTGGTAAGAAATGGTCACATGCTGCCCGAAAATCCACAGGTCCAGAAGGCATTGTTCCTCACAAGTCCGCCGACAACTCTGAAGACCCAAGTCACTCTTAATCAGCCGAAGTAGTCAATCCATTGACAGCACATGACACGCGACCTCGCATGTCAAACACCCGCTCACGTCCCACAGATAGATAGATAGATAGATAGATAGATAGATAGTTAGATAGATAGATAGATAGAGAGAGAGAGAGAGAGAGAGAGAGAGAGAGAGAGAGAGAGAGAGAGAGGATGATGATGATGATGAAGAACTCCGTGAGAAGAGCAAGCAGGCTTATTTTCAAAACGAGGAGACTGAGGGCGGAAAATGAAGCGAATTAAAGAAAAATAAAACCAAACAAACATGGTGTTAGTTCCGCCAGGCGATACAGACAAACCGATCACAGGACAAAACACAATGCATTTCGACCTCTTGGGTCTTCTTCAGGCTAAAACAAACAGCATTTAGGACAGTGAACACGAAGAACGAACAAGTACTTAACTTTTCATATTCGGCACAAAATGCGTGTTGGATGAAAACGTGGCCGTTGAGAAGGGGATCATGGGAGTTGAAATAATAATGATGACAATAATAATAGTAAGGATAATAATATTACAGGCTTGATTACGGTTTGCGATGAACAACTGAGTCTCATTTCATTTCTTTCCCCCCAGCATGTAACAGTACGGTGGCGCCCATCTCCCTGTTGGGTCTTCAGGTTGCAGGGTGTAGATGTACAAAGTAACGGGTCCAGGTGACAGCGCAGAGTGATATTAGGAAGCTGTGGGCGTCCTCTTACTCCTGATGACGTGCTGGTCGATAACCACGGCGGATGCATAATTGACAAGACTCCCGCCAACCCCTTCTCCCTCGTCTAGACTTCACGGAAATAATGTGGTATTAGTAATGGGAGGAGAGAAGATCCACCTTGTGGGAGTCTCGCCACTCGTGTGGGCTTTCGTCTTCGTTATCCTCTTTTTTTTTTTTTCTTTTTTTTTTTTATTTATTTATTTTTTTTACAGTGATGACGTTGACGGTTGTGATGGTAATTGTCACTCTTGTTTTTGTCCTTACTTCTTTCCGTTGAGTAAGAAAATAAAAAAAAAAGGAAAGTATTGAATGAAGGGAAAAGGAATGGCAGCTACCGGTACCAACAATACGTTGTTTGGGATCGGAGATTTAGAGATCCCGAGAAGCTGGCAGCGTGAGGAACGGTAACTTGAAAGAAAAGGAGAAGAGTGAACCTTTGGAAATGAACTTTTGTTAAGACTGCTTAGCGCTATACCCTCGATCTGTCTGAGAGCGTGAAGGCAAGACCTGGACCGGTCCAGTTACTCTATCCGAATATTCAAAGAAAAGGAAAACTCGGCGGGATTGATGGACGTGTGTGTGTGTGTGTGTGTGTGTGTGTGTGTGTGTGTGTGTGTGTGTGTGTGTGTTTGCGCACGCATGCGTGAGTGCGCGCGCGCAAGTGTGTGTGTGTGTGTGTGTGTGTGTGTGTGTGTGTGTGTGTGTGTGTGTGTGTGTGTGTGTGCCCGAGCGCGCGCGCGTGAATATACGTGGGTGTATGCACCCGCGCTTGCATGTGCGTGTGATCTCTCAAACGAACACATATGCATGCGTGCTTTTATGTGTGATGAGTGTGTGTGTGTGTGTGTGTGTGTGTGTGTGTGTGTGTGTGTGTTGTGTGTGTGTGTGTGCGTGCGCGCGCGCGCGCGCGTGCCTTTGTAAGCTCTGTGTGATTTGCAAGAGTATGCGCGCTTGAATGCCTTTCCATTCTTCTTTTTTTCTTTTCTCCCCCCCCCCCCCCCCCCAAGCGTCCTTTTCTTTCAGTGACCGGAGAAGAATCGAATAGAAGTCACCACTTAACTGTCTCAGAGAGATTCCCGGATTCCCTCGCAATTCGAGACACGCATCCTCCATGACTTAGAAGCAGACCACATTCTTGTCGACCCCTTTATTTGATTACGAAAGTCTATCCCCCCCCGACGGAGGGACCGATCAGTTACGGCAAACGCAGCGAAGGGAGCCTGCCTTCACACCTCTTTCCGATCCCGCGGTAACCGTAACCATTAGCCAAGACAATTAATGGTCACATCACACTGGCGCTGGCCATGTTTTGGTATGATTTAATTTTAGTTCGATCGAAGCTCACTCGACCATAAAGAAGCACCTCAGGGATGTAGCTATGGAGGGGGGAAAAAGTCCTGCCTTCACCGCACCTCTGTACCCCCCAAAACACACACACACACACACACACACACACACACACACACACACACACACACACACACACACACACACACACACGCACGCGCACAACTGCGGACATAACAGTAATACGTGGCTCCCGTTCACGCGTATTTTTCGCGTCATGACGCACGACACACTCATTCAACATATGCTTCAGACATCACTTAACTCTCAATAATGGTGAAGTAGAAGTCAGTCGACTCTTTAAAACTATGCCGTACGCATAGTCACGGCAACTGCACGAGTCCGCAAGTCGTTGATAGGGTTTGCGCCCCCCCCCCCCCCCCCCACCCCCACCAGTGTCAATCTAAAAAATACCTGTTTATTTCACGCCGTCAAACCCAGACAGTCCTGCATTTTCAATCAAAGTTGTTTTGAGAAACATCAGTACAAACAAAAATGTTTAATGCTCTCCGAGGAAATTGCTGCCTTCTTCATTTCCAAGCTCTGATTACACCCACTGTATTTATTAAACACGCTCAGACGGTTCCTCTCTCTGTCTCTCTGTCTCTCTGTCCTCTCTCTCTCTCTCTCTCTCTCTCTCTCTCTTTATTACACACACAAGCACGCTCTCTCTCACACGTATTTTACACACACACACACACACACACACACACACACACACACACACACACACACACACACACACACACCTATATAATTGACTCAAAAGTCAAGACCTTTGAATAACATAAAATGAGAGTCTGATGACCCTTTGAAATCCTACTCTGAGAGTCTGATCATATTCATATGTGTGTGTGTGTGTGTGTGTGTGTGTGTGTGTGTGTGTGTGTGTGTGTGTGGTTTGTGTGTGTGTGTGTGTGTGTGTGTGTGTGTGTGTGTGTGTGTGTGTGTGTGTGTTTGTATGTAGGTTTGTATGTATGCATAATTGAGAACATTCATACGCCTAATCAAAGGAATGTCTCAGGCATTTGCAATAAACAAGAACACACCTCAAATTATAAACAAATAAATTAGAGCACCAGGCAATGCACAAAACGCACCCTGCACTCCACAAGCTCTCTCCACATCTGCGCGTACCTCCACCCAGCCTCGGCCTCTCTCACTATATCTCCAACCATCACCTACCTCGCAAACAAGAACAGTTACTTTCAGGTGAATAAAGACAGGCATCCATTCACATGTTATACCGCTGAAAACAGCACCGGCACGTATTTGTATATAGCAACCGGATGGAAAAAAGAAAAGTTTTCAAGTTGAAAGAGGGCAGAGAGGCAGAGTATCTGGGTTGATGCGGGAGACTGTTCCAAACAAAAGGGACCTGATAGGCAAAGGACGGGAAGGCGCCACCGCATCCGTCCGACGACAGTTCCTATGAACTTCATACTGCCGGCGACCTCGACACGAAGCCACCAAGGGCACAACGTGGAGAGGAAATAAAAACTGGGATCACCATAAGAAGAGGGAGTGAAGGGCCCACAGTCCGTGAGACTTCTTTATTTCTGATCAGTTAGGATGAGGATGATGAAATTGATGCCGTGGAATTCCATTCTGGTGAGAGATTGCATGACAGGGTCGTGCTTTACGCTTACTTTCGTAGTATATCCCGGCGGCAAGCAGGCCCGAGAGATACAGACACCTGCAGTCTTGGTTAGGAAATTTGAGCAACACTCACAGAGAAGCATCAAAGTAAGTGGATGAAACTCGACTGTGTGGCTCCAGTCTTCCCAGCTGAGCCCGTAGCAAAATCAACTCAGGGCAGGAACGGTACAGGGGCGATAAATCCCACAAATGAAGTAGCGTTTCTGATGGGAATGGAACCCATGACCCTCCAGCCGGGACTCCGCGACGCTAACCACTGCGCCATGGGGCGTAGAACAAATAACTCCCGATGAACGATGAGATAAGACACAACCAAACGGCGGCAACACTGGAATATAGGGCAAATCTTGGGGAGGTCTCGGCTGGTGGGTGGCCTCACCGTGCTTTCACAGCTCCCTGAGGACATTGATGACTGGGGAAGGCAGGGCAGCTGCAGATCTGGCTTGGTGTGTCTGTATGTTAGGAGGGCCCGTTACGATCGGCGTGGGAGTCCTAGCAGACCCAGACATTAAAGACTTATGGA
>CM065725.1:42457571-42465071 GCA_033310375.1 Conus canariensis
TACGGCACCGTTCCTCTTTACTGTATCCCACTCCCACACGTTTTTCTTCAGTTTTCGTAAGTTTTATATTTACCTATCAAAAACGATTGATCAGTAGTATGCTGCTGGGGACAACTCCATTCTGGCCGCGCATTTTTGGGGATTAGGTTTTTTTTTTTCTTTTAACATGTTATTGTTGCTGTTATGTGTTATTTACGTGCACTTTATACATGTTGTATACGGTACCTCGATCTATTTTTTTACTGGAAAGGTAAGCGCCCAGACCATCACTTAAGTTCCGGTGGAACAGGGTGGAAAATAAACCAGCCCCAGGCAAGAATCGAACTGTGGACTCGGGGATTCTTCGTGGTTCCCAGGCGTGTGCGTTCTCCGCTCGGCCGCCTTACCATTAGGAGAGCGGTAGAGAGTGACAGGTTAACAAATACACGGAAAGAAAAAGCGTGACTTTAGACTATTATTAAACGTTTAGATTTCAGTGCTTCGTGATGCGATCTTTGGACCTGACTCACTCGAGGATTCGTCTCGGAGGCGATCCATACAGACTGAACGATTTCTGCATCGAAGCTCTACCGCACTTGTCGAGTGTCGTCAAATACTTCCTGTCGAGTGCTGATGATTTGGGACTTACTACTCAAAGACATCTTAGCTGATATAATTCCCCACATAAGGTTTTCAATAGTTTTTACTACTCAAAGACCCTTAGCTGATATGATTCCCCACATTAGATATTCAATAGTTTTCGGCCTATGGATTTTGCTGTTGTTAATACTGCCTTTCTGTTCGTATGCTGTGATTATTCGAGGTCGATGTACCGGGGCATTGTTTATCTTGACACCTGTAGTTTTTGTCTGGAAAATAAAGGACAAAGACCGCTCCGAGATGTTCGTCCAGCGTACTTCTGTGTTTTTCAGCACATATTGCTTTCTACCATGCACAAAGTCCTCGCACTGGACAAGGTGATACAGGCCCCACACAATAATGTGGCGGTGCACCATCTTGTACAGGGCGAGAACTTTAAAATGCCTACGCACGTTCTGGCAAAGGATGGTATCTCCCGTAGATTTTCATGTACACAATCGTTTATTAGCGCAAAAAAAACATGTGATCTTCACCACATGTAACATTTTTTCTATTGTTTATTTTACCTTTTACATTGCCATTATCATGCCGGCGATTTTTTGTTCTTGTATAAAACCTGGCTTCTTTGATGCCTTCAGTGCAGAACACCTTGTACAGTAGGGCAGCAAGCAGACGAATCTTTTCCGATATTAAAAAAGACACGTTCTTTCTCTATAATTCTTTGGGTCGATTTTTTCCTGGCGACCCACATTCGAATCTTAGGCCCCTAGGCTGTCTCCTTGTGACTCTTTGCTGAACGCGAGATGACAAATCGTGTGTTTACGGATCCAGCTGTAGACTCGCGTCTCTCGAATGATTTTGTTATTTGTTTCCAAATGTGGCCCTGTAACCGTCATCGCACAATTCTATGATCAGTCGTTTGGTCTCAGTGTTTAGGTTTTTTTTTCTTACCCTTACCAACCATTTTCTAAACAGTTTCAGTTTAGATCTAAATCAAGCGGACGACATTTTGTAATGGAACTAACATAACATCTCGGGAGATCTTATTCAGTCCCCAGACACGCATAATCTAACCGGTGCTTTTAAATTGCTCGAATCATATATTCAAATGTGTGTTTTGCACAACAGAAGACTTCCATTTTGTCAAAAGATTGGAAAGCAATTGCTATGCCTCTGTCGCTCTTGCCATTAGGCGCAGAAAGCCCAGAATATTAAACGCTTGGCGCGTTTTATTTTGCTTTGTTTGTAGCGATTGGTAAGTATGGCTGGCACGTTTAGCACTCGCTCGCTACCTAACGCCTAACTTCTTACCTCCGTTCAGGTCGTATTATTTATTTTCCCGTCAGTCTGCAGAAGCCTGCGAATGCCATTAGTTTAGGTACTACTCGGTGAATTGTATGCTTTTGTCTCCAGACGTGTTTTCTCTTGACGGAGCTCTGTGACTCCCGTTATTCCCTTGTTGACAGTCCTGATGTTGCACTGTACAAGCATTTAGCGCCAGTGTGGCGTTCATATTAGAGCGGGACGCATCATCCATGGCCCATACCTGTACGAACAACCCAAGGACGACTGTTACACTGTTCGCTGTTCATACCACGTGGCAGGAAGATGTTTAATACGAAGATGTAGAGGGAAGTAACTCAACTCGTTTCCACCCTGTTTGCTTTTGTCGAGTCCGTTCGCTCGCATCTTTTTTTTTTTTTTTTTTTTTTTTTAATATTTTTTAAACTAACCACAGCTAGGCGAGATATGTGTTCAGCTGGCTGAGCTGCCCCCCCCCCCCCCCCCCTCTCCGGGTTCCCACTGTTTGACAGTGTCTTGTCCACTGTTCAAGGAGGTCGGTTTACTGCCTGTACGTGGGTAAGTTGCCTGCGCGTAAGCGTTATAAATGTTTGCATCAAACCTATCAATTTAACTCCTGTCATCTGCACAGTGTGGTGTGGACGGACAGTCCGTGTGGTGGAGGCAGACACTGCAGACTCGGTCATATCAACAGGAAGTTGTGAATGCCTTCAACATGCGCAGTAAAACTCCCAATTGGCGAAAGGCGGAGATACTGGTCCAACCTGTCTCCAGCTTTGTTTAAATCAACCGTTAATAGGTTATTTAAGCGAGAGAGAGAGAGAGAGAGAGAGAGAGAGAGAGAGAGAGAGAGAGAGAGAGAGAGAGGAGAATGAATTGAATACCCCCCACTAAAAAGAAGAAAAGTTGGAGGCATTTAGGAGGGGCGGGTGGGGGGGGGGGGGGGGTAAAGAAAGTCAGCTTCATCGGAAAATGACATCTAAAAACAGCCGATGTTCATTGACTTGACCATAGAATAGTGCATTTATTTTTAGTTCCAATATGAAACAGGACTGAAGGCATTCAATAACCTGGCTCTTTGTGGCCTATATCTTCGACGCCATATTTTTACCATTCCCATTTGATATCTAGTTAAATATAATGCCGAACAAAAGCAGGGGAAAAAAATGTTATCTTCAAAATAACAAATGTATATAATATATATTTATTTGTTATTTTGAAGCTAACATTTTTTTCACCCTGCTTTTTCAGACACAATTTAAAGTACTCCTCAGCCTTTCGCATTTCCATTGTGAACCGAAATTTGACCTAATAACAACCAGAGGTATGGACTGGCGAAGCCTGTGTATGACAGATTAAGCAAGATAGGGTTGACCAAACTAGAATTGGCGATTATTTTTTTAGGTTCTTTGGCTTTGAAATGAAAGGATCAGTTCTATTCAGGCTTCTGAATGAGAGAGATGGGATTTGATTCAGCCATTTAAACGCCTGCTGCTTCTTCTAATTTCATCAGTTTGTTCGGCTAATGCAGAAATTTGAGCTTGATTAATATATTTAGCCAAACAAACGGCGTCAGTGTCATATTTTACGGAGGCTGGTCTTTCGTCCCGACAGAATTATTTAGCCCGGTCCGAGAGCTAGGCTTTATCCCCGTGTTGAGCTGGGCGCAGTGTGATCTCCGCCACAAAATGCTGACAGAGCTGAATGTGTCATAAGCAAGTAGATGAACAATCTTTATGGACCCAAACACACGGACTGACTGTCTGTCTCTCTGTCTGTCCTCCCTTCCTCCCTCTCTCTCTCGCACCTCCCTTCCTCCCTCCCTGTCTCTCTCTCTCTCTCTCTCTCTCTCTCTCTCTCTCTCTCTCTCTCTCTAACAGTGTTTGAGAACCCAAATTCTCACTTTCTCTTTTTCTCTCCCACCCCCCCCCCCCCTCTGTGTGTCTTTCTCCCTCCCTCCCTCTCTCTGTGTCTTTCTCTCTCTCTCTCTCTCTCTCTCTCTCTCTCTCTCTCTCTCTCTCTCTCTCTCTCTCTGGTGGTTTAGTGATCATTATTTAACTGGTGGCAGCATACACCTCAGGAGACAAGAAGAAAATGCCTTTTAATATTTTGTGTCTTAGTTAGGACGTTAATTTTTTTTTTTTATAGATCAAATGGACAAGCGCTGCAATAAAGAAAACTGGTAAACTGCTGAGTTAAACAACAAGTACTGATTCCTCATGCAAACAGCTTTACCAAATGAATCAGTTATTGGTGATCATCATCGATTTTGCTTTACAGAATAAATGCGCGCGCACACGCACACACACACACACACACACACACACACACACACACACACACACACACGCACAGCATGTGCATACACGCACGCACGCACGCACGAGACGCACGCACTCATGCATGTACAGAATTCTCTCCTCGTTTAAATGTAGAATGCATCGAGCCTGTCAGGGGGAGACGATAAACAAATGAACGTCTCTTATTCCCAACCAGTGAGGTAGATTTTGTGATGCTCACGGGAGACCCCTAAAAAGCATGGGACAATCCATACGCCCTTGTAGGGGAACGTCGGGAAATCGATTGTGATCAAGATTCAAAGAAACTAGCCATCAGAGGAAGAGAGAGTGGGGTCCTTTAGGAGGGGGTGAACCTTTAAATATTCCGTCACCCCTATACATGCGTGGTTAGTTTGTCAATGATCTAGATCCTGCAGTTACAACGTTTTGTTCCTTTTAGACGGAGGCTCGCTCGCGCTACACCTTCACGTGTTCGCCATTACAGTACGGGCGTCCTGAATCCAATTACTGTTCATTCGGCGGTGTCTAATGGAGGGAAGAGGGGGAAGGAAGGGCATGGGTGAGGACGGGGTTGGGAGGCGGGAGTTGTAGGGGGCGGACCACACACACACACACACACGCACGCACGCACGCACGCACGCACGCACGCACACGCATGACAATTCACTATGGTGATAGATAACCAACCGGTGACAGTAGCAACAAGAACAGTGATGGGATGATCATCATAAGGAGGAGGAGGAGAAGGATATGAGTTGTAACAACAGCAGTAACAACGACGGTGATCATCGACGATGTTGGCGCTAACCTTAGTTGATATTAGCATTGTGGTATTAGCATTGTGGTTACTTTAGCTAACACTTTTGTTGGTCTGGTCTGCTACTGTTTTTGTTGCTTCTTCTGCGGCCGCTGCTGCTGCTGTTTTTACTACAGCTCTAGGATTTTTTTTCCCCAGTTGAGAACGTACTTTCAAAGTGAGGTGACTGCAGGCAGAAAGTGACACAGTATGAAAAGAACAAAATTACTGTGCAACCGAAGGAAAGAAACAAATAAATAACAATACAAACGCGACGCGTTTCGACCTCTCTGGTTTTCTTCAGGCAAGACAAAACAACATCCGTGACACTGAAAACGAAGCACGAAGCGCATGCCACGTCCATTCAGCGCCCGGTTCCAGGAGACAAGTGACTGACTGTTCGTGCTTCGTTTTCATTGTCTTGAGTGTTGTTTAACCCTGCCTGAAGAAGACCAAGAAGGTCGAAACGCGTCGTGTTTGTCTTGTGATTTGTTTTCTTTCGTTTGGTGGCGTTTTAATTTTTCTTTTAATTTTGTTTCAATGAAGAAGGCAAACGGTGTTAGCACCTTTTGACAAACTTTATCATCTCTGACTTGCTGGATTCCTTCGGAAGGCTCATAGGAATTCTTGAGGGGTTATGTTCTGATGGCTGAAGAAAAGAGAAGAGAGAGAGAGAGAGAGAGAGAGAGAGAGAGAGAGAGAGAGAGTTGTTCACGACCTTCCGTGTCAATGATACGTATCTCAAGATCACTCGGAAAGTTTAAAGGTTAGAGCGTGTTTTGTGTGGTGCATTCACTGTGGTAACTTTCCACCGAAAATCAGTCGAACGATTTCCAAGACAACACCCTCCCTCCCTCCCTTCCCCATCCTTACCCTCCCTCTATGCCTCCCTCCTGGCCCAACCGTTCCATTCCTCTACACTATTACACCTCCCCGAATCTGGTAACAAACCGTGAGCGTCTTGCCTAATGGGTAATGTGGTGTGTGTTGACGCTTGGTTGTCGTTATTTTCTCCTTCGTCTTTGTGTACTTCGTCATTCGTCTTTTCCTCTTCATCTTTTTCTGCTTCTGCTTCTTCTCATTCTTGTACTCGTTTTTATTCTTTCCTACTATCGTCTCTTCCTGTTTTTTTCTCCCCCCCCCCCTCTCCCCCCTCCACTTGTGTAGCTGTCATTGCTCCCGCAACTCTACCGAGGCCGTCGAGGAATTGCAATAATGAAAGCTACGCTAGTTATCTCCTCCGCTGACGCATGGGCAAGAACATGGATCCGCATCAGAGTTCTTCCTGGTCCGCTCAGCTTTGTTGTTTGCTTATCCACTACTTTTTTTTTTTGTTGTTCTGACTGCCCTATCTCCAGTTGGTTTGGAAGAGTCCGCTGGACCTTGTCACTTTACATCGGCTTTCTTTACCGTGCTCCACGAGTCAGCATAGTGAATGATACGCTACCTGCTGGCTCAGTGGATCGGTCGTTTGTGACGTGGTCAATGGAGGAGATGCAGGGCGGTCTTCTGAAGCACCTCATGAGCGCGGCTTGGATTTTATTTATTTATTTATTTTTTTTTCAGTTCCGCGGTAGAGTCCATGACTCGCATGCACACTCCTTCCTACGTTTTCCTCATATTGATTTTCCTCCTTCCCACCCTCATCTAGCTCTTCTCATTCATTTGCTTACCATCTTCCTCATCTTCTCCCTTTTTCGTTGTTGTCATCGTCATTACCATCATCGTCGTTACCCTATCATCCTTTTATGTCGTTATCGTTGTCGTTGTCTCCCGTAGTTCCTCCAGCTCTTCCTGTTTGTCTGCAACCATTTCTCGTCTTCCTGTCCATCTAATTCTTCCCAGTCCTGTTTTTTTTTTGTTTTTTTTTAATTCTCTCCTCCTGTTCCACCTTCTTCTGCCGTGTCTGTCCGTGTTGATTATGTTGGCAGGGGTTTCTTCCCAGCCACCGCTGCGAGCGATGCAATGTTGGTCTCAGGAGGGGTCTCTGTTCTCCACCTTTGTTTGCAGCCCCCCCCCCCCCCCCCTCCTCCACTGTCACATGTTTTGCAGGTTTTCCAGGTCAATGAGTGTGCGTGCTTGCCTTCGTGCGCGCGTACGGGTGTGACATCTCTCTCCCTGTCTCTCTACCTCTGTGCCATTTTTTTTTTTTGCCCAGTCCCTGTGGATGCTGCACCGATTGTTTTCTAGTGTCGGTGTGTGCGCGCGCATGCGAACGTGTGTTCGTATGTGCGATTGCCCAAGTAGGTGGCTTTGCCGACATTTATTTATCAATTCTTGACTCTCTCTCTCTCTCTCTCTCTCTCTCACACACACACACACACACACACACACACACACACACACACACACACACACACACACACACACGATTAAAGCATTGACGCTGTATGAGTAGAGTAATCATTTATTTGATAACTGATGCTTTTAGAACAATCGGTTGACTGTACTGAAATTTAGTCACTTCTGACTTCATGAGGGGTCATAGCCTGAACAATAACCCTCTGTGTCTGTCTGTCTGTC
>CM065725.1:42477571-42485071 GCA_033310375.1 Conus canariensis
GCGCATGCGTGCATGTTGTGTGTGTTCGCGCGCGCATGCATGCACACGCACGCACTGGCGCATGCGTTTTCGTAGGAGAGAGAGAGAGAGAGAGATGAGGGGGGACACACACACACACACACTCACACACACACACACACACACACACACACACACACACACACACACAGAGGTGGGTGGGGGCACGGGTGGGAGAAAGGATAGAACAAAACAACAACAAAAAGTTGGGGGTGGGGGGGGGGTGGGGTGGGAGTGGGGGATTCCGTCAGCCGGACCACAAGATTCTCCCCTCAAGACAAATGAAGACGTGTTGTGTGGTTGCAGAAGATAGAGAGAGAGAAGACGAGAGACGAGACAGAGAAGAAGAGAGAAGACAGACAGACAGACAGACAGAAGAAGAAGAGAGACAGACAGAGACAGAGAGACAGAGACAGACCACAATATTCTCCCCACCAGACAAATGAAGACGTGTTGCGTGGCAGATCTGCGGAAACGCTGCCAACATTAAGCGGAAAGGATTCCCGGCCCCCACCCTGTCCTTGCATTACTGTCCATTATGGAGACAATGGATACATGTACACTATTCCCCCGAGTGCCAGTGAGGCCTAGGCCTTGGGCAAGATGAGAGGAGAGGCAGAGGAGGGGGGCGACGGGGGGTAGCGGGGGTGGGGTAGGGGGTATGATTGTGATGAGGGTGTGGGTGGCAGGGGAGGAAGGTAGAGGGAAGAGGGGCGTAGAGTAGGAAGGCGGGGATGGGGTGGAGGGTGGGTGGAGGTCGGTGTGGTGTGTGTGTGTGTGTGTGTGTGTGTGTGTATTATTATTGTGTGTGTGTGTTGTGTGTGTGTGTGTGTGTGTGTGTGTGTGTGTGTCGTGTGTGTGTGGTGTGTGTGTGTGAGAGAGAGAGAGAGAGAGAGAGAGAGAGTGTGTGTGGCGCGCGCGCGCGCGGCGTGTGTGTGTGTTGTGTGTGAGCGCGCGCGCGCGCGCATAATGAGAAGAGAAGAACAAGGTGGGAGTGATCATCCTACATTGTGTGGAAGGTCGCAGACATGATGACTCCTGCGCCCACCCAGCTCTCTCTCTCTCCTCCTCCTGTCTTCTCTGAATCTGGCGCTTGAGAATTCATTTTTCTGTTATGCCTCCCATCCGCCCCTGTCTCCCCCCCCCCCCCCCCCCCCCCCCGCCCTTCGCTTTCCCCACGCACACCTCACCCCTCCCTTTCTCCTCCCCATTCCCACCGGCCTTTTCCATTTCATCTGTCGTCTCCTCTCTGTCAGCCTCTCTCGACCCATTTCAAGTACGATTGTCTCTGAACTCGGTTCCACTTTGGCTTGTTTTCTGTTGGTAGTGACGGCTAGGGGTTTTTGTTTCTTTGTTGTTGTTGCTGTTTTGTTGCTGTTGTTGTTGTGTTTTGATTTCTTTCTGTACATTGTAAACTTGCATGACACGTATTTTTGGCGCTTAAACCAACAAACAAGTCAACGAGCTACCTACCACACTATGCACGAAACTCCAGCTGCGAGCTGGACCGTGGAAGCAGTACTTTCTTCTTTCTTCTTCTTTCTTCTTCTCTTCTTTCTCTTCTTCTTTTTTTTCTGCTCCCCTCCTCCTCCTTTTCGTCGTCCTCCTCGTCCTCCTCCTTTTCCTCCTTCTCCCCCCCCCCTACTTTCCTCCTCCTCTTCTTCTTCTTTCTCCTCCACCTCCTTCTTCATCTTTTTTGACACTTGTTGAAGAAGCTGACGATTGGCGCCTGGTTTTCTCTCCCTGTGACTCCTCGTAGCTCGGCAGTAGATCTTTGCTCAGATGTATTTTTGGTTGGGATGTCTGGCTGTTTTTGTTGTAACCGTTTAAGCACGTCTTGAATAAAAAAAAGAAAAAGAAAAAGAAAAAAAAAAGAAAGTGACACTAAAAGACAAAAACGAAGTAACACGGCTTGCGCAGTCGGCTTGGGTTTAAAGCAGTACGTTGGCGTTCGGCGACACACCTCAAACTGCGTGATGGAATCGGATGCGCATAACATTTTTTTTTTTTTTCAAGACATTTTTACCCTGTTTTTATTTTCGTTTATTATAATTATTATTATTAATGATAATAATGATAATAATATGATAATGATAGTGATGATAATAACAATAGTAACTCTTCTTCTTGTTCATTATCAATTATTGTTATTGTTATTATTATTGTCGTTGTTGTTGCTGCTGTTATAATTATTGCTTCTGCTCTTGTTATTGTTATTATTATCAGTAGTAGTAGTAGTAGCAGAAGTTTCATTCATTCGTTCATTTATGTATGCATGCATGTATGAATGTAAGTATGTATACATGCATGCATGCGTGCATGTATGTATATATGTATGTATGCACATATATATGTATGTATGTATATCATTTATTTATTTATTTTATTTTATTTTACATGGAGCCCGGAGGGTGCGTATGCACGCACATCCACTGAGCTGTCTGTCTCTTTCTCTCTCGGCTGCTTATTCATAACAACTGTTGAGACGACATCATACTGTTGAGGGGTTGGGAGGGAAAAAATGGACAGGTGTTTGTTGTTTCACTGCTGATGGGTGTTTTCCGTATGTTTGTTTGTTTGTTTGTTTTTCTGCTGTCCGTCCTGCTTGTCCTCGACTTGGATCGCCAGATTTTCCTGGTCCGAGGTTGACGTTTCTTCCTTACGTTTCTTTGCTGGCTGGCGTGCTTGTTTGTTTCTTTGTTTGTTTGTTTGCTTGCTTGTTTTCTTTCTTTCTGTCTGTCCTCTCCGTCTGTCTGTGTGTCTATAAGTCTGTCTGTCTGTCGTCTTGTCTGTGTCTGTCTGTCTGTCTGTCTGTCTCTCTCTCTCGTCTTCTCCTTCTCGTCTTCTCTCTCTCTCTCTCTCTCTCTCTCTCTCTCTCTTTCCGCGTAGCTGGCGCGCGCGCGTGTTTGAATGTGTGACGCGCACGCAGGCGCCTCTCATTTAAATATTCAGGGGACCACACACACACACACACACACACACACACACACACACACACACACACACACACACACACACACACTCAGAGGCTTTCTCTCTCTCTCTCTCTCTCTCTCTCTCTCTCTCTCCGTCTTCCCCCTCTCGCCCTAACACACACACACGCACGCACGCACGCACGCAGCACGCACGCACGCACGCACGCACGCACGCATTTGCACACACGCATACACTTCAAGACTTATTACTGAAATGAAAACCAGCCGCTCCCTCATACACTCAGTGGAAGGGGGAGCAGAATGTGATCGAGTTGCCTGTAACAACAGAAAATGAATGATGTCGTGGACCTAGCAGCGCATTCATGAAACAAAGTGGTATAAGCAGAAAACGACAGTAACACAAAAACGCCAACATCTTTCTAATTAAAAAACAAAACAAAACAAAACAAACAAACAAACAAACAAACAAAAAACCGTCATCGTCTGGCAACCAAACACACGTGACGTAAACATTTTCATTTTGAACATTGAGAAAAGAAGAAATATTATCTCCAAGCTGGAGAAAGTGCGTCATCTGAAACAAAATATAATTTAAAAAATATGTATACGAATATAAACACGTATAATGCGAATAATAAATATATTCCTGAGACATAAATGATACAGCATTGCACAAGGTCCAGCATGTAGACACACATATATTATCACAGTACCTCCAACATTTACAACTCATAATATGGCAGAATGGACTGCTAACACAATCGAATAAAGTAATATTGTGGACGCAGGAACTTTGTACGTTCCATTCCCCTCCCCTCCCTTCCCCCACACCCACTCGCTCTTTTACACTCACGCACGCACACGCGCGCGCGCGCGCACACACACACACACACATACACGCACGCACGCACACACATATACACGTGCACACACATACGCACACACGCTCTCTCTCTGTCTGTCTCTCTCTCACACACACATACACATACACGCGTGCGCGCGTGCACGCACAGACACACGCACGCACGCACGCACGCACGCACGCACACACACACACACACACAGACACACACACACACACACACACACACACACACACACACACACACACACACACACACACACACTTTCTTATCTAAAATTGTGCATATATGTTTGTATTAATCACCCTCTCAACTGTTTGAGTACCTGTATGAAAATTAAAGTAGCATTTGTTTTGTTTTATCAAACTTTATGATCGAGATAATTTTATTACCAGCCGCCGTGGCGAAGTGGTTAGCGTCGCGGACTCCCGGCTGGGAGGTCGTGGGTTCGAATCCCATCAGAGTCATGTGGGTTTTTCTGCCCCGACCGGCTCCTACCCAGAGTTGAGTTTGCTGCGGACTCAGTTGGGAAGACTGGGACCACACAGTTGAGTTTCATCCACTTAATGGATGCGTTTATGAGAGTGTTGCTCAAATTTCCTGACCAACACTGCAGGTGCCTGTATCTCTCGGGCCTGGTTGACGCCGGGATATATTATGAAAGGAAGCGTAGAGTACAGCCCTGTCATGTAGTCTCAGACCGAAATGGAAATCCGTAGCATCATCTTAATCATCCTCATTCTCATCGATCTGCATTAAAAAAAAAAAAGTCTCAAGTTCTGTGGCCCTTCATGCCCTGCTCTCATGGTGACCTCAGTTTCGATGTCCTCTCTACGTCTGTGGCCTTGGTTTGGTTCCGTCGGGGTCACCGGTGTCGGCGAGCCCATGGGGGGCTGTCGTTGGACGGACGTGGTGGCGCCCTCCGGAGGGAGAGCTCACTCACGCCGGCTCCGCGACTAAGCAATTGTTGTCGTCAGTAGGGGGCTTAGTAGGTGGCGTCCTGCGTATTTTAGATCAGAACAGGCGCCACTGAACACCACCGAAGTGACTCGGCAGCAGTGCAGTGTCTCCTCCAGTGGGTTGCCTCTTGACGACTTGACATTGACTGCTCCCTATGGATTGCCGGTGCCAGGGCTGCGGCGGGACCTGCCGGTCAGTGGCTGTGGACGGGGAGTCGGAAAGAGCGGCGTGGGTGCACTGGCTCTGAGGTGGTGCAGAGGTTGGGACAGCAAACAAAACAAAACAAAAAAAAAAAAAAAAAAAAAAAAAAAAGATAATTTTATTAGCGCCGTAACCAGATCTTTGGAAAAAAAAAATCTATCTATCTATCTATCTATCTATATTATATATCTATATATATATATATATATATAGAGAGAGAGAGAGAGAGAGAGAGAGAAGGAAGATCTTCAATCACAGAATTGTCGGGGTATTTGATGACAGGAGTGTTACCTGTGCTTTTACAGTCATTAGTACATAAAAAGTAAAGAGACCAGGACAGAACATTGAAAACAAATGTCAGTCAAGTTTAAGACCTTAGAACACTTCCTAGAAAGAATTGTTTAGCGTGTAATACTTCCAAGCCTCCGAAATGAATTTGACTGCAAGTTCAGAGAGAGAAGAGAGAGAGAGAGAGAGAGAGGAGAGAGAGAGAGAGAGAGAGAGAGAGAGAGATTGGCTAGCAAACAAGCGCGGGTTGCGTGACGGATTGGAATCGGGGAGTGTGGTACCAAGTCTTCTGTGTCTTCCATATTTCTCCTGAAAACACTGAGCTAAGCGTGTGGTTCGGATGCTCGATAAAGGGGGATGAAGAAACTGAGGAAGAGACTGGAGACGGGGACGAATCGGACAGAAAGAAATTCGTTAAGTCAACTGTGCATTGGGAGGTGTCTGTGGGAGCTGACTAAAACAAGTGTTGAGGTTTCGCAAAGGGGGACAATCAGACAGACGGGAGGTAATCCGGCACACGGGAGGAATCTGGACTCGGCTGGACTAACTGTTGTAGACAGAAATGACCGTGACCGTCCGAGTATTTCCTGAAAGAGACTGACAGAAAGCTAACCCCCCCCCCCCCCTCTCTCTCTCTCTCTATCTGTCTGTCTGCGCATGCGCACGTGCCGTGCGCTTCTCATCTCTTCCTCTTTCGCGCGCTGTCTCTCGAATGAGGATGGGCGGGGGAAGGGGGGGGGGGGGGTGATGGTAGCGAGGTCTGATGAAAATGGTTGTTATGTTTTGGGTTCAGACCCTTGTTATCCTTTCTCGTGCTGAATCTTGTACTGGAACATTTTGTTCTCATGTCACTGATGCATTGGAAACAAAAAAAATTTTTTTTTAAGTGAATGCCATCGGAACATAATAAACAAGAAGGATAACTCTTACGCCAAGGATGAGACAATTTACACACCCATTACGAATGCTAATTGTTAATCATTTATTGGGGAGGATCCCCCCCCCCCCGCCCCCCGCATCCCGCATGAGTGATGCGTTGGAATCCCCTACCCCACCCCACCGCACACCCCCGCCGTATAACTGATACGTTTGAAATGTTTTCCCCCAAATAAATGATGAGTTGAGACGTTTTCGTCCTTGTAGGAAATGCACCAGCAGATTTTTCTCCATGTAAATGATAAAAATGTTTCATGCAAATAATGTATTGGAAGAGGTTTTTTTTTTCATATAAAGGATGCATTGGGAAGTTATCCTCCACGTTAATCATGATGCTTTGAGGAGTTTTGTTCAGTCAAGGAAATGGTGTAGAGGAAGCTCTCTTCCATATAAATAAGGGGAGTTTTGCTTCCCTGTTATAATGGAGTTTGATTACTTTCACTTTGAAGGTTTTTTTCCCTTGTCAAGGGAAGTTGTCGTACAATGTACTATGATGTTTCCATTCTTTCGTTAGGTAGGTGTGTGTGTGTGTGTGTGTGTGTGTGTGTGTGTTTGAAAGTTGCTTTCCCTTGTATTAGGGAATTTCCTCCCTTTTATTTTTACAGTGGAAAGTTTTTTTTTCTGTTTTTTTTTGTGTGTGTGCACTTCAAGAGCTAAAGATTTCACCCCAGTTTATTTGTGTAGAACTTTTGGGGCTTTGGTATTTGAATGTGTTTCATTCAGTCCTGCTACTTGAACAATTTCTCCCCGCTCAGCTCCCCCCCCCCCCCCCTCCCAACACCCCCCCCCTCCACCCCTCTCCTTCCGCCTTCCCTATCCTGCATTGTGAAGTTTTCATCTGTTTTATGAGAAGTTTCGTTGTCGAGGTGGAATGGTCTTGCCCAGTGCTAATGGGAGAAGAGCTGGAGAATCGGTTTCTGTGCATGTGGGTAAGAACAACACATGCATTTTACCAGAAAGAGGGTTTCCAAGTTTCGAGGTCTTTACTTCACTGGTGGCCTTTCAGTGTGGCAGTTGTTAAGCAGATTATGACACTAGGTCTCTTCTTTGCCCATCCACCTCCTCTCTACTACTCAGTCTGTGTGTGTGTGTGTGTGTGTGTGTGTGTGTGTGTGTGTGTGTGTGCGTGCGCGCGCGCGCGCGCGTGTGTGTGTTTCTTTCTCTCTCCTTGCCTTCCAGTCTGTCTGTCTGTCTGCCCGTCTCCCTCTCTCTCTTTCTCTAGCCACTTCCTCTCCTCCATCTTCTTCTCCCCCACCTCCTCTGTTTGCCTGTCTGTGTCTTTCTTTCTGTCTGTCTGT
>CM065725.1:42495071-42500071 GCA_033310375.1 Conus canariensis
AGTCTGAAGGACCCAGTCTCGATATCGCTTTCGAACGGGAAAGTTTTAAAGGAGGCAATCTCTAGTACTTCTTTGGAAGAGAAAGATTTAAAGGACGCAGTCTCTAGTGCTTCTTTAAAAGAGAAAGTTTTAAAGGACGCAATCTCTAGTACTTCTTTGGAAGAGAAAGATTTAAAGGACGCAGTCTCTAGTACTTCTTTAAAAGAGAAAGTTTTAAAAGACACGGTCTCTAGTACTTCCTTGAAAGAGAAAAGTGCTAGAAAAGCCAGAATCTAACATCGTTTCTGAAAGAGAAAGTTTTGAAGGACCCAGTATCAGAAACAACATCTGAAAAAAGAAAGACTGAAAGGAGCCAGTGTCTGGTTTAGCTCCTTGCGGTTCGTAAAGTCCCTGTGATCTTCGACGCCAACAAGATTAATGTAAGTGTTTTAAGGATCAAGGAGATCAGGAAGGAAATTGATCGTACGCTGATCTCCCGGACCCCCTACCCCCCTCGCCCCCCTCCCTCCCCGTCCCCACCGTCCTTCCCCGTAGCATCATCAGTGGAAACGTCCCGTGATTGGTCGGCGCTTCTGGCGGAGATTTCCACTCAAGCCCTGGGCTATGGTGAGCTTTGCTGTGGGCTTTCATCATAGCGAGTCACTGTGTCACTTTGATCGTAGTTTATATCATCGACAAACCCGAGAGAGAGAGAGAGAGAGAGAGAGAGAGAGAGAGAGAGAGAGAGAGAGAGAGAGAGAGAGAGATCAGGTTAATTAACTGAGAGTGGGTGGGTCTCTGTCTCAATCTCTCTCTCTCTCTCTCTCTCTCTCTCTCTCTCTCTCTCTCTCTCTCTCTCTCTCTCTCTGGTGTTTCTCTCTCCCTGTGTCTCTCTGTCTCTGTCTCTCTCTCTTTCTCTGTCTCTGTTTTTATGTCTGTCTGTCTGTCTGTCTGTCTCTCTCGTCTCTCTGTCTACCTTCCAGACCGTCCATGCTTCTCTTGCTCCGTCCTTTCTGTGCCCAGATTGCCTTAATTATAGACTGTAGCATGCGGATTTCAATCTTTCTTTCAATTTACCTGACTACCACTTCCCCTCCCTCCCCCACTTTTCTATCGCCCCCACACCCTCCTACCCCATTTTCTCTTTCTGCGTCATTTTGTCTGTCTGTCTGACTGTATCTGTCAGTCAGTCTGTCATTCTGTGTCTGTCTATCGCTGTCTCTGTCTCTGTCTGTCTGCATGTCTGTCTGTCTGTCTGTCTCTTTCTCCCGCCCTCCCTTCCTCCCATCCATCCGGTTCGCCCCCCCCCCTCTCTCTCTCTCTCTCTCTCTCTCTCTCTCTCTCTCTCTCTCTCCCTCTCTCTCTGTGGCTCTCCGGCATCAGTGAAAGGATGATCCGTTCGAATCTGAATCTTAAAGCTGAGTGGAGGAATTATCGGCTCTGATGTGGTACCCACCCGCTCCCCCTGTTCCCCAGCCCTCCTAAGGTCTCTCCACTGTGTGTCTGAACCCTTTCCGAAGGAAGCAATGCCATAGAAATTACGGACACTGTATAGATTTTCTCTGAAATGTCACTGCTTTTTTTTTTTTTTTTTTTTTGACATTTAAGAAAAACGTGTATTCTGTTCCGTGCAGTCTTGTGATGTTATGAAGAATTTTGGCCAACTCTGTGTGTCTCAGTATCAAAGTCTGTGTGTCTCTTTACTTCGTCTGTCTTTAACTCTACTTCCCTTTCCCTCCTACCCCCCTCCACCCTCACCTCTCCGCCCCTCACCGTCTTTTCCTCTCTGTCTCTCGCTTTCTGCTTCTCTTCTTCTTCTTCTTCTTCTTCTTCTTCTCTCTCTCTCTCTCTCTCTCTCTCCCCTCTCTCTCTCTCTCCTCTCTCTCCTCGGTCTCGGGTCTTTCATCTCCCTGCCCCCTCCCCCTTTCTTTTCACCCCTTTCTTCCCTTCTTTCTCTGTGTCCTTTCAAATCCAACTCACCCCCACCCCATTTCCTCTCTTCCTTTCTCTCTCTCTCTCTCTCTCTCTCTCTCTCTCTCTCTCTCTCTCTCCCTGCTAAGGCGTGTGCGTGAGTGTGCACGTGCGCATGTGTGCCCTCGTATATCTTCTCATCTGCCCCTCCCCCTTGTCACCCTGCTTCAATCAAAGGATGACTTCACTCCAGTGTCAACCTTCTAGCCTTCTGGAGTTGTCTCCCGTTTCTAACCCCTCTGTTTCTCCATACTTTATTTGCCTGAACAACTTTCAAATCAATATTGTGGGAAAAGCGGAGGTGATGTATTTTTTCTTTTAGTTCTCTCTCTCCTCCCTCCCTCCCCCTCCACCCGCCCCCCATTCCTTTCCTCGTGATCTAATTTCGGGTTTCAGTTTTTTTTTTTTTTTTTTGCGTGTGTTAAATTCAGCTTCCCCCCCCCCCTCCTCCACCTTCCATCTCCCTCCAAAACTCGCCTCGCTCCACGTCTTAACCTTGGCCCAAACTTGACCGCTAATCACTGTGATTTTTCTCTCAACGGCTTTGGCCAAATCAGGGACCGGCCGATTGTCTGTCTCTTCGTCTCTGTCTCTCCCTCCCCCCTCTCTTTCTTTCTTTGTTTCTCTCTGTCTCACCCTCTCTTTCTCTGTTTATCTCTCTCTCTCTCTGTTTTTTTTTTCTCTCTCTGTTTATCTCTGATTATTTTTCTCATCCTCTTTCCTCCTGTTTCCTCCTCACACCTATCTCTGTCTGTCTGTCTGTCTGTCTGTCTGTTCTGTCTGTGTGTCTGTCTGTCTGTCTGTCTGTCTGTCTGTCTCTCTCGCTCTGTCTGCGCGCGGGCGTGTCTACGTGTGCGTGCGTGTGTGCGCGCGCATGTTTCCCCATTCTATCTCATCTTCTTCTCTAATTATTTTTGCTCGTCTGACCCCTTCTTTCTCTGAAGGAAAACAGGCACTTTGTTTGCCTCCCTCGTCTGTACGTCTCTCGTGGCGATGGAGCCTGTAGATGCAATGGTAGAGCGGTTTGAGAGAGAGAGAGAGAGAGAGAGAGAGAGAGAGAGAGAGAGAGAGAGAGTGTATGTGAGTGAGCGAGCGTGCGTGCGTGTGTGTGTGAATGTGTGGTGTGGTGTGTGTGTGTGTGTTGTGTGTGTGTTGTGCGTGCGTGCGTGTGCGCGCTTTCTGTCTCTGTCTGTCTGTCTGCCTGTCTGTCTGTCTCTTTCTGTCTGTCTCTTCTCTCTCTCTCTCTCTCTCTCTCTCTCTCTCCTCTGTGCGCTTGCGTGGCTCCGTGTGTGTTTTTGCGCGCGCGCGCGCGCGCGTGTGTGTGTATGTATGCGTGCGTGCGTGTGTGTATGTATGCGTGCGTGCGCGCGCGCGCGCGCGGTGTGTGTGTGTGTTTGTGTGGTGTGTGTGTGTGTGTGTGTGTGTGTGTGTGTGTGTGTGTGTGAGAGAGAGAGAGAGAGAGAGAGAGAGAGAGAGAGAGCGTGTGTTTGTGTGTGTGTGCGTGTGCGTGCGTGCGTGTGTGCGCGCGCGCACCCGCTCACACATTCGCACACGTGAGTTCGTGCGTGCCATCACCTCCGTGCAGTCCAGACCTCGTCTTTCAGCTGTCCCACAGGAGTCCAGTAAGGAGACGGGGAGTCAGGTCATCCCAGTTCAGTGCAGTGATTCCTTGATGGTGGTGGACAAGGGGAAGGGAGGGGGTGGAGGACATGATTGGTCCACAGGACCGCCTGCTCTTGCCCTGTGTCCTTTGACCAGGAAGGGGAGGGGAGGGGCAGTCTACTGCTGCGTGCGTTGGGTCCTCCGCACCCCAGCCCCTCCTGTGGTAGCTGGTTGCCCGTGGGACGTGGCTGCATGGTCGGTACGATCTTGTCGAAGAGGTCGGTTAGGGTAGCGATTTCTGCTAGGTGGTTTGGGGCTCTTGAGATCATCATCAGTCCGCTCATTACTAGAGCTGCAAGCTCTCTGCTTCCCCTGTTTCTCCCCCGGTCTCCGCCACATAATTCTTGATTTTTTCATGTTAGGGACGTTGTTGTCATCCGTCTTTTTTTTTGGTCACTGTGATTCTCTCTGTCTCTGTCTTTCTGTCTGTCTGTCTGTCTGCCTCTGTCTGTGTGTCTCTCTCTCTTTCTGTCTGTGTGTGTGTGCGAGTGCGCGCGCGCGCACACACGTGTGTGTGTGTGTGTGTTGTGTGTTGTGGTGTGTTGTGTGTGTGTGTGTGTGTGTGTGTGTGAGAGAGACAGACAGACAGACAGAGACACAGACAGACAGAGAAAGAGGAGGAAGAGAGAAGGACGTAGGGAGGGAAGAAGAAGAAGTGTGAAAGAGAGATAGAGAAAGAGGTTTGGGGGAAGGGAGGGAGGCGGAGAGAGAGCGAGAGAGAGGAGGGAAAGGGAGGAAGGGGGGGAGGAGAGAGAGAGAGAGAGAGAGAGAGAGAGAGAGACAGACAGACAGACAGACAGACAGACAGACAGACAGACAGACAGACAGACAGACAGACAGAGACAGAGAAAGAGAGAAAGGATCAGCACGGTAAAGGAAATAATGAATGACGTATCATTGTACCGTTTCTAAAGGCATCCATTCTAAAGATTTTCCTCAATCTTCTTGCAAACACAATACGATCGCAGCCCAGCGACTGTTGCTACACAAAACACCCTGACACAAAGGGAAGAAGAAACAGAAAAGGAGAGGCAGGAAGAAAGATGAGAGGGAGGAAGTGGCGATGGAAAGTGCGATGTGTGGGGAGGGGGTGGGTGGGTGGGATGTAAATGAGGTTAAAGCGAAGTAGTATTCGGGGGAATGCGGAAGTAAAACATTCCTCTCACGTACGTTTCCTGTAATCAAAAAAGCCTCTGTTGTATAGGTTAGCAATCTTTCTGAACCAGATTTTTAACTGTTCTCGGAGGCCTTTACAGGTTTCTGTATTTTGGATGATTTAAAACTATGGCCGTATAGGTTCTTATGTTTAATGATGTGGTCCTTAAAAAAATCGCGATAACGGTCATGATAAATAGCGCTGAAATAATTGCACAGAGCGTTTTTTTTTT
>CM065725.1:42505071-42507571 GCA_033310375.1 Conus canariensis
CCATTGTTCTGACTCCATTTTCCATACAGTCCTTCGAGTGAGGCCATAAACCGAGGCTCGTGTGTGAACGCACGCATAACATCTTGCACAAAAGTAAAATCGCATCACCAGGTTTCGGAAGAGAAGGCCTGTTTGGCCGTTGGTATGGATGACACGTTATACGTAGCATGCACCTTCCCCGAAGTTGGAGTATGGCTGCCTTAATGACGGGATAAAAAAAAATGGTCATACACAAAAAACTACACTTCCTTTGTTGGGTAGATAGGATTAATCCTTGCGTGTCTATACAGTTAGTGTCCCCAGGATTATCAGCCTGCGTAAGCAGAAAAAAAAAAAAAAGTCCAGCTGATCAGGAATTGATTTAGAACAGATTGTTGGGGGGGGGGGGGGGGGGGGCTATATCAGAATCGAAAAGAACTCGACCGAACAGGGCGAAATATCTTTCTACAAAATGAAAATCTAATTAAGACTTTTGTTATCTCTGCATACACGTTTCGGATTGCTTCCCGTTTGCG
Organism: Conus canariensis; assembly: GCA_033310375.1. Taxonomy (NCBI): domain Eukaryota; kingdom Metazoa; phylum Mollusca; class Gastropoda; order Neogastropoda; family Conidae; genus Conus; species Conus canariensis. The sequence goes on from CM065725.1 coordinate 42,505,587, forward strand.
AAGGAACCCATTCGCGACACCACACTGATGTGAAAGATTACATGTCACACCTTTGTGCTTGGGATGACTGGAAAATGTCTCATCTACATTTATCATTAATCGTTCTGCCAAGTTTGGTTGTGTTACCGACTGTTACCGCGAATGCCAAAGTTAACATTTAATACGGATATATGCGCGAGCGCGCGCACACACACACAGACACGCAGACGTAGACACACACAGACACGCAGAGACACACACAGACAATCAGACAGACACAGACACACACAGACACAGACACACACACACACACACACACACACACACACACACACACACACACACACCCCACACACATACACACAGAGTCACACATGCGTAATTGGTCGTGTTCACGCGCAGAAACATATGCGCCGCCCGCGCGCGCGCGCGCGCGCATACACACACACACACACGCACACACACACACACACACACACACACACACACACACACACACACACACACACAGAGAGAGAGAGAGGGGGTATATATATATATATATATATATATATATATATATAGTTTATTAGTTATATATATATATATATATATATATATATATATAGAGAGAGAGAGAGAGAGAGAGAGAGAGAGAGAGAGAACTGAAATATTGTGATTATGTCGATTCACTTTCTTCCACGCACGAGAAAAGAAAGAGAAGAGGCCTTTCTTGTATTTTTCCTAAGTATGCTGTGAAAAGAAACTGGATATTTCATTTGTTCGATTTCTGTTGCTGTTTGTTTGTTTTCTCGGTGACTTCAGCCTGAAAGATGATCGGGTTCGGATGGAGTGTGTGTGTGTGTGTGTGTGTGTGTGTGTGTGTGTGTGTGTGTGTGTGTGTGTGTGTGTGTGCTTGCACAGAATGAGAAAAAGTGGTGTTATGAAAAAAAAAAATCAAGTGTCATGAAAAGAAGAAGTACAATATGACTAGACTGTTCACAACGTTTATGCATTAAATGTATACCCTGATTGCTATTTTTGTCATGTTCTTTAAACGTTGCTATTTTTGTCATATTCTTTAAATAGATAAAAGTGTTGTTTTTTTTCGTTCACATTAAAAAAATACAAGGAAAGTATTTTTAAGCCATACAAATATACAGACACTATTGCTAGTGTCCACTCAAATCAGTATATGGTCTCACTGTCTAGTCGCCAGATTACAACAACAACTACAATAACGGCAACAACAACAACAACAACAGCAAAACAAAAAGAAGGAAACAACAGAGAGTTGACACGTTGTAAACTGTATAAAGGGAAAGAAAGGGTAAAGGCTTTCAAGAACGAAAACAGTAAAACAGGCCACAAAGGCAGAAAAAGAAACACACACAACACACACACACACACACACACACACACACACACACACACACACCTATGAGCGAAGGGACAGAAAGTGGGAGGGGAAGTGCAGGGGTGAGGGGGGAGATATAATTAAAGAAAATGTCAAGAAAGGGGGAAAAAAAAAATAAAAAAAATTACTGGCTGTGAATTTACAGAAGACGGGCGATACAATTTGTTAAAAAAAAAAAAAAAAAAAAGCCTCCGGCTTTCCACGCGAAGACGAAGAGGTTCCGGAGATAAAGAGTTAACACAGGAAAAGTAACGCAGCAGAGTAATTCGCTTCGAGTATGTTGCCTGTTCGCGGCGATTCTTATGATCCCGTGTCTTTTTCCTCGCAGCCTCGAACAAGAGCGCTTGTGTGCGGAGGGGGTGGGGGTGGGGGGGGGGGGGATATACGGGATTAAGCAGAGTTCTGGCTGTACTGTACAAGAGGGATTCTGCAGGAGGCGGAGGACTGGTGGTGGTGGTGGTGGTGGTGGTGGAGGATTCGGGAAAGCAGAGCTGTTGGTGGGGTGTTTGAAAGGAGGATTTCGGGTACGGATGAAGGGGTGAGGAGGATCAGGGAAGGGAGCACTGCCGGGTGGATAGAGGCTGGTGTTTGGAAAGAAGAGGATGAAGGG
>CM065725.1:42517571-42537571 GCA_033310375.1 Conus canariensis
TCTGGGCCAACTGTGGATCTCTCTCTCTCTCTCTCTCTCTCTCTCTCTCTCTCTCTCTCTCTCTCCTCTCTCTCTCTCTCTCATAATTTTCTTTCTTTCTTTCTTTTGTATTTCATTAGAGTTATTCATTTTTTATGTATTTACATATGCAGTTTGAACAAAATCCTGCTTTGTTTGCATGTCTTCTGACACACAGTTAACACCTTAAGTTCAAGAACTCACACATACTTTAAAAAGTTGGAAACCACCCCACTCATAAAGAGAGCACTCATGAGAGCAGCAAGAGGATGGTTACTACATCTAAATAAATCGGGGAAAAAAACGCGTGAAATAAATGTTGGTTTGAAGGACTTACTTTCTGCCAAATAAAAAGTTACGAATATGTCTGTACTTGTCTTTAATAGTGTCAGCAGTCAACTAGGGGAATTAAACACAACTTGTCAGCAATCCTGTAGGTCCCCCTTTCAATTGATTCTTCTTAACAGCTTTCCAGGGTGAGTCTTTAAGCGTCAGTTTTAGTCTTTAGAAAAGAAGAATTCCATGATAAAACATCATAGGATGTCGTATGACATCTTTAAGGTGGAAAAAGGGTTTTCAATTATTTACTGTAAATATTGTTAGGCTTTTAGGAAGTCTCGTGGATTGTTGAAAGATTTTAAGCGCTACTAGCTTTCCTGTTCAGGAAGACCCCAGACTGGCAAATCTCCATCGGTGGAAGGGAGGAAGGCCAGTCTGTGTCGGCCCAGACATGACCGAGATTTAAGACACTACAGAGAATCTCATCAACGGGCAACCCTGATCGTGTTCCCCAGGGTCCACCCCTCAGACAGACATAATCAGTCAGTTTGTTGCTGCTTCTTGGTAAGGTGGATGAAAAAAGGGGTGAGGGGGCTTTGTTTCCGTTAGAAAAGAACCTGGGTCTTGATTCGTGACCACACAAGCCAAGGACAGGCGGGAAAGGAATGATATGACAGTCGACAGAAAGCAGAATGCCGTTATCAAGCCCGGAAGCAGTCACGTCACACACATACTTTTCAGATGTCTGTAAAGGGAGGCAATGAACCGGTCTTTCTTTGCATTTTGGGCTGACCAAGAGGGACGCTGTTATGGATGCTTCTAGACCATAAGCGGATAAAGGAACGTATATGCTTGTGTGGAGACTCCATAGCAATAATTGATTAGTCAATAGCCTGGTCTGGCCAATGTGGATCTCTCTCTCTCTCTCTCTCTCTCTCTCTCCTCCTCTCTCTCTCTCTCTCTCTCTCTCTCCCTCTCGGAACTCGAAAAATTTTATTCATGATAGGCTGTGGCCCCTTATGAAGGGGTGTGTGAACAACATATAAGCGATTGTAATCTAAAGAGTAAGAATACAAATTCCTCAACAAGTGCTATTAATCAAACACAGAAAGAAAAACAAAAACAAATGAAATACATATCTCTATGATGTTACCATTTCTCTTAGCTTAAATGAGTTATACAGATAAATGAGAAATGTCGTACGTCGTGAGACCTACATGAGGACATTAGCAAGTTGAGTTTGAATGTCGAAGGTTGTCGATAATATTTAGGTTTTATAAAGCTTTCACGAATATCTCTGAGTGCTGGACAACACAAAACAAAATGAAGTTCATTTTCTTCCGTTTCTTTACACCAGGGGAACATCAAAACACTATTGTCAACAGCTCTATATCTAAAGAAAAAAAAAAACATCCGAGTTCTCTCTCTCTCTCTCTCTCTCTCTCTCTCTCCTCTCTCTCTCTCTCTCTCTCTCTCTCTCATGTGACGGTCAACAGACGGTAGAATGCTGTTATCAAGCCTGGAAGCAGTCACGGCACACACGTACTTTTCAGATGTCTGTGAAGGTAACCAATAAACCGGCCTTTCTTTGCCCTCTGGAGTCACTAAAAGGGACGCCATTATGGATACTTTTAGACCATAGGAGGATAAAGAAATATATGCTTGTGAGTAGACTCCGAGGCAATGACTGATTAGTCAATAGTATTAGTCTGGGCCATCAGTGGATTTCTCTCTGTTTCTCTCCCCCCCCTCTCTCTCTCTCTCTCACTTTCCCTCTCTCTACCCTCTTGCTCTGTGTCTCTCATTCTGTGTCTGTCTGTCTCTCTGTTGCTGTCTCTGACCCCCATCTTCCCCTTCTCGTCATTTCTCTCTTTCTCTCTCTGTCTCTCTTTCTCTGCCCTCCTTCCCCCACTCCTCACCCGCCCTTATCATGTGGTCTTTCTTTCAAGCTGGAGAGGAGGAGAGCAATATTATCTGTCTCTGTACATTGCCAGACTACTTCTGGTAACCACCACCCCCCCCCCAAAAAAAAAAAAAAAAAAAAAAAAAAACTAAAACAAAAAACCCCCAAATCATCCCACCTTCAGACAGAAGGAAAGTTCCGCCAAGCTGAAGACGAATGGTCAGATACACACACATTCCCTGCCTGGCGCCGTATGTTTGGGTAGACAACTTGTGTTTAGTCGACAGTGAAAAGGAGTTTCTTTGGAGTACCCATGATGTCTATTTGTTTTATCTCTTCTCGCCAAAAGAGTTCCAGTGGGCGGTGATGGTAGTGGTGGCAATACTAGGGGTGGTGGCGATGGTGGTGTGTGTGTGTGTGTGTGTGTGTGTGTGTGTGTGTGTGTGTGTGTGTGTGTGTGTGTGTGAGAGAGAGAGAGAGAGAGAGAGAGAGAGAGAGAGAGAGAAGTAATTGTCAGACTTCAGATTTTTATTCAGTAAGGATACTGGAGTACATCCATTTACATTAGAGTTCTGACACAAATCATTTATGGGGACTTAAAAGGCAGCAACTAAGACGCCAGTATTTGGCTAATCTTAAACTCCCTATACAAAACATACCCAAATCCCTAATAGGCTTCCATCTGTTAGAACTAAACAGTGACTGTAATCAAAACACACATGGGCGCCTATATAGTATTTCTGTGGGATAATTTTTGTGCGAATGTCTTTGAGCATTATACTAAGAAACATAGATGTGTTGTAGGGTGAGAGAGAGAGAGAGAGAGAGAGAGAGAGAGAGAGAGAGAGAGAGAGGAAGGGAGAGAGAGATGGCAGAGGGTTAACGAGGTGTATTTATTTATATCCCATGTATCATTACATCGTCGTCGGTATTGCCGTTATTTTCGTCACAGTTGCTCAGCTTACTTCTTGGACTCGTTACTTTGTGTACTGTGTGTGTGTGTGTGTGTGTGTGTGTGTGTGTGTGTGGTGTGTGTGTGTGTGCGTGCGTGCGTGTGTGCGTGCATGCCTGTGTGAGCGTGACATCAAGATCTTTATGTGTGATGATCGCAGCGTGCCTGCCTACAACAATAATCATAACAGTATCTCAGCTCTGTGTGTGTCTGTGTCTGTGTGTGTGTTGTGTGTGTGTTGTGTCTGTGTGTTTGTTGTGCGCGCGCGCGTGCGTGCGTATGTGCGTGCATGCTTGTGTGAGCGTGACATCTAAATCTTTATGTGTGATGATCGCAACGTGCCTGCCTACAATAATAATCATAACAATATCTCAACTGTGTCGAGGTCTGGCACCATTTGAACCGGGCAAACCCGCTTCAGATATATCATGCAATAGAGTAGATAATCGCTGTCTTGTTGTAAGCACGCAGAATCGTTTGCTAACCGGCATCCATTCAAAGTCGCAACCTGGCAGTGCCCATGGTGTTGTTTGCTGCATAAAAAGTAAATGAAGGAAGGAAGGATGGAAATGAACGAAAGTGGATCTAGTTGGGAATCGTGTTGGTGCTTCTGAGATGGTGCACTCCAGGTCTGTTATGCGGGGAGCGAGAGTTGTCTGAAGGGTGCACGAACGGGACTCTTGACTCCATGCGCGCAGTGACTTGAAGGCCCGACACTTCGAGGCCAGTGCTTTAGACTGGATGAAAGTGACTTTGAAGTCTGTCTATGGAAATAGGCCACGAGACTTTGATCTCCTTGTTTGAAGTGAGTTCAAGGCACTTTGAGCTCCATTTTTAAAATGAGCTCAAGGGACTTTTGAGTTTGATGTTTGTAGTGAGTTTGAGTGTTTTTTTTCCCGGCTTGATGTTCGACATTATTTCAATGGACTTTGAGCTTTATGTATGATGCGAGTCTCAAGGACTTTGAGCTCTACATTTGATGCGAGTTTGAAGGATTATGAACTCTGTTGTTTGATGCGAGTGCAAAGGACTTTGAGCTCCATGTTATGTGAGTTCAGTGGACTTTGAGCTCCAAGTGTGACATAACTTCAAGGAATATTGAGCTGTGTGTATGAAGCGAGTTCGAAGGACTTTGAGTTCTGAGTATGCTGCCAATTCGAGGACTTTTTAGCTCCATGTATGATTCGAATTCAAAGGACGCTCCACATATTAAGCAAGTTCAGGGGACTTTGAGCTCCATGTATGATGTTAGTTGAGCGGACTTTCAGCTCCACGTATGATACGAGTTTAAGGGACGGTTAGCTCCATGTGTGATGTGGATTTAAGGGATTCTGAGCTCTAAGTATGATGTGAGTTCAAAGGAGCACCATATAAGAAGTGAATTCAGGCTGAGCTCCATGATTTTAATGGCAGTGCTAAGTACAAGCTGGCAGAAGGCCGCGTGAAACTTGTCACGCGAAGCTGTATTTGGGCGTTGCTCTGAACCTTGGTAAGGTTGTAGCGTTGCAGTCGACTTTATCCTGAATAGGGCATGATATAGTCTTCAGGAGTCAGAGACAGCCAACCAGGTGAGAGAATTAAAGACATCAGTAAACAATCGGCCCTGAAGAATCTTCTCACCGCGCAAAAATGTGCTCTAATAATTAGCTTGTGGGGGTGCGTTCTAAACACTGTGTGACCCCAGAGTGTTGAGACGTTGAGATAACACGTCTGAATCCTGCTGAATCTCAGCTGCTTTCGGTGCTGGTCCAGCCAGCGATCAATACGTTGTTGTCTCTGACGCGCACTGCCTGTTGTCACAACACATGCCCCTCCACGCTCACCACCCTTTAAAACAACTATCATAGGGTGACAGCTAGACAGCTCCCATAAGAAAAAAAGACGATGCTTTTTCCAGCCCACAGAGGTGAAAGATCAATACAGGGAGGAAGGAATTCAACGACAATGGAACCGGCTTTCCCATACTGTCCCCGTCGCTCGATGTCCATGTGCCAACGTGACCTGACGAACGCTTACATTTTTACGGCCTGTTTTGCCTTAAAATTGGCTCCAGTGGTGGTAACCCTGTCCTCAAAGGAAGTCGATTTTTTTTCTTACCGTTTTATGCTGTCCCTTCACTCTTGTCGATTCTACCCGTGCTGTTTCAAGCTAACCGTGTTCCTAACCCTTCTTGGTTCTTCGCGTACGAGTTTATGTTAACCCCTTCTGTTTCCATGTCGATTTTTCCCTAAGCGTCTTATGCTAACCCTGTCCAAAGGTTTTGTCGATTTTGTCGTACCAGGCTATGCTTACCTTGACCCAAACAAACCCTCGTTGGTTCTTCCCGAACCGGCTATGCTGACTCTTGTCCCAAAAGCTCGTCGATTCTTCCGATTCCTCCCCTACCGGCTTATGCTACCCCTGTACCAAACTGATGTTTGGTTCTTCCCACACTGGACTATGCTTCGTCCCAGAGCTTTGTCAATTCTTCCCGTTCTGAATTGCTAAATTTTCGCCTGGCATTTATATGGCTTTTGTTTATGAGGACACGGGGGAGAGGGGGGGGGGGACTTTGTATAGTAGAATTTAGAAAGAGAGGGGGTTAGTTATCGCCAAGGACATAGGCAAACAACGTACTGGACAAGACACAGTGCATTTCGACCTCATGGGTCTTCTTCAGGCAGAAACAAATAACATTTAGGACAGAAAAACGAAGAACGAGAAACCACTATCTTCTCATATTCGGCGCACGATCAAAATGGCCGCCGTATAGTAGGTCTAGTAACAGTTAATGTGCACAGTGAACGTGGCGAAACGTATGGTATGGCTGGTCGGTTGTTGTGGAGAGAATGAGAATGCGAGGCTTGGGAGGTTGCCTGGAAAACTCGTGAAGGGGACATGAAACAGTTGGCCGTGACGTGCGGATGGATAAAAAGCAAAAAACCACTGTGGGGCTCCTTCGGCTGGTGGTGTCGTTGAAGAGTGCGGCTGGGTTGAAAGGTTGATGGTTGTCACAGGACCTGTCGATATGGTAAAGCATCGATTACGAAACCATGACTCTTATGTCTGACTGACCCTGTCTCTGTCTCTCTCTCTTTGTCTGTGTCTGTTTTTCTGTCTGTCACTCGCACACATAGTCACACTACACACACACACACACACACACACACACACACACACACACACACACACACACACACACAGAGTCATCACTCATACGAACTCTCTCTGTTTCTCTCTTGTCTCTGTTCTGTTCTGTTTCTGTTTATCTGTCTCTCTGTCTTCTGTCTGTCTGTCTGTCTGCCTCTTCTCTCTCTCTCTCTCTCTCTCCTCACCCCTCCCCCTCCTCCTTCTCCCCCTCCCTTCCCTTCCTCCTCCTCGTGCTTTTGCGCGTGCTTGCTGGGAGACAGGGAATGCTGCTGGAGATAAGAAAGATGCAAGATGTGCTTCATCTAGTCGTTGTAGGTGACACATCGCATCGATCAGATTGTATATATGTATGTAAAAGTGCCTGCGTCCGCGCGCGTGTGTGTATGTGTATGAGTATGCGTACGTGTGAGTGAGTGAGAGAGAGAGAGAGAGAGAGTGTGTGTGTGTGTGTGTGTGGAGAGAGAGAGAGGGGGGGAGGGAGGGAGAGAGAGTGTGTATGTGTGTGTGAGTGTGCATGCGCGCGCGCTCGTGTGTGTGTGTGTGTGGGGGGGGGGGGGGGGTGTGCGCGTGCGTACGTGTGTGCATGCGTGCGTGATCATGTATGTGTGTGTGCACGCGCGTGCGCGCTATTTGTGCGTGTATACATGATTGAATGACTCATGCGATGTCGTCATTTGCGCTTTGTATTGCATTTTCTTTTCTTTCTTAATTTTGTTTCTGTCGTGTATCATGTAGCTTCGTGCGATGTAATGGCCGCCGAAAGCTCTGCAAACGACTTTCGGATGAAGGAGCGAAGACCGGAGGCAGTCATGATCATTCACTGTTTGTTCACTCGAGGCAGATTTCAGTTTGGTTGTCGGTTTGTTCTTCCGCCAAGAGGATATGTTGTCTTTTTTTTTATGTGTGTCTGTCTGTCTGTTTGTTCGTCTGTGTCACACAGTGCATAAATGCATGCCCGCACTCAGCCCAGCATTCACTCCGTGCACACGCAATCTCTCCAAACAACCAGAAGGCGCACTACGATACTCTTCTTCTCCCCCTCCTCTCCGGGGAATAATTTACTAAACGATAATCAGTTTTTCAAACAATGACAACACTTTTGTTTTCCAGTTTACAACTTCTGTTCCTCCACTCCAGTGGAGGTACAAACATTTCACAGATCCACTAGCTGGGACCAAATTTCATCTCATTTTATATACTATTTTACAAATACTTCTTTCAACAGTTTCTCCTCCTCACTGGAGAAACATATACATTTTCCAAAAAAAAAATCAAAAGATGGCTTAAAATATAGGAGTATCATCCGAGTTCCGACCCAGGGGGACAATTAAAAATCATTGTGGGTGAACATGACAAACGCTTTAAGTTTTCTCACGACTGGCGCTGTCGTTGTCTTCTCCAGCTCGATTCTCCAACTCTGGAGACAATTAGATGCTGCCGCAGCACTGTCGCCTAAACACTTGTGCGACTGCCTCAGTCGCCTAACTGGTGCTGCCACAGCACCGGGAAGGGCTGAAACACGAATGAAGTCCGTGTAAGTAATCTATTTCAAAATCTGAATAATGATAAATTCTTTCCCCTTTTTCCCTTTTCTTAACTCTCTCTTTTTTCTCTCCCCATCTGTCTATACCTCACCTGGTAATGGTGAATTGCAGGTGGAACTCGTTCTTCAAACAACCTGTCCGGTCAGTGTCCCCAAGCCATCTCCTTCCTATTCCTTAATTTTCCCTCCTGCGCTCTTTTTGAGCACACATTCAGTGAGTACTCGTCTAACTCTACGTATTACCAGCCCTTGGTTATTTGACCAACGGACAACGTCCGTCCATTCAACCAATAATCGCCCTACGTCTATAGCCACCAGCGACACCGATCACACTGGTCAGGCCATTCAAATTAACTTTTCTTTTACCTTTCCTCTTCCCTACCTAGGGAATGCTTTATAACAAATAAGGGCGTACGCGACGGAACGTCACATGTCGCCATGTGAGGCTACATCACATGACAGTCTGCCTGTCTGTCTGTTTATCTGTCAAAAGGTTACACGGAAACTGTGAAATCGATTGTAGCCACACTTGGTCAAAGGAAGGAATATAGCATGTGAACGAACCCAGTAAATTTTGATGTGGACCCAGATGAAAGGACCATCCACCATTAAAGTTTGTTGTTTTTTCATTCATTTTTTCAGTTGTTTTTTTTTTTTAAAGATGGCACAATAGAGCTTTTTTTTTTAAGGGGAAGGGAGTATGATCTTAATACTACAAAAAAAAAAAGGATGCATCTGAAAGGGGAAAAAATGCTTATTAGACGTATTGTGCGAATTCGTAAGATTTGGTGTGGGTCAACCTACATCCAAGCAGCAAAAGTTTGTTTGAGCTTGGTAGAGGTCCTCGCTCTCCCGAGAGCCTTTGTAATTTATTATAATTTTTTTTTTTTTGTCGTGTCTTTATCTTGTTGGAAGGAGTAGATGGGCGGGTGGGAATTTGAAGTTGATTTGCGTTTGGTAAGGTTAGAATCTGCGATGGAACTAGTTTTGCAGAGAATGAATTTTTAGAGGAAATTTCGTTAGAGGGTGAAAATGTGAAAATTTAGAGAAATCTTTTGTTTGAATTTGAGATAATTTTTCGAGGATAATGTGAGATTGAGGTGAAGTTTGTTTTCATTTGGAGGGCGGGTTTTTGAAATGAAGTTTGCTTTTGTTTGGGAGGATAGGAATTGGCGATGGGTTTCGTTAGTACATGAGGGAATTTGGAATGAATTTTGTTTCTGTTCCGGTGGATGGGAATACGGGATGAAATTCATTTTTGTCTGGGAGGATGGTAATTGAAGATGAGTTTCGGTGTTGTTGGAGGGTGGAAATTTGAGAGGATTTTCTTTTTTTTGTTTGGGAGAGTTGGAATTTCAGTTGATTTTAGTTTTTGTTTGGGGGTGGGGGTGGGGGGGGGGGTATACGTCGCCTTGCCTTACTCCCTCAGTAAGCTAGTCTGCCTCTTATCTTTCCGTCAGGAGTGCCGTAAGTCCCTTTTTCTTGCGGATTTCCCTGTTGTTTTCCGCCACCCCCTTCTCCGGTTTTCGATGGCTGTGCCTTTGTTTTTCTTTGTTGACTGGCTAATGAACAAATAGATACGGAAATCATGCAGTGTATCAGTCGATAAACAGATAATGTTTATTCCGGAACTGTGACGTCCTTGACATGTCTGGGTCAAACGAAAGGCGAGAGTGCCTGCTTGCTATGTCAGTGACAGACAAAGTTAAGATCGTAAAGAGGGGAAGAGGGTTGTGTTTGCGCGCGCAGGTGTGTGTGTGTGTGTGTGTGTGTGTGTGTGTGTGTGTGTGTGTGTGTGTGTGTGTGTGTGGTGGGGGTGTGTGTGATTAGATATATCTGTGACTCTCACTTTGTCTCTGTCTGTCTGTATTTGTCTGTCTGTGTTTCTGTCTGTCTGTCAGTCTGTCTCTGTCTCTCTCTCTCATACGAACTCTATCTCTCTCTCTCTGTTTCTTTCTGTGTGTGTGTGTGTGTGTGTGTGTGTGTGTGTGTGTGTGTGTGTGTGTGTGTGTGTGGTGTGATTAACCTCTTTGCGAGTTGCGTGTAAGTTGTTCGTGCTTTGCGTACTTATTGAAACGAAATAGATAGAAAATTCTATAAGCGTAATTTCTTTGCGTCTTTTGCGTAATTTTCATGATGTTCTATGAATATTTAGCAGACGAGACCCCCCCAGCTCTTGATCTTTCCTGACAGGATGATAATATATTTTTTTGTAATGCTGTTTTGATTATCGAGCGTGTAGGCAGAGGGAAAGTAAGTAGGATATCGTTAAGGGTCCTCGTTCCCCTTCCGTGTGGTGTGTGTGTGTGTGTGTGTGTGTGTGTGTGTGTGTGTGTGGTGCGTGCGTGCGTGCGTGCGTGTGCGTATGTTAGAGAGTGAGAGAGAGAGAGAGAGAGAGAGAGAGAGAGAGAGAGACAGACAGACAGACAGACAGACAGACAAATGATGCCATTTTTAGTGTAGGGCTCAACAAAAATTATAGATCGAATGATGAGGTTATTTGCCTCTCTCTCTCTCTTCTCTCTCCTCTCTCTCTCTCTCTCATCTCTCTCTCTCGTGTGTCTGTATGTGTCTCCGGTCCGGCCCCTCTCTCTCTCTCTCTCTCTCTCTCTCTCTCTCTCTCTCTCATCTCTCACCACACACACACACCACACAGAGTTTTTTTTTTCTTGTTTGCTTGTTGTTGTTTTTTTTGTTTTTTTTTTTTGTAAATAGATAATTTGTTAGTCGTACTCGCTCTTTTGAAACTGTACATTCATTTTTGTTTTGTTGTCGTCAGTGTCATTACGATCGTTGTCATTGTTCGTCCTTTTGTTTTCGACCTGCTCCTTCTCCACATCGTCGTCGTTGTTGTTGTTGTTGTTGTTGTTGTTGTTGTTGTTGCTGCTGCTGTGTGCTGCTGCTGCTGCTGCTGCTGCTGCTGTTGTTGTTGTTGTTGTGTTGTTGTTGTTGTTGTTGTTGTTGTTTTCTTCTTCTTCTTCTTCTTCTTCCTTCTTCTTCTCTTCTCTCTTCTTCTTCTTCTTCTTCTTCTTCTTCTTCCCTTCTTCTTCTCTTCTTCCTTCTTCTTTCTTCTTCTTCTTCTTCTTCTTCTTCTTCTTCTTCTTCTTCTTCTTCTTCTCCTTCTCCTTCTTCTCTTCCTTTTCTTCTTCTTCTCCTTCATTTCTTCTCCTTCATTTCTTCTCCTTTGTCTTCTTCCCTTCTCCTTCCCTTCTCCTTCTTCCCCTTCTCCTTCTTCTCCTCCTTCTTCTTCTCCTTTTTCTTCTTCTTCTTCTTCTTTTTCTTGTCAAAACATATTTCAAAGCTCAGACGGATCACAATATCAGACAAATACCGATCACGCTGCCGGGATTAATCAGGGGTCTGAGACTGCCATCTTATATGGGTCTTCGTTGCTCAACATGAGTGTTTTGCCTGTCACATGATAGTATTAATAATAACGCGTGGTGTATATCCCGTCCCCCCCTCTCACTTCCACTCCCCCCGCCCTCTCCTCATAGCGCGTCATCTGCTGCAGAGTGCGTCATATTTCGTTCATGCCTGCGACAGCTCGACAGCTCATTTCATGCCCATGAGCCCGCGCAGTTCATGCGTGTGTGTGTGTGTTTGTGTGTGTGTGTGTGTGTGTGTGTGTGTGTGTGTGTGTGTGTGGTTCCTCGACATAGGGAAGGCGGCGGCGGCGGAGAAACCGGTTGTGTCATTATTCTTTTTAATTTCGGTTTTGCGTCCTTTATTTTATTAGATTATGATGTATGCATTTATTTGCATGTTTGTGAATGTTAGAAATAAATTTTGTTTGTGAATGTTCGAAATAAATTCAGTTACAATTTGTGACCTTTTATGATACTTTTCTAACTTATTTACGCCTTAACGCAGAGTTGATTTGATGGACGAGGAAGCTGGTTGTGTCAAGCTTTCTGTTTTGGTTATGTGTTCTTTAGTTTAATAAGATTTTTCTACAAGTCTTTATTTGTTCGTTTGTGAGTGTTAGAAATAAAATTCAAGTACAATTTGTGACCTTTTTTTAAAATAGATTTTTAGATATGCATTTATTTGTTCGTTTCACCAGAGCTTATTAAAACAATTTTGTGTGTGTGTGGTTCATTCACCAGTATGTGTTCTGGGAAGTCTTTACGTATTTGTTTTTCTTTAGCTTCTTCCTGTGCAGATGTGGCAGGTTGCCTCTTACGATCTAGTAACTTTGTAGAGAGACTAATAACACTAGGATCTCTTCGCCCGTTTTAGGTTGTTTTTGTGGCACTAGTGTGGACTTGCGCATGCAGTTGTTTTAATTTTTTGTGGTTTAAACTGAGGGTCGTAAGGCCAGAATACAATTTAAGCTCACAAACAAGTTGCAAAGTAACGGTTCTTTGATACACAGTACAAAACACAAATATACTTTTTGACAAATATGGCTTCTTCGGACGTCACCACCACCATCATCATCAGACCACCACCACCATCACCACCACAAACAACAATAAGTATTGTTATTATTATGAATACTTATATAGCGCCTATCCTCGGCTAGAGACCAAGCTCTAAGCGCTTTACAATCCACACTCGTTTACACAACGGGCTGCCTACCTGGGTAGTGCCGACTGAAGAGCTGCCAGCTGGCGCTTCATTCAGTCGTTTCCCGTGTCATCCAGTCAACATCGTTCACTCAATTTCCTTACTTCCTCCATTCTTTCCATTTCTCACGCAGGGTGCATGCTATGTGTAACGTGTCATCCACACCAACGGCCAGACTGGCCTTTTAGGCTGTTTTTGCGGCACTAGTATGGTCTTGCGCCTGTAGTTGTTTTACAGGTTTTTATTTTTTATTTTTGGCTTAAACTGACGGCCATAAGGCCAGAATACAATTAAACACACAAACAAGTTGCAAAGTGACGGTTCTTTGATACACACACATAAGTAACGTTAACAACAACAACAGCTCAAAACGATGCTGCTACCTGGATCTCAGCCAGCATGAAAATTAGAATGCATGAAAGAGGAGAAGGGGGTGAGGGCTTTTAAGAAACGGGAGAGTAGAAGAGCGGGCAGAGTGTGTGTGTGTGTGTGTGTGTGTGTGTGTGTGTGTGTGTGTGTGTGTGTGTGTGTGTGAGAGAGAGAGAGAGAGGGGGGGGGTGGAGGAGAAGGTAGGAGGGGAATGGATGGAAGGACGATCAGAAGTGAATTTGATCTCGTCAACTAAAAGATATGTGATTGGGAGGGAAAGGGGGGGAGGGGGGGGAGGAGGAGAGGAGGGGGGGGGGGGAGGGGGACGGGAGAGAGTAGGCAGGTTTAAATGTGGAGGGAAGGCAGCAGGGAGCAATGTAACATAACAGAAGTCCCGCACAAACAATGATCTGATCACAAAACAGGCAATGTAATAAACAGATGCTTGATCACAAGTAATGCTCAGTAAATTGTCGGTGGTGGCAGCAGTGGGAATGAAAGTTATACGAACACGGAGGGAAGGTAAGAGAGAGAGAGAGAGAGAGAGAGAGAGAGAGGTGTGTGTGTGTGTGTGTGTGTGTGTGTGTGTGTGTGTGTGTGTGTGTGTGTGTGTCAGTAGTAAGGAAGGAGGGGAAGGGGGTCAGTCACCTACAGTGACCAGTCTAGGTCAGGCCCCAGGGTAGGTTGCCTGACCCTGACACCCAGTGATGAGGGGGGAAACGGAAGACGTACAAGGGTGGGAAACTGGTCAGACGCAGCCGGTCAGGAAATAACTGCAAAGCTCCCCGTTAAAAGAAAGGGAGGGGTGGGGCTGGGGTTCAGCGTGGTTTGGAGCGCAGAGTGGAGAGAGAGAGAGAGAGAGAGAGAGAGAGAGAGAGAGAGAGGAAATGGAAATGAGGAAGGAAGGTAGCAAGGAACAGAGTTTGGGAGTGTTTTGTGTACGGGAGGGGGTCAGAAGGTGTCGGGAGAGAGAGAGAGAGAGAGAGAGAGAGGGGAGGGGAGAGGAGAGAGGGGTGGAGGTAGAAAAGTGGAAGAAATGTAGCAGAGAACAACAGTGTGTGGCAAGTTGAAACAAATAATGTCTTAAACAAAACTAGTTTATGTGATGGGTAAGGGGGGGATGGTGATGGGTAAGGGGGGGATGGTGATGGGTAAGGGGGGATGGTGAGGGGTAAGGGGGGGATGGTGAGGGGAGAAAAACGAGACAAGGTTAAAAGCCAGGAGAAAAGGACAATATGATGATAGAGAATATAAGATTATATTATCTTTTTATTTATTAGCCTCTTACCTTTGTCTCGTTTCTCTGCTCCACCCCTTCCCTCGCCTGTCATGTAAACTATTTTTGTTCATGCCTTTTGGTCTTCCCCGACTTATATCCCCCCCTCCACTCTTTCCCAATGTCTCCATTCCTCCCTTCCATCCACCCAGCTGCGCCTCTCCTCCTCCACTGTCCTCCCACCCACCCACCCGCCATCATAAACGCACAAACATACCGATGCCCTCGCATTAATCCCCCTGTCCCCCATACGACCTTTTGCAATACACGTACACCCTGTCCTTACGCAAGTACGCTCTCAAGCACTAACGGAAGGTGGGTGGGTAGGGACTGCTACGCTTTTGAACAAAAAGTAATTCAGACTCTGAGAAAAGGAGGACTCTGACTGACAGAGAAAGGCCAAACGGATTCCACGTTTGAAGTGTAGAGGAAGGGAATGCTCTACAACTGTGTTTCCAATATTTTTGGGATGCAAAACAATCTTTTCGTAGTAGAAGAGAGCCATAACCAAATGCAACCATTTAAAATTGGAGAGAGATATTGAGATGGCGACCCAGATATGATATTAAAACAAATTGCAGGAAGCCATAACGTGACACCCGTGATGTTGCTTAAGAGCATATTGACCGTGGTCCAAAACAACACTATAAAAACCTGTGATTCTGGTTTCGTTCAGTCGTCTGTTGGGTTTCCTATCCAAGACAACACGTAGCATAGATGAATTATATCTTTCGGACAGTCATCTACATTTTCAAACCCAAGGGGCTCGCGGAGAACACTACATGGGCGAGTGTGTAGGAACACGCTGGAAGAGGGCCAGCATTGTTGCAGGCCAGCATTGTTGCAGACTGTGCGGTGACCATTCACCGTCATCTGTCACCGACGTCCGGATATGTTGTCTGCTACGTGTGTGTGCTTCTGACAATGCCACGTCTCTCTCTCTCTCTCTCTCCCTCTCTCTCTCTCTCTCTCTCTCTCTCTCTCTCTCTTCTCTCTCTCTCTCTCTCTCTCTCTCTCTCTCTCTCTCTCTCTCAGAATCCCTCAGAATCCCTCAGAATTGATTGAAGTGCCTCCAGGAGAGGTTTGGGAGGGTTAGACAGAGCACTGTAATGTAAATTTCTGAATCGTTTGCATCTATGTTATGCAACTCCTAGCATTCCCATGGAAATACTGGGCTAACTTGTGAGAATAGCATGCTTGCAGAAGAGGGAGATAGAGGAGGGAGAGAGAGAGAGAGAGGATGGGAGTGGGGTGGGGGGCAGAGGAGAGAGAGAGAGAGAGAGAGAGAGAGAGAGAGAGAGAGAAATGAGGTAGGGAGATGAAAATGCAGAATAAATGAAACGCTTTGTGATAAACTAGCTCTATGAACAGCAGTTTCTCTTAAAATACACATGGCTGATGAAAGCTTTTCACAATATGGTCTTCTTTCTTTTCTTCTTTTTCCCCTGCACTGACAAATGTTTTAATTCTGTTCTTCATTCTTCTTCTCCTTCTTCCGTATACCCGTGAATGTCTGTTCACTGTGTGTTCTTTCTTTTCTGGCTTTTCCTTGTTTATGTAGTTGTGTGTGTGTGTGTGTGTGTGTGTGTGTGTGTGTGTGTGTGTGTGTGTGTGTGTGTGTGTGTGACAAAGAAAAAAGTGATAATCAGCAATGGGGGCGCTACTCAGATGACACAAATTGGAAGAATAGCACAGACCATATACTACCTTCCCTTCACCCTCTCCCCGCTCAGCCCCACGCCCCCTCCCAACACAAGAGAACTAAATATTAAGATGGTCAGAAAGAGACCCCCTAAATCTGAGGAAGCTCTCATTATAAGTATGCTGGAGGAACGTCACCCTGAATGGTTGGTTACCGTATGCTAGTTATCAAAATTCGAAAATACTTCCTCAAGGTTTGTAAATTCTCAATCCATAGAGTTAAAAAAGACAAAACTGCTATGGCGAGAGGAAAGGTTCCCACCCCTTCCCCCTCCTTCCTCTCCCCCTTCCCCCCTTTGCAAATCTGACGTTGTTATCAGAGGGTTCTTACAGTGCGGGTCACAGGACGTAGATAACGCTGGGTCCCATCTGATACCGGGTCCAGGGTCAGCGGAAACGAAATTGTCACATCCGCCTGGCCTGCTGCTAGCAGCCAGTTACCAGTCGTCTTCCGCCCTTTTTCCGCATCCGTTCTGCTCTTGATCTTATCCCACACCAGATATTACTCCAGTCCTGACCGCCCTCCTCCCCCAAACAAAAGGAAAGGAAAAAAGATAATTGAATAAACAGAGGTAGAGTGGGTGGGAATGGCGGGCCATAGAAATCACGCGTTGATTAAGAAAGAAAGTGAAACAGAAGATGGTTGAAATGGATACTGTGGTGGGCGAGTGTTGGTGACGTGAGACAGAGGACGGGTTAGGAGCATAGGTGGTGGGGACACTGGGGAAGGGGTGGGGGTGAGGAAGAGGACTGGAAAAGGAAGAGCATTGGCTTGAACCTGAAGAAATATTACCTAAGAGAAAACAGGGTAAGAGGCCGTTAACGCACACAATTTTCTCCCTTCTCATTTATTTACTTATGTTTGTTACTGCTTCTGACGCTTTACCCGGATTATTTTGCCAAGAAGGACAAGCACAGATTTGTAATTCTTGCATGCGTGCGAGGAATGAATCATGCATTAAATTGATTAATTGTTGTTGCTGAAACCTTATGCGATTTCTGTGCTCCTTTTCTCCCCCTATCGAGCGAAATTCTTTTCTTCTTCTCTGTTGTAGAGCTTAGGTTCTGCATCGCTTCAACGCTCGTAACAGTTTGGAGGGAGGGAGGGAGGGGGAGAGAGAGAAGAGAGAGAGAGAGGAGAGGAGAGGAGGAGAGAGAGAGGGGGGGGGGAATGCAGAATGCTTGTGGAAAATAGTTTAACACAAAATCCTTCTGTTCGTTTCCTCGTCTTTTGGCTCGGGAGGAACCAAGCAGGGAAACAAGCAAGCAAAGAGTCAAGCAAATAAAGGAACTGGGATGCTACCTTGACATATAAATATGTGTTACGGGATGGGCTTCTCTTATCCTTTGGTGAACATTATTATGTGGTCAGTGTCTGAGTCTCTGTCCCCAACTCGCTTTTTTCTTTGCTGACGTGTCATGTGGTTTTCTGTCTTTCTGTCTCTCCCTCCCTCCCTCCTATCTCCCAACTCTCTCTAGCTATCCTTCCCTTACCCTCTCCCTCCCCACCCCCTCTCTCTTTCTCCTTTTTTCCACCCCCTCTCTATAATCAATGTTTACATCTCTCTCTCTCTCTCTCTGTCTCTCTCTCTTTGTCTATCCCCGTCTGTCTCCCCCCAACCGCCGCCCCCCCTCTGTAAATCAGTGGTTGCAATTGATGATCTCTCTCTCTCTCTCTCTCTCTCTCTCTCTCTCCTCTCTCACTCCTCGCTCTCTCTTTCTTTTTGTGTGTGTGTGTGTGTTGCGCGTGCGCTGTGCGCGCGCGCGTGCGTGCGTGCGTCGTCATGCATTTGAATGAGATAGAGAGATAATGTTGCCTATAGCCCAGCCGACCGCAAAGGGCCATATCAGGGCTGTCTTCGCACGTCTACTCAAATGCATAACTTGAGAATTGTTGAAGTCAATTCTCAAGTTATGCGTTTGAGTAGACGCGTGCATTTTTTTTTCCAGCGTGAAATACAAGACAGACAAGAGCGCACTCTCGGTCACTTGTGTGGACAATCTAGTTGCTGTTTTGTCCTGTAAAAATGCCACAGGCCAGCCCCTGGAGTTATGGCCAGCAAAAGAAGGCTTTTACTAGGCGATGCTTGATGTGTCTCCAGGCAGTAGACGTGGGAGTTTAGCGTCTCGTCCTGAGAGACTCCCATCCGGGAAAGTGTATCAACTTCTGACAAAGTTTTCTTTTGAAGTGAATAGTCAAGATGATGATGATGGATTCTCCCGTCACGTCCGACGGATGGGTAGGCAGGCAGGTCATCTGCTGATGTGGGTCCTCAAGAACTACAACAAAAGAACAACAACAGAAACAGTTTCAGACGTCTCCAACATATTTAAAATCCCACCCGTTAAGTTCATCGTTAAGGTCTGTCTATCTTAGCACTGGACACCTCTCCTCCAAGAACTGCACTGGCTTCCTGTTGAACTAAAACTGTGGTACAAAACGTCTAGTCTCGGTTTCCATGTTATTTCTGGATCTGCATCTCAGTATTTCATGGAGCGTTTAAGTATTTACATTCCATCAATGTTTGACAGCTCTTGCGCAGTTGACTGGACTTTTTTCACGCCTAAATTAATGCACTGGAAACATGAATCCCTGGAAATGGAGATAGTGCTAATGTGTAGACATGACATTTTATGGTCTTACACTGTCTGGCATGCATCAGTGTTCTCATCTTTTATTACACATTTTGAATTAGATATTAACTCATATATCATGCACGTGCGCGCGCGCACCCCCCCCCCCCCTCCTCACACACTCACACTCACTCACTCACTCACACCACATTTGTGACACACACACCGCGCGCGGCTGGTGTGTGTGTGTGTGTTTGTGGAGTCTGGTGTGTTGGTGTTGGTGTGTGTTGGTTCGCTCTTTGAACATTTTTATGAGGAAAGTAATTTGTTTTTAAAAGCTACATGTCAGAACCAGTGTGACGGCACGCTTTCTGTTGATCTTGTACATCTGGCTCTAATGACTTACTTATATGCCTCTTGATTCCTTGAGGAACATAGGGCCGCGACGACACTCCTCCAACGCACGCGATTCTGGCAGGTCCTCCTTAGCTCGGCGCACGTCATTCCGGCGGCCTTCACCTCAGCGTCGACACTCCTGCGCCAAGTCGCATTTGGTTGACCGACTTTCCGCTTTCCTTGTGGATTCCAGTCCAGAGCCTGCCTGGTTACGTTGGATACAGGCTTCCGTAACGTGTGGCCATCCATCCCCATTTCCGTTTCTGTATCTCAGTTTCAATTGGGACTTGTCTCATCCTGTCCCACAGTTGTTCGTTGGAGATGACTTCCGGCCACCTGATGTTGAGGATGTTTCTGAGACATCTTTGATGAATGTACTGTAGCTTGTTGGTGTTGGTCTTGGTTACCCGCCATGTTTCTGGCTCTAATGGCACACGCCAATGGAAACAAAACAGAAGTGACAGGGTTGGCCCTTTACCGATCTATGCCTCGCGCGACTGTTTCTGCCTTACGGTGTGTGAACTGGCTTGTACGCCAGTACACTAGGACACGTGTACACAAACATGCCGACTTTTCCTTTCACGACTCCTTCACACACAGTCGCAGTAAGCAGAACATGCGTGCTACGAGGAATAAATATTTACCTTAATGATAAGCGTGCAAATGGAAAATATACATGTCATGGAAGACATTTTCTATATGTATATTTAGCAAGAAAATTTAGCAAATGATGATGACATCCGTCAAATTCGTCATCTGAATTTTCAAAAGATGGTCACACAAATGCACGCTTAAAATTAACGACCGCATCAATGTTTAGTGTCTCCGTACAGTGAAACAGGAATTATTAACAGGTGGGCCTGGAACCGGAGAGAATAAAAGTTGGGTTCCTAGCAGACCAAAAAACGAATGGAATGAGCAAACGGCAATATAGAAGGAACACGGTTCGACCTTGGGTATTCCACAGAGCTTGGGTATTCCACAGAGTTGAATTCCGCCGGCACCCAGCAGAAAAAAACAATTCTAGCTGATCATTATGAATTCGGTGTCGTGGTGCGAGATGAGTCCCCTCCATGTAATTTCATGATATAGTTATTTCATTCAGGCGTATTAAGGAATTGGATGTGGGGAAATCCCTAGTCGTTACCACGCACAAACAACAGCAGAGTGGTGGTGATGGTGGTCATTCTCGTCCGTTAACCCCAATCAGTGTCGAAGGAGGAGGGGCAGGCAGACGGATGCGCGTTGATGAAGAGCTATGTTCGCTTTTTTCCCCCCGTTGCGTGGT
>CM065725.1:42545071-42557571 GCA_033310375.1 Conus canariensis
CATTGACACAACTGTTCATCCAATATGTTTGAACATAGTTTTCACCGTAACAGGTGCGTTTGGTTCTTTTTCAGTTTCTTCCTCGCTCCCTACTTGTTTTTCTGTTCATCTGCTGCAAAAATGATGTCCATCAGTATATGACTTGTGGGAGGGGAAAATGAGGCTTGGTGGGAAAGGGTGAGGGTAAGGGTATAGCGGGTGGATAGTCGAGGGAACGAGGAGGGAAAGGTACCGTGATTTCAAAACCCAAACAGCTTAAGAAGAGTAATCTTAGCTGTACCTGGGTTACATAGTATGTCAGTCGTCATTTAGCAGCAGCAGTAGCCGCAGCAGCAGCAAAACCATCATCATCATCACCATTAACAACAAGAACAGCAACAACAAAATCAACAGCAACTTCTGATGTTCAATTAGTGATGTTTAACAAAGTCTTGATGACTGCAGTAAGTTGTCGGATCTGTTATTAACGATAATGAACCGAAAGACAGAGGGATGGAAGAAAGATGTGTAGAGGTCAACGCTCTCTGTGTGAGGAATAGCTCAGCGACGATCTTAAGGGCAAAAAGAAACAACAAAAATTAAACAGAACAAGTCTTGGAGGAAGAGGAAAGAAGGGTACAGATATTAACACCTTTATTGACAGCGGCTGAGGTCTGTTGAATCCTCTTGGGAGAGGATCATTTTTTTTTATCCTTCAGTGACAACGGCGGTTCGTGAATCCTCTTCTGGAGACGATTTTTTTGTTTTGTTTTTTGCACTTAAATGACATCATCAAGGGGTCATAAATCCTGTAGCGGAGAGGACCATTTACTTCAGTGACATCATCGGAGGTTCATTGAATTCTCTAACGAATACTAACATTTACCTTTTTTGTGAAACCATCTAGGATTGATTGAATCCTCGAGTGGAGAGGACTGTTAACCTTTCAGTGACGTCATATGATATTAACTGAATTCTTGTGTTGAGAGGACCGTTTATCCTTAACTGACATCTCTTTGGGGTGGTTGAATCCTCTCGTTGAGAGGGTCATTTATTGATCTTTTTGTGATATGGAATAATTGAATCCTGTCTTTGATGGGGCCATTTATCTTTCTGTACCGTCTTCTGGGGAAATGGGATTCTCTCCTTGAGAGGGCCATTTATCTTTCTGTACCGTCTTCTGGGGAAATGGGATTCTCTCCTTGAGAGGGCCATTTATCTTTCTGTACCGTCTTCTGGGGAAATGGGATTCTCTCCTTGAAGGCCATTTATCTTTCTGTACCGTCTTCTGGGGAAATGGGATTCTCTCCTGAGAGGGCCATTTATCTTTTTGTACCGTCTTCTGGGGAAATGGGATTCTCTCCTTGAGAGGGCCATTTATCTTTCTGTACCGTCTTCTGGGGAAATGGGATTCTCTCCTTGAGAGGGCCATTTATCTTTTGTACCGTCTTCTGGGGAAATGGGATTCTCTCCTTGAGATGGTCATTTATCTTTTTGTACCGTCTTCTGGGGAAATGGGATTCTCTCCTTGAGAGGTACCATTTATCTTTTTGTACCGTCTTCTGGGGAAATGGGATTCTCTCCTTGAGAGGGCCATTTATCCTCTTGTGACAGTGGATAATTGAATCCTGTCTTTGAGAGAGTCATTTATTGTTTTGTGACAATCTGACAGATTGATTGAAACCTCCCCTTGAGAGAGCCATTTATCCCTCTGTGACTTCCTACGCTGTAAATGAATCCTCTCTTTGAAAGGTCCTCTTAACTTTCTGTGACATCGGGGGTGACTGAGTACTCTCGTTGAGAGGACCAGTTATCCTGTAGTGACGTCATCAAGGGTCCCTTGAATCCTCATGCTGTGAGGACGATTTATCCTTCTGCGACACACCATCTAGGGTGCGTCGAGTTAACACTGGTATTATTCAAACAATTCGAAATATATTTTCAGATGTCAAGACCGTCTGTGTAATATCCATGCAGAATAGATGATGACCTATTTAGAATTCAGATATTTTGTGTTGTGTCTTAACTTCTTTCAGTAATCATTTTTTAAAAACTCTCTTCGTAAATGTATAAAAAATAACTCTGTCTGCGCAGTTTAAAAAGAGACAAATTTAATAAATGACAAAAGTTTAAAAAAAAAAGGAAGCAGAAGAAAAAAAGACCATACTGTAACAACGCATAAATCATCTTGCGTCTTGTTAGTGATGTTCAAAAGTGATCACAGTTAAAGAAAATGATACTAAGAGAAATAAGAAATAAGATACAGAACAACTAACAACGAGAATAGCTCCACGATGACCCATAAATCTTCTTGCGTCTTGTTAACGATGCTTAAGTGTAATCACCGTAACTGTTTTTGTTTTCTTTTTGAAGGGAAAAAAACTATTAACGATAATGATGACAATAATAATAATAATAGTGCTGCTGCTACTACTACTACTACTACTGCTACTACTAAAAGGACCCATAGTGATAATGATAATAATAATTATAATAAAAGGACCCCATCACCATCACACAAGTCCTCTTTTATAACAATTCTAATTTTCAGAGAAGGAAATCGTATCAATGCACAAATACATAAACCAAACGTAGAAGACTGCTACAGATGTTTCTGTGGGCCGTTAGACGCATATGTCATTGGTCACACTGGAAAAAGAAAACGTCTCCGACGGTAAAATAATAATTAAAAAAATGATCTGTTGGGAAAAAATCCGCAGAATCGGCGTCTCTTGTTGTTGGCATTTTAGCTGTGTGCGCGCGCGCATACGTGCGTGCGTGTGTGTGTGTGTTGGTTGGTTTGCCTGCCAGTTCGATAATGTAAAAACTACTGAACCGATTGTTTAAAACACAAACAAACAAGCAAAAAAGTTGGTGGACAGTTGGAGTATGGCCCACGGACGAATCTGTTCAATGTATTGTGCGGATCCAGATCAGATTGCGAATCCAGGATCCGTTCAGCAAGATGATTGTACCTTTTACGCCGAACACTATGATGTTACCGTTTACGAATCGAAAACTATACCCGAAATGAGACGTCTTGCTGAAACATTAAAACTTTCAAGAAATATGAACGTTGACGTTTTAGGGTTGACTTTCATTTTTCATGTCTTATCATAAAAATGGTGTATGGAAAGTAATGCTTTCAGTCCATGTCTATTATTCTTTCCCTTGGAAAAAAAGTATCTGTCCAGGATCCGTGTGGCTGTGGCCAGGGTCTACGCTCTCCCGAGTGCATGTATGTCTGTTTGCGTGTGTACCACGTGATGTTCACACACACACACACACACACACACACACACACACACACACACACACACACACACACACACACACACCACATCATGTGGGCCTGATGTCTGGCCAGGAGGAAAAGCCATCGAAGGGCTGAGAGATGCTGCAAGGAAAGAGCCGGGGCAGAACTGGTGAACAACGATCGACACTGTGGACAAGAGCTGGGTTATGCTGCTGTTAATTTTCCTTCTTCTTCTTCTTCTTCTTCTTCGTCTTCTTCTTCTTCTTCTTCATCGGATCTGAGATTTTACAGTGGAAAGGTTTTTTTTAACATAATTTCGGGTTTTTAGAAGATGTATTTTAAAGAGTTGTGTGAATGAATGACTTGTGAGTTGATTTTAACGTGGTGACAGCTCTGATATGGCCCCTTGCGGTCGGCGGGCTATAAGCAGCATTACCTTACCTTACCTCTTCTTCTTACTTCTTCTTCTTCTTCTTCTTCTTCTTTCTTCTTCTTCTTCTTCTTCTTCTTCTCTTCTTCTTCTTCTTCTTCTTCTTCTTCTTCTTCTTCCACACGTTTACAACATCAATCCAGCCTCCAGACTTTGTCTGTTGCCAAACGGCTGAGTCTGGAGTAAGGAGTAAAGTTGCTGTCGATGGCCACACTTGTTCCTTGGCGTTCGTCAGCGGGAGAGACAGAGGTCTGTAGTACATGCTTAGCTGTGCGTTTTTCTGGATTACTGACAGGAAGGAGACGGTGCAGCCTGAAAGCACTGCCAGAGTCATGTTCTTCAACACGTTTCTGTGAAGAGGGCGGTGACCCGTCATTCATCTCATAGTTTTACAGCTGCTGCCGTCGTAGACGAGGGCTGAAAGATGGAACTTATTATTGTTATCTTCCTTACCTTGTTTCATGTTTGCTCTTTGTTTGTTAGTCTGGTTTTTTTTGTTTGTTTTTGTTTTTTTTGTTTTTCAGTGTGTCTGATGTTTTCTGGTCAGGAATTCAAGTTTGAAACGGAGTTGCTGAAAGAGGTGGTGTAGGAGGGAGGGAGGGGAGAGAGAGAGAGAGAGAGAGAGAGAGAGAGAGAGAGAGAGAGAGGAGAGAGAGAGAGAGAGAAACAATAATTTATTTTGCTTGATCTGGGTTTGATTGCGACGATTATCTCTGCAAATATGCGCATGCTTGTGTGTTTGCCTGCGTGCCTGTGAGTATTTGTGAGCGCGTTGGCGAGCCTGTGCGAGCATGTATGTCCGTTTGCGTGTGTAGCACGTGATGTTCACACACACACACACACACACACACACACACACCACCACGCACGCACGCACGCACGCACGCACGCACGCACCACACAACACACACACACACACACACACACACACGAAAGAACGGCCGGAAGGAAGAAGAAGCCGAAGCGGAAACAGTAAACAAAGTGTGTCCCACGTGACCTTGCTTTTCAGCGTTCAATCTGGCCTCTCGGTGTGGTTTTGCTTTTCCCACAGGGGCAGGCTTGAGATCATCCAAACCGGAAAGCCAGACCATTACCATCGTTGAGAGGGGAAGGGAGCGTAGGGAGAGGAAAGAAAAAAGGGGTGGGGGTGGGGAGGGGGGGGATTCCGGATTTTTAGGGTGAGGTAGGGTGGGTGGGTGGGGGGAGGGGTCTGATGTAGGGGAAGTGAAGCGGGTAGAGAGGATTCATGGATCGTCTTTGTTGTTGGTGATGATGGTGGTTGTGTTAATGCACATGTGTGTGTGTGTGTGTGTGTGTGTGTGTGTGTGTGTGTGTGTGTGTGTGTGTTTCACTATGTTTGTGCCGCGCACGAGCGAGAGAGCGTACGTGTTTGGATTTATGAGTGTGCGTGCATGCGTGTATATGCAAGCATATGTGTGCTTATGTACGTGCATGGGCACCACATGTGTGTGTGTGTGTGTGCGTGCGTGTGCGTGTGTGTGTGTGTGTGTGTGTGTGTGTGTGTGTGCAAAAAAGAAAAAAAAAGACAACAACGCTGTTTCGTCTTTTGTAGGGAGGGCTAGAGAGCCTAGAAGTAGCATTTCTTTGTCCAGTGAACTCGAAATGTGACCAATCCTGTTCTTTGCTAACATCAAAGATTTCTCTTCTCACCATCCAACCATCCTCCTTCCTCCCTTTCTCCCTCCCTCCCCCCTGTCTCTCTCCCCTCCCAATACACACACACACACACACACGCGCGCGCGCGCGCGCGCGCGCGCCGCGCGCGCGCACGCACACGCACGCACGCATGCACGCACGCACGCACTTCTTTTCTACGCCTACTCCTCCTCTAACGGGAAAAAACGGGAGACGTACAACAATACTTTTGTCAGGGATGTCAGACTTATTGGTTATATTGCTCGTGCGCATACGTTCTCTCTCTCTCTCTCTCTCTCTCTCTCTCTCTCTCTCTCTCTCTCTCTCTCTCTCTCTCTCTCTCTGTATTTATGCGCTGGCGCGCGTGTGTTTGCAGTTGTGTACGTGCTGTTGCAGCATATGAAAAATACGTCAGAGCTGTAACCGTTAGATGTTATTTCGGGAAACGCACAGTGCATAGGAGAGGGAGGGAGGGAGAGAGAGAGAGAGAGAGAGGGGGGGGGGAGAGGGGGGGAATCTATGCATTTTATTCAGCGTGAAAAACAGGTCTTAATACACCAGGCTTCCTAAAAGTACTCCTATTATTACAGGAAGAAAATGGAGAAGTGTTTTGATGTTCGTGTCCCAGCTGCTTTCTTTTTTGTCTGTTCACAGTCAAAATACCCACAGAAAAGAAAACAGAACACACAACAACAACAACAACAACAACAACAACAAGGTTCAGATTAACGCTTATTTTAACATTCATACGAAACAGACAAATGAATTTTTGACAGATATGTCAGACAGTACAAACATAAGACAAAAGTAATGATAAAACAATTCTCTCCAGATCACAATCAACATAACATGTGATCTTTAGGGAAAAAGATCTGGTGGAACAGTTTAAAGAATGTGAAGAGATTTAAAAAAAAATTAAAGCGTTGACAGATGAGAGAGACAGCTACATGCTACAAAGAACAACAAGAGCCGTAACAGAATAATCTGCAATGTTAAACTTGTACATTTGGAACTATTTACTGTGTCTGCCAACGAGATTGGGATTAGGGGAAGACGAAGGCTGGGGGGGAGGAGAAGAGAGAGAGAGAGAAGAGAAGAAGAGAGAGAGAGAGAAAGAGAAGAGGAGGGGGGGGGGAGGGGACGGACGCAGTGACGAAGCTCTATATACAAAAGTGTATTCTAAAAAATTTAACTACACGTGTCCATTGCTTCTCTCTCTCTCTCTCTCTCTCTCTCTCTCTCTCTCTCTCTCTCTCTCTGTGTGTGTGTGTGTGTGTGTGTGTGTGTGTGTGTGTGTGTACTGTTAGAAACTCGGCGGTATAGGCGGCAGGGTAGGAGGACAGGAGAACCGCTAGCATGTATTTTAATCATGCTGAAATGCAAATCCTGAATAGAGTTAGAAGTCCTCAGTAAAGAGCTGACGAAAGCAAAGAGGTTTTGAAAGCACACCAGTTTATCTGTAAGGCAGTTTGATCTTCGATACAAAATATTCCTAGAACGAATGCTGGATACACTAGTCAGAATACACACTTACAACAAAGTGGAGGGAAAGGATGGGGGCGGGGGGGGGGGGGGGGAGTGAAGTGGGTAGGGGAAGGTAGAGGAATGCGAGTATACGAGAGAAAGTGAGAGAGAGACAATAAGAATATGCGAGGCGGAGGAGACAGGGATTACAGTGGGAACGGCAGAGGGAAGGGAGGGAGGTGTGTGTGGGGGGGGGGGGGAGGGGGGGGAGGCGGTAAGTGGGCTCAGACGTATAGAGGCAGGCAGATTTTAAACCTGTTTCATCTCTCCATCGATCCCCAAACAAACCCGTATGAGAAAGGAGGAGGTAAAATAAAGGAAATCGACCGGCCCCGCACAGAACTTGGTCTTTGTGAAGGTCTTGGAGAACGCTACCATTCGGGGGTTGAAAATGGAATCCTGTCTAATACTGGCGAATTCAGTTCTCCTATATGTCCACGTGGGAGCACATCAATAGAAGCATAAGGAGAACAAGCACTGGAAGGTGTCAGTCTCTCTCTCTCTCTCTCTCTCTCTCTCTCTCTCTCTCTCTCTCTCTCTCTCTCTCTCTCTGCCCGCTGCCTCTCTCTCCCTCTCTCTGCCCGCTCTCCCAACTTCTGTCTGTTCGTCTCTGTCTGTCTGTCTGTCTGTCTGCCTGTCTGTCTCTCTCTTCATAAAGCAGTTACCGTGTGTGTGTGTGTGTGTGTGTGTGTGTGTGTGTGTGTGTGTGTGTGTGTGTGTGTGTGTGTGTCTTCTCGCCTTAAAGGGGTTACCTTGATAAAGAACTGTGGATGGCTTATCAGATATAGCGGGTTAAATCGAGATTCGTAATTAATCATTCAACATTTAATACTTTCAATTGTCCACGGACGCACTGGCTGAAGACCGCAATAAATTGTGCGATTTGAAATGTCAGGGGTAGAGGAGACAAACAACAAACAACAACAACAACAACAACAAGAACAACAAGAAGCTTGAAGGGGGAGGGGAAGAAAAGAGAATGAAATGAAAACAGGAGCACAAAATTATTGTTCCCCAGTGTTCGTGGTGTGTGTGTGTGTGTGTGTGTGGGGTGTGTGTGTGTGTGTGTGTGCGCGCGCGCGTACGTGCGTGGTGTTGTTGTGTTGTCGTAATCGTCGTCGTTCTTCTCGTCTTTTTTTCTTTTTTTTAATTTCCTTTTTATTTTTAATTGTTTTCTTTTGTTTGCTTTAATTTGATTTGTTTTGTTCCATGGAGAAAGCCGCGCAAAAAGCATTTTGAAGAAAAGAATGAAAGAGAAAGCACATTAAATTAATGATCTGCATGTTGTGGAGCCCCTCATTGTCCACCACCCCCACCCCTGGAATCTCCATTCCCACTCCCCCCCCCCCCCACCATTCCTTAGCCACCCCCCACCCTCACAAACATGCATATCCATCCTAACCCCATTCACCCCACCCCGAAATCCTGTAAATCTGGTAACGGGGTTGGACTCTCTGTGAGTTCTTCTATCAACGCAGGGAAAGTCTAATCATAGAACAGCCGATGGAAAGTTTCGAAGCCGCCCAGAAAGGCTTGTAATCTCCCATATCCAGCATTGTGTTTTACAGTATCTAGACGGGATGGGTAGAGGGGTGGAGATGGGGGGGGGGGGGGGGGGGGGGGGGGGGGGGGGGGCGGAGGAGATGATTGACGACAGCATGGTGTGAATATTTGTCGTCAGTTATGTCTGTCTCACCCCGTTTCCCCTTCTTTCTCCCCCCCCCCCCCCCCCCCCCAAAAAAAAAAAAAAAAAAAAAAAACCCCTCCCATCTCCTCTCTATCCTGCCCGTGGATGGGATTCGGTAGCTGATGTCTGACCTTCGCACAACCTTACCTCCCCCTGAAAGCGCCTGCCAACGAGCATCCTCGGGTCCATTACTACATGTATTGCCCCGCACATCCCGCGTTTGTAGTTGTGTGTTTTTGTACCAGCTACACACACGCACACGCGCGCGCGCACACACACACACACACACACACACACACACACACACACACACACACGGACGGACAGAGGGAGAGAGAGAGAGAGAGAGAGAGAGAGAAGAGAGAGAGAGAGAGGAGTAATGTGAATGCAAGGATAAAAGGATTGGTGAAAATCAATTCTCTGTCCCGTCAGTCAGGTCAGTGAGCTCTGGAACAAACGCCATCTTTTGGAAGAAAGTTCTTTCCCTTGAAATCGAATATGGATTTAAATACGAATGCGCTTTGAATAGTTATCTCTTGTAATTAAAGTTTAAGTAGCATCACCCTTAGGCTATACGCTTAGACTGAGACAAGTTTTTTTTTCTTTTAAATTAATCTAAAAAATCTTTTTCGATGAAATAAAAAGGAGTAAAACTAGTAATGACCATTATGAAGCAGTTAACTGACTGACAACTTCACAAAACGTATGTGCTCATACATTTACACATATTTGCACACAGATAACATATATCTTGAAAAAGAAGGGAAAAAAAAATTCTACAAAGAAGTAAACAAAAAAAACGAGACAGTTCGATCGTGTTTGAATAAAATGTAGTCATTATCTGCAGAAACTAATATATATACATATATATATATATATATATATATATATATATATATATATATAGGGGGAGAGAGAGAGAGAGAGAGAGAGAGAGAGAGAGAGTGAATTATCAGCTTCTAACAAAGCCACTCATAGTTAGATCTGGAAATAATATTGCATACCCGAGCATCATGTAGCTCTGTTTGAAATCGGTCACTCAGATAATGTAGAAAAATGTGTATATTCAGAGCACATTTTTCCAGCTTAAATTTGTAAATGTAAGCTTTTTACGGGCAGTATTGTAAAATCGAAAAACGCTATGGAAGGAGTCCCCCCCCCCCCCCCCCCCCTCCCCCCCCCCCCCCCCCCCCCCCCCCGCAAGAACTCTCTCTCAATCTCTCTCTCTCTCTCTCTCTCTCTCTCTCATCTCTCTCTGTGGAACTCATTCTCTCTCTCTCTCTCTCTCTCTCCTCTCTCTTCTCTCTCTCTCTCTCTGGGCCCTCTGTGGAACTCTTTCTCTCTTCTCATCTTCCTCTGCTCTCTCTCTCTTCTCATCCTCTTCACTCGCTCCCCCCCCCCCCCTCAAAAAAAAAGGGGTGGGGGGGGAGAAAACAACAACAAAGAAAGAAAGAGGATGAAGGGTCGGACTGCGCAACTCATCATATATATTTTGAGCCTCCACTGTAATTGACTAATTGAGCGGCGCTTTCCGCCCTCTTCAACCAGCCCCGTTTGATGTTATGCCAGGGAAAGAACGGGGCTCTCCTTGGTTAACCTGTGTGCGCGAAGTTCACGCAGCCTCCAGGTGCCCGTCAGTCTTCTGAGGGCTTTTGAAATCATCTTCGGGTTTGGGTGCTGTGGATGCTGAAGTGGATTTTAGCGTTTGCTTCCAGTTCTATCCAGGAAGACCCTGTGTGACAGTCTGTCTGTTTCTGTTTCTGTCTCTGTCTCTCTTTCTCTGTCTGTCTGTCTGTCTGTCTGTCTGTCTGTCTGTCTCTCTCTCTCTCTCTCTCTCTCTCTCTCTCTCTCTCTCTCTCTCTTTCTTTCTCTCTCTCGGTCTCTTTTCTTCATGTCTTTCTGTCTGTATGACTGTCTGTCTGTCTCTGTCTGTACTTCTTCTTTGTTTCTCTGGCTCTATATCTTTGCACCTCTCTCTCTTCTTCCCGCCCCACCACTCTCTCTCTCTTCCTGTCTGTCTTTTGGGCTCTTTGTCACTCATTTCCTCCCCCTGTCTCCCTCTCTGTCTCCATGTCTCTCCCTCCTTCCTTCTTCCCTCCCTCCTTTCCTTTCGTCCACACTCTCTCCCTCCCTCCCTCCCTCCCTCTCTCTCTCTCTCTCTCTCTCTCTCTCTCTCTCTCACACACACACTCTTTCATCACGCTTTCTAATTCATGAATCTGATGAAATGATCTGAATATATCTTTCTCTGTCTCTTATCTGTCTCTGTCTCTGTGTATCTCTCTGTTTGTCTGTCTGTCTGTCTGTCTGTCTGTCTGTCTCTCTCTCTCTCTCTCTCTCTCTCTCTCTCTCTCTCTGTCTCTGTCTCTGCCCAGTTCAAAAGACGTTTAGAGTCCAAGGACAAGGAATAAAACAGTTAACAACAGGATTGAAATAAAGTAAACAAAAGGCCAGGTGTGAAGATCTGCATTCGTTCATCCACTGGAAGCGCGGTGTGGGAAGCTGCCTGTCACCATCATCACCTTTCGGCTCTCCGGTGTGCAGCTGCTGAGACGTTCACAGTTCAAACATAACGCTTTCGCCACACTCACGATCCCCCCCACCAAACTCCGCCTCTGCGCCCTCACCTTCTCCCCTTTTCCCCGACCCCTGCCTCCCTCCCTCACTACCCATCCACACCACTCCCTTCTTCTCTCTCTCTCTCTCTCTCTCTCTCTCTCTCTCTCTCTCTCTCTCTCTCTCTCTCTCTCTCGATTTGGGCCCCTTCTCTTAATCTGCACCTGGATTAGTTACCAGGCAAGATGGAAGTTTTTGAAAGAGGGAAGAGAAAAAGTAAAGGAAGAAAGAATAACGCACGTATCAGGTATTTACTGCAGCAACTGTTTTCCCTGCAAGAGCAGAAACAAAGCAACAACAGTGGCATCAGTACGACAGAAAAGCAAAAGCAGCAGAGGCAGCAAAAACAAAACAAAACAACAACAACAACAACAGCAACAGCCAGTAACCATGCAGCTAAAATAGCAGAAAAATGAAAACAATAACAGCAGCTGCAGAAAAAAAACAACACAGAAGAAAAAGAAACACCCGAAGGTGCTGGGGAGGACCCAGAGAAGCACTGTCTTCACCTGCCTTTAGAGCAGTCCTGTACCACCCTTGGAGGCCTGCGCTGTGTTGACGATGGGTACAGGCACGCGCAGGACACTCCATTAAGATATCAAGGGACATAACTGCTCCTGAACAGAGGTAAATCAGACTACAGGATGCAGCTCATAACAGCCTTAAAGTAGCATCCCCATGGGTGTACCAGCCCGTATTTCATGACTGCAGAGCCCACCGGCGAAAAACACCACCCTCCAGCTGCCGAGCACACCCCACAGACCCAACCACCCCTGCCCACGGACAGATGAAGACAGTGCCACTCCAGACACAGCCAAGCTTTCGCCATACGGTCTTATGTGCCCTCAAGAGAGAATCCAAAGTTGTAGTCTTTCCCACTGTCAACAGGACTTTCCCTGTGGTCAGTGGGTCTTTCCTCACCGTCACTGGACCTTTCTCCAGGGTCAGCCTAGTTAAGGCAAAGAAGAAAAAGAAACACCCGAAGGTACTGGGGAGGACCAGAGAAGCACTGTCTTCACCTGCCTTTAGAGCAGTCCTGTACCACCCTTGGAGGCCTGCGCTGTGTTGACGATGGGTACAGGCACGCGCAGGACACTCCATTAAGATATCAAGGGACATAACTGCTCCTGAACAGAGGTAAATCAGACTACAGGATGCAGCTCATAACAGCCTTAAAGTAGCATCCCCATGGGTGTACCAGCCCGTATTTCATGACTGCAGAGCCCACCGGCGAAAAACACCACCCTCCTGGAACGACAACAGCCGTCTTTTTTTTTTTTTTTTTTTTTGGGGGGTGGGGGGGGAGAATCAAAGCAACAACATCAGAGTAACATCAACAACAACAACAACAA
>CM065725.1:42560071-42567571 GCA_033310375.1 Conus canariensis
AAAGCGCCCGTGTTGTGGAAGGTACAAAGATTCTGGCTGCTTCCTGTATCCTGTCTAGACTTGATCACAGAAGCTGTCTCCTCGCTGGCTGCTCCCTTTGTACCTTCCATCCACTGCAGAGTGTTCAACACTCGCCAGAATATAACATCAAAGCACGGTGCAATGAATCTTGCGTTCCATTTGTAATGAAATTTCACAGGATTCCAGTCTCAAGGGAATGAAGTACATGGCTGCAAACATTTGTTTCAGCATCACTAGCTGTGCGCCTGCTTGTTAGTCTGATCTGGTTTTTATTTTACACTCCTCCTAGCTGCTCTGTCACAGACTACAGTGTCGCCGCAAACGTTAATACGTCATGGTTTCCTCTCTGTCTCCATTTATGGCCCACAACTTTGGAATTCTCTCCCTTTTTTATGTTGGGCATTCTTCCTCCATTGCACCCATGAAGCCCAAGATTTTGTCTTTTAGTCTTTCATTATCAGTGGCCTGCCGACCGTTCAGGGATACCGCAGGGCTGACAACACACAGGACAGAAAAGATACATCATGAGAAGGCAAGAAAGAGAAAAGACAAATATGATGAACAAATGACAGAAACGACCAATGGCTTGTTCGCTGAAGTATTGATACCCACAGTCTTTTCCCTGCCGCCCTGCATAAGGCAGCTGCCTGGCAGTTGACGGTGGGCGTGCCATCTCAGTCAGCTGTGTTAAATGGTTTACTTCACTGGATCAACTGCATCTGTCTAACCAAGGCATTGATTTCATACTTCTTTTCGTATGTTAACCAGAAGGGGAAAAAAAAAACGTGTTTAGAACACAATGATGTTGAAGACAAATCGTGGTCGTAAGATGACTGTTTCTCTTACTTTATGAATCAAATTGGTCGGAAAACTCGGGAAAACGGCGTACTTGGAAACCAGTGAAGGGGGAGGGTGGAAACCAGTGAAGGGGGAGGGTGGAAACCAGTGAAGGGGGAGGGTGGAAACCAGTGAAGGGGGAGGGTGGAAAAACCAGTGAAGGGGGAGGGAGGGGATTGAGGAGAAGCTCATTCATAACCAGCTCGGATCAGCGCGGCGGAGCACCAACTGTCATGGCACCTCAGTGGTTGACTATTTCTGGCTTAATTGCAACATTTCCCCTGCACTCCTTCACCGATGTTAACGACAAAGCTGACATTGTGTCGGCCAATTATTTTCCTCCGTCAAGACGGAAGGAAGGAAGTTCACGTCCTCCAAAGATACTTAAACACAACTCATCAGCAGGTCCGCTGCCGTTAACGAGGCCTCGCAGACCAGCCACGTCCAACAATACCTTTCCAGACGAAAAGGCAGCGATTAGTGACCTTGGTCCTTGACTGAGCTTGACTGACATATCTTCCCAAAGACTCTCAAGGTCTAGAAAGGATGGGAGCTGCTCTCTGGAGCTGCTGCATTCATCGCAAGTGTTCGGAACTGCTAAATGAAGTCATTGGGGACAAGTCTATTCGTTTGTCTTACTGCCAAGGGTAATGGGTACAGGGGATGCTGTCCACATACATACGCGTGTAAGCACGCACGCACGCACGCACTCACTCACTCACTCACTCACTCAGTCACACGCACACACACACACACACACACACACACACACACACACACACACACACACACACACACACACACACACGCACATAACCTCTTACTATCCCTCTCCCGCCCAACGTCTGCTGGGAGGGAGAGAGAAATAAGAGAAAGAAAGGAGGGAACCATTTCGCTTACTGCTGAGATTTAGTGAGTCTTGTGATGGAGTCGGTCGTGAAAGGGGAGGGAAGGGGGGGGGGGGGGGGGGGGGGGCAGGAATGTTGCTTCGGGTAGAGCTTATGGAATTCTTTTTTTTTTTTTTTCTGTCCTTCCGTCGTGGTTATTTTATGGGTGAACACAAGACGGTCCTGCAACACAACTAGACGTCTTCCATATTGCTCTTGCATGTAACTAAAATAAATTGGAAGGAATAGCTTCGAGAAGGGAGTGGGCGTGTGCGGATGGAGACATATTGATGGGGTCGGAGATGTCGACCGGGAGGACAAAGTCGAAATCAAACATAAAGGGAGAAGGGGACAGGACTGGCTGAGGGGGATCAATACTGGTGAGTTCGGGGGCCGAAATAGCTCGGTGGTAGAGCGCCGGACTCGTAATCTTGGTGATCCTGGGGTTGCGGGTTCGAATCTTCGCCGGACCGTTTCGGTACTGGGGGATTTTTTCCCTCGGAGTTAACATTGGTTTTAGCTCCATTTCCCATACAGTCCTACGAATGAGACTATAAACCGAGATTTCATGTGTGAACACACGTATAACATCTTGCACACACGTAAAATCCCATCATCAACTTTCGAAAGAGCAGGGCAGTTTGGCCGTTGATATGGATGACACGTAGCATGCACCTTCCCCGAAGTTGTTGGAGTATCGCTGCCTTAATGACGGGATAAAGAAAAATGGTCATACACACAAAACTCCACTCCCTTGTTGGTTAGATGGGATTAATCCTTGCCTGTCTATACAGGGAGTGTCCGCAGGCGTATCAGCCTGCGTAGGCAGGAAAAGAAAACAACAAACAAAAACACTGGTGAGTGATGTTAAAAGGCAAACGTACAAGCACATTTTGATCGGGGTCTATTCGTCATAGCTGTTCGTGACATGCGATGCATGAAACGAGATTTGTTTTAAGATTCGGTAAAGGGGAAGAAATTAGCATGACAAGATGAGAGAAAAAAACAACAACAACAACACCAGAGTATTAACTATAACAGCAGCGTCATGCTCTGATAATATCGGTGAAGGTCGTCGTCATCATGATTTACGACCTCTTCATCTTTATTCTGTTCGTTTTCTTCGGTTAATTCAGTGCTCATACAGTGACAACAAGTTGTTTTTTTTTGTATGTATAGGGACGATGGTGAAAGGAGAGGGAGAGAAGGGAGGGGGAAGGAGAGAGAGACAGAGAAAGATAGAGAGAGGGGGAAGGGAGTGAATGAGAGAGAGAGAGGGGGGGATACGGATACGCCATTGCCCCTCGTGAAGGAGTACATTTTAACAAAAAATAGTCAGATCTAACAAAATACACAATCACATTATTTACATGACATTTTCACTACGCATTCAAGACACAACAATTTAAAGGGTTTATGCAGGTATGTTGACAAATTTCTAACAATTCGGTCATGTTTAGATGACATAAACGATGTCAGTCTAAACTGATTGGAACCTTTCCAAAATTTAGATGGTATGCACTATGCTCTTAAATCGTTTCAAAACAGAGCAACATAAAACAAATGTAATTCATCACCTTTTTCGTTTCGGTAAAGTTCGGCAAAGCGGACACTTAAGTCAGTATTAATGTGTATGAGAGAGAGAGAGAGAGAGAGAGAGAGAGAGAGAGAGAGAGAGAGAGAGAGAGACAGACAGACAGACAGACAGACAGACAGACAGACAGACAGACAGACAGACAGACAGACAGACAGCGCTCTCGGATCAGTTTTCAAACCTTCGATCCCATTTCGTGGTTCAAACAAGAACTGTGGGATCAGTTTTCAAACTTCCGCTTCCGTTTTCCGGTTCCAACAGATGATCTCCCCTGACGTGTAATCACGTTGGCAGTGACACGCCACGTCCCCAGGGATTAGTGACGGCGTCGCACATTCCGCGCCTTCTGATTGGGCTGGATTGTTGAACCCTTCTTATTTGCCAGGGGAGAGAAGGCCAAGCCAAATGATGTCTTTTGTCCATTGTGGGGAGCGATGCGTTCATTATTATAGGAGAGAGAGAGAGAGAGAGAGAGAGAGAGAGAGAGGAGTGAGTTAGTGTGGAATGGTGGGAATGGAATGGCAGTTGGCAGGAGAATCGTCAGTGGCTATGTGCAGTGTATGGGCATTGGTTGCTTGTGTCGCTTGAAGTTTGTTCCTCTCTGCCTGCATCCAAGTTTGGAGAGAGAGAGAGAGAGAGGGGGGGGGGGAGTGGGGAGCATGAAAGGCCAGTTTGTTGGCGAGTAGTGAATGGCTATAGGATACATTGTGTGCGCTTTGGTTACCCATGTCACCTGTAGTTTGTTCTCCTTTACATGCATCTCAGTGTGTCGGCGGGGAAGATGCGCGCGCGCGCGCGCGTGTGTATGTGTGTGTGTGTGTGTGGAGAGAGAGAGAGAGAGAGAGAGAGAGAGAGAGAGAGAGAGAGAGAGATTGCATGTGCGTGTTAGATGGTGGTGACTAATATTGAAAGACAATGATAATCAAAGTAAAACAAGTATTTAATTTCAATAGAATAGAAACTTACAGACTTACAATCACTTGATTTCCTTGACACTCGAAGTTGGAGGCAGGAGAGGAGAGGGCGGTGAGGATTTGGGGAAGGAGGTGGGAGTTGCTCTTGCTAAGTCGCACATATCACCCCGTCAGCTTTAAATCATATTGGTGCTGCGACAGATATAGAAGCAGAAGTTTTTGCATGCGTTCATTTCAGCAGTCATCAAGCGAAGGAAATGCGTAACGTAGATTACTATAGATACATGCAGTATTTATTGAAATTTAATGGAATTCCCCTATTGTGGTGTACTCCGAGGATGGTTTGTGTACATTCTATGATTTTTGTGTGTATGGCCAACAAATCATGTTCATATCGAAGGACTTATGCACACGGGTGAGGAAACGGTCTATCGACAGTTGGAAACAGCAGCAGTGAAATTAAATTCGGTCGAAGAATGGTGGGGGAAGGGAGGAAATTTGAGGCTGTATCTGAACTCGGGAGTACCTGACACTAGTGTTGGACCTTTGCAAGGTGTCGTGCTGTGACAGGTGACTGCGGTCTCCTGGCAGTTCTTTGCGGGAAAGATGACGCCGTGTCCTGGTCTGTGTTAGCCGACAGTGCTGTGTCCTTGGTATCGATAGGGTTATGACGTGACAGGGGAAACTACTCTGTGGGCCATACCCCAAGTGTTAATCTGAGTTGTGGGATCCTGCTGCAGCGACTGTAGGCTTAGTGCTTGGGAATATATCATTATTTCTCTGCTGCGTTGAAGTACACTTGCACGTATGTGTGTGTGTGTGTGTGTGTGTGTGTGTGTGTGTGTGTGTGTGTGTGTGTGTGTTCATTACATTACTTTAGAAGACTACACAAAGACATTAGGAGATGGGGGGACATTACGGACGGCAGAACGTTGGGAGAGCACAGGACGTTAGATGCAGAGCGCGTGCGTGGTTCAGACAATGTCGAGACGAACATTCCTCAGAGGACCACTTCCACATGCAAATCGCCGTACTGTTCTGGCAACTGTTAGCATCGACAATGGGCGGTATGCAAAGTTATAGGCCACTTCATGCCTCTTCCTCCCTCTTCCCTTCACACACCCGTCCTCCATCCCGTTCGTATTGTCCTCTCCCTCCTCCCTCCACATCAGTACTCTCCTCTGCTAGCTCTAACTCCCCCTACCCCCTACCCCCTCCCCCCATCCCCCCTCCTCACACACACACACACACACACACACACACACACACACACACACACACACACACATCCTTCGGCCCAGATGTCCTTGGAGAATTTGCCGACAAGGAACGCCGTAAATCATTGTTGTGTAGTGAGAATTGGCTATCACTTATGAGAGACATGGGGAGACCTGCTTTCACTTCATTGACTCAACTGAGGTCTCTCCCCCACCCCACCCACACCCACACCCCCGCCCCTTCCCGCTCGTTGCTTCCAACCTGATTAAATAAATAAAAAAAATATCATGCTAAATCATTGTGCTTTGTTGTTGTTGTTGTTGTGAGAATTGTCTGGTCCTTGTGAGAGACAAGGGAGGTTGGAAGTGAAGCCGATCGGAAAGAGGCTGAGGGTTTTAAGAGTGGGAGGAAGGGAGGAAAAGCGGAGAAGGGAGGGGGGAGCGCCTGATGATAGGGGATAGCGTCCACAATGCGGCTGGTGAAGGCAGGCACTGTTTGGCCTTCTTCTTCTTCTCCTCCTCCTCCTCTTCCTCTTCCTCCTCCTCTTTTTCCTCCTCCTGCTCCTCCTCCTTCTCCTCCTCATTCTTCTTCTCCTTTTTCTCCTTCTCCTCCTTCTTCTTCTTCCTCTTCATCATCATCATCATCATCATCATCATCATCATCATCATCATCATCATCTTCTTCTTCTTCTTCTTCTTCTTCTTCTTCTTCTTGTGAATCAAGAGGTTCGTCGCGACATTAACTCTTTTGATGGGAGATGAGGAGACCGGCGTCGTGGACACGGAAAGTCAAGCCCTCATGTGAGAGCTGGTGCCACTGGTAGACATGCCTGAATTGACAGGCTCCACGGGGCATGCATCTGTAATATTCTTCTCTCTCTCTCTCTCTCTCTCTCTCTCTCTCTCTCTCTCTCTCTCTCTCTCTCTCTCTCTCTCTTCCCCCTTCCCCCCCCCATTTCTCTCTCCGTCCCCCACCCCACTCTCGCTCTCTCCCACTTCTCTAATACATGGGTGTCGCTGCCTTGTCCATATATTCCCCCACACAACAAGAACTGGGACAGCAAGCAACGCCGACTCGGAAACCCAGAGGAAACTTTCACATGCAAATCGTCTTGTGCTCTTGACATATGTTAAGTTATGGACTGCTTTATAACTGTGTCTGCATCTCTCCTCTCTCTGCCTCTCCCCAACCCCACCCGCACACACACTCTGACTGTAAACCAAAGTATATCCATGTCTTTGTTGCTGTTGTTAGACACATGGGGAGTGGAAGTAATGGAGGTGTGGGAGGGGGTAAATCGTGTGTGTGTGAGGGACGGGGGGATAGTGGATACGGTAATATTATCAATGCCGGAGCACGCGCGCGCGCGGGGACACAACTCACACACACACACACACACACACACACACACACACACACACACACACACACACACACACACACACACACTGACTGAAACCAGTTTATTGTGAGATTAACCCTAACATTGCGCTGACATCTTATGCAGTGGAGACGAACCGATAACAAACAAGTTAAAGAAACTGAATTAAAGACGCGTTAACCATACGATGCTGTTGTACGTGTACTAGAA
This sequence comes from Conus canariensis, assembly GCA_033310375.1. Lineage (NCBI taxonomy): Eukaryota > Metazoa > Mollusca > Gastropoda > Neogastropoda > Conidae > Conus > Conus canariensis. The sequence goes on from CM065725.1 coordinate 42,567,134, forward strand.
CTGATGCAGAGTGAAAATGATTTAGATCCACCGTTCGTTGCGGGGATACCAGAAAGTACATGCAACAAAGCGGTCTTTTTCTTTGTCCTTTCAGAAAGGCAGTATCCTTATTCCAGAAGACCCACGCACGCACGCACGCACTAGTTACATTATAATGTGATTTACCTTGTTGAGACTGCAGACCATTAAGAGTTCTCGTGACAAGTAATGAAAGAGAGAGAGAGAGAGAGAGAGAGAGAGAGAGAGAGAGAGAGAGAGAGAGAGAGAGAGAGAGAGCAAGCACACCAAACCGACAGATGCCGTGCTGGAGAGGCCTTTCGGGTGTCCGGGTTGTCGCAGTGCGCAGTGTCCATAACGACTTGGTAGTGTGACCCACCCGCCTGGTCATTACAGACAGAGACAGGGGACCCCACGGACAGTCAGTCCCTTGGCTCGCTC
>CM065725.1:42577571-42580071 GCA_033310375.1 Conus canariensis
AAAGGCAGCAGATAGGTCCAAGAGAGTCAAAAGTGATACATTGTTACAGTCAAGGGCAGTCAGAATGTCGTTACAGATTTTGAGAAGAGCAGTCTCAGTACTATGTCCAGAGCGGTAAGCAGACTGAAGGGGATAGACAAGGCTGTTGGAATGAAGGTGGTCTAACAGTTGGTCAAGAACAACTTTCTCTAAAATTTTTGAAAGAAACGGAAGATTTGACACAGGTCTGTAGTTTTTCAAATTGTCAGGGTCAAGAGTAGTCTTTTTCAAAAGAGGTCTTACAATTGCAGATTTGAAAGAAGAAGGAAAGAAGCCAGTTGAGAGGGAGTGGTTGATGATGATGGTAATATGAGGGAGTAGAGTGTCAAGGCAATGGGTGAGGAAAGAAGCTGGTAGTGGGTCAAGTTCACAGGTTTTAATGCCAGATTTCATGATGATTTTCTTTACAAAGACCTCAGAAACAGGATGGAAGGAAGTGAGGAAAGTTCCCGAGAAAGGGGGATCGGGAAATGGTGCATGAGTATTAGTCAGGGAGTCCAGTGAAAGCCTAAGATTAGTGATCTTGTTGACAAAGTAGTCAGAGAAAACCTGTGGAAGGTCAGAAGGTGGGAGATTGGAAGGAAGAGGAGAGGAGTCAGTTTTACCAAGAAGAGTGTTAGTAATGTTATACAGCTGTTTGGATGTGGAGCATGCAAGAATTTTGGCATTGTAATAGGCAGATTTTGTAGCGTGAACAAGGCTGTTAACAATTTTGTTGGCAGTTTGGAAAATTTGCTTGTGAACTGTCAGACTGGACTTGAGCCACTGTCTCTCGGCTCTACGTCTTTCACGCTTGGCTTCTTGCAGCTGAGGCGCAACGGAGGAGAACCAAGGTGATGGTGGCCTCTTGGAGACAAGACGGCCACAGGCAGGAGCGTACTGGTCCAGGAGCCGAAGGAGAAGGGAGTTGAGGTCATCTGGAGTGGTCGGCGGTGAAGTAGACAGGTGAGAATGGAGGACAGCGTTGAAGAGAGTCATGTCGACTGCGGAGAGGTTTCTGGCTTGAACGTACGTTTTGCGAGGTGGAGGGCGGAAAAGGTGGAGATCAGCTACGAGGCAGACATGGTCAGACGGGAGGGTGTGGTCGATAGTGACAGAACTCACCACAGCCTGGTCAACCCTGTGGATCATATTATCCAATGTGTGTCCACGAATGTGAGTGGGAGCGTGGACACACTGAACCAGTCCATAGCAGTCCAGGAGGTCGATGACTTTGGAGGTGGTGGAGTCAGAGGGGCGATCAAAATGAATGTTGAAGTCACCAGCGATGATGTAGGAGCCATGAAGAGAGTTGCAGTAGGACAGCAGATCGGGGAGTTCATCGAAAAAGGTGGAGTCAGTCAAGCGGTTCTTAGGGTTTGGAGGGGGACGATACAGACACAGGTGGAAAGTTTGGTGGGGAAAGGTGAGGGTGAGTTGTGCCAGTTCGAAGGAGGTGTGGGTGAAGGGGAAGGACTTGGTGGAGAGGAAAGGGGAGAGTGAATCAGCGACGACAAATGCAATGCCGCCGCCGCGGGACTGACGGGGAAAGGAGATGAATTAAAAGCATTTTTGATTTTAAGAACATTGCCGACCATTAAGAACATTGCTGGCTGCTGGCTGTTTCAGGCATTGTTGGCCCGTGAAGTTGTTCGTTGCCCCGTTAAAGAGTCTTGGCTGGTCTTAACGGATATTGGTGATCATTAGTGACATCTGTGACCGTTAAGGTCATTGCTGACCATGTGGACATAGCTGATCATGAAGGACATTGCTGACCATTAAGGATATGCTGACCATTGAGGACATTGCTAATCGTTAAGAGCGTAACTGACCACTAAGGAAATTGTGACCATGAAGGGCATCACTGACCTTTGAGGACATTGCTGGCTATTGAGGACATGACTGACAATTAAGGACACTGCTGACGTTGAAACACAGTACTGACCGTTAAAGGATACTACTAAGCGTTAAGGATATGACTGACATTCATTGGACAAGATCATCAAGCAAATCCGCTGGACAAGATTATCAGGCAAACCTGCTCTGTTACAATCAGCTAACGAGCTCCTCGGGTATTGAGTTGCAGCTGGAACCGATCACAAAGCACTGGATGCAGTCATGTCGCAGGATCGGAGGGGGGGAGGAGGAGGGGTGTGGGGGGGGGGGGGAGGAGATTAGGGAGAGTGATACGAGGTGGAAGGCGCATTGTGTTAGTTTTTCCCGCGACATCACATTCAGGAGATTAGACACATCAGGGGACAGTGTTTTAGCAGATAGACACTTTCACGATTGGACAGAGAATTGGAGCCATACGAGGTAAAGTGGGCGAGACTAGATGATATGGCGTTGCATCTGCTCTGGATATTAACCAATCAGGGCCGAATCGTGTTGCGTCATGGGCTACTAATAGGAATTGAACCCGCTACCCCATAGTCGAGAGTCGGTCAAGGTAACTAGTGTGTCCCGGTGGCAGGTTGCCGTT
>CM065725.1:42585071-42650071 GCA_033310375.1 Conus canariensis
CTCTCTCTGTCTGTCCTTGTCTCTCTCTCTCTTGCCCCTACCCCAGTGTATCCGCTCACCGTCTTGTCCTTCCAACCCTTCTCTTTTGCAGCTCTATGTTTTGACTTTTCCTATACGTCTACTGACAGAATGATTCCCTGATGTCTGACTGATCGTGCGCAGAATTCCTGTTGCTGTTGCTTCCCAGCACTTTCCTTGGGAGTCGAGGAAATGGGGGTGAGGGTGGGGGTGGGATGTTCTCTCTCTGTCTCTCATTGTCTCACTGTCTGTCTCTCTGTCCCCATTCTCTCTCTCTCTCTCTCTCTCTCTCTCTCTCTCTCTCTCTCTCTCTCTCTCTCTCTCTCTCTCTCTCTTACACTGCAAAACACGCTCGCGTCCACACAGAATCAATCTCTCTGTCTCTCTGTCTCTGTCTCTGTCTCTGTCTCTCTCTCTCTCTCTCTCTCTCTCACACACACACACACACAACATAATCAAAATAATTATATATATATATATATATATATATACTACAAACCTTACCTGCTGGCACTCAGGGAGGAGGCAAATGAAGCCGAAAATTTCAACTATAACGACGACAGCTTTTTGTTCTTGTGCTTTTTTTCTTTTGGACACACACAACACCACACACACACACACACACACACACACACACACACACACACACACACAAACGCGCGGCATATACACACCAGACACCCTCACACACAACCACCACCACCCCCCCCACACACACACACACACACACACACACACACACACACACACACACACACACACACACACACATGAGTGATTGAAAGCGAGAAAAAAAGAGACGAAGACTAGATGTTAAGGAAGAAGAGAGAGAGGGAGGGGGGGGGGGGGGGGGGAGGGAGGAATGCTGTGAGAGGGTGTGGACAGGGTGTGGGGGGGTGGATGGGGTGAAGTGACGTCTTTTCTGTTGGTCTGGGTCTGTTGCATTGGCAGGCCGGGCTGGGTGCTGATCGACTGGGTTCCTGCTTACTCCCAGCGGCCCAAAGTGGCAGGCAATTGATTGGCCTCTCAGATTCACTTCCCCACCAGACGTTGTACACCGTCCCGCTGTGATCTCTCTCTCTCTCTCTCTCTCTCTCTCCTCTCTCTCTCTCTCTCTCTCTGTGTGTGTGTTGTGTGTGTGTGTGTGAGTGCGCGCGCACAAACACAAACATTCTCTTTCTCGCTGTGTCTGTCTGTCTAAAATCTGTCTGTCTGTCTGTCTGTCTGTCTGTCTGTCTGTCTGTCTGTCTGTCTCTCTCTCTCTCTCCACCATCCCGTCTCTCTCTCTTTCACACACACACACACAACACACACACACACACACACACACACACACACACACACACACACACACACACACACACACACACACAGAGTGGGAATGGGAGGGAAGGGAACGTAAAAAATAAAAAAAATAAAACAAAAAGGACACATATACAGTTAAGCAGACGAAGAGCCCAGAGAGTCGTTAACATTTTTATTTTTGTAAATCGTTTTCCAAAATGTCTGTGACGGCCCGACCCTGTCCGGCATTATTCTCTCTCTCTCTCTCTCTCCTCTCCTCTCTCTCCCCCCCCCCCCCCCCCCCCCCCCCCCCCCCTTGCCCCCGCTCCTTATCCTTCGGCCTTTGCCTTCTCTTCACGTTCACTGCTTCATGATCCGCCCGCCTCCTGCCCACCCCCCCCCCCCCCCCCTTCTGTTAGTCTCTTTGTCTGTCTCTCTCTCTCTCACGCTATATATATATATATATATATATATATATATATATATATATATATATATATATCCTCTCCTCTTCTTCTCTCTCTGTCTCTCTCTCCTCTCTCTCGACGAGCTGTGTTCACAAGCTTGGCAGGTCACGGAAATTTTCGCTCTGCTCAATTAGGTGTTTTCTAATTAATTTTGACCGGATTAAGAGAAGGAACCGCAAGGAATTTGTTCAAAATAAGACATTACAACAAGTACTACAATGCCTGCAAATTTTGAGACTTTCAGAGTAAGTTGTGGATCCTTTTTGTGGACTTATGTCTACTTCATGGCCAGAAGACAACAACTAGGCCTACACGGTGCACGGTTTAGTGGTGTGAGATTCGTACCTCTTCACTGTGACTTCAGCAGATTGCGGTATGTCCATATTCGTACGAACTTTCCGCCTCTCTTTTTTCAATTCATGCACTACTCCTACTCAAATTCAGTCAACACAGCCCCTCATAAATTGGGGCGTTGTGCTTCAGCCTTAGTGGCAGTGTTTCTTTTCAAATTTCTTCTGATGTGCATGGACGTCGAAAGTAACCCAGGACCAGTCAGCGGGACGGGCTGTGTTGACGACAAGACAAGAAATCAACAGGTATTGTCCAACCTGTCGCAATCTTACCAGTATGATGACAGGCCTTCCATTTCCGCGCGTTCCCCCGTTCCCAACGCTGCCTCCTATCACAGCTCAAACATAATGCCATCACAGCACGTCACAACCGATGAAGTTCTTACACAACTTCAGCAGATACAACAACATTATGCTGCCGTTTGTGCTGATATCGGTTCATTGCATACGTGGTGCGACAGTCTGCAGACAGAAAACGATCAGCTGAAGCAGAAAGTGGCCAGTCTGACAGACCAGTGTCAATATCTACAAAGTACATGTGACACAGTGTACGACCAGCAAGAACATTTGTCAACGGCATTTGACACCCTCGAACAGGAAGTGGAGAGGTTAGAATCGTTTTCGAAAAGGAACAATGTCAAATTTTTCAATGTTGCTGAAGGCCCAAATGAAGATTACCGTGCATGCACCCGGAAAGTCGTTCAGCTGCTGAATCGTTTCTACCCCTCCAAGACATGGAGCTGCGGTGACGTGGAGAGAGCGCACCGAGTCGGACCCCCACGAGGCGATTCCGCCCGTCCCCGGCCGTTGATTGCCGCCCTTCATCACTGGCCAGACAAACTCTCAGTGCTGCAAGAAAAAGAGCACAGGGAAGAAATGGCTGATGAAGAAGGCATCCGTGTGGCCGCGGACCTCACCAGACGGCAGTACACTGCACTGAAACATCACAGAGAGGAAGGGAGACAGGCTTATTTTTTCAGAGGTCAACTATGTTTCAATGCAACAAGGAAATACAAGGATGGATTTCGAGAGAGAAATGCCCAGAACAGTTCTCAACATAAAGTCAGTCAGAACAGTATCAACAGTACAAATCACACTGGACAGCCAAAGGGGGATTCCTCTTTGCCCCCTTCTGCTTCTGACTTGGAAGAATTCCCCACCCTAAACAAGGCGACAATCCAACAACGGAACAGGCAGGTAAGTCCAGTCTTATCCAGCAGGAGTACTCAGTCTCAATCACTGCCTACTCAGATCCGCAGCGACCCGAAATGTACTAAAAATTACAATGCAAGTTCTTACACACCAGGTGACAACGTTGGGATGAACCTTGCTAGATCCGCGGAACCAGAAGCCAAGGTGAATTCTAACGAGAGTGAAGAGAGTGTGGCATGGCAGTCAGCAGCGGTACATGGTGATGCTCAGGACACGACAACAGCTGGTGCAGCGAACAGACCCGCTGATCATTCCCTGCCAACAAATCAGCCCACCTCCTCCCATCATTCCTGTTTGTCCCCCCACTCGGCTGAGTCCTCTAAGAAGGCTAACACTTGCCGAACCTCAGTTCAAGATAAAGAGGCAACCAGCACACCCGATGTAAGCCTGACAGCAGCATTCCGCAGCCCACCAGTCAAGTTTTACGACGTAGAAAGCCAGTCTTCAGAGCCCCCACCAAGCTACCCCCTACCATCGCCATCCCACCTCCCATCGTCATCCCACCTCCCATCGTCATCCCACCTCCCATCGTCATCCCACCTCCCATCGCCATCCCACCTCCCATCGCCATCCCATCTCCCATCGTCATCCCACCTCCCATCGTCACCCCACCTCCAGCCTGACCCCCTGCCTGGTGGACCAGTCCAGCAATGTCAGCCGCAGTCTGTGCCTCAGCGCAACAGTGTGATCACTGGTAGTGACGTGCACGGCTGTGCCACTGCCACTCCAGGTGATCCCAGCCAGGGTCTGATGTCTATTAGCATCACCCATGAAAACGAAACTTCAAACCCAACACCGCAAAGAGCTCCAATCACACGCAGACACAACAGAAACAAAAGCAAATAAAGCAGACTCAATGACAGAAGCAAACAGACACGGCTTACTGAGAAGTTCAAGTTCAGAGACAAAGACGGCTCTAACAAATAGGGATTCGGCCGGCCCGTTACATTTTGTGGACACTCCAAGAACTTGTCCTGTCTCTCCTGGAACATAGATGGTTTGGCCAGTAAGTTGGCAGATACTGATTTTCTTCTTTTTGTACAAAAGTTTGATATTGTGTGTTTGATAGAAACGTACCTAGATGATATGTTCGACTTGGATGGTGTCTTCAATGGTTACATGAAATTCAGGACAAAAGCCATTAAACATTCATTTATGGGACGTAGGTCTGGAGGGCTTCTACTACTAGTCAATAAAATACTTAATAAGCACATTACATCAATTAAAGTTAATACCGATCACGTGGTGTGTATTAAGATGTCTAAAAGCATGCTTTGTGTGGACAGTGACATTCTGTTAATATTTGTTTATGTCCCTCCTTCTGGTTCAGTGCACTACCAATCATCTAATTTCACTTGCCACATTGACGCCATAGAACACTGCATCCTGGACTTGACAAACCGTTATCCACAGGCTCAGCTGATATGTTGCGGGGACTTTAATGCAAGGACAGCAGACCTCCAAGTAACGTGGTCACATACTGATCTACTGACTGACCCTTCCAATTCGACCCCGTTTTTCAAGAAAACACGATTGTCTAAGGATACAATGGTAAATGCTTTTGGAGAAAATTTATTAAATTTGTGTGCTTGTTTTGATTTTTGTATTCTGAATGGGTACAACAGAGGTAGCTTTAGTTGTGATTTTACATTTGTATCTTCCCATGGGTGTAGTGTCATAGATTATTGCCTTATTTCTAACGATTTGTTAGACAACGTTGTGAACTTTTCTGTAGGTAGCAGGGTAGAATCAGAGCACATGCCAATCCTGTTAGAAATTACAGGCAAAACACCACTGTCACCTCTATCTATCTCAGAAAATGTAACTCTATGGAAAAGGGATAGATTATCAGAATACATATATAACAGTACTATCGACCTGTTTTGCAGCAATCTAGAATATGCTGCCAATATGATTGATACTTGTGTTAACAGAGCACTGTATGAATTTACTAATTGTTTAATGAATGCCAGCGCTTGTATGCGCCAAAATCGTTCTTCAAAAAGCAGGGTTGTGAGAAAATCTTGGTTTGATGAGGAATGTCAAAACAACAAGACGGGAGTTAGAAACGCTTTGACCATTTTTAAGAGATCTGGGGATCCAATTGATAAATGTGCCTATGTACAAATGAGGAGAGAATATAATCAACTTAAGTACATGAAGAAACGTAGTTTTAAAACTGAGCGCATTAACTGCTTAATGCAAGTAGCAGATGATTCTCAGGCCTTTTGGTCTGAAATCAATAAGTATCGCAGTCGTTCCCACATAAGTAATACAATTTCACAGGATCAGTGGTTTAACCATTTTGAACACTTGTTAAACCTTGGTTTTGTCCAAAGTGTGGACCATCCAAAACTGGATGTCTCTGATATGGCATTTGACCCTATTCTGGACGCTGAAATCACAGTAGAGGAAGTAAAGAAAGCCATCCAGAGTCTTAAGTGTGGCAAAGCAGCTGGTCCTGATTCTTTGATAAGTGAAGTCATAAAGGCCTCAGGAGATTTGATAGTTCCCTTTCTAGTTAAATATTTCAATAAACTTTTCAGAGATGGTGTATTCCCTGAGGAATGGACTAAATCAATAATTATTCCGTTGTATAAGAAAGATGATGTGAACGATACGAACAATTATCGAGGTGTTTCCTTGATTAGTCACTTGTGTAAAATTTTTACACACATATTGAATAAACGGCTCATTTCCTGGGCTGAAAACAACGAAGTTATTTCTGATGCTCAAGCTGGGTTTAGAAAATCTTATTCCACTACTGATCACATTTTCACTTTGTATGCTAGCATAGAAAAACATTTATCAAGGAACAATAAATTTTATGTAGCATTTATCGATTTCAGAAAGGCGTTCGATATGGTACAACATGGTCTTTTGTTTAATATACTACTCACGAATGGCGTCAAAGGAAACCTGTTTAACATTTTGAAAAGTATGTACAGCACCATTAAATCATGTGTCAGATGTGGTAACTCTTACACTGATTATTTTGAATGTTTGCAAGGTCTAAAACAGGGTTGCTGTCTTAGTCCTACCTTATTTTCTATATTTATTAACGAGCTTGCACGCGACATGTTTTCACGTGGCAAGCATGGAATACAATTCATCCTAACGATGTAGAAATTTTCATACTGTTATTTGCTGATGACATCGCTCTCATGTCGTCGACTATAGCAGGTCTGCAAAATCAACTTAATGTCCTATTTGAGTGTGCTCAAAGATTATGTTTAAAAGTTAATCTGGAAAAAACTAAAGTCATGGTTTTTCGGAAAGGTGGCTATTTAAGTAGAAAGGAATGTTGGTTCTTTGGTGATAAGCAGTTAGATGTTGTAAATTCTTATAAATATCTAGGTGTTACTTTTTCAACAAAGCTTAGTTTCGATGTTGCTTCTGGACACGATCATTGCATTAGAGGTAAGAAAGCTACCATAGAAATTCTGAAAGTGTTAAGAAAACTCAGCTGCTTTTCACCTAAGCTGTTCTTTAGGATTTTTGATGCCCAGGTTGTTCCTTCTCTTTTATATGGGTCGGAACTATGGGGGTTCAAACCACGAGAATCTATCGAAAAAGTTCATTTGCAGGCCTGTAAGCTATTGCTGAACGTCCCTCCATTTACACCTAATGATATGGTATATGGAGAATTGGGGCGTTTTCCGTTATATATTACTTCAGCAACGAGATGTATTCAGTTCTGGTTCAGACTACGCAGGCAACCACTGACAAGGTACTCCAGAAAAGCCTATGATATGCTTTTTGATTTACAAAATAGAAACAAGAAGATGAAAAATTGGGTCACACATATTAAAACACTGCTTTGTTCAAACGGTTTTGGGTATGTCTGGATGTTTGGAGAGGTAGGCGACGAGAAACATTTTATACAGATATTCAAAGAACGCCTACAAAACTGTTTTTGCCAACGTTGGTATGCGCATGTATCAGAGAGCAATCGGTTTGAATTATACTACTCATTTAAAAGCATCTTTGAACGTGAAAAGTATTTTGAATTCATTAAGAACAGACAACTTAAAACTGCCCTCGTGCGTTTTAGAATGGGAGTTTCGAGCATAAACAGCCATGTTTTCCGCTTTTCGGCAATAGATCAACCTGGTTGTCCCCTATGCCAGGCGGACGATGAGGACGAATTCCATGTACTATTCGAATGCCAGCAGTATAGTGACCTACGAGCTAAATATTGCATTCAAAGTGCAGGGACCTACCTTACCAAACGTGACCAATGCACAAGGATTTTGAGTAGTAGCCTTGATACTCAACTGAATTTGTCTAAATTCCTCTTTTTGGCTTTGAAACGCAGAGCAAGTTTTGTTTTATGAACACATTTTTCTGAGATTACTGCGGTTGATATGGGATTTTTGGCAATGTGTGAGTGTTACGTTTGTTTGTCTCGTTTTCAATTTAACAGTTGTTTGCCTTCTCTTCATTGTAACGGGCCACAGGCCTATACACAATAAAACATTTGTCAATTGTCAATTGTCAATTGTCTCTCCTCTCTCTCTTTCCTCTCTGTCTCTCTTTCCTCTCTCCTCTCTCTCTGTCCTCTCTGTCTCTCTCTCTTCTCTCTCTCTCTCTCTCTCGCTCTCTCTCTCTCTCTCCCCCCATCTAACCAGTTCTAATCTGACTGTGCAAGCTCGCGTGCGCGCACGTGTGTCTGTGAGTTGGTGTGCGTATGTGAGTGGGTAAGACAAGACAGATGGTTGAAGATCTGCAAGAGAATGATGTGGGGAATTATTTTTACAACGATTTTTTTTTTTTTTTTTTTTTTTTTTTGGGGGGGGGGGGGGGGGTTGTCTCGTTTCGGGATCCTCACAATGTTTCCCTGTCTTGTATGGGGTGCCTTCAGCGTGTGTTTGTCTTACGTGGGGATCCTTGCAGTTATTCTCCGTCTAACTTGGCCTGTCGACCTCTCTTGTCTAAGCTGACAGGCTGGTATGGCGGACAGAGAATGTTTTGCAGACTTTAAAAATCTAGATGACTCACGAAACGGATTTAAGAGGGTAACATTCAAATAGTGCTGGCCTGTCCAAAAAGAAGTTCTCGATGAGCGATCCCTCAGTGTAGAACGCCAAACGCCTACGAAGGTCATAAACCGGGGTAACAGAGGAAGGGAGGGAATCGTGACAGACTTATGACAAGACCCACGAGCAAGTGTGGTGGTGTTTTCTGTGATTCAAGATCCCTCCCTCCCATAGAGCTCGTAACTGTTGAAGGTCGTCTGACAGAACGGGCAGAGTGGGAGGAGGAAGGCTGGGCGTCCACAGAGGTGCAGAGTCAGCGCTTGTTTACGGGCCTCACCGCCACTGACTGGCTTTTTGAATTGATTGTGTCTAAGCCACCACACACGGTTACTCCGAAACCAGTCTCTGAGGAATCACAATGTGTTTTACAACAGCTGTTAACACTCCATGGTGGCATGTTGTTACTCAGGCCTACTCTCATAGTTGCGTGCACGTGTGTATGACTCCGTACACACACACGCACGCACGCACGCACACACACACACACACACACACACACACACACACACACACATATGCACAAACAAGCATGCGCGCGCGCGCGCCACACACACCACACACACACACACACACACACACACACACACACACACACACATATGTGCGCGCGCGCGTACGCTGAAAGCCTTGAAAGACAAGGAAAGGTTTTGAGAACATACAAGACGGAAGGGACTTTGGGAGTGGGAGGGGCGCGTGGAGGGAACTGGGTAAGAGAGAAAAAAATGCTAAGTCAAAAAACAAAATAACACGGACAACAAAACAAGTTATGTTAGAAATAAGACTTCAGTACAGCTTCTGAAAATAGGTAGAGGGTGTAAGGGAGAGGGGGTGAGAAGTGGGGGGGGGGGGGGGGGGGAGGGAGAGGAAGAGTGTGGAATCAAAGGTTGAGCATGACACGCTCCCAGGATATGCGCCGGCGGATGTTGCTATGGGGACCGTGCCAGTGGATTTGAAATGGTTAGTTGTAAACGTTTATTTTGTATTTTGTTATTTATGCGTTTATCCCCCCCCCCTCTCTCTCTCTCTCTCTCTCTCTCTCTCTTGTGTGTGTGTGTGTGTGTGTGTTGTTGTGTGTGTGTGTGTGTTTTCTTTTGCTTAGTCTTTGGGAGTCTCTGAACTTTGTCTATTCGATTTCCGTTCCTCTTGTATGGGAGTTCTGAACGTTTCATTGTATTTTCCACCCAACGGAGTGACAGTTATTCCTACCTTCTATGGTTTGGGGAGATAGAACACTGAGATATGTAAATATTTGTGACATAGACTCTTCATACTCTCTCTCTCTCTGAGAGAGAGAGAGACAGACAGACAGAACAGAGAGAGAGAGAGAGAGAGAGAGAGAGAGAGAGCGAGTGTGTGTGCCCCTATGCATGGAAACAAGTCAGTATGCTTGGAAATATCACCTACTTTGTAAAATGATGAGTAGGTCTACAATCATCTGTTGGCAGCTGCCATTTTGAAATCCATCGAAATCAGATTTAAAGAAAGAAAGAAAGAAGATGAAGAAGAAGAAGAAGAAGAAGAAGAAGAAGAAGAAAGAAAGAAAGAAACCAAGAAAGAAAGAAAGAAAGAAAGATGGACATCTGTCTGCTGGTCTGCTCAGGAATTGTTCCAGCAACGGTTGAAGCGGGTAGCGTGCGTGGGTTGGGAGGGTCTGGGTAAAAAGTAGGCCTGTTTCTCTGCATTGATGATGTCTGTGCTGTGTGTTGATGGAACCGGTGTCACACAGCCAGGGGGCGCTAGTTGCCGCCAGATGCAGGCCCTTGTGAAGATGGTCGTGTGGGTCTGCCAGTTTGGCGAACAGTGTTTCCTCCTGCAGTTTTCCAGACCCCCTGAAAAGCCTTCCCTAGGGAGAGAGAGAGAGAGAGAGAGAGAGAGAGAGAGAGAGAGAGAGAGAGAGAGAGAGAGAGAGAGAGAGAATTGGAGAGGCATAGGAATGCTTGGTGTTCGGGCAAGTGCGTGTGTGTGTGTGTGTGGGGGGGGGGGGGGGGTGCTCAGTGTGCGTTGTGTGTGTGTGGATGGTGGTGATGGTGTTCGTGCGCGCGCGCGCGCGTGAGCGAGTTGGGGGGGGGGGGGGGGGCGGGATAGGGTAAGAGAGAGAGAGAGGGTGGCGGGGGTGGGGTGGGGAGGAAAACAGAGGGAAAACAAGAAGTCGTTCCTGGGGTTTTACCGTAACTGTAACTATGACCCACAGTGAAAACAGGAATGCATTCCAAATGGTAGTGGCAGGAATCTCTCCCTGTGTGTGTGTGTGTGTGTGTGTGTGTGTGTGTGTGTGTGTGTGTCTTGTTTGTCTTCTTTGTCTCTGTTGCTGTGTGTGTGTGTGTGTGTGTGTGTGTGTGTGTGTGTGTGTGTAGAGGCAGAGTTTTGTCGGTCAGAGGGAGCAGGAATGTCCAGTCAACTGTTGTACAGTCGTACACCGAGTCCACTGCCAAGTGCCAGAGAAAGAAGTACATGGAAAATGGATGGGTTGCACAAAAACAAAACAAAGAACTAAACACACAAGCGCACACCACACACACACACACACACACACAACACGCACGCACGCACGCACGCACGACCACGCACGCACACGCACATTCTGACACAGCAAACATCTGAGGAGCACTTTTTTTCTTTTTTTACTCGGATGCATGGATGAATCCATCTTACGAAGAGCAGGCCGATTCTCACAGGCTTTTCACACGAGTTCCAGTAGTTTTCTTCAATATATGTGTTCCTTGTTTACTGATATCACACACACACACACACACACAACACACACACACACACACACACACACACACACACACACGGTTTCTAACCTTTTTTTTTTTTTTTTTAAACTGGAGTCAAATTTTCAGTATGAATGATAAGATTCACATCCAGATACCCTAAGTTTTTTTTTTTTTTTCTTAGACCGAGGTCTGTAATGAGTCGTGAGCAAAGAAAGAGTCGGTGGCTCTGTTGTACTGGATTTATTCTGTGGGATATAGCAGTGAACACTGATGCAGTGATGTACCAGTATAACACCCCTGGGAAAAGAGGCTCCTTCTGCGAGATACATGATCTGGTACCCAGATTCGTTGTTTGCGAAGTGATAATAATGGGTCTGGGCAGGGCTTTTCATTACTTCTTTGCTTTTCTTCATTTTTTTTGTTTTGTTTTGTTTTAGAATATGCTATCTTTCATTCGTGTCTCCCCCCCCCCCCCTTCCCTTCCGACTCCACCCTGTCCACCCCCTACACTCTCCCCACACTTTATCCATTCTTACACAGTGCAGATGCTTGCTAGGTCTTCAATTTAATATCTGTTCATTAAGAGTAAGTTCAGATAAAGAAGTGTTTGAATGTGCGTGCGTGCGTGCGTGCGCGCGCGCGCGCGTGTGTGTGTGTGTGTGCGTGTGCATGTGTGTGTATAGTTTGTGTGTATGTGTGTGTTCGTTCTCAAGTTTACACACAAACGACTTAATACTTGTGTGCGTTCGTATGTTTCACTGACTTGGCCTGCAACTGAACTTAAACATCTTAATACTCCTGCAGCTGAACTTAAACCTCTTCATACACCTTCAACTGAACTGAAACCTCTTCATACACCTTCAACTGAACTTAAACCTCTTCATACACCTTCAACGGAACTAAAACCTCTTAATACAAGAGACTCTTCCTGTATGTGTGTTGCAGTCATCTTGCCTCGCCTGGCAGCCATGGCATCCGCCAACAACCAGATGAGCAACGAGACCAAGAAGGCGGACATCGCCGGCAGCTGTTTGACGCCTACAGTGCCATGTCCTGCTGCTGTATCCTTGCTCTGCTTGGCTGGACTGCTGTCTCTCTTCTCTTCACTCGCTGGCTCGAAACTGGCTGCTTCTGTATATTGTCATCTGCTTGTTCCATCATTTTGGCATAAGCAGATAAAGGAACATAAAAGACACATTACTGCTGTCAAACCATGCTGTCTCATTTTTTAGATAGCTCTCTGGAGGTGTTTCCACGTACCTATTGTAAGACTGAGTTCTAACATGCAGGGATATCATGCTGACACTTATGGCCTTGTTTACTGTGGCGGCAGTCTAAGTGTGAGATTCAGTCGAGAGTGGGGCCTCAACTTCAAATGAGACACAGAAAGAACTGTTCGACTGTACTGTTTCAAAGAGATCTTGGTATGCGCAATTATCAACATAGAGCATATATGAGGCTGTCCAAAAAAAAGAAAGAAAAAAAAAGAGGAACTAGTCATCAAGATTTTTTGTAATTTCAGTTTCAGTATACCTATAATTCACTGGGTTTCTACTCTCTTGAGGGGAAAAAACACGAGCTTGTTCAAACTGAATTGGGCTGTTCAGCATGTGGAGGCTTCCGGTTCTCTGATAGCATGTGTTGATACAGACAGTGCTTGCTGGGTTGTGTGTCTTTATATGGCTATGGTTTGGTGGTCTGGGAACTCAGTTTTCATTCTGTTGCTTCAGCCATCTCTGTGCAATCACTCTACTCGCAAACTAGTTCTCTTCACTTGCCCACAGGCATGAATACATCCCCTTCTACCCGCTCATTACGCTGCACGCAAATACAGAACACACTTTTTAAGTTCTGTTGTGTTTCTTTGTACGTGTCACAAGATACTTTGGAAGGAGGGGCGCAGGGGGACAGGAGAAGGGGAGGGGGCACTATTACATTTAGCTCATTCTGCTGCCCGTGTAAGTGTAAGGTTTGCCGTCCCCAGTCTCTGGCAAATGACAGTGCGGCAAAGCGCAAGGCTGACCATGAAGTTATCTTGCATGTGTCGCCAGGTTCTGCTGCTTGATGCACTCATTCACTTTGACAGCTTTGATGAGTTTTTTGGATGCATGCATGGCTGTGCCGATTCAGGTAACATCCTTTCAGGGGGCAGGGAGCTGTGGATGTGGAAACTCAGTGTAGCATGGCTGCATCCATTCCATTCCGGACTATTCTGTTTTATTGTGATAGATTTCACACATGTTTGCACCTCACTTCACATAGCAGTGGCTTTCAGCCGTGGAAATGCTCAGTATTTTAGCGTATGTGTTAAAAACACTTTGTCGGTTTTTCGTGTAGTGTTTTGGAGTGCCAATATGTAGTATATTTTCTCGGTTGCCTGCTTCGGCTACAAGAAAAAAGGATGAGTTGGGATATTGGATTTAGGTTAGAAAGGAACAGCACAAGTGTAGGAGAGACAAGTGATTGTGCGCATTGTTGAATCCTATGACATTTTCATACTTGTCAATAATTTGCTGTTTAGAAGAAAAAAAAAGCGACAATTTTTACTGTATTAGTTTAGCTGGGTCAGTGCACTTTTGCAATAAAACTGATTAAAAGAGCTGTTAGCACATGCACATGCACCTCACATTACTCTGTTAAGTGTGCGCTGAGTTGAAACTTCTTAGTGTTAAAGATATCCAAACAAAAGATTCAACTTACTCAAACAAAAGATTAAACTTTTTTTTTTTTTTTTTTTAACAGTGTAGATTTTCCAGCAAGACTGCCTCCCTAATTTAAGATCCTAATTAAAGATTTGGGGAGACGGTTACTTAGAGATTCCACTGTACCCAAGCAGACTTAACTTTTTTCTTTCCAACTTTTTACATGTAGATATGTTGTCAGAATGTTTAATGTGCAAATTGATTTTAGTATACCCCGCTACTTGCCAGCATAGAAATCTGCCAGTTTTACGTACACTCCAGACAGGATCTCTTTCTATGAAGTCATCACTGACGACTTTTTCAGTGGGTAGTTTATTTTGGGCTTGGTCTGGAATGCAAAAGCATGGGGTCCCCATTTACCTCTCTTCTCTGAATTTTGTTGTGTGTTTGTTTCTTTCTTTGTTTTTGTGTTGTCGTTCGATTGTTGTTGTGTTTTTTTTTTTCAAGATAGGCTGTAAATGTATAGCTGAACCGCAGTTCTTGTCATCAAGAGTTTTCTCCCTAAGTGTGTGTGTTCACTTTTCAGAGTGGATTGTTCAGTTTGCCAGACAACTGATTTGTTTTCAATGGTTCTTTTAGTTTTAGGCGTGCTGTGTACAAATTGCACATTGCACGCAGGGTTTTATCATCTTAGCCATTAGTACAAGGACCCTTATGAGATATTTAGAACGGGGAGGTAACGCCCAATCCCCAGATCTGGATTTTATTATCATCATGCTATGGATTGTATCACTGTGCATCGTTTTCTTACTTTAGACACGCAAGTTTCTCATAATGAAATTTGAGCCAGGCTGTGTAACCTTGAACCTGTGATGACCTTGACCTAGAGGCAGTCCTGAGCGAACAGCTGATCCAGGAGGCCATGCTGCCAGGGCTGAGGTGTCTGCGGCAGGACCTGGCCCTCATCGCTCCAGAGCACGAGGAGGTGGTCTCCTCCATGATCCGCGACTATGAGACCAAGCTGGAGATGGCCCGGCCCGACAGGTGAATGTTGGGAGGGAGAAGAGGGGGTGGGGTGGATATAAAGATGAGGGAGGTGGGGGAGGTGGAGGGGACGCAGGCATGTGTATGTGTGTTCATGCATGCACGTAAAAAATGGAGTATTGCAGGTGCTCTTTCCTGAAAGCAAAATTTTTGGCATCCTTGGGGGGGACGAAACTGAATCGTGCAGAAGGCGCCAGTCATTCCGCTTAATACAGCACCCTTAGATTACAAAAAAAAATGAGTATAAAAAAAATAATGAAAAATATACCAATGCCAAAAAAAAAAAAGAAAAGTCCGAATGCTGCAGATTACACATCTTATATGGACATTGTTTTACTACTACCCAGTCACCACATTTAAAAGAGAGAGAAAGAAGCTGACAAGTTTTAAACAGTAATAAAAGAAACAGAGAACAAAGACAGCTGCAACAACCGCAGATTTTTTTTTCATCCATCAGTCAACTTTTCCACTCTCTCTTTCTCCCTGGATAAACAAAGCATGTCTATAACCATTTTTCCACAATCAACAGATGGTCAGAGTGACTTTAACGAGCAGTGATATTTGGAATCCTCAAAGACTGCACAAAAAGGTGATTAAAAACAAGGAAACAAATTTTTAAAAAAATGCACAGAAAATGAATTTTACGTATTTCTAGTATTAATTGATGATAAGGCATGTTGATTAAGTGCTTCCCAGATGTGATATAATAAATGTGTGCCTTTTTGACAGCAACAGGTTTATATTTTGATTGAATCATTCGTGAAGTGAACAAGGAGTTAACGATGATTTTGTGGCCCATCCGTTTTCTTCTAAGAATAATTTCAGCGTATGTGCTAGTGCAGTCTCTTGACATTCTTCTTTCTCATGCACATTTGCTTGTTCTTTTTCTTTCTTTCTCTCTAGCCTGTACAGACACTACCAAAAACATAAATCATACGAGAAACAGCCTTAATAATCAAATAAGACAAACTTGAAATTTTATTACTGTCAGGTATAAGTAAAACTTACATTATTTTGTTCTCATCATGTAAGAGTAATGCATTATTTTGTTCTCATCATGTAAGAGTAATGTTACATATGCTCTCAGTTTAAAAGTGGAAAGCAATGGGGGTATCTTATTCTTCCATGAGTGCTGGTAAAAAAAAAGAAGAGGAAACACTAATTGTCATTTTTTCCCCCACATGAACAGAAGTGGCAGCGTGATGGGCAGTTCAGCTGAGGACATGAAGGCGCGGGTGATGTCTCGCATCAAGGACACCACCTCAAAGGCCAACATCTCCAACATCTTCACCCGCAAGAAATGATGAAATCCTGCCAGCCGCGCCAGCACACCGAAAAGTGGCCCTTTAAACTGGTCTTAACCCCCCCCCCCCCCCCCCCCCCCTCGTTCATGCAGCAGCCATTTGTAATGTTCCTCATATGACAGACCCTAGTGTAGTCCTGATGCTAGACCCCCCTCCCTCCCTTCTCCCGCCGTTCCCTGCCGACATACAGCTTTTGTGTGTCAATACAATCAACAGAAAATGTTGAAAATAGCGAGAGAATGTAAGGTGGATTTGTCATTAAACTGACTTCAGTATTTGGTGGAATGAAGCTCTGGTTAGAGCAGGAGGGGAGTATTTGGTAATCCTGGTTTAGGGCACATCCCATGCTGCTGTCATGCAAAACAGCAGTTACACGTGTAAAGCAGCTTTTGTTAGGAAGTTTTGTTTTTTTTTTCTCTCAGAACGTATCATTTTTATTTTAGATAGATGATAATCTATCAGAAACATGCAGTCATCCTTTTAACATGGCATTATGACGAACTAACCATGTATTTAAGTGGGTTTTTTTTTCTTCGAAAGATGGATTTGTGACAGTGAGATACCGTAATTAACTAGATCTATAGCTGTGTTTCTCAAATATTTTCTATATGTAATCTGGTGTAAGAAGTGTCTTGAGAAAAACTGTACATTTGATATGGAAATGATGGTTTCTTCATTCTTAACTGTCCAAACAAATGCCTTTTCTCCTACACACACACGCGCGCGGGCGCGCGCCGCACACAGACACACACACACACAAGAAAAGAAAAGAAAAAAAGAAACAACAAAAAATCATGTAAAGAGCGGGGAGCTCGTGCTACTCAGCCTGCAGGAATACATGAGTGGTCTCGCGTGAGTGGCACGAGCTCACTCGCTTAATCAAAAACAAGTCACTTTTCTCCTTTTTTTCGCCGTGGACACGTCTCTCACAGTTCAAGCGCTTGAACATGGATCAGCAGAAACACCCTCTGAGTTGACCATTATTTCTTTCGACCAGTCAGCGCCTTCCCAGTCGGAAAAATCGAGAGAATTTCTTCGCCCTTTATCTTTCCAGTCTCCTATCACTGCAAAGCAAAACACAAGCATGGAACGTGTGTCTTCTGCACTGGCTGCTCTCCATTCGCTCCATGTAGCTCGTGCGAGTGTTGGCCGTCTTCAACATGGCGCTCGGTGTTTTGTCTTCAGTGCGACGGCCAACCAGTTTTGGCAAGGGTTGGCGACCGACGCTTCCTGCTCCGCCGCTTCTGTCGCGGTCCCGGTCCCCGGGTATGGCGGAGACAGACCAGCGTCTCCCCCGAGTACGCTCTTCTACCCCTGGGCAAGCAATTTCGGAAGAGCGGCTGTCTTTCCCTCCATGCCGGCCTCAGAGGAAGGCGACCCATGCGAGAGGCATCGGCTTGGAGCACGACCAGACCGGCGTCGCCCCAAGTGGGCTGTCCACGGGTAACGTAAACAAGGACAGGTTGCGCGCGGACCAGATTCGAGGTAGGCGTGGTATGGATGCCTGTGAACGGGTGTCGGACGAGCGAGAGGAAGTTATCATTCTGATGAAGATGTGGATGGCTGTTTTGATGACCAAGATATTTCTTAGTTCACTGGCGCGTAAGCTGCTACCGATAATGCTTGGTCCGTTACCGGTAGAACCCTTTCGGAGTCCAATTTGATTAGGCCACAGTCACGTCACAGTTCTGCCACAGTCAGGATTTTGCACTAAAACAGTACATAATCCATGCAAGCGTTTGAGGTCTGCCATAAATTTGAGCTAGCGTTTAATGTTAAATTAATAATAGATTAAAAAAAAAATCCCACCAATCGTTTCCCTTTTTTTTTTAATTTATTTTCACCGATGAAATCGCACGTTCTTCAAATACATGACCTTCCCTTCAGTTGACGCACATTTCAGGCCTTTGCACTCACACTTGACCATATCTTTGCGCCAGCTCGAGTCACCCAAATATAGTCCATATTCCTTTGATTTTAATCAGTCTGCTTGGAACCACCTGGTTTGTGTCTTGATGGCCATATGAAAGAAAATGAGAATCAGCTTTCAGACACAATAAAAATTCCCCAAACAATTTATTGCGCCAGTCTGTAAATACCCGGCTCCTTTGAGCTAGGCCTTAGCGCATTAATTTTTGGTGTGCTGTCAGTACACAGCTCATTTGAAGAAGTAATGCCCACATGAAAAACTACGATCAATTTCCCAACTCGGCTGAACAGTTTACCGGGCACCTGCCCACTTCGGTTGAGTCTGCGAGTCCTTTGAAAGGACCTACTATAAGCTCTGCGATAGCATGCAACAGCTCATTTGCAATTTTTGCCTGCATTCAAATGATACCGGCTGTTGTTGAAGCACTTGCCCACAGCTTTTTATTGACATTTTTAAAACACAGTATGGTCTAAGTACAGGCCGGAATGAGTGTATTCAGTGTGCTGTAATTAACTGTTCATTTTGAAAAAAAAGTTTTAGTTTAAAATACCCCCTAAAAAGTAAGGTTTTTTTTTTTTTTTTTTTTTTTTTACTGTATGTCGGTTTGAAACTCTGAAAATTCTTGGAATCATCCCCAAGTGAAAGAAAAATGACAAAAATCTCCATCTGTATACAGAATTACCTGCTCAGACTATTACAAGCAGTTTGTGCATGGTTAATGGGAGTACAGTGAAGCCACTGCACCGGTAGTCTCCCACCCGGCAGTTCAGACGTAACTCATATGGGTTTCGACAGCTGCCAAATTTTGCTGGGAACTACTTGGTAATTTCTCTTATGATAAAGGGTTTCTTCATTGCAGATGCGATTTTTTCCCCAAGCCCCCATCCCCTTTGAGACATTTTGTGACAGGAGGCAGAAAACCATACTTTATTTCCCACTCGGGACAATTTATGACCAGTGGTTAATATCAAAAAGTACAGATTCAGTCTAATTAACGATGTTAATGTGAAAATCATTTGCTAAATACAGCGCAGGTCAGTGTATGTGTTTGCGTTTCAAAACGGAGTGCAGTTGTTCACAGAGAAAAAGAAAAAAGAGGGGGGCGGGCCTTGGCGCATCAAAATTTGGTGTGCAGCCCTTTTGATTCTCCTGTCCCCGCCTCTCAGAAGAGTAGACTCCATTCCTACTGTTTCGAGGAAACCGCTTCTGAAGATTCTGATTCCGTTCGTCGACCGTCTAAACAGATAGGGACAGTATTGCGAGTTTATGAGCGCGGCTGTTTCGCTCGTCCGGCGTTCCGTCAGTCAAAGCTATCTATCCGGAACACATTCCTTCATAAAGAAAACAGTACCAAAATTCCAGTCGGAGAGCTCTTGTCCGGATGCACGCTACCTACCGTTTTCCACTCAGTCCCGCTTTAAAACTCCGTCGTTTCTGGAGCGGACCTTGCTCTCGATTTTGAAGAAAGGTACCATTTCACAGGAGGATTTACAGCAGGTTCTTTTCTTAGCCGAGGGCTCGGCTTCTATTTCGTCTGCAGCTTTTTTCCCCCTCCGTCTCTGTTTCTACCCACCTGTCCATAGCTCATAGTTTACTGGAGGTTTTACGTCAGAACGACGACGTCGAAGCGGCATTACGTCAGGCGCCGATTCAAGGCCCCCTTCCCTTTAGAGATTCTTTGGCTCACATTTCTAAACGATTTAGAGATCAGGTTACCTCACTGATCCCCCTTCTTCTGCTAATGATTTTGGTCGCCCCTCCTTTCGTGGGCGACGGCCTTTCCTTTCGTCCTCTCCGACCAAAGCCTACCGGAAAAGAGCGAGTGCGTGGCCATGGGCGAGATCACCGATTTTGGCTATCCTCTTCCCTCTCCCCTGCCGGTTGGGGGGTGTTCTGGAGGCATTTTACCGGCTTTGGGAGCAACTCCATCTCGGATGAGTGCGTTTTGACAGTGGTAAGGGACGGACTAAAGATATCCTTTTCATCCTCTCCTCCAGTATCGTACACTCCCGTTTGGACGAAGGTTCATTCTGACCCATCCAAGGCCAAAGTTTTGTGAGAAGTACAGACTCTTACTCAGAAGGGGGCTGTAGTAGAGGTGCCTCTGCCATGTCCTCCAGGGTTTTCTCCATTCTGTTCCAAGCCCCGAAGAAGAACGAAAAGTGGCACCCAGTCATGGACTTGTTGAGTAAGCTCAGTTTGTTCACATCTCCCCCGAAGTTCGCAGAGAAGACCGTTTGAAAGTTAGAGGCAGCGATTTTTCCGGAAGACTGGAGTCAGTCTGGACCTTTTTGGACACGTACTTCCACATTCGCATTCACCCTTCGTCACAGAAAAAAAAATCCTTTGGTTCACCATCCAGGACAAGGTCTGTTTCAGGGCTGTTCCCTTTGGCCTATCCCTCAGCCAGTGGGTCATGGATGCAGTCATGGAGATTGTCGCAGGATCGGTTGTATGTCGTCGAACAATGTGGACGATCTCCTTCAGAAATACCAGGACTGGAACTATCTCTCGGGACCTGTCTTGGAGTGAACCCTTTCGACCCTTGGGTTTGTAATCAACCAGGAAAAGTCGGACAGGACTCCTGAGGTTCGTCTACCCAGGGATGTGCTTCAAGACCGACCTAAACCTTGTGTGTCTTCCAGTACCGAGAGCAGAATAGATCTTTGCTTACACCCAGTCCCTTTCTCACTCCATAGTTTCCCGTAGCCCACCTCATTCCAGCAGTCCTGGTATCTGGCCTCGGGGCACTTTGAGCTATATCACTGAATGCTGTGTCGGGAGTCTCACTCTGAAAACTTGGTTTTTGATTACCCTGGCTGCTGCATGCAGGGTCAGTGAATTTCATGCCCTCTCCAGGGACCCACGGTCCCGGCGATAGCATGATGGCTTGGTATCCCTGTCCACATTCAAAGCCAAAACCACCAAGCCCAAAGAGCGGCCTCTGACAACCTGCCACCACTGGTCCGTTCATCGTCTGGTACCAAGCCCAGACGTTCAAAGGTGGATCAGGTTAACTGTCCTGTCGGAGCGCTAAAGGTCTTCCTTCACAGGATGCAGTCGGACTCCCATAGTGTGCGCCTATGGCGTGGGAGACTTGATGCCGCTGTAAGACCCCAGACGACAAGCTCCTGGCTTATATAGATAGGTCATCCTGATCCACCAGGTTCATTTCTTTGGCCTGAAACCGCTTCTCCCCAGAGAGGATATCGGGGCACATGAAGACTGGGTTCTATCCACCAGTTTCGCCCTCTGGCAGAATATTGTGATGACTGACATTTGTCGTTCAGGCTGGTAGACAATGACCACCTTTGGCAGGTTCCATCTCAGAGATATGGCTGAAGACAAGGAGGCTTTTGAGTGTTTGAATAGTAGTTGTGGCAGGCAAGGCCTCCTTCTCCAAGTGACTTGCTCATTTTTGGCTGCATAAGTTTTAGTTTAAAAAAGCTGAAGAAAAAGTCAAAAGGAACTATAATGAAAAGCAAGTTCATTTGTATACGTCGGATAGCCTCAGTTTTGGAACCTGCCAAAGTTCGAGACAATTGTAACCATGTGCCTTCAGGCTGTGATGTAGAAGAGACGGTAACAGTTACTGGTCAAAGCCATGATTCGAGTGCATTGGCTTACTCAAGACTTGGCCCAGTGGGACCCCATCACTCAGCATGAAGGCCATCAAGAGTGAAACTTATGTGTGCAGCCTTAGTAGTGCCTGGTTAGTCTTTAATTCTTGTTGCCTTAAAAAAAGAGGGAGTTGGGCTTTAAAAAAATTAATGCGAAAGGGCACATCCCAGAAGGGCTAAAGAGATAATAGCAGCACTGGGTTATTGCTTTCATGCTGCCTTTTAACCCTTAGTGTTGCACATCCCTCAGGGAATGGCTCTGTGCTTTTGGACACGAATTTATCTCAGCAATTGGAGAATTGCCTTTGTTTTGTATGTCTGTACAGTTTGGAAGGTCACTATGCTTTTTGGGTGCATTATCACATCCTTGAATATGGTTTCATGATCATTTTGTTTTAGGACACATTTGTCAAAAGGCTCTGTATACTGTACTTTTTTCTCGCCCAAACAGTAATTTTATGATAAATTAAATATTTGGGACATGTCCTCAAAGGAATGGCTCTGTAGTCCTCAGCTTGTTACGTTTGACTTGTACGTTTTTCTGGACATTGCTTGGCTGTGACTTGGGATCATGGCAAAAATTTTCCTACTGAATTATTTTGTGCCGAGATAAGTACAAGCCCACTTGTTTAACTTTTTGCCTAACAAACGGATTTGGCCCTGGTAACTGCATTGACTTTAAAGACATTGTGAATGCACATTGACTCTGCATGAACAATTACTAAGCTACCAGACATAGGTTGGAAATCTGTGCTACATTTATTTCAGGGGTCTTCGCCTTTTCCACCACAACTCATTTTTGCTTTGATTGTTCATTGCATAAGGGAGAGTGGGGACAATCCTTACACCTCCAGGAGTCTTAAACATTTTGGTTCTGGCACCGAGCTCTGGAATAAGTTTGAGAGCAGCCTTATGCTCGAGTTTGAACTGGATCCCACCATCCTTTTCGATATTCTGGCATTTGTTTGGACAGGTAAGTATGAAGAAAAGGATTTTTCCTAGTAATATGATATACTTATCTGTCCAAACAGTACTCGCTCCCTCCTCCCAGCATTTGGGAAAAAGGGAGAAAACTTGTTTTGAAGTAAATTTGAAAAATGATTAATAAAGGTCCGCCAAAAAATGTCAAACGAATCACAAGTCTAAACATGACACTTTTCGACCTCTATGGTCTTCTTCAGGCAAGAAACAACACTCAGGATAACAAAAATGAATGAGCAGTCACTTATCTTCATCCAGTTTGGCGCAAGATGGGTGTGGTTTTGGAGTGAAATGAGTTTGTTACTTGAGGGAGACCACTCATGTATTTCTGTAGGTTTTGAGCACAAGCTCCCCACACAAAAAAATTATTTTTATTGGTTTTTTTTTTTTTTTGGGGGGGGGGGGGGGGGGGGGGGATTCCTGATGTTCGACATAGGAGAAAAGGCAGTTTTCTGAAAAATCTTTTTGGTAGTAAATTTAGTTTAATGCCTTCATAAATGTTTTCCATCATCTTTCTTCTGTGTGTGTATGAAAATCTTTAAGGCGGTAAATTCAGTTTGGTGGCTTTCATAGTCTTTTTTAAACATTGTTATTCCTTTCTTTTTCTCTGTGTGTGTGTGAGATCGTATAAAACACAATAGTAGATGAAATTGCTTTGATGCATTAACTTTGAGACTAATAGTAGACTCAGGTATTGTATATATTTACTGCAGAATACCAGCTGTAATTTAGATTTCCTTTAGTTGTGAAATACAGAAAGAATACTTGGCTTCACAATAGAGTAAAAATCCACTCGCAAGAAAATAGAAATGGATATTCCTTCCACCTTACCCACAGAAATGGATATTCCTTCCACCTTACCCACAGAAATGGATATTCCTTCCACCTTACCCACAGAAATGGATATTCCTTCCACCTTACCCACGTCCTCTTCAGCCCCCCTCCCCCCTACGTGCCCCCTCGCCAACCCCTGCCCCATTTAGGTGTGCTAGCCTGATCTAGTACCAGCTTGAATGTAAAAGAACGGTGTGCAGAGTATGTATTCTGTTTACCTATGGGCAGTGATATGGAGTATTGTGTCATCTCAATATATTGTATATAACCCTCTATCTCCACGTCCTTGTTTGTTTATTTTTCTAGTCTCCTGTTGTCTCTGGTCAGCAATTCTCCGTTTTATCTTTCTCATGTCGAATGCGATTTGACTTGGTACTTATTTTGCACTATTCATTTCTTTTAGAAGGAAAGAAGTGTCTGTATTTTCGTCATTTGAATCGCAAAATTTCTGTGTGAGCCATGCGTACTCCCACCAGTTTATTGATTTTGTGTGCATTTATTAGATTTAGAGATTTATTTTGTGAAGTGCTGTCGAATGTTGTAATGGACATTGTCAAGGTTAGTGATGGATGACAGGGTACATAACTCTTGTGAACTTGCGTGGGGAAACTGAAGAAGTCGGTGATGGTGATATGCTGGATGGCACTTTTCAGACTGTGAACCCGATTCTGATTTCATAATCATTCCATATCTGACGATTCACAACAGCGTGGATTAATTTGCGTTGTAGTTTATGAGAGTTTGAACTTTCGTCTCGTTTATATTGTGTGACTTTGAATAGTGGTCCAGACCACATCAAAATCAAATTGCTGTTTGGTGGATGTGGTGACAGGGTTAGAATGAGTTGGAAAAGGATGCATGTGATCTCACAATTCCAGGTTGGCTGTATTATGTGTCTTGTTTGTTGTTTTTGAAGTATCAACCTTTTTTGCTTAGGACAGTCATCTGGACTATTACCTAAATTTTACAAAATTTTTCTTTTTTTTTTTTCAGGCATTTTTCCTTCATTTTCTGCAATTATGTACCTTAAATGTTCAAAGTTTGTTCATTTTCCCCTTGAATTATAGTTTCAGTTTCTCCACACTCGTGTTTACAGTAGACATATAAAGCACCATCTAAAGGGCCCAAGTCACA
This sequence comes from Conus canariensis, assembly GCA_033310375.1. Lineage (NCBI taxonomy): Eukaryota > Metazoa > Mollusca > Gastropoda > Neogastropoda > Conidae > Conus > Conus canariensis. The sequence goes on from CM065725.1 coordinate 42,609,648, forward strand.
GGAATGGCAAAACAGTGGTGACATACGGTTGCAGCACAGTGTATTGCGTGATGTAACTTCCGTGAAAAGCAAAGGTGTTAAGTCAGGCAAAAGGATCTTCACTTGCTGATAAACGTGTGCAGCATGGTGGTATCCTATCAGATTCAAAATACTTCTTGCTCTAAATTCTGTGCACGTCTATGCGGTACTTGTCGCCAGGAAACATGTAAAGGCTTAAGATGTCAGAAAGATGATGATGCCAATAACAGATTTCATTTCAGTGAACTGTTAATGTTTGACTGGTTTTAAACTCAAACTCAAGGATTCACTGCCCGATGTTTTATGTGTAGTGTTCTGTCATGCAATGAAGTAAACTGTAGGATTTACCATTACTTCTAGTGTTTGTAGTGTATTTCTCCTGTATTAGTACATTTATACAATTAGAAAGTGGGATGCTTAAAGCTGCTGCTGATCCTCTGAAAATGGCATGCAGCTGCCTATATGACAAGGTAATTCAACAACAGCCTTTCAGTCTTTCCTCCCCATGACATGCAGTCAATATCTGGCATTTGCTTATCACTGCGCTTGTACCAGGTGAAAGTAAATGAACCAATAACGGATAAACGGCATAAAGTTGCCTGGTACCTATATTTGTTAAATGACCAACCTGCATAATGGAAATGAATGCAGAAGTTGAAGTTGTGACATGATTGATGCATTACCAGCATCTGTTATCACATTTTGTTTCCTGGTTTTGGGTATGATGGCCGAAATGTTAGAAAGGTTCAGAGAAAGGCAAGGATTATCCTAAGGAACAGTTGATCACCCAGTAGTAATGTATTTGCAGACATATCAGTTTGTCAAGTAGATAATGGTTTGCTATCACTGACCAAACTGCATTTGCCATCCACAGGAGAAAGATTAAATCATTTTCGTTATAGAAAAAACAAATCTGATCTTTAATATGGACTAGTGGTTTGTAGATACGAGATGTATTGTGTGCATTCATGGTTGCAGCTGTCGTAAAACATAAACATATGTTGAAGGAAAATATGAAGCCCATTTCAGATTAGACACTTGTACAGTCGAAACTGGTTTAACAAAATCAAAGGGACTGACAAAACATTTCTTTTAGACAACATTTGTGGCAGTTCGGAGTGCAGATTTGGACTAAAATCTTTTTGTTTCAGAATTTGAGATAGTTGTACTGGCAAAGTTGCAATAGTATCGGTGATCACAGCTTGATGTATTGTTTTGAGATTCCAAAATGATACATACAAAAGTGTTTTGTTTGTAATAGTGAAACCATGTGTCAGGACTGATTTTAAAATGAAAAACATACAGTAATACATCAATTTTTCATGCGTAGCGAGTCCATGAGGAGGCTACATTCAGGGCTATGTCGGGAACCAAAAACAATTCAGAAAACGGGTTTTAAAAATATGATTGGAAGTGATTTAGTTTTGCTCGATACAAGTTTTATTATAACCAGCTTCAGACAGTCTGCTTCAGCTGGTCTTTGGAGCATACTTGACGGTTTGTTCATTGAGCTTGTTTGTCTAAGAAGAATGAGTTAGCCTCCAATGAAAAATGTTGGTTACTAGTGGATGCATGTACATGGACTATAGCTGTGACACCATCTATTAAGAGCTCTCAGCAAGTGCGTATGCAGCGTAAATCCGATTGTCAATCGGATTTGAACAATTATGCAAACTTTTTGGTTTATGAACTTATGTGTGTACAGTGAAGTTTGAAAACATAACTATTGTCTAATGAAAGTAATGCTGCCAAACTAGAACAATAATCTTAGTTTGGTCAATGTGGCTTGTGTACAGTGAATATTGTATTTCAGTTCGATCAGCATATAACATGTTCGTGAAATGATTTCAAATATTTGGATAGTGAGAAGCGTCTGGAGAGGTTTTTTTTTTTTTTTTTAAGAACAGGCTTTCCTGATACGAATTGATGAATCTTGACAGACTGATTACTTTGTGTAATCACTGTGTGGTATGTAGTGATTTTGATCTAATGTAACAAAGTTATGAAGGGTATCAAACATATCGCTTTTGACTTTCCTGTCTTTAAATGTGATGGCGATTTCAGTTTTTGCGATTTGTATGCACCTATCAGAAATCATTCTTTGAAATGTGAAAGATTGTACACATTTATATGGTTTTCTGTTCTCTTGCCTTTCACCTTTTGTGGGATATGTAGATCGTATACTAAAGGCTTTAATCAATGTATGAGATAATATATGTATGGTTAGTTCGCTTGTGACTTTTGTAATGGCTAATTCATTGGTATCTGGTATGTAAAATTGCTATCAGTCGGTCACAATTTGGAGTATTATTTTGGGAGATTCACAAGTTCAAAATAATAAATATGCAAATGGATTTTTTTTTTTTTTTTTTAGCCTTTTTTTAAAAGATTTTTTTGTCTTGCAACTAATATTCAGGCACATTCAATTAAGTTATGCAACTTTATTTTCGTTCATGCATTTAATGGCTGAAAATGGGAACACTAGTGTAATTATTGCCTTTTGTTGTGCTTCAATTTTTTTTATATAATATATATCTCTTTGTATTCTAAATTGAGCTTTTTTTCTCCTAATTTTGGTCAAAGGCAAAATTTATTCCTTGTATATCTCGGGGGCTTATTCCTGTATTTCCTTCCATTTGTTGATGAAAAATGGTAATTTTCTAATGCTACATGTGAAATTCTTTAACCCTTTCAGTTGTTGGTCAAGGAATAGAGTGGCACGGAAGGATTTAAATGCAAAAATTAGAGTAGAGTCAATGGGATCAATTTGCAAAAGAAAATGTGCAAGTCTATGGTAGGCAATAAATTCAAGGACAGAGGAGAGTTTAAAAAGAATCTAAAGTGGCTGCAATGTTAGCATTGCAACTGAAGATTAAATATTTCAGCTCGATAGCTGTGATTGCGCTTTAAATCTAATTTGTTTGGTTACAAAAGAAAAGGTTGCTTATTTCATTCTTCGATGTTGTGACTTTGGGGTAATAGCTTATATGACTGTTTTTTACATTAGAGAATATATATTAATGTGTTTGAAATCTGTGCACCGTCCAATATTCCAGTACATGCCTTGTGGTGTACATACTGTGTTTTGGGAAGTCCGCTGTTGGGTTACAACTGCAGTGTTGTCAGTGCAGTTGTACAGTGTTTGCAAACATGCATTTCTTAGCTTACAGTTCATTTTCAGAAGTCACAGAGACTAAAAGTGTTTAAAAATGTGTGGTGGCAATGTGGGCAGTGGGTGAGACTAAGTTATTCTATATCTGTATGGTAAATAACAAAAATGAAATTCAGACACCTCTACGTTCAATCACAAACATTTTGGAACTGGTCTTTTTTTCAGTAATACAGAATTATATGAACCAGTAATCAAAGGCGACAAGCAGGCTGGGTTTGAGGCCCTTCAGAGGCATTTATTTGAAACTTTCTCAGATGATGCCTACCCAGAGTTGAGAGTGCAGTGGGCTTAAATGAGAAGCCTGGAGTCACACAGCTGAATTTCAGTTATGTTAAAGCTTTAAATACATTGACCAGTATAGCAGATGTCTTGATCTCCCAATCTGGTTAATGGACGAAAGTACATCACTTTGAACAAAAGGTCAGATTCACATGTTCCAACATCTGGCATTTATGTTAGGACTTATGGGAAAGTTATTCACAGAATGTAGGGCAAGTTGGTATGCGATGGAAAATCCCACTACAGTTGAATGTATCAATGACCATTGATTCGTGTTTTTGAACAAAGTAACACAAATGAATAATCTTGCATTGCACAAGTAGTTGGGGAAAAAAAATGCAGATATAAAGGTTCCACCCCATTTTAAGAGCGAATTTTCCAGTAACGAAACAAACACCAGGTTGATTTAGCAATTACTGCTGTCTGTAAGGAGCCAAGTAGGTGTCTGTGTGTCCTCGAGGTGACTTGCCTCATGACCGCGATAACAGGATGGGCAAAATGACAGGTGTGCTAGTTATTCCACCTGCAGGATACAAAAGATGAGGCGACAAAAAACTGAAGTCAAGAGAGGGTGAGGTTAAAAGTAAGGAATGGGTGGATAAAAAAAAAAGGAACTTATGTAAAAACTATGGAAGCTCATCAGATTTGCAAGAACAAAACTCGGCTAAGAAAGACCACCAAATGGTGAAGGAGCATCTTTGCATGCAATATTATAGCACATAGAAAGGGGCAAAAAGTACTGCCCCTTACACAATCTTACAGATATGAAAACACATTACTCTAACATCCCTTCAAGTGCAAAAATAAAAAGTGGAACATACTTCTATGTGCTTTTCTTTACAAAGTGTGCAGGATTTGAATGTGTGAACATAGTATGTCCATATTCATAGCAACATCTGCAGAAGTAAATCCAGTTGAGAATTCTGATTTTCCTCAAGTTGTAATCAAACGGGACATGGATGTCATGATGATTGCCCAACACTTGAAGTCTCAACATTTCTTCAGGTAACGAGTGGGGTAACTTTTGCTCCCGTAAGAAAACCTAACACGGAGTAACTTTTATTCAAGACTGGCACAGCCTTTTAAACTTGAATAAAGTCGGACAAATACATAGACGAACAATCTAATAGTGGGGGGAAAAACAAGCGCAGGCCAACAACTCAACTGTCTTCATAGTAACGACTTGCAAAAATTTGGAGCTGCATAAGGGAACCATCGCAATCCCTTTTGAAGGCAGATATATTTGTATTGCCTGCTCGGAGGCCTTTCGTCCGCTGGATCGGAACTCATCATGGAGACATGGCTGGTTGTGTCTGCCCTCCTGGCGTCAAATAGAGACACACCACAGTCCATAATACTGTGGTGTTCTAACCACCAAGGGTGCAAAAATGAATCCAATAGCACCCCCAAAGCAGCCAGTGAAAAGTAAATGAAATCAAACGAAAGTGTGGGGAGGAAAAAAATTGCTGAAAAACTAAGACATTATACAAATGTATAAAATGTAGGGGAAAATCTTTGAGCCTACGCTTGAGGATCCACCCAAGAATGCAAGGGAGATCAAAAGACGAACACACAGACGGACAGAAACAAATACAAATAACCTCAATTTAATCAAAATGAAATGAGGCAGTAAACAAGTGGGGTAACTTTTGCTCCCATACAATTTCTTCAGATGGAGCACAATTATTTCAAGTGTGTCCTTCATTTTTCATGTAATCATAGCCTTCAGAGATCACAGACATCAACACAAACTGCCAATAAATAAAAGCAGCAGTCGCTCAAAATGAAACTAAAACGTCTACAAACAATTCCCAGACAGCTAAGCCGATTTCCTCATCACCATTTTCCCAAAGTCCATGAGAAGGTAAGTGGTTTCTTCTTTGATTTCAATGTCCCAAATGTTTGTTTTTGCCTGAAGAAGACCTAAGAGATCAAAATGCATAGTCTTGTCCTGTACTTTGTCTATGTCCTTGGCAGTAACTAAGCCTCTAAATTTTTCAGGGCTGTCAGTCATATATATATATATATATATTATATTATATAAAAAAAAACAATTGACATGGTACTGCACTAGTATATTTTAAAGGCAGATATGACTAAACTGCATAGAGTACCATCTAATCTGCTCATTCATTTATCGCTCCCAGAATTACAACAAAACTGCACATCTGTCCGTGTCTATTTATCTGTACAAGTGTGTGAAAAGAAAAAGGCAGAGTCAAAGAAAGTGATGGAAAAAGAGGAGTTACTGACACAAGTCCAGAATGCAGCAATGCTATTTGTACTGAAAAAGCCCTCGGCATCCTTTTCTTTTTCCTGAGAAAACCACTTACCAAAAAAGAAGAAAAAAATGCCCATTCTAAATCTCCAAATTAAGTATGTTCATTAAGACATGATCAACAGCATATGGGAGGAGAGCAAAATACAAGTGTTGAGCACCCAACATGGGGCTATAAATGGAATGATAAGATTCACAATAATTTCATTTCAAAATAGGAAGTATGAAATTTGAAAATAAATGTAACAATACGATTAATATGGACCATTTGCAAACATTCACTTAAAGCAACTTAACAAAAGAGAGACAAATGTTGCACATTTGAAGGTTATATTTCATATCTTTTTACTTACCTAAACACATAGTAATGGGAGCTATCTAAACACATGGTAATGGGAGCTACCAAATCAAATTCTCTGTGCATGTGTGTGTATGCAGGTAACTATTGTAGAGTAACCTCCCTTGTACAATCTCGCATATTAAGATTACGAGGAGTTCTGTTACTGAGTGACGATAACGAGCGAGAATAAACAGACACCAACTCCAACGATACCTGGGTCTGCTGAGTATTGTACATGGTGTCAGAAGTGTCAGGACATCAAAGGGAGGCCGACACGACGTAATAAGCAAAGAAGAAGAAAATCCAGAAAAGAAGAAAATGACGGAATCGACGTCACGAACTGAGCCAAGGGGCCAACAGAAGCAGTTAACTGCAAACGCTCCAGCACCAGAAAAGATGTGTCTGGAGGGAAATTTGTCTCAAAACTGGAAGCGTTTCAGTAGACAATTCGAAAATTATGCCATTGCAAGTAGACTTATCAAAGAGGAAGACCAGGAATATCAGGTATCTGTTTTTCTTGCTGTTTTTGGGCCTGATGCATGTGAAATATTTGACAACCTGAAGTTCGAAAATAGAGATGACAAAAATGATCTCAAACAGGTGATGGAAAAACTTGAAGAATTCTTCGTAGGAGATACTCATGAAGCTTTTGAGTCTTATAAATTTCATCTCAGAAAGCAAGAAGCATCAGAGTCAATAGAAGGGTATATTGCAGCACGCAGAAAGCTAGCAAAACCATGCAACTTTGGTAAACTGGAAGAAAGACTTATCAGGGATCAGGTTGTTGTAGGAGTTGAGAAGAAGGATTGAGAGAAAAACTCCTAGAAGATAAACAGCTGACATTAGACAAGTGCTTAACAATTGGAAGAGCATATGAAAGTTCAAAACAACAGCTACAGTCAATGTCAAGTGAAGGAGACTCATCTCAAGTACAACGTTTGTTCAAAAAGAAACAAGGAGGCAGTATGAACTCAAAATCATCTTCAAAGCAAAGTGGAAAGAATCAACAAAACTATTCAAGAAAATGCACCAGGTGTGGAAAATATCCATCACATAGTAGGCAAGACTGTCCATCAAAAGATGCGGACTGCAGAAAATGTAACGAGAAAGGCCACTATGCATCAATGTGCAGAACAAAAACTGATGTGAGAGATTTAGAAGATGAAGAGCAACATACTTGGCACTGTGACTGAAGAATCGGCAGAATGTGGAGCAGTAAATTGGCATGCTGATGTTCAGGTAACAACTAAACACATAGTCATGCTGTGAATTTCAGAATAGACACTGGAGCAGATGTGACGGTTGTACCTGATAGGTTCTTCAAGAAGAACTCGCCACTGATACAGAAGACGGACAAAAAGCTGTTTGGGCCTGGCCAGAGCAAAATCAATGTGCTTGGCAGAGTCCGTGCCACCCTAGCAGTAGGTGAAGCATCTTCAGAGCAAGATCTGTATGTTGTTGACTTAAAAGAACCACTTTTGGGAAGGCCTGCAATTGAGGCATTAAAAATGATTGAAAGAGTCGATTCTGTAGACAGAGATCAGTACAAGCAAGAATTCCCAGAGCTATTTACAGGCCTAGGGAGAATGAAAAACGTCTATACAATAAGACTGCAAGAAAATGCTCAACCGTTTGCCATCTCAACTCCACGCAGACTTCCCCTTCCAATGAAAGAAAAGGTTCTAGAAGAACTTATGAAATTAGAAGAGCAAGATATCATCCGTCCTGTGGAAACTCCCACTGACTGGTGTGCACCAATTGTGACAGTACTAAAACCAAATGGGAAAGTGCGACTGTGCATCGATTTCACTAAACTCGATGAGAGTGTGCGTCGAGAACTTTCCACTACCCACAACTGATCAACTACTAGCCCAGCTGAAATGGTGCCACTGTGTTCACAAAACTAGACTGTAACAGTGGATTCCACCAGATACCACTTCACCCACATAGTCAGGAGTTGACCACCTTCATTACTCCGTTCGGGCGTTACTGTTACAAACGCCTGCCATTTGGTATCAGCTCGGGACCAGAGGTTTTTCATCGAGAGATGACACAAATCGTAGAAGGAATACCTGGGGTCATCTGCGACATTGACGATGTGCTGGTATTTGGAAAAGATCAACAAGAACATGATAGTCGACTGAGACTGGTTCTGCAGAAGATGAAGGAAGCTGGTGTCACACTAAATGAGAAATGCAAATTCTCAACTGACACAGTGAAGTTCCTGGGACACATTATATCCAAAGAAGGAATCCAGATGGATCCAGTGAAAGTGCAAGCTATTTCAAATTTCTCAAAACCTACAAATATCTCTGAATTGCGCCGATTTTTGGGAATGGTGAATCATGTTGGAAAATTTGCATCTCACATGGCCGACACAACAAAACCATTGAGAGATCTGCTAAAGAAAGAAACTCACTGGATTTGGGATGAGCAACAAGAGAGGCCTTCCAATCACTGAAAAAGCAGCTGAGTTCAACACCAGTGCTGGCACACTATAGTCCAGAAAAGCCAACCAAAGTCTCAGTAGATGCATCATCAATGGATTAGGTGGAGTACTACTGCAGAAACAAGAAAACGACTGGAAGCCAGTATTCTATGCTTCAAGAGCCTCACCGCAACAGAACAAAGGTACGTGCAGGTGGAAAAAGAAGCGCTGGCAGTGACTTGGAACTGTGAAAAATTTCAAGAATACTTGCTTGGACTTTCAAAATTCACAGTTGAAACTGATCATAAACCTCTGTTGGCACTGCTGAAAACCAAGCTGTTGGATGAATTGACTCCAAGGATTCAGAGGTTCCGAATGCGTCTGATGCAGTATTCCTATGACATAGTATACACTGCAGGGAAAAATCTGATTACGGCAGACACTTTGTCAAGAGCTCCTGGGTGTGCATCTGCTGAACAGGAACATTTAATGGAAGATGAGATGGGAGATTGACGGCATTCCCGCAAATGATGCAAAGCTAGAAGAGATTCGACAAAAGCAATGCTCAGACAAAATCTGCAGCCAAGTCATGAACTTTTGTAAGTTAGACCACTGGCCAGAACGGCGAAAAAAGATGTCAATCTGCGACAATACTGGTTTGCTCGTCCAAGATTTGACAGTTCAGCAAGGTCGGTTTCTATTCCAGAACTGTCTGGTTATTGCAGCTGAGCTGCAAAATGAGATTTTAAGCAGAATCCACCAAGGTCATCAGGGTGTTGTGAAATGCAGAGCATTAGCCCGAAGTTGTGTTTGGTGGCCAGGACTCTCAAATAAAATTGAAGAAGTCATTGGTGCTTGTGCAACATGTGAAGGAGAGAAAAACTCCCATCTGAACCTCTAAAGCCAACCAAGACTCCCGATTACCCGTGGTAGAAGATTGCTATGGATTTGTTTGAACTGAATGGACACTTATTTTTTAGTAGTAGATTATTACTCCCGTTGGATAGAGACGGTACATTTGAAACGGACCACCTCAGTAGCTGTCACTGACCACTGTAAATCCATCTTTTCAAGATTTGGAATCCCAGAAGTAGTTGTATCCGACAATGGTCCACAGTTCAACTCTCGAGAATTCCTGAAATTCTCACAAGACTATCTTTCACTCATGTCACCAGTAGTCCTATCATCCACAAGGAAATGAAGCAGAGAGGGCTGTTCAGACGGTGAAGAATCTGATTAAGAAGTCTGCTGACCCGTATATTGCCCTAATCAACTACCTGACAACTCCCTTCAGAATGGCTACAGTCCAGCAGAACTGATGAGGCCGGAAACTTAGAAACTGTGTACCTTCAATGCCCAGTCAGTACATTCCATTCAAACCAGACGTCGAGGGATTCAAGGATGAACATTTCAGAAATCAACAGAAGTATTACCATGATCTCCAACATAGAGCAAAAGAAGTCCCACGATTTTCAAAAGGTCAATTTGTGTGGATGAAGACTCCAACAAAGAAGCAGTGGTGATCAAAAACACTTCACCTCGGTCTGTTATTGTTCAGACTGACAGAGGCACTCAACGCAGAAATCGCAATCAGCTTCAGCAAAGAGTGGGGAACAGGTTGCGGTCAAATCCAAGCCCATTGCTTCCTCAACATTGCCGAACCAGAAGCTGGAGACTCTGGACACAGCAAGTCATGAAGAGTCTGCTGGTGAAAGTTCTTCCTTACCAGTCCCGCAGCTAAGAAACCAGGAGACCCAGCAACTGATAAGATGCCTGTAAAACAGACTGCACAAAAGACAGTGTACACAAAGTCAGGAAGGAGAGTACAAGCACCTAACAGACTTGATTTGTAAAAGAGCAAAGTACTCGCCTGACTATTTCAGTATTTGTTGATGTTCAGTTTAGTTTCAAGTTTAGTTGAAATTTTGACTTTTAAAGAAGGTTCTGCATCCGTCAAGAACTTGAAGAAGGACTTCATTTGAACTTAAAATACTGTAGCTGGCCCTTATGAATTTACATAAGATTTTAAATTTAAAGCAATGTAATTTACTGAGCCAGTCTTGAACAGTTCATAGTAATTCTCCATTTGCAGTGAATTGGTTTGAAAAAAGTCTTGGCAGAACTGTTAAAAGATCATTTATTTGTAACAGTAGATCTAAAAGAGGCCCCCTAAGAAAGGGGGATGTAGAGTAACCTCCCTTGTACAATCTCGCATATTAAGATTAACGAGTTCTGTTACAGAGTGATGATAACGAGCGAGAATAAACAACACACACCAACTCCAACGATACCTAGTCTGCTGAGTATTGTACGCTAACGGCTGATCTTACAACTATTAACAAACAAACAAACAAAAACCCTGCAGACGTTTGACTAAGGGAAGCAAAAACTGAAACTTATCTTGGCTAAGTTTGGGCTCAAACAGTACATTGTTTCCCTTAAAACACTGCGGCAAGTTACTTCCCTTGCGATGGATTTCATGCACAAATGACGCTACAGACACTGTACACATTTAAGCACATGTGTTTTCAATAGCAACATACGTTATGCATAGAAAGCACTGAAAGTGTTGAATGTACCCACTCCATGAACATTCAAGGAGAATAGTGTCATTTTTCTTGTGCGATTAAAATGCACTTCCATGAAATCAATGTCTTCTTACAACATCTGAAGAATTGTGAATTTCCACCATAACGTACAGTGAAACAAACCAAAAAAACCCAATTTGCTGATTTTCAGCATTTACATACTTTCTCTGTGCGCACAAGAACAATGGTAAAAGTTGACCAGCATGAAATCAATTCAATATATATCACTGCTGCTGTCCCAAATCATGGACTGTTCACTCCCTTACCTCTGTTTCATCACTAATTTCCCTGTTCACAATACATTTAAGGCACCCACTGTTTTTATAAGTTTCCTATCTTATGACAACTCCGTTTACCTATCAGACTGGTTTTTCTTTTGCTAGGGACAACTTTTGTCGCCATGGTTCTTTTACACATGCTCACTGATGCCGTTACATACGGAATCTTCATTTCTCGTTTGTTTAATGTCTCATCCAAAAGACAAGCACTCTGATCATCGCTTGTAATTGTAACATATAAAGATTCAAAACTCTATACCCTTGCACTCCAAGCTGAAGGAATTGTTTCAGGCCACCTTTTCATCTGCCATGACAATAAGAAAGGATGAGTAAAGTACATTTTCACAATGCTGCTCGGTTCCGTATGTAAAGTTTTCTAGGCCATAAAATCTGATTTACCACTTAATGCGATAGAATCCGATTTACCACTTAATGATAAAATCTGATTTACCACTTAAAGATTCACTATGGTTATGACAATGCAGATTTCACACACTTTGCACAAACGTTTTGTCAATTCAAGGACCTGATCACAATACAGGAAATTAACCAGAACATAACTTGCACTTGAAACTCGAGTTTTTTGGTGGCGTGTGTGGTGTTTTTTTCCTGATAAAATATGTTCAAGAGTGCAAAAGATCATTTTAACCACATTTTGCAACAATCAAGGAACATAAACATCGTCTTCACCTTTCGCAAGCTGGAGTTCTACTGGATCCATTTACCTCTTCCTGCTGATCTAACAGGCTCTGTGTCTGCCTCCTGTTCGCGGAATGGCTGGCTATTCCTCGCACTTCATGGGGACAACCGATTAATATCAAATTGTCCAACTTGAAGCGCATACATGACGATTCACTTTAGGGCAAAGCCTGCAGGCAGGCAGCAGGCTATTCACACTCGAGAGTTAACGTTAAAATGCTGGAATATGTGGTTATGCCCAGCCAATCAAACAATTCTCTCACAAATAAGTTAGTGACCTGCATGAGAATACAATTTTAAAGGTTTTAGTTACTGTAGTCCCCGCCGACCACACAGAATCTTTTTGGGGCTGTCAGACTTGAGCAATTTAAAAAAAAAAAAAAAAGCCACATTACGAGACAAGTCAGCTCAGGACTCTGGCAGAGATCAGTGATGGGAAAACGAAGCAACAAACTGTCCCATCCCTTCTACATCTTTGATCCAACATTATTACCCGTCCTTGTCATGAGGTCCTCCTGCACCAAAAATGTACAAACGGCAGCATGCTCAAGGGAAACGTTTCAGTTTTACATGTGGTTCAAATGAACAGCCTAAAAACCACTGCTATGTCCAATCCATTTAGTTGCCATTTCACTTTTCATTCACATTTAAGAGTGTCCCGTCCTCGTTTTTTTTCCATACTTATCACTACAAGGATCTCCAACCCACTTTCATCACGATGTTCATCATTTTACGTTCCAATCCAGTTCATCACTACAGGAATGTCCAGTCCCCTTCACCATATTCATCACTTCAGAAATGTCCAAATCCACTTCATCCCCGTATTCATCATTCAGGAATGTCCAATCCCCTTTGTCCCCATATTCGTCACTCGGGAATGTCCAATCCCTTCATCATCCTATTCAACACTTGAAAATGTCCGTACCACTCCATAACCATTCCTGTTGATCAACATGCACGTCCAGGGAACTCTGAATCCTCATCACACTCGCAACCTACTCTCCAACAGCCTGCAGTCAGCTTGTAACGATACATCTCCTCATACACAGTTACTGGACTTTTATTCATATAACTGTCAAAAAATCACTGATGCACTGTCTTTTCTATAACACAGGTCTTCCTCTGAAGTGGCCGTTAATTCTAGATGATTATATGCTACACAGCTTCTTAATCTAGGTTACTAATTTCCAACACTGGTGCATAATGTTTTGCTTTTCAGCTTCTCATGTTCTGTCAATCTGTGTTTCGTCTGCACACTGTCATGAACAATAATTTCCTGCCTGTGCTTTATCTTCCTTCTGTTTACTAACCAGCTAGCAAAACAAACTGCTTTAGGCAATAGAACCTTGCAAACCCAATCAGAGAAAAGAAAGGGCAAGTTTTGTAAACTCTTGCTTATGCAAAATGTGCATAAGCAAAACATGCAATACCAAACAAAATTCATTCTTCAAACTGCATCTTCTCTCCATCAGCACATTAATTTTAAAAAATCTATAAGAATTGTCATAACTAATCAGATTTACATACCAACTGAAAAAATAAAGTACAGGTATCATATTCACAGTATTCCTTGTTTAAAATGTGGTTACAGAGAAGGTGAATACACCAATCATAACAAGTACTGAAAATTTCCATACTGTAATTTCTGCTGAGGTAAGATAACCTCGAGATGGATAATCCGTCCTCACCACAACAGGTCTTTCCATTTTTTCATCTGCAGACAAAGGAATTCCAATGTACATCAACAAGGAAGCTTCACATCTTCTTGAGCAGCAGGATCTGATCAAACTGCGATTGATCAATTCATGACGCTATAACTGTTACCCTCCCATTTCAGGCACGTATTTAACAAACAGATGTCAAGACGGGCAGTTTCGTCCTTCTGACATCAAAAACAAACAAGCAAGCAAAAAAGCGCATAATGAAAGACGTTGGAAATTTGCGACAACCGATGTGAACGGAACTTTCCAGCTGTTTGTACACACGGCAAATCAAGAGCTTTATGTCAACAGATGAGGGGGAGAGGAGTGCTCCAGACTGACTCGCAGAAAACTGGTGATGAGCTACACACCGATTTTCGTCAGAATTGGGGGAAACGGAGAGGAGCAAACAATATTGATCGCAGAGCATGAATGTGTTGCCGAGCTAGATGATGACCAATCAGGGGTGACAGGAGAGGGGCGAGGGGGTGCAGGGGGACTGAGAAATGGTTATGTGCTATAGGCACTGACAGCGTGGGAATATCGTACCAGAATTTGCACCATCAAATGAGGTCCACCAGGGGACTGAATCACGTTGTCGTTTATATAGGGATTTATGAATGTGATCTGTCTGGACAGTGGGAACTGAAATGCATGAACACAGCAGTGAGTGTGTGTGTTTGTGAGCTGTTCTGTGCTTCAGCATAAATCTTTGAAAGATAACATGATTTTGCTTATAGCCCAGCTAACCACAAAGGCCATATCAGGGCTGTCGCCATGTTGAAGACAACTCTGAAGTCATATCATACAAAAAAGAAAAACTCATTAAATCACATCTTCCAAAAACACATCGGAATCGTGTTAAAGTGTTTCTTTTGCAAAATCTCAGATCAGATGAAAAACGTTGATCCACCCCCAGAAACTCAAAAGCCACAGTGGGTGGAACAACTGTGAACAGGGCCCCCCATGGAATCCGCTGCAAAGTGTCCGTGTCTCACATCATGCATGTCCCAAAAAGAACACGTCTCATCTTTGGAGGGGGAAAAAAAAAGAGTAAAGACAGGTGGAAAATCTGTGGCGACAATATTTCTACTCTGGCTGCAAAATACATCCATACATAAATACATGAATATTTGAAAAATAAACTGAGTGCACATGTGGTTAATACTCAAAGAATAATATCAGGTCTGGAGCATTACCCAAATGGCAATGAACACAAACTAAGGAGTCACGTATTTATTTATGATTCATCCTTTCCTTTGCAATCATGTTTTCACAGACATGCCAATTTTACAAATGTAACACTTACATTCTCTTCATAGGTTATACTTTATAATTTGTTTGCACAAGTGTTAAATGCAATTCTGATTATACATAGCTAGGATGTTAATTTACCCATTGTTTAAAAAATAAAATTGGGAATATAGGTTACACATACTTTCTTCATGTTCTCTGCATACTTCTTTTCTTTCAATATTATTGCTATCCAGGGGAAAAATGTCACAGAGCATGGAACGGGAGAGGCACTGACAAGTTTAAAATAAAAGAGAAAACAGAAAAGTATCCAGTGATTATTTTCATCCTTCATGATAAAATTCTGTTTGGAAAATACTAGCCACCACTTTTTTTTTTTTTTTTTTTTTTTGTAATAAAAAAAAACATTCCTGAACTACTTTTATAACAGTTTTTAATGGTGCTCAGTTTGGTTATAACATCACATTAAAACTTTAAAAAAACAAAACAAAAAAAACCCTGACACAATGCATTATGCTACGTTTACACAGGATGCAACTAACTTGCAACCAACTTGCGACTAACTCTTGGAAACCGGCGGAGACTGGTGGAGACTGGTTGCCCCCGTCTCTGAAACCAACGGATTTTCCCGATTTGTTGCATTTGGTCGCAAGGCTCATTTTATTTTCACTCCCAGACCAATAATTTTTGGAGGGCCTTGCAACTAAACTGCGAAAAAAACGGTCGCCGCCGGTTGCCACAGCTTGCCACTCGTCTCAGCCAGTTTCCAACAGGAAATTGATGACGCAAGCGGCACGCGTGTCACGGATTTTTCTGTCTGGCTTGGCAGACGCTCGCAGCGTGGTTTCTTGTGTGTGTTGCAACCGGCGGAGACAGGGGGAGACCCGTGGCAACCAGTCGCCATGGGTTGCCGCTGGTTGCAATGTGCTGTGTGCAACGAAGTAGGTCGCCGTCTGAGTGATATTTTTTCATTCCACCTCTGCTGCTACACGGACCCACGCCAGTCTTGCGCTGTCATTTTTCAAGTCAAGATGTCGAGCCATGATTCTGACTCTGCCACCAACCTGTCTCAGCTTGCACACGACTTGGAAGATCAACTGGCTGAGGAGCCCCAAGCTGCTTCATCTACCAAAGCTGGAGGAGGTGGTCAAGGCAAGGCCAAGGGTCGGAAGGTGGTCAAGCGTGCAAGCCTGAGTGAAAAACAGAAGGAGGATGTGGTGGAGTTCCTGCGTGAAAGGCCCCACATCTATAGCAAGAGCCAGACGGCCTACAAGGACGCTGCTGGCCGAAAGAGAGAGTGGAAGGAGCTTGCTGACGAGATGGGAGTTGACGTCGACATAGTCATGACCTGGTACCGGTCGATGAGGACCATGCTGGCCAGGGTGAAAAAGATCAAGTCCAAGAGCGGTTCTGCCAACACCAAGCTGTCTCACGCTTTCCAGTGGTCTGGGACAATCTGGCCTTTATGATTCCATACATAGAGACGCTGGACACCGACTCACTTGGTCAGAAGAGACGCCGTGCTGCCGGACCACTAGTTGAGGCCGACTTCAACCCCGATGAGCTTGGACCGAGTTGGAAGGTGCCAAGGGTTGTCTCTGCCACTGCCACTACCTCATCTGCGGCTGCTCCAGGTCCATCTCCTGTGGGGTCTTTGCCAGGAGCTTCAGGGTCATCCTCTCACGCCTCTCATGCTGAATGTTGTGGCCACCTGAAAGCTGAACTGCAGCGCTACCTTGACCATGCTGAAAATCACCAAACCCACTTCTGGCACTACTTGATGTGGAAAACGTCAAACTTAAACGCCCACCAGAGAGACCATATGGAGCGAGAAGTTTTTGAGGTGGTTATGAGGCACTGCAGGAATGCTCAGCCAGCCATACCCCAGCCACTACCAACAACTTCTGTGGTCGGGTTTTGGTTTCCACAAGCAGGTATGGGGCTCCCACTGGATATGGGCAACCAGGTCTACCAGCAGCCTTTGGCAGGTCCTTCTACAGAGCCAGATAATGAACTTCAGGAATTCACCGACACCCTGACTGACAGTCCAGTCAGCTTCCCACTAAGGATCTTGCCCAGGAAGAGCAGCACTCCAAAGCGACATGTCCCCCGCAGCACTGCAACCCTGTCAACAGTCGACCCGAGCACAACACGTGACTTGGGTTTGGGCTTTGGCTCAGGCTCGGGCTCGGGCACCACAAATTACTGAGTGCTTCCTGGGTGCTCTGATCTGATTGAAAGACGGGTATATTTTATGACATTGTGTTGGATGTTTATCGCAACAAAACTATTTTGGAGATTAATTTTTTGATTTATTAATTCATTTGTTTGTTTTCTTTTCATTTATTTGTTTATTCATATTATTTTTTTTATTTTATTAGAGAGAGATAGATACAATTGACAATCTCTTAATTTTCTGTCTAAAAAGGCATTATGTCCCCTTTTGTGTCAATAAAAAAAAAACTCGCATAATATTAATTGTCATGTGCACATAGTGAATTCTTTGTATTAAAAAAAGCAAAATCAAAAACATAAACAAAATAATAATCGTTATATGCTACGTTTTCACGGGATGCAACTAACTTGCAAACCAACTTGCGACTAACTCCGGCATGCACAGGTGAAGCAGGAGCAGGGTCTTGGGGATCTTGTTAGTTCCTGTCAGGATTGGTCCTGCGGACATTGGCTTTCTCCCACTGCCATGGGACAAGATCTGCAGGACTTCCAAAGTAGTCTGTAAGCTGCTCCCTGACTTGTTTCCCAGCATTGTTGGCATGTCCCGCCTGTGGTTGTGGCAGATCCTCCCAGATCACTTGTTCTCTCCAGTTGCCAGGGACAATCTCATTCTGTGCATTTTCCCTGTCAAATGCCTCCTGCAGTGGTGGCAAACGCCGCAGCAGGACATTGTGGAGCGTCGGACAACACTTGATGACCTCCTTGACGTTGTGAGGCTTCAAGTCGCAGGTGTGCAGCATCACCCTGAAGCGTTGAGCCCAAATCCCGAAAGCATTCTCCACCAACCCTCTTCTCTTGACAGCCTGTAGTTGAAGATCAGCTCCCTTGGTTCCATGCTGTTCTTGGAGTAGGGTTTCATGCAGTAATCCTTCAAAGCAAAGGCATCATCACTGACTATGAAGAAGGGTACGGGGGTGGTGTCCTCAGGGTCATCTGTGAGAGGGCATGGGGCTGGCCTGCCGATGGTATCCTCAAATTCCTGTCGCAGGTCACACTCCAGGAAGATTTGGGCATCCGACATGCACCCTTTTCCATCAACCTCGGCCCACAGGAACTTGTATTCTGCATCAACAAGTGCCAGCATGCGGATGGAGAAAAAACCCTTGTAGCTGTGGTACAGACTCCCAGTCCTGTTTGGTTTCTTGATCGCCTCATGTTTCCCATCCAAAGCACCCAGGGTGTGGGGCATGTTCCAGCGGGTGTTGAACTTGTCAGCAACGGCCTTCCAACTCTCTTCATCCAAATGACCTGGGAAGGCCTCCTCATCAAAGGCTGCTGTGATGGCCTTGCAGACTTCAGGCAGAAAAAGGCAGATGGTGGACGCCCCAACCCTGAAGGCATATGACAATGAAGGGTAGCTGTCCCCAGTGGCCAGGTACCTGAGAGTGACGGCCAGCTTCAACCCAGGTTCAATGGCATGACGCATATTCGTGTCCTCCTTGGTAATGTTGGGACAAATGCGCTCAAGGATGTCCATGAAGACGCGTGGGGTCATTCTGGTGTAGTTCCGGAACATCCTAGGGTCTTTCACTGCATCCTGCATGCCCATGTCCAACAGGGTGTAGAAATGGCCCAGCTCCCTCCTGCTTTCCTCATGTGCCAGTATCTGACCCAAACGGTGCGTGTGCGCCTCCCCCTGCGATTCTCATGTTGATGGCGGTGATGATGCTCGAACAAGCCAATGAGGAGTGGCAAAGGGTTAGCCATGCTGAGTGAAGATGAACGAGTTGGAATCAAACATACAGTGGGCTTTTATAGTTTTTTGGTAGTTGCAGAACACTAGTTGCGGCAGTTGCCACATGTTGCAGTAGCCCCTAGTTGCAATATCCCAAGGAGACCCCGACGACCGCCCGGCGGAGGCATCCACAGAAATCAAGCAAAGCCTGCAACCAGCGACGACTACTAGGAAACCACCTTGCAAACAAAACTTGGTTGCAGTGCTGGTTGCACAAAAAACAGGCAACCAAATTCGCAGTGAGCGAGTCAGACATGGCGCCCCACTGCCAAAGAAAGGGGAGGAGCCTAGTTAGTTGCACATAAGTCGCCGCCGGTTGCATCCTGCGGAGACCGTCCAGTCACATGTACAGCATTGCAACCAAAATTTGAATTTGGTTGCAAGTTAGTTGCATCCCGTGTAAACGGAGCATTACCATGAAACTTACAACGGCTGCATAAGGAATCCTTTCAAGTATATTTTACTAGACCAGTACATCCTAGTACAGAACGCGAGAAATAACATAAGCAACTTGAGAACCAATCTAAAGATTGCAGTGTAATTTAATGACTATACATTAGTCACATAATGATCAATGACCTACAACAACCCCCCCCCCCCCCCCCCAAAAAAAAAAAAAAAAAGAAAAAAGCTATTTTCTTTAAGAACTTGAAAGAAACAGCTGGGAGCATTTAAAGAATTTGCAATACAGCACAAGAATTCATAACTGCATCTTTATAAACTGGGGTAGGCATGAATTATTTTCAGTAAAAATGTTTAAAAGAGGGGGGAGGGAAGGGGGGGGGAGGGAAGGGGGTGGGTTCTGACCACACACAGACTCCCTCAAAATACATCTGCTGTACAAAATATCACATAACATTTGCATGAATATAATGTGGAAATTTCATACTACACATTCATGCATTAAAAAAAAAAAGATTTTTCCACATTACAGACATACGCACACACCACACGTGAACTCAACTTTGCATACCTTAACAAAACAAACATGATTTCAACACACACACAAAAAAACAGACAGAATTTCAGTACAAATACTTAAGTCTCTCTGTGATAAATACATCTGTTGCATCAATGGCTCAAAACAGAAATTTCCAGATATACCCTCTGAATCACTGAAACAGTACTAACTGGCCAATGAAGACAACAAAAGCTTCACAGATTGCCTGCAACCAAGCCCTACAAAACCACCAACAATCACCACCACCACCACTTCCATATCCCCAAACAATACCAGCCCCTTTAAAAAAAAAAAAAAAAAAAAAAAAAAAATCACTCGCTGAAAAACAAACACACCAAATGAATAGTGTACATAATCATCAAAATTAAGGTCCACTCATGCATCTACCTTCAGCTGAATAAACTGTTGCTGATAAAATGCATGTACATCAAGCAAACAGACTGTAAAATCTTTAACTACATGAACAAAAACTCTTCTTCATTACAGCCAATGTTTACCCTCAGCCTTTACTTTCAGGGAGGCAACTCCTCAACAGCCTGAACAGTACACCAACTTGCCTCCCATTTTCAGTCCCAAGGATCACATGAAAAGTTGTTCATCAGCTAGAAATTGTGTTTGGGGCCACTTAAAATGTACTCAATAGCACAGCAAATCACAACGATCATGTTCTGGCTTTTAAAAAGTAAATAACTGTTTGGAGGTAATAACCGGAACAAGTCAATGGATTTTAATAATGTTAAGTATATTATGTGTGCCTCTGAAAGTACAGATGTTATTCTCTAATCTCACCATCATACAACTAGCATTTAAGGTGGCTTTGCCTTGCCTATAATCTCATTATGTAAAATAAAAAAAGGCAAAAGAAAAGAAAAAATAACTATGGGCAAATGACATGGCAGAATGGACAGCTGAAAGTTCCCTGGACAGTGTGTACAAGTTTTGCTACCTACTCGCCAGATCATAACAAAACAGCCTACTTGTCATGGATTGTGAACAGCTTCCAGAACAATGACCCACAAAGGCAAAAATACAGCACATGACACTAAAAACAATGGAACAAAAATCCAGAAAATTAAAAGAAGAAAAAAAAAAAGGCAGTCAAAAAGATTGACAAAAAAAGAATTCACTGGCACACAACTTCAGATGGTGGTGTGGGTGATTTGTACACAAACAGCCCCCTACATCCCCATGGGGATATGCTTGGAGAAAAAGAAAAAAAAAAAAAAGAAATCCAGCAAAAGAAACAAAGAACATAACACAACATCAACAAATGAACTACAAAGACAGGTCAATTAATAACATAGTAGTTAAATATCACTGACATCCTTAAGGCGTACAACACTACACTGCTTTGAGAGTGCCAGCTATTCCGCTTCTATTCACCTGGATTAAATTTTTAAAAAAAGCTTAATGAAAAACATGCAAATTAAACAAAATAAATATACGTAAGGCTTCATGGGCACATAGACAGTGCAGATTTGACAACTAGCGTCTGCTTGCCATTGGACAGTATGTACATACATTTTTAATTCCTAATCATCAAGGAGAAAAAAACCTTGACATGTAATTGTGACCAGATGAAAAAAAAACAAAAAAACACCAGCTTCCAGAACGAAGACAGGAGAATGAGTCATAAAGTCCACACACAAAAAAAAGAAAAAAAAAACCCATAGAAGACAGTAAAGAAAACACAAAAAAGGCTTTGAAAGCGAGTAGCTGAGATGAGGAAGTTACTGTGAGGAAGTTACTGGCACAAAATTTCCAAAAGGCCAGGGTACTAACCGTATTGACAGGAACCCACGCATCCCACATGGGCATGCAGCAGCCACAAAATTAACACGAAAAGAAAAAACAAACAAGAATTAAAATTGAAAACCAATACCAAAAAAAAACAGTCCCGTTTTGGCATCATCTTTAAACATTTCTCAGAACACATACAATCATTCTAACCTGAAGAATCCATAGCTGATCAAAGTCATCTGATTTAAAACTTATGTTGTTAAAACAGCTTATCCGACGTTTCCTCATGATCATCCGCTCTTCGAGGCATCACTGGTTTTATCACTCAGCAGTGACTCAGTAAGGTAATGGTAATGACGCTCATAGCCCAGCTGACCGCAAAGGGCCATATCAGGGCTGTCACTACGTTCAAGTCAACTCATAAGTCATCAAACAAACAAAAAACCCAAAACAAACAAAAAAAATCTCATTCACACAACCCACTCATCCAAAGTAATCAGACTGAAGGCTACATAATAACAATGAAGAGAAACAAAGAGTTGCAATGAATGTTTTTACACACTAATAACAATTTTGTCAATGTTAAGACTTGCAGGCCTGACACCCCCCCCCCCCCCCCCCCCCCCCCCCCCCGTATGTGTGTACATACAATATCAAGGTAAATAGATCAGCTAAAGATCCTTAACCCATGTTCAGTGGTTCATCAGAATATGTACACACAGCAGGCTTAATTAAACAGTATGGCTGATCATATGGGGTGGGAGAGGGCTGGGGGATAAGATAAGATAATGTTGCTTATAGCCCAGCCAACCGCAAAGGGCCACATCAGGGCTGTCACCACGTTAAAATCAACCCACAAGTCATTCATTCACACAATTCTTTAAAATACATCGAAAAACCCGTCCGAAAGTTTGTTAAAAATCTTTCCACTGTAAAATCTCAGATCCGATGAAAAATGTTTATCTCTTTCAAGAACTCAAAGATCGCGTCAGGCGGAACATCTCTGAACAAGGTTTTCATGGAATCTGCTGTAAAATGTTTGTCTCACATCGTGCAAGTCCCAACACTCTAAAAGAATATGTTTCATTGTGAGTGGTACATGACATGGAATGCACCACGGAGCTTCTTCACTCTTTAAAAGGTATGAATGGGTAAAATACGAATGGCCGGTGTGCAGCCGGCACAGAACTGTTTCTTCTTTATGACCACCAGACGTAGATGGGAGGAACTCCTTAAGGTTTAGACGGATCTGAAAGAGTTTGTTATCCATCTGTGTATTCCAATCCTCCTGCCAGAGGTCTCTGACATAATCGTTAATTTTGGGTTTCAGATCTGAACAGGGAATATATATGTTGGACAATTTCTCTGTTGTGGCATTCTTGGCCAAACGATCAACCATTTCATTCCCTCCGATGCCAACATGACCAGGAACCCAAGCCAGAATAATGTTGTAACCCTCCGCTTTCAACTTGGTAAAAAGTTCAAAGAAGTGTAAAAGTTCTGGATGCTGAAGGTTGCGGCCAGCTATGGCCTCCAAAGCTGACAGTGAATCTGACAGAACCAGAAAGTCCCTCTTCTTAGATTGAGAGATTATCCTCAGTGCCAGAACCAGAGCTGTAAGTTCAGCAGAGTAAGCAGAAGCATCTAAAGGAATATGTTCTAACAGTATTTGAGAAGGAGCACCAGGGCAATAGGCTGCACATGCCACTCCATCTTCAGACTTGGAACTGTCAGTGAAAATTTTCTGATAGGATGGGAATTTTGAACAGAGGTCAGCATACAATGCCTTGTATGCCAGAGAGCTGGTACATTCTTTGTGAAAAGCTGCAAGATCAAAACGAATCTCTGGTGTGAAAAAGATCCACGGAGGCCGATCTGGAAACTTGGAAAAATCGGACACAACTCCTAGGTCTAGACCTGCATTCTGCACGTGAGGCTGCATACGAAGACCAAACGGCAGAATACAGTTTGGGTTATTTTCAAATTTGCTTTGAAATGAGGGTCAAAGACACAGTCATAGGCTGGGTTCTCTGGTTCTGAGAACAGTCTGATATAGTAATTCAAAGACAGTTTCAGCCTGCGTTTGGACAGAGAAGGTTCACCTGCCCCTGTGTACAGGCTGTACACAGGGGTGGTGTGGAATGCTCCAAGACAGAGACAAAGCCCTTGATGGTGGATAGGGTCCAAAAGTTTTAGATAAGACGATCTTGCAGAGTCGTACACAGCACAACCATAGTCCAGTTTGGAACGGGCCAAGGCTCTGTAGAGGTGCAGCAGAGTTTTCTTATCAGCGCCCCAGTCAGTGTGTGCTACGACCCGCAGAATATTCAGAGCTTTCTGGCAAGAAGTTTTGAGATTTTTAATGTGGCTGAGAAAGTTGAATTTGTGGTCAAAAATAACTCCTAGGAATTTGGCTTCTTTAACAGCTGGAATGGTGGACTTGTCCAGATGAATTTTGATACCGGTATTTCAAAACCCGATTGTTTCTCCTCAGTGACCGCGGAAAGTGGAGAGGGTTGGGTGTAGGAGGATTAAATACCTTTCAACACAAAGGAGCCCATCTCGCATTCAAATGAGCTTACATGGAATCTGAATCTTGAAAATCATGTACAATTAAGGATCACAAAGACTGTCAGCAAATTCCCTTGCCTAGTAGAATAAGTAAACTGTGAAAGCTCTGGTAGAGGAGACATGGTACTCTTTCTCAAAAACAACTAACAGGTGCAGAGTCAAGTTTGGTGTCATGCCTGTTTGCCTGTGGCCGACGTGGTTGCCGTGGCCACCGTCTGTCTGTCCTGATGGTGACGTCGTAGGTGAACCTTGAGAGTGCTGTTCTGAGCTGTGGCGTAGTTGCAGAAGTGACACTGGAATGGCTTTTCCCCTGTAAGCACACACATGTCGAGCACCATGAACCTTCTCTGACTGTGCAAGATAAGCTGAAAACATTTTCACAACATAAACGCTATACAGGCAGATTAAAAAAAAAATTTGATTTAAAAAAAAAGGCAAGGCAATGCATAATGGGTGCATGTACATGTATGAATATATTCACACACACACACACACACACTCTCTCTCTCTCTCTCTCATACAAATGTCACAGAATTTTATCACAAACTCTGCAAACTAAGTAGAACTTATATCCCACTCCAATAACATCAAGGGAAAAAAAAAATCCAAAAGCAAATCTGAACAGATAAAATGCTTCCAACTGTGGACAGTATCCACTGAGAGCTATTCTTGTACACGTAAAAAATGAAGTTCTGTGTTTATGACAGCATCATATGCCTAGAAGTACAATACAGTTCACCCATATACCTGAGCAGTTAAATCAGCATTTGTAGAGCCACATCAATCATTGTTTGTGTTCTGAAAACATCAGTTTGAATGAGGAAGCAAATCCATTTTAAGGAACTTTCTCAAATCATTAAACTGAAAACTAACGACATTTTGAGCTTGCTAGCAGACGACATTTCTCACACAATTGACGTACATGCCTGGCCTGGCTTTCAATATAATGTAACTTACTGGTCACCCAACCATGACTGGTTGTTTAAATGAACTGCTCACACTATTTTCCTCACTTTGACCCAACTTCTTGCAAACTGTATTTTGTTACAATTCTATGGTTCACAATATGTAATGGTGGAACACATGGAAATTACATAGCTAGCATCAACTACAAGAGCTCCTCTGACTCCAAAGTGGTTGACATCCATGAGGATCATATGCAATTTGCAGCCTCGAAACAACTATCAAGATTGTTAAGAAAAACAGACTGCACACAGATAATCTACATGTACTTTACCTGTATGGATGCGGTTGTGTGCTTTTAGGTGACTGCGCTCCACGGTTGAGTACTCACAGTTTTCACATTTGAATGGTTTCACACCTGATGAAAAAAAAATGTAATCCAAACATTAACTGAGCTGTTATTTAACATGCCCATGAACTGAACTTTATTTTCCAATATCTACAATGGAGCATTCTTAACTGTAATAACCAATATCCACCTGGCAGGAGCATGGCACACAGAGAGAGACGGACAGAGAAAGACAGAATATGAATACGAATACAAATATTTTCATTGAGGGTAAAATGGATAAGCTGATAGCTTTTTTTACACCATACCCTCAAGAACAACAACAAACAATATTACAATGAACATGTACATGATACACAAAAAGAAAACAATGAACAAGCTTATAACGAAAAGAGAGAACAGGGCTTCTGCTGGGGTGAAAATCTTTCCGGTTCCAGGGACGCCTTCATCAGATTTTTAAGGGGTCCCAGGCTAACATTAAGGGGTCCCTACACCACAATAAAAACAACAAAATAAACGTTAAAAAATTGCATCTCTCCTGCCGGGAAAATGAAAAGCGTCATCGTGACATCACATGGCTCAAAGTAGGAAAATTCGGTCAACTGAAAACGAGGCTGTGGCCTAGCGTTAAGCTTAGTCAGTCAGCCTCAGCAGACGACAAAAGTGACCAACTTATGTTAGGAGGCTGCCCTACTCGCTTTGTTACTGTTCTAACTTGAAAAGGGATGGGTTCGGTCCGAAGTGTAGCAGACCTACGATGTTACTGCACCCAACTTACGATGTTGAAGGCAGTCTTTTCTCACTTTATGTCTGACTTCACCAAAATTTGAAGGGGTCCGTGGGGACCCCTTACACGGACACCCAGTGCGTCCCGTAGAGTTTTAATGCGTACTGTACACAATTTTTTGCGTTTTCAGAAGCCCTGGAGAGAATATATATACACATGTCTGTATCTATGAGTGTGTGTGCATTTGTCGGGGTGGGGGTGGGTGGGTGGGGGTGGGGTGGGTGGGGTGGGGGGGGGGGGGGAGAGGAGGCTGTGAAATGAAGGAAGCAAATTGCATGTGAGCGGTACATTCACATGCAGAAGCATGTAGATAAATGCATTTACTATGCCCGTTTGTTCCTTCCTCTGTATAAAGTAAGATGAATCAATGTGCAACCAGACTTTGTCCTTTCTGTCAGGTGAATAGTAAGATGATTTCCTGAACACTGGCCGACTTAAAACCAGCTATTTTTCTTCATCTTCATTTTTTTTTTTTTTTCCTAAAAGTTCAAATCTTTGCCAAGTCATTGCTATAATGACTGAAGAATTGTTAGCCTGCACTTGTTTTCCCCCACTGCTTAATTGTTCAGCATTATATTGTTTGGTCAATCTGTGGGAGATTGCATCTCTTAGGAGATCCAAGTAAAGGTTGTTCTGCACAATTCTTAGCCACTGACAATGCTTGAGTTATTGAACAGCAGAGCTGACCACTCAGACTGTTCCATATATTTTAATCTCCCTTGCATCCTTGAATGGATCCTCAAGCATAGGCTCAAAGATCGTCCCCTACATTTTATACTGTTTGCATAATGCTCTTAGTTTTTCAGCAACTTTTTTCCTCTCCACATTTTCGTTTTATTCCATTTACTATCCTTCACTGGCTGCTTTGGGGGTGCTGTTGGATTCTTTTTTCAACCCTTGGTGGTGAGAACACCACAGGATTATGGACTGTGGTGTGTCTCTATTTGACACCAGGAGCGCAGACACAATCAGCTGTGTCTCCCTGATGAGTCTGACCCAGCGGGCGAAAGGCTTTGGAACAGGCAATATGAATAGATCTGCCTTTGAGAGGGTTTACGATGGTTCCCTCAGGCAGCTAGTGAAGGGTTTCTCATTATTTATAATATATTCCCCCTATTTTCTTCATCTTCATTTTTTTTATTTTTAATTCAAATCTTTGCCAAATTATTGCTATAATGACTGAAGAATTGTTAGCTTGTACTTGTTTTCCCTCACTGTCTAACTGTTCAGCATTAAAACCACTTTTTGTCAGAATACTTCTTAGTTGTACTGACACCCCCCCCCCCCCAAACACAAAACTAGATTTACATAGCCTTGTAAAAATGTCTTCACATGATATGTGCACACACACACACACATGTAAACACTTACCAGCTTTTAATTTCTACTTCACACAGATCATATGCAGCATATCATTCTTACAAAAGAGCTATGAGAAGAGGAGAAAAGCCTACTAATACTTAAGATGTGTTCAAGGATACTTTCTAAATCAACAGTCCTACAAACTGGAAAAGAAAAATATCCTTTCCTTACCAGTGTGCTTGCTCATGTGTTTCTTGAGGTGGATTGGCTGGTTGAAAGCTTGATCACATTCAGAACACTTGTATGGGCGAGACGTTGGGTAGCGACGCTTCTTGCCACTGACCATCTTCCTTCCACCGCCATCGTGAAGGCTGCCCTCACTGAAGTTGAGGCTGCCAATGGCATTACTCACAGACACTGGAGGCTCTGGCACAGACAGACCTGGACCGTGATGGTTCATGTGCTGTTCCAAGGCTGGCGACAATGGCTCGATGGACGGCGTCAGAGCATCAAGGTCAGGCAGGTGGTGCACGTCCAGAGGCTGACTCCCAACCCCCAGGGCCGACATCCCTGAAGCCGCCACATTCACAGGGATCTCATGGAAACAGGAATGTTGGCGCTGGCAAACACTGGGCTCAGAGAACGGCTGAAAGAGATGGCGCTGGTCGAGGGAATGCCGGAGTTCCCTGTCAACAGTCCTGATCCTGCGGATTCAGAGAGCCCCCCATCAGCAAGGCTAGCAAGAGGAACCTGACCATTAGCAGCACTCGTGGGCAAAGTCTGGAGCGGCATCATGATTGACTGTTCAACAGGATGGGAACTGTGGTACATCAACTCCGCCAAAATCTGTGCGGACTCTCTACTGGCAGCATCTTCGCTGAAAAACGGACACTTCCTTGCTGCAGGTGTTCCCTGGTCATCTTGGTTTTTCTTGGAAGCGGCCGCACTCTCCGAGGGCTGTACAGTCACAGTCATACCCGAGTTCATGATCACCGTTTTCCTGCTTGTGATGCTGTCTTTCTCAATGCTGTATATTTCTACCTTACTTTTCTTGGGCTCACTCTTGCTGGAAGTGCGACTCTGGCATTTCCCGTCATCACCTTCCTCCACTTCCTGATCACAAACATTGCACGATCCCTCCTCTTCTTTTGACTCCGCTTCACTGTCTTCTGAGGCTTTTGTCACGCACACAACTTCTCTTTCACAGCTCATGATGCACTCCGATTTTCTGCTGCGTAGGGATTTGGAGCACTTCTTGTTGGCCTTTTTCTGGTTCGTTCTGCCCTTCTGCTTCACCATTAACCGACCGCGTAAATTGGCCAGGGTTTCTAGGGCGCAGCGTTCATACTCCGAGTCATGTTCCTGCATGTGGCGGGTCCTCTTCTTGGGAGGACTGAACTGCAACACTTCTTGGGCACTGGGCTCTGATGTGCGGGGTTAATCGTCACCTGACATTCCTTCCCATTGCAGCATATGGTCGCACCCTCTGTGGATGTCAGCTTGGCACATGCTGCTGGCATTTCTGCTCCGCTGGAGGAGGAGACGTTGACGTTGTCTGCCACGTGCGACACAGACGCGGAGACAGTGTCTGAGACAGTTGTAGCAGTTGAAGCTAGGATTTCTGGTCTACTCACCGATGTAAGGGGAACAGGAGCCGAGTTCACCTGTTGATTCTGAGCTCCACACGACTGTTCAAAGGAGTAAAGTGGTGGGTCTTTGTGCTCAACAATCTGCATATGCCTGTAGTGGATATGATGCAGGATGCCTCGTGCAGTGTGGAAATCTTGCTGGCAGATGTAACATGACAATGGCGGTTCAGATGGTTCTGCAAATAAAAAACAAAACATCTGGAAGATCCATTAAAAATGGCAAACTGTAGATCTATCGGAATAAGCGAGAAGAGAAGGAAGCTTGAGATGGACAGAGAACTGCAAGTGATATACACATGTAACAAATATGTGTGTGTGCGCATGTGCACTTGGTGTATTTGTGTGTGTGCGCATATATGTGCATGCATGCATGCTTGCATGTGTTTGAGCGTGTATGTATGTTTCTAAGTGTAAGTGTGTGTGTGTGTGTGTGTGTGTGTGTGTGTGTGTGTGTGTGTGTGTGTGTGTGAGAGAGAGAGAGAGAGAGAGAGAGAGAGAGAGAGAGAGAGAGAATGCTCAAGTTCAAAGCCAGTGTGCATCCATATATATATGACTAGCCGGTGTACCCGGCTTCGCTCGGGTATATCTGTACAATAATTTTCTGGCCACCCCTCTCTCTCACCACTTAAAAGACAATACAATAAAATTCAGCTTGGGTTTGTTTCGTTTTTCCCATGCCGAACCAATTGCCCCAGCCTCCTCCTATCTACTTCACCCAATTTCTTCGGACGCCCACTCCCTTCTTGCCTCTCAATCTGTTTTCCCTCACAAATTTTTTTCCATAGATACACAGTCCATAGAGGGATGCCTGTACTTTGTGAACTTACCGATGCATTCTCAATTCCTCGATTGAAGTGCTCCAAAATGACAACTCTGTAGGGGCCGCCATAACCTAGTGGATAAGGCGCTGGACTCATGATCCAAAGGTCGTGGTTTCGAATCCCGGCTTGGTCTTGGAAATTTTAACGTGGAATGTTTCCAGCTAAAATGACCGTAGTTCACCCCGATGTCCACCCTGGCCCCGCAGGTGTCAGTCTAATGTGACGGACCAGCCGTCTGCATATCCTTGATTTGGGCACGGACGTTAAATCCAACTCAAACATGACAACTCTGTGAAAAGACTGCATTTTCACGATGTATCATGTCTATTGGAGGCCTCTGGGTTGACAACATTTCTGGTCTCCCTGTTTGGCGCAAGTATAGTCAGTGTTTCTGCACTTCCAGTTCGTGATGCTGCAACGTAGAACATTCCATGTGTAAAACACGGAACGGTCAGGTCTGCCCAAAGGGAAGAAAATGTCGGACCCTGGCTCTTGATGATTGTCAGAGCGAAAGCTGGTTTCATGGGAAACTGAAGCCGTCAGAACTGGAATGGCAGGGGTGAGTCCATGGGTTCCAGAGGAATTCTGGGGAGCAGCACCGGTTCACCTTTGTGGGGGCCACATGATATTTTCGCTTCTACAACGTTCCTGTGCAGTCTGGTGAAGACACATCGGGTGCCATTGATCACCTTTGGCGGGTCCAGTGAGCGGAGAATGATAATAGGGACTCCAGATTTCAGCAACAGTTCATGTGGTGGAAGTCCAGAAATCTCAATGGAGTTCAGGAGTTCTTGTGGATAAAGGACTGCCTCATCATCATTCTTGGCCGTGTCAACAGATCTGTACAGTTTCCTCTCCAGGGAAGTCAGCTACGATTTTTCTGTTCAGCCTGTTGACAGTCTCGTTCAGGGAGGAGATTATGGCCCTTTCCGCTAACCAGTCTGAGTCTGCACAGTGAGCATGAAGATCCGGGTAGACTGCTTCTATCAGATCCTCCTGACAGGCGTTGACAATGTTGGCTCTGGTGCCATTGAGGACGACAGGGAGGATCTGCCTGAAGTCCCCACAGAACAGCGTTGGGATGCCTTCCATTGGCCTGTGCACTTGGGTGATGTCCTGCAGCGTAGAGTCCATGGCCTCGGAGACAGCTTTGTGGGTCATGGAAGCTTCATCAATTATGACGGTTGCAGCCTCTTTGATGACTTTGGCCAACGTTGACCCACGCTTGACAGAGCAGGTTGGCGTTTCTTGCTTGTCGGCATCCAGAGGGACCTTGAAAATGCTATTTACTGTCCGCCCACTCGGCAAAAGAGTAGCGGCAATGACACTGGAAGCAGTGGCTAGCACTATTTTGCCTGTGGAGCAGATCCTGTTCAGGATAAGATTCAGGATGGTCTTTCCTGTCCCTCATGGAGCATCAAGGAACATTATGTTGCTGCTTGCTGTGGGATCCTGCCTCTGCTCAACCATGGTCATAAAGCTGTCGTACACGTCTCTCTGGTCAGCTGTCAGCTTCTTCAGCTGGTCATCAGCTGCTGCCCGGAGTGCAGTAGTGTCGTAATTGGTCTCGCGGTAGTATTCTCGAGGCACAGTTTGTTGTTGTGTGACTGTTGGCATCCCATACTCCTCTGTAGACTTGCCTCCAAGAAGGAAGAGTTTGTGCTGAATCACAGTAAGAGCTTGGTTGTAGATGGCATCTGTGTACTGCGCTTCATAATAGACATCTCTTCGGACTTGGAAGAGGAAATCTTCAGCAAGATGGTCTCTGAAGAGGTTCCACAGGTTGCCTGGGTTACTGGGGTTGAAAGCCACCAGGATAATACAGAAGTCACGCAGCAGTCGGGGTCTCTGAGAGATGGAGGCTTCCTCCAGGGCAAGTTGTAGAAGGCGGTCATCTTCTAGGAGTCCAAGAGCATTGCAAGCATCTCGAAAAATGTTGTGGACATAGCCGTTGACAATCTTCAGCTCCTCGTACGAACAGGATCCTTTCATAACGTTGAGTAGAAGCCTCAAGAAGTAGCACTCTCCCTGGCGAGGACTGATACTGTACAATCGCCGGATTGCAGTGCCCCTTTGTCGTTTCTTCCACATATTCTGAGTGGACATCAATGTGAAGTGCTCAGGGACTTCCACGTACTTCAGCTCTCGTGCTGTAGGGTCTTGAGAGCATAGGCTAAAGACGGCGGTAAGGGTTGCTTCTGGGGGAGAGCCTTGTGCTCTTTGCGCTGCGTTGTGTGGACTGAAGTAGACCCATTGTCCATTCTCCAAATGGACAGCTGGTCTCTGCACCATGGAGTGGCGCTCATGCAGGTCAAATCCCAGGAGTCTCCAGGTCGCCTCGATGCTGCCAACGTAGCGGGCATTCTGGTACATTTGGATCTCATCAATGACTGGAGGTTGTTGAGCTGCTCCTTCACCTGCCTGAGTGGCTTGGAGTTGGAAGACGGCTTGGTCTGTGCCCTTGTGGACATACTTCAGGACGTACTTGATGAATTTTATGCTACTGCATATTTCCACATTGATGTGGCAGTTGAACTAATGTAGGAGGTAAGGGTTGTAGGGGACAACCCACTGGTTGGTGATGATGATTTCTCTCTGCCCAAGCTTCACAGTCCCAGTATGTCCTCATTCAGACTCCTCACGTCTCCTGTACTTGGGGTAGCTGTCCTCACCCTGCTCTATGACCCTTCTTGCCTCTCAATCAATTTTACCTCACAATTTTTTTTCGTAATACGATACACAAGTCGATAGAGGGATGCCTGTACTTAATGAACTTACCGATGCATTCTCAATTCCTCGATTGAAGTGCTCCAAAATGACAACTCTGTAGGGGCCGCCATAACCTAGTGGATAAGGCGCTGGACTCATGATCCTTAGGTCGTGGTTTCGAATCCCGGCTTGGTCTTGGAAATTTTAACGTGGAATGTTTTCAGCTAAAATATCCATAGTTCACCCCGATATGCACCCTGGCCCCGCAGGTGTCAGGCTAATGTGACGGACCAGCCGTCTGCATATCCTTGGTTTTGGCACGGACGTTAAACCCAACTCAAACATGACAACTCTGTGAAAAGATTGCATTTTCACGATGTATTATGTCTATTGGAGGGCCTCTGGGTTGACAACATTTCTGGTCTCCCTGTTTGGCGCAAGTATAGTCAGTGTGTCTGCGCTTCCAGTTCGTGATGTTGCAACGTAGAACATTCCATGTGTAAAACACGGAACGGTCAGATCTGCCCCACGGGATGAAAATGTCTGACAATGGCTCTTGTTGACAGACAAAAATCAGACGGTATTGCAGAGCATCATAACTTCGGTGTATTTCTGAAATCCTCTGCAGACTACCATCTCTAAATTTAGAAATTAACGGTTTTTAACGGTCAATTTTAAGTTTCTGTTCATATTAGTTGTCTATCATTGATCAGCGTGTAAAACTGCACCTGTATACAAAATTTCATCAAGAAAGGTCTAAATTTAGAAAATAACGGATCTTAACGGTTTTTAACGCTCAATTTTATAGTTTCCGTTCGTGTAAGTTGTATATCATTGTTCAGCATGTAAAACTGCGTCTGTATACCGAATTTCATCAGGAACGTCTAAATTTATATAATAACGGTTTTTAAACAGTCAATTTTTAAGTTTCCATTCGTGTAAGTTGTATATCATTGTTCAGCATTGAAAACTACACCTGTATATCAAATTTCATCAAGAAAGGTCTAAATTCAGAAAATAACGCTTTTTAACGGTGATACCATCTCTAAATTTAGAAATTAACGGTTTTTAACGGTCAATTTTAAGTTTCTGTTCATATTAGTTGTCTATCATTGATCAGCGTGTAAAACTGCACCTGTATACCAAATTTCATCAAGAAAGGTCTAAATTTAGAAAATAACGGATCTTAACGGTTTTTAACGCTCAATTTTATAGTTTCCGTTCGTGTAAGTTGTATATCATTGTTCAGCGTGTAAAACTGCATCTGTATACCGAATTTCATCAGGAACGCTCTAAATTTATGTAATAACGGTTTTTAACGGTCAATTTTTAAGTTTCCGTTCGTGTAAGTTGTATATCATTGTTCAGCGTGTAAAACTGCATCTGTATACTGAATTTCATCAAGAACGGTCTAAATTTATATAATAACGGTTTTTAACGGTCAATTTTAAGTTTCGGTTCGTGTAAGTTGTATATTATTGTTCAGCATTTAAAACTACACCTGTATACCAAATTTCATCAAGAAAGGTCTAAATTTAGAAAATAACGCTTTTTAACGGTGATAAATAACGGTCATAAAAACTATCGAATGACCCAATGTTATTCACAGTATGTCCTTCTAGACTCATGCTAAGTTTGGTGGCGATCCGAGGACTCCCTTTGCCGCCAACATCAGAAAAGATTGTATTTTTGATCGTTTTTAGGGGGGTACGTGTTGTTAACGGTTTTTAACGGTCAATTTTTAAGTTTCCGTTCGTGTAAGTTGTATATCATTGTTCAGCATTGAAAGCTACACCTGTATATCAAATTTCATCAAGAAAGGTCTAAATTTAGAAAATAACGCTTTTTAACGGTGATACCATCTCTAAATTTAGAAATTAACGGTTTTTTAACGGTCAATTTTAAGTTTCTGTTCATATTAGTTGTCTATCATTGATCAGCGTGTAAAACTGTACCTGTATACCAAATTTCATCAAGAAAGGTCTAAATTTAGAAAATAACGGATCTTAACGGTTTTTAACGCTCAATTTTATAGTTTCCGTTCGTGTAAGTTGTATATCATTGTTCAGCGTGTAAAACTGCATCTGTATACCGAATTTCATCAGGAACGCTCTAAATTTATATAATAACGGTTTTTAACGGTCAATTTTTAAGTTTCCGTTCGTGTAAGTTGTATATCATTGTTCAGCGTGTAAAACTGCATCTGTATACTGAATTTCATCAAGAACGGTCTAAATTTATATAATAACGGTTTTTAACGGTCAATTTTAAGTTTCGGTTCGTGTAAGTTGTATATTATTGTTCAGCATTTAAAACTAACACTGTATACCAAATTTCATCAAGAAAGGTCTAAATTTAGAAAATAACGCTTTTTAACGGTGATAAATAACGGTCATAAAAACTATCGAATGACCCAATGTTATTCACAGTATGTCCTTCTAGACTCATGCTAAGTTTGGTGGCGATCCGAGGACTCCCTTTGCCGCCAACATCAGAAAAGATTGTATTTTTGATCGTTTTTAGGGGGGTACGTGTTGTTAACGGTTTTTAACGGTCAATTTTTAAGTTTCCGTTCGTGTAAGTTGTATATCATTGTTCAGCATTGAAAACTACACCTGTATATCAAATTTCATCAAGAAAGGTCTAAATTTAGAAAATAACGCTTTTTAACGGTGATACCATCTCTAAATTTAGAAATTAACGGTTTTTAACGGTCAATTTTAAGTTTCTGTTCATATTAGTTGTCTATCATTGATCAGCGTGTAAAACTGTACCTGTATACCAAATTTCATCAAGAAAGGTCTAAATTTAGAAAATAACGGATCTTAACGGTTTTTAACGCTCAATTTTATAGTTTCCGTTCGTGTAAGTTGTATATCATTGTTCAGCGTGTAAAACTGCATCTGTATACCGAATTTCATCAGGAACGCTCTAAATTTATATAATAACGGTTTTTAACGGTCAATTTTTAAGTTTCCGTTCGTGTAAGTTGTATATCATTGTTCAGCGTGTAAAACTGCATCTGTATACCGAATTTCATCAAGCACGGTCTAAATTTATATAATAACGGTTTTTAACGGTCAATTTTAAGTTTCGGTTCGTGTAAGTTGTATATCATTGTTCAGCATTTAAAACTACACCTGTATACCAAATTTCATCAAGAAAGGTCTAAATTTAGAAAATAACGCTTTTTTAACGGTGATAAATAACGGTCATAAAAACTATCGAATGACCCAATGTTATTCACAGTATGTCCTTCTAGACTCATGCCAAGTTTGGTGGCGATCCGAGGACTCCCTTTGCCGCCAACATCAGAAAAGATTGTATTTTCGATCGTTTTTAGGGGGGTACGTGTTGTTAACGGTTTTTAACGGTCATAAATAACTGTCGTAGAAACTGTCCAATGACCCTATGTTACTCGGGAGATGTCCCTCTAGGTTCGATGTACCTGTGCAATGTCACAACGGCCATTTGATGAAAAGCAGAGGAAAAAGATGTCTTTGAAACCGTTATAACAGTTTTTTTTAAACGGTTTTTAACGGTTTTATTTCTTTAAAGATTAGCCCAAAACCATCCTCGGGTCACAACAGACATACCTGCTAAATTTCAAGAAGATCGGGTTTTAAACAGTTTCTTTGATAGGGTTTGGTGTTTTTAATAGTTTTTAACCGTTATAAATAACGTTTTTTAACTGCCAAATAACGGTTTTAATTTTAGAGAAGTAGTCCTGTACCTGTGCAATGTCACAACGGCTATTTGAAGAAAAGCAGAGGAAAAAGATGTCTTTGAAACCGTTATAACAGTTTTTTTAACGGTTTTTAACGGTTTTATTTTTTTAGAGATTAGCCCAAAACCATCCTCGGGTCACAACAGACGTACCTGCCAAATTTCATGACAATCGGTTGAGCCGTTTTTGAGTCTATAGCGTACACAGACACACACACACAGACAGAATTTGCCATTTATATATTAGATACAGACAATGTGTGTGTGTTTATTCACATGTCTGCAAGAGCAAATGTGTGTGTGCAAGTGTACTTCTTTACAGACTTGTTTGAAAGTGTAGATCTATGCGGATACATGAACTGCATGAGAGAGAAACACACACACACACACACACACGAAAAGACACACACACACACACACGAAAACAGACACACACACACACACACACACACACACAACCAAACATACACAAACACAGAGACAGACAGACATGTAGAGATAGAGAGAGAGCGAACTGGGGGAGGGGAGGGGGGCAAGACGCAGAGAGAGAGGCAGAGAGAGCGAGAAAGAGAGCAAGAGACAGAGAGACTCAGAAAGAGGGACAGTGTGTGTGTGTGCGTGTGTGTGTGTGTGTGTGTGTGTGTGTGTGTGTGTGTGTGTGATGTGTGTGCTGTGTGTGTGTGTGTGAAAGAGAGAGAGCGAGTCAGGAATGGTAAAGAGAAGTAGGCAGAGGTAAGTATACAATCTTTACAGGTTCCTTATAAAAAATTTTTTTTTTTTTTCAAATTAAAGACTCCCATTATCCTTGAATCAACAAATCTAGATAAATGTTGGGAAATGGTGAAAACTGAAAGTCTACCACTCTATTATTCCTGATCAATTTTTCACACACACACACACACCACCACCACAACCACCACCACCAACAAAAGAAACCAAATACATAACGAAATGCAACTTTTCAAGACTTACAGAGCAACAGATAGGTAGATTTTAACAAGTAACACCTTTCTCAAATGCAGTTGACAAGAAATAAATGCAAAAGGACAGAAAGCCTTGAAATGCCCCTAATACATGAAAATGTGTGCCTTAGATCTCATGTTGCCTTGCATGTTATAACAGATACCCGTTTCCAAAATCCCTGCTTGGAAATTAGTTCACTTTCTATGTCAAGGCCATTTTGCTCTGAACTTCCCAGTAAACAACAGCACCCAAAATCTATACCCTTAGTATAAAGGGCCAAGTGGCAGCTATCAACCTATATTATCACTGCAAATGTCATCCTCAGTATTAGGGCAATCTGAGTCGATCACTAGAGATCTCACATAGCTGGTAATGAGACCACATTGTTTAGTGCTTTTCACACATGTGTATCACATTACTGGCACGGAGACCACATTAGTGCTCTTCACACACACACCAGAGAATTTCTCCCTTTCACACACACACACCACACACACTTCATCACACCTGCTCCATTGTCCTCCAGACCCAGAGCAAGGCCTGCAGCAGGCTGCACACAGGAAGAGGTCTTATGCTGGATGAAGTCCGTGATCTTCGACAGCGGAAACTCATCGGCACAGGTGCCACAGGTCAAAAAGTCCGGATACATCTCTGTGCAAGGGAAACAAATCATTAATATATTTTGTCTTCATTCTCAATTCTTTTGAACTTTAGTAATGCTATATATGAGCAGGTTTATTATTCCAAAATTATGCCCATGATGGACAGACATAATCAAATCTTACATATCAATAGACACACAGGTACTTTCCACACTACAATTTTGCTTAAAACCATCACTGTTTTTAACATGGCTCAACACTAGTTTTTTAATATCTAAAGTCTGCCTAGAAAGTGTGCTCACTAGTCATTCACTTTCTTCCGACAAATGAGTTCGCCAGTGAACTGAAAATTGTGTATGGTCACAGCAAGGGTTACACTTAAAAACATTTCCTGATTTTTGTTCTGCTGACAAGCGATGCCTAAAATTTGTCTTTGAAATGCATTTCAGCAAGGGAATTCTTGCCCTTGGGCACCCAGAGGGGTTTTTGCCTTATGACCCTGTCTGGGTTTTGGCCAAAACTGGACCTTAGCCTTCTGGGTTCCCCCTGTACTGACAGTCTTACTGCAGTATCTATTCCTATCACATTACCATTCAAAAATATTCCAGCATTTGATAACAGTTATCACTAGTTTTTCTTCTCTTACTGTCATTATACTTGTATCATGTAGAAAAAATCCTGTAATTTTGTCAAGATTGAGGACTGGATTATATTTTCAAAGTGGAGAACATCTCATTCTGTCTCTCCCTTTGTTTGTCTCAGCCTTCGGTCTGTCCCTCTCTTACCCAACTCTCCCCTCCCCCCTCTCCCCTGCCCTCACACACACGCCATACTCTATCTCACCTGTTTTTTTCTCTTTTTTTTTCTTCTTCTTTTTTTTTTTTTTTTTTTTTTTTGTAAGAGGAGCTTTGGAGCCGTTTCTATTATCTGAATCTATGCTGGGGTAAGGCAATCCACCCTGGGGTCAGACGTGGGTTGGCTGCTTTAGGTAACTGACCCCTCTCCTTTTATCTTTCTTCTGCGTGAGTTTTGATCTCATCTCCTTTGCTGCTTCACATACTACAGCTGGCTGTGCATTATCTGTGGCTGAAGACTGTTCATCTCATAACTTGCCTGTATGCAGTTTATGACACAATGCTGCCACTTAATCTCCCCCCTCCCCCCCTTCTCCACCTATCCATCCTCTCCCTTCCTACAAACACACACACATGCACACACACAGAGACAATTTGATTCCATTTTGCTTAACAAAATCCACCTTACTTCTTACACTCCTCCCAGCCACCTCCTTTGCCTTCTCAGAGTCTCTCTCCCTCATGCGCTAAAGCCTACTTCTTGCCCCCTTCCATCTACCTCTTTTCCCCTCTTTTCCCCTTCTGTGCTATCTGTTTTCAACCTGCACCTCTTGTTTGCACTGTCACTTTCATGCTGACTTCAGTGTTAGCTGAGGTGAACGGTTCTGTGCATTTTTCATGTGTCTTGTTTGTAACACCTGAAGAAGACGTAACTGTCAAAAATGTAATTTTCTGTTTTGTTTCTTATATATAAGAACTACTTTGCACATTATTTTGCTATGTATTTTGGCTCATGCTACCGTGAAAAAACAGTTATATGTCATTATATAAACAGCTGTCTGTAACCGCCCCCAAGAATTTCTCTCTCTCTCTCTCTCTCTCACACACACACACACGCTAGCAAGCAAGCAAGCGCACACAAACACACACGCACTTAGTACACACACTACTTTACGAAGTCAGAACCAATGGCAGTAGGCCTAACCATCTTTGAACTCAGTTACACTAACCCTCTCATCCTACCCGCTTCGCTTCTCCCTGTGACCTATTCCTCCCTTCCTCAGCTTGTTGACAGGACACTGAACAATAAACAAACAACTACCTACGGCAACAAAGCATGTTGGTTGTTGTACAGCCTCAAAAATGGCTTTTCGACACAACATGGTGATGTCATCACATTACGCCAAACCCAATGTCGCCCAGAATAACCTACCTGTGACTTTTGAAGTAGGGACCAGCCTACATGAAGAAAATGTACGCGTTGTCAGTGGCACAACACAGACATCAGCTGAAAGGCGGAGTAAAGTTTATCAAGATTTCTACTAAATACTTGTCACAATCACACTGAATAATTCTCCCTTCGTTTAAACCGGATCAGACAATCATCTGGGCTAGTGGCACCGGACGGCCTAAACCACACGGCACTTAGGCCTAGGCTACGTGAAACCGACACGACCACTTGAGGGTTGTGTGCAAAAAAAGTGTCGTGACAAACACCGCCTGAAGTGAGCAGCGCAAAGCTTCCAACTCACCATTTCTCTGA
>CM065725.1:42655071-42665071 GCA_033310375.1 Conus canariensis
AATCTTTCCATGTGATTTGCATTACTGATTACGTTCTGTACGCGAGGGGAAAAGGATAACGTTCTTTAAAAAAAAAAAAAAAAAAAAAAAAAAAAGCAGCGACGACGACGAAAATTCCTAATACTTTTAAACAAATCTTCAATAGATGTTAACAAACCGCCAAAAAACAAACAAACAAACAAACGTGGACAAACGAATCACAAGACAAAACGCGACGCGTTTCGACCTCTTGGGTCTTCTTCAGGCAAGATACCAAACAATTAGGACAACGAAAATGAGCGATCAATCACTTATCTTCAATCACTTCAGCGCAAGATAGGCGTTGAATGAAAACGAGGCTGTCAGAAGGGAGATAATGTGCGAGTCAACGCAGTAATGATGACAATTATATTACTGATAGGAATACTAATAATGGTAATGACGATGGTCAAATTATTGAAAAAATAAATATAGACAGGATTGCTACCACTTTTGGTGATAATATGGCAATAGTAGTTGTAGTATGGGAGAAAGGAGAGTGGGTTTGAGGATTTTCAAACAGCATGGTTGCCGTGGCAACAGTCTAAGTGGCGATGGGATGGTGATGTTAACGGTAGTGATGGTAATATCAAGACTAACAATCGTATTAATGATGATAATGCTAACAACTATAGTGAGGGTAATGGCAATAATGGCACTGATAATAAAAGCGTGATACAGAAATATATTAGAAAAAAAATATACATAACTTAAAAAAACAAACAAAAGAAAATAGTAATGACAATGATAGAATAAATAGATGAAATAAAAAATAACAATATCAATAATAGTAATTGTGTGTGTGTGTGTGTGTGTGTGTGTGTGTGTGTGTGTGTGTGTGTGTGTGTGTGTGTTCCATTATGTCAGCCTCCTACTCACTGACCACCCCCACCCCCAGCCACCCCCACCAACACCACTAAACCTATCACTTTGCAACTAATACTTTTAATTCACATACGGGTCGATACATTGAGTTCTATTGTTTAGTTTTGTGTCATAGTTTCCTTTCTGTGATTCTTCTTGTCTACGGCATCATTTTGCATTGTAAGACATCAAAATATGGATTCCTCTTATCTGACCATTCCTGTACATTTAACAAATTTTGTATGTTGTCGCCGTCCCTACACACACACACACACACACATATATATATATATATATATTTTTTTTTTTTTGTCTTATCCCCATACTAAGTCTTGATCATTCATTTCTCTTCCGTAATTTTCCCCATTTCGCGACATTCACCCTTGTCC
Organism: Conus canariensis; assembly: GCA_033310375.1. Taxonomy (NCBI): domain Eukaryota; kingdom Metazoa; phylum Mollusca; class Gastropoda; order Neogastropoda; family Conidae; genus Conus; species Conus canariensis. Next base: position 42,656,343 of record CM065725.1, read on the forward strand.
AAGCTTATTTATACTCTCTCTCTCTCTCTCTCTCTCTCTCTCTCTCTCTCTCACTCTGTGTGTGTGTGTGTGTGTGTGTGTGGTGTGTGTGTGTGTGTGTGTGTGTGTGTGTGTGTGCGTGTGTAAATTGTACCATGGGTGCATGAGGCTGGGACACCACCACACCAGACACTGCTTTCATGGGGTTCTGGATATTCAGTGCTGGGAAAATATCGGATCGTCCTTATTTACAATTATAATAAATCCATAAAACTGTGATTTTGCTCTACTCTGAATTTTTTTCTTTAATTCATGTATGAGAAAAGAATGTCTCGAGCACTCAGTGGGCTCACTGTCAGATTTGAAAATGGAAATCTCACACCAGACCAAATACAAATCTTATCATATTGCGCTTTTGCGTCTTAACCAGGTGGACTGAATTTTCGTCATTTATCAAAGTTGATCCCGAGTTTCTGTATACATATTTAATCACAATCTTTTCTTCATTCCTACTTTTACACTCACACCGAACAGTCTCCCCAAAAAAACAAACAAACAAACAAAAGAAGTTCACATGGGGCAACTTCGCTCTTCGAGTTCGAAAACAATGTCTACCCAGTCCTCGATCATAATTTCCAGAATTTTTCTTCTTTTTTTTTTTCTTTCTTTCTTTCTGCGTACGCAGGCTGATACTCCTGCGGACACTCCCTATGTAGACAGGCAAGTATTAATCCCATCTACCCAACAAAGGGAGTGGAGTTTTGTGTGTATGGCCGTTTTTTTTAATCCCGCCATTAAGGCAGCCATACTCCAACTTCGGGGAAGAATTTTTCTTTCAAAAATAAATGATTTTCTCATCAACAACTGACAATGATTTTAATTTTCAATATGTCATGAAAAAAAAAAAAATTGAAAGACAAGGAATAATCTCAACAAACATAGTCCAGCCATAGTTTTGGAAAACACACACACACACACACACACACACACACACACACACACACACACACACACACACACACACTTTAACTTAACATGTAAGTTTGTGATCCAACAAATTATTAAGTATACATCTTCACACCACACCATGACAAGCACAATTTAGGCCTACACCACTTTTTGTTTAATGCCAAAATACGCTAGCTACAGCAGATCGTACAGCGTCCGTACCCAAAAGAAAGAACTCGCAAGCAAAATTCACAAATAATCCTTACCTTCCAGTTCCTCATCGACAACCGCTCTTCCTTTTCACTCAGGTCCCGGAATCTTTTCTTCTTCTTCTTCTTGAATATGGGGCGTCAAATCATTGGTAAAATGACTGGCTTTGTATCACCGGTGGCTGCTGACGATTCATGATCGGATTCCACTGTGGTCGGACTCCCCTTTCCCATCCCCCCACCCTCCTCTCCCAACCCGGTCCCCCCCTCCCCCACCAGCCCCTCACCCCTCAAGACTATGGTAGACATGTTCCAAACCGAACACCGCGGCCAGCGTTCCTGTATCTATTTATGCCGCGTGTCTCTTTCTCGCAGTCGGTCAGTGATCTTGAGGACAATTCCAATGGGTTCATAATTTGAAGAAAGAGTGCTTGAAGTCCAGCTGGTGACCCACCGACAGCCTGACCGGTTTGGTCACAACATAGAACACAAACGTCGGTGTTCAGGGACCAGACGTTTGAATCCACAGACTGTTTTCTGGTGTTAGGCAATGGCATTTGCGATCCTGCTTCAGAAGCTGAAGTTACGTCAGTCTGTTACCGATGACAGACTGCAAAGAAACATTCCCGGGTAAATGATAATCCCTTGGGATATTTTGAGGTCTTTACGACCGTTTGCTGATTGTAATGGCTAAACAGGTTGCGTGCGTGCGTGCGTGCGTGCGTGCGTGCGTGCGTGCGTGTGTGTGTGTGTGTGTGTTTCAGTTCGTTTGTGATCGTGTGGCCCGCAAAACAAGTCACAGACTATATTTGGCAGCTTTTGTAAACTATGTTTGACGAATTCTCCTGTAACCGAATTTAGGCTAAACAACAAACGCAACATTTTGTACCTGGAAAAAGATGAATTGAATGTCTGCTTTCAGCCTACAACGCTGCTTAGCTGAAAACCATGCTTGCACTTAGAACGCTATTCCACTCAGTCTGCTGAAGATTTTTTCCATTACCGGAAGTTAGTAATGCTGTCTTGGAACTGACTTGATATTACTCTAGGGTCGAGCTACAGTTGAAGACCCCTCCCCCCCCCTCTCCACACACACACACACACACACACACACACACACACACACAACACACACACACACACTTTTCCCCTTTATTTCTAATGATAACTATGAGAAGGCCTAACTATTCCTAGTCGTTGGGCGATTACGTTTGACATTTGCCTTTACTTAAAGCGTTCTAGCTCAGCTGGAACATGCTTTAGTTATGCTGTACGCACATCCTTCAGGTCCACTTTAACATGGTAGATATTACGCATGCACCCGTTTTGTTCAAAGAAGTGGGGAAAATAGTTTTGATATTTCAGTAGCTCGAGACGCTTGACCAACGTAAACAGTTCAAAACTTGGCAAACCCGAGCTGTAGTGCTGTCTCTTTCCTTCAATAGCTTTATTCATGTATCGGTAATCTCCGCAACATGACAGACGTTTTAGCTTTGTTGTCTAAATATGCCATATCTGACTCCGCCAATCACACTCTAGGCTTTCAGATCATGTTCTAAAGAAGAAACGGAAGGGGTAAGAGGCCGAGAATGTTGAGGGTAGCTTTTGAAATCTGAGAACAAGAAACAGATTTTCAGGAAAGCTCCCGAAATGAAAAAAAAAGTTTCCAAACTTGACTAGAAAGTGTGTGTTAATCGTGGTTTTACTCAGAAGCGGCGTTAAAAGAACAAAGCTTTGAGAGCCGAAAAAGATTGAACTGAAGTGGGGGTACAAAACTTGGCAATGGGGAAAGGAAACATTCTGACTTCTACTTCCAGACTTTACCGGTTAAACAAATCATTATATGCCAGTATATGAGAGACACGTCTTGCCTTTCGTTCAGCTCACTGCAGACTGGCTTCATGGAAAAAACAAATCACCAGATTCCAGTATGAAAAACACGCGCTTTGCCTCTTATTCATCCGTCAAATGACTCACTTTATCGGTAGAAAAAAAAAAAAAAAAATTCCGCATCCCTTTATAAAACCGAGACTACGTCATGCTCACATGAATTCCGACGGTTCCTCACCACTGAATTCGATGAATTTCGTAGCCCGACGTATGTATTCAGAGGCATCGGAAAATATTTTGCATTGGGGAAGGGTATAGCAAGGCAAGAGGGAAGAGACAGTTTGGGGGGGGGGGGGGGGGGGGGGGATGAGAAGACGGCTTTCATCCTCCACATTTTTGTGAACTGAGAAGGGAGTGGGAGTAGGCGGTGGGCCTCCACCTTCCACAGTACATCTCCTTAGTACATCTCACCGAAACTCTATTCAGGGAAGACAATCACATGACCTAAAGAATATCATTTTTTTTTTCTTTCTTCTGTGTTTCTTCCCCAAACCCCCCCCCCCCCCCTTTTTTTTTTTTTCTGGGTTATTCAGTACCTTTTTAGCTTCAAATCTTTGGGGAAGGGGGAAGAACCAGAGAATAGTAAAACCATTTTTTTTTTTGGGGGGGGGGGTCGGAGGGACGGTGCCCCCCCCACCCCCCTCCTTTCTTCCCCGTTCCGATGTCACTAATGTTAACGTAACAAATTCAGCTTCTTTCTGTTTAAAATCCACTTCATCTTCGAAGCAAACAAGATGAGTGTTGTCCGTAAGATACAGAGAAAAACCAAGAAAGCTTTTTAAACTATGTTCAGCCGTTATCTCCCCAACCACCCGTCACTCCTCCACCCCACCCCTGCCAAAAAAAAAAAGTAACGTCTTGTGAGTGGTTGGAGATGGTTTTTTTTTTTTTTTTTTTTTTTTTTTTCCCCCTATGGTAACTTTACTCTCATTTACTGCTGCGTGAACAAAACTGGTTTGCAAGCCGTAAAAACCCAGACCCACGAGTGGTTCGAACTCACAGAATGTTCCGCAGACGAACATTCAAAGCACGAGACTAGAAAACAAATAAGAACGGTACAACCAGCCGCCGTGGTCAGAGCCATATATCTGTTGGAATTTTCTGCCCCGACCCGCTTCTGCGTTTGCTATGGCTTAGATGGGGAGACTAGATTCGAGATTCGTTTACTGCATGGATGCGTCTCTGAGAGTGTTGCTCAAATTTCCTGACTAGTACCGCAGGTGTCCGCATCTCTCGAGCTTCGTCGACTCAGGGATATATTATGAAAATCAGCGTAGAGTGCAGCCCTGTCATGCAGTCTCAGACCGGAGTGGAACTCCATACATCATCATCTTCGTTATCCCCATCCTCATCGATCAGCATTACGTCTCATGTTCTGTGATCCTTCATGCCCTGCTCTCATGGTGACCTCAGTTTCGATTTCTTCTCTAGATTTCTTCTCCTTGGCTGAATTCTCATCGAGATCGCTGGTATCGGCAAAGTCATGGAGACTGTCGTTGGACGAACGGGATGGAGCTCTCCGGAAGAGGATGCTCACTCTCGCCGGCTCGGTGACTGAACAGTTACTGTCGTCAGTGCGGGGCTCAGGAGGTAGCGTCCTGCGGATGTTCGATCAGAACAGGCACCACTGAACCCCCCCCCCCCCCCCACCCCGAAGTGACCGTCAGCTGTGTAGAATCTCCTCTGGTGGGTTGCCTCATGACTGACGTCCGACTGCTCCCTGTAGATTGCCGGTGTCTAAGCTGGGGCGGGACAGTCCACAGTGTGGCTGTGGACGGGGAACCGGAATGAGCGGCGTGGGGGTAATGCCACTAAGGTGGCGCAGACGAGGAGTCAGCAAAATAACAAAAGCCAAACAAACGAGCAATCAAACAAACGCGGTGCATATAGAAGATGTCCTTTCTAACCCCAGCCCTTAAAAAAGAACAGTTCTCTTGTCGGCACTGAAGATTAAGTGGATTAGAAATGCACAGAAACTGAATCAATGACTGGATTATTTAAACTCTCTTCAATTATTGTCTTTTTCTGATAGAGGCAGACTTACTGACAGAGGTAGGTATGTAGGTAGGTACGTACGTACGTAACCAGGCAAGCAGGCAGACAGACAGACAGACAAATAGACAGATACACAACAGATAGACAGACACACAGACAGACAGATAAATACACAGCTTTCAATCGGACCACACTACTGCCGAAATAAGAAATTTTGGAGCGATTGGTGGAAACTTGGTAAAGAATTTTCGAGAAACTGAAACCTGGTTTCAACTTTAGTTGGCGCGCATAATAAAGTAACCGTGTCTTTTTGCCAATGAATGCTAACTTCTTTTTTTTTAAAGAATCGCGTAAAACTGAATTCTCGGCGTGAATTCTACCGTACGCGTACGTACATTCCTAATGCAGCCACATCCATTCCGTCTGTCTCCCCACCACCTCTCTCTCTCTCTCTCTCTCTCTCTCTCTCTCTCTCTCACACACACACACACACACACACACACACACACACACGCGCGCACACAAAACCACCACCACCACCATCAACAACGCACACCACCCACCACCACCATCATCATCATAGCACACCGAATGAATTAAAAAAAAAAAAAAAGTACCTTTAATGTGAACTGTAACAAAAGCTGTCTAAAGCTAACTCTTATGTGTGAATGGCAAATGCTTTTGACTTTATTGACTCGGCAGAAATGTGAAACATTAAGGGGGAGAGAACAGACAGAGAGACTAATGCATCCTTCTTTGCCAGCTCTACTCTGATTATGCATACCTGAAAAGGTAATGCATTCCGTAATTGAAGCCCAGCGGTGCGCGGAACACGGAATTGTCACTGATTGTCGGGTTACGGAATGGAAGTTTAATAAAACAGGAAAATCCATTTCTCTGAACTCAATCTTTACGATTGTAGTGTCGTGACAACCCCCGGGAATATTCCCTCTGAAACTGTGTGGTGTGTGTGTGTGTGTGTTGTGTGTGTGTGTGTGTGTGTTGTGTGTGTGTGCGCGCCGAGCGTGCGTGCGTGCGCGCCCGCCCGTGTGTTTATCTTTTTTCAATAGTATTTTGCTCATGGCAGTGTAGGAAAAATCGAGATGGCAAGCCATCCGAATACTCTTCTCTCTCGGTTATTCTGGTGTGTGTTGTGTGTGTGTGTGTGTGTGTGTGTGTGTGTGTGTGTGTGTGTGTGTGTGTGTGGTGCGTTGTGTGCGTGTGGTGCGTGTGTGTAGTGCGTGTGCGTGTGCTATGCTGTTGTATGTGTGCGTGTGTGCGCCTGCGTTTGCGCGCGTGCCTGTATAGTTGTATGTGTTTGCAAGTGCGCACGCCCACGTGTTCTTCTAGGATTTCAATGTTCGTACAGTTTAAACATTCTGACAAATTCCTTCTTCAGCGGATTACTGTTAATTTCCACGACCCTTATATTTGTGGTCGACGCATAGATCTGAAAATTTTCATAACCACTTGTTCATTAAAACTACACACACACACACACACACACACACGCGCGCGCGCGCGCGCGCGCGCGCGCGCGGGAGAGAGAGAGAGAGAGAGAGAGGGGAGGGGGGAAGACGCACTCTTTCAAACTCCTCTCTCTCTCTCTCTCTCTCTCGCACGCACAGAGACAGACAGACAGACAGACAGACAGACAGACAGAGAGAGAGAGAGAGAGAGAGAGAGAGAGAGAGAGAGAGGACGATAGCAGTATGAGGGGATGGAGGGGCCAGGGGTGTTGACTGATCAGCCTACCACTATAAATGCTATGTTGCACATCATGCCATGATGGGTTCCCTCCTGATGTATTCATTCGTTCATTTCCAACAGTTGTTATTCACTGATAGTAACCTGCATAAAAGTTATGACGATGAACACAGCGGCAACAGGCGTCATGCGTCACACTTTGTTCCTCTTTGCTCCATTCTTTTTTCCTTTATTCCTTCAAAAAAAAAAAAAAAAAAACTTACGACACGCGAATGCCATTTGGGGAATTGGCCAGTACACGACATGGAAAGGATCTCAGAGTTAAGGCGATTAATTCGTGCTGCTGGCTGTACCCAAGCCGACCATCAGGGTCTACACAGGGCGGATGATGAACCAGGGCCTTGCCGACTGGTTCGTCACATTCATGTTTAACGTCCACAATCACCAGATATGACGTGGGAGAGAGAGAGAGAGAGAGGAGAGAGAGAGAGAGAGAGAGGAGAGAGAGAGAGAGAGAGAGAGAGAGGAGAGGGAGGGGGGGGGAGGGAGATAAAGACCCGGGAAAGTGCAAGGGGATATGACTGATGCCACCCAAATGTTAAAATTTGGAGCAAAAAATGGACCCTCTCCCAGCCCCCCCCCCCCCCCCCCCCCCCCCCCACACACACACACACACACACGCGCGCGCGGCTGGGTTTTTCTTTCTCAAGTTTTGAAGGAAAAAGAGACATAATGAGCAAGAGTAAGCATCTGCAAGTTAATGCTACTAAGCCAACTTCTTTAACATAATAAGGTCAGAGAAACTACTTACACATTGATTTTAGCTTATTATTCCTGTCTATTCCTTTGAGGGGGGGGGGGGGGGAGGGCGGGGATGGTATGGGGGGAAGGGGTTTTGATATACGTGGCAGCAGTATAAAAAGTCTCTTCCCAACAAAAGCATTGAATGACATTCAAACAAGTTTGCCAAACCTAATCATTCTAAGCGGTGTGTGTGTGTGTGTGTGTGTGTGTGTGTGTGTGTGTGTGTGTGTGTGTGTGTGTGTGTGTGTGCGAGGGGCTGGGGAGAAGGTCCATTTTTGCTCCAAATTTTAACATTTGGGTGGCATCAGTCATGTCCCCTATCCCTTGCACTTTCCCGGGATCCATAGATCGTTACATCATACTGTATAATAGAGCCATTTCGCACAAAACTCTGGCGTAGGCTTACAGTAAAAGCGTCTTGTCGCAGCGGTAACCAGTGTTAGGTGCGTTCGTAATGTGTGTTCCGGTTCCATTTCCTCGATGGAAGCGGAATGAGGCAAACCGTAACGAAAATGTTAATTCTGTGTTTAGGGGCCTACAGCTTGCGGACGGATCTTTCAAAGGGGAGGGAGAGGTATGGGGTGGGGGGGGGGGGGGGGAGGGGGGTGTCAAGACGACTGACGACCGCTTTGTTGCGCTAAGGTTTTGTTTGGCTGCTGATCAAAGCAGTTGACGATCCCCCCCCCCCCCCCCCCCTTCTCTCTCTCTCTGTGAGTGAGTGTGTGTGTGTGTGTGTGTGTGTGTGTGTGTGTGTGTGTGTGTGTGAGAGAGAGAGAGATAGAGAGAGAGGGAGAGAGAGAGAGAGGTGTGTGTGTGTGTGTGTGTGTGTGTGTGTGAGTGTGCGCGTGCGTGCGCACGCGCATGTGTGTATCTGCATGTGTCAATTAAAGTGCATGCGTGCATTCATGCATGCTATTCAACACACACACACACACACACACACACACACACACACACACACACACACACACACACCACAGATCCATCAGAAGCAATCCCCTTTTTCTCTCAATCCCTCCTTCCCCCCCCCATGCCCCCACCCCCCCTTAAACAAACAACACAACCCAGCTTCGAAAAACCGAACAGACCGACATTAGATCAAATAGATGGGCATCAAAACAAAACAATTCATCCACCCCACCATCTCCCCGCTTTCCCTCCCATCTCGGAGTTATTGTGTTTCCTCGCTGGGCGAGC
>CM065725.1:42670071-42680071 GCA_033310375.1 Conus canariensis
CTTTGCATTGAGTCTCGTTAAAGTTTACGCGTAATCTTGCCGACAGAAAGAGACCAAAACCAAACCACGCTAGTGAAAACAGCTTCCTTGAAGAAAGGAATTATGTCCATCTCGAGGTAGCACTTCCCTCCTTGGGGGGTGGGGGGTGGGGGGGGGGTGGCGGGGGGTAATCAAAGTTTGAGCTCTCACAGCCTATCAGCAGTGAACTGTCAGAGGTTCACCATGTCTAGGGCACGGCATTATAGAAGGCAGGGCCCATTCCTCTCCTTCCGCCCCCTTTAATCTTCTCTGAACTGAATCAGGTACCCCTTTACTGCTGGACGAACAGAAATGGTTTTCAAACCGAAAAGAATCACCAGACACCACAGACGAAAAGACACCAGGTGTGGTTCGAACTCACAATCGTCAGCTCCGCTGGCGAATGCTCTAACCATTTGACTACGGGCCATGACTTCCCACTAATGCCCAGTAATTCACAGTCAAGTAAACAGCAGCAGTCCGGGCACAGTCAGATGCGATACTGCCACAGCCAGGTGACATACGAGATTAAGCAAGAGGAAGAAGAAAAAGAAGAACAGTAGCAACTAGTGTTTGCATAGTATCTGCATAGCGATTGAGCGTGAACTTGTATGAATTATACCAAGCTCGGATTGCGCGTGCTGGTGACTGACCTCATGCGCCTGAGAGGAGGAGAGAGAGAGAGAGAGAGAGAGAGAGAGAGAGAGAGTGTGTGTGTGTGTGTGTGTGTGTGTGTGTGTGTGTGTGTGTGTGTGAGCGTGCGCGCACGCGGAACTACAAACTGCAGAGGGATGGTTACAAACAGCAGAGATTTTGTCCCCAACTTAATTTACGACAGAGAAGAGAGAGAGAAAGGGAGAGAGAGAGAGAGAGAACCAGCCAGACAGACACAGACAGACAGACAGACAGAGCGCGCAACTGAAAACCCCCGCAAACATGCGGGGAAAAAAGATGGTACCACAATGAGGGCAGTGACAAGAATTTTAGAAAGGCCAACCTTTACAGTCATAAATACGGTACAACGAAATGCAATCCAATATAACAGAATGCAATGCAATGCAATGCAGTGCAATCCAATACGGCAAAATGAGGATACAATGCAATGTAACCCAATACAAATCCTTTCAAAGCTTCCACATCCTTTAATTCGATCGCATCTAAAACTATCACTTTGACAGAAGCAAGCTAAAAGATATATCCCATGAATCACTGCATTTTCAGGGATGGGGGTGGAGGAGGAGGGAGGAGGAGGAGGAGGAGAGAGAGAGAGAGAGAGAGAGAGAGAGAGAGAGAGAGAGAGAGAGAGAGAGAGAGAGAGAGAGATCAAAGGCTGCGTTTCCGCATATCCCCCGCTCGCTATTTTTACTCCACAGTGTGACTTCCGGTTGCAATGCACCATGGCCGCCGGCCCAGAGGGAAGAATCGGGACAATTATGGGCCATCATAATCGCTGTTGTGTCACCAACATCCAGCTGGGATCAGATAAAAAAAATAAAAAAAAAAAAAGATACAAAAACAGAAACAAAAACAAAAGTGCAGAGGATGGTGTTTGTGATCGAATATTACAATTTCACGCATGACCTCACTATCGAACCGTGCCATCATCACACGCACGTGCGAGTTCAGCGCAGCGCGGGGAGGGCTTGTTCTTTCCAGGTCGGCGTTTCAATGGTTTGTTCGTGAACGCTCTCTCTCTCTCTCTCTCTGTGCGCGCGCGCGCGTGCGTGTGTGTGTGTGGGTGTGTGTGGCTGGTGTGTGTGTGTGTGTGTGTGTATGTGTGGTGTGTGTTGTGTGGTGTGTGAAATTGAGACAGAAAGAGAGAGAAAGAAGTGCATTTATTTTTTCGGTGCATTTCCATTTATTTATATACTTGAAATTGGAGAGAGAGAGAGAGAGAGAGAGAGAGAGAGAGAGAGAGAGAGAGAAGAGAAGACAGAGAGAGAGAGAGAGAGAGAAGGAGAGAAGACAGACAGACAGACAGACAGAGAGAGAGAGAGAGAGAGAGAGAAATGTGCATTTATTATCTTTTTTGTTGTTGGTGCATCTCCATTTGTTTCATTAACTTGAAGTTCCTGGTTGTGGCAACTTCTGTAAATCTGACAGTATCAGTCCCACTCCCGCTAGGACAGCTACATCTGTACTTGTTCTGTTACAGTCCCGCTGCCAACAATCGTCGGGGACTTCACGCAATCACGAGAGACCCTGCCTGAGGAGACATCACCCTTGCACTGCTTAGTGTGTGATTTCATTTTAATAAGCCTCTCCGCTGACCATGTCATAACCCCAATTTCAGTTGTCACCAAGGTCTTAGTTTAGATGCCCCCTGTGCATCCACATCGCCGTCATGACGACCCCAGTTTTAGTTGTCGGCAAAGTCTTACTTAAGATGCCCCCCTTGCATCGACGTCATTGACTAGTGCTTTCAAGGGCAGAGTGGTTGGTCTTCGTGAGAGCGCAAATCAGCGGGGCAGACACAAAGAAGGACATCACCACTCTATACTTTCCTATCCACGAACGTAGCTAGTCTTCGATGAAAGAGAGATTTGTGGTCTATGTTGATGGAAAACCGTAGTGATAGCCTCCCTTGTTGGAAATGCATAGTGATAGCCTCCCTTCCCGAGTGAGGACGCAGAAGCTGTACAACGTACAAGCGTAACTTCGTAGATCAGTCACCGTGTTGCAGTGGTTTAGGTCGCGGACAATGCATGCAGGGAGGTCGTGGGGTCGATTGCCATCAGAGGCAGATGTTTGTCTTTTTCTCTTTTCCCTGCAGTTCTACAGCAAGTTCCGACCCGAAGTAAATGAGCGATAGACTCGAATAGCACGAATGGCACCCCACAAGTCAAGTGTCATCCATTTAATGGATGCGTATTTGAAAGAGTTGCTCAAATTTCCTGACCAATACTGCAGGTGCCTGTACCTCTTATGCCTGCTTTGTGCAAGCGTAGAGTACAGCTCTGCCAGGTACTTTATGACCAAAATGGAACTTTATGGCATTGTGTTTAACATCCTAATCATCGACAAATAGCCTTGACATGACCAGCATTTCATAAACGTTGCAATGATTTTTCTGAAAATGAAGTTACCAGGTCACATTACATTACAAAAAAAATTTTTTAAAGAGGGATGGGGGGAGGGAAACAGTGTGAAAAAGATGGAAAGCGTCGTTGACCTGACAAGGTATTTCAGCAAAACCTTAACGATGGTAATAGATTTGCATTGTATTTATAATGCGTGTTTAGAGCAACAATTTCACTCTTATCATGATTAATAGTAGTTCACAAAGTCACTTCTGTTGAGAAGTTAGTCTTCTAAATGATTTCAGCTACATGAACGGACCTGAATTCGCTAGTAAGATAGGCATGCCTTAGATTTGGAATGAAACAATATAAGACATGTCGTTCGGATTTCGCTTTAATCAATTATCTTTTTAATATACCGACGTGCGAGGGGATATGCCTTACAGAGTCAAAGCTAGCAAACTATCCAAACTCAGAAAAAAAAGGTGGGGGAAAGGGGGGGGAGGGGGGCGCAAATCAACATTCCATACTTAAACACGGGACCATCGTTGAGGTTTTTTTCTAAACAAAAGTTTCATTTATCCGTATCTGTATTCAGCTTTTTTTCATTCACTTTTTGTTGAATAAAAAGCAGCCCTATCTGCTCTCTTTTTCTACTGATGCATGGGCAGCTTCTATTTCTGTGTAACACAGGTCAAAGCAGTTTATGAGAGACATCATTTCAGACTGTGTCTGTCAGACTGTCTGGTCTGTCTCTGTCTCCAGTACCGCATTCAATCTCAATCATCCTAACCTTTTCACAAACCCGAAAGAGATGGAACAAGAGAAAGGTAAAGAAAAACAGTCGGAGGGAGAGAGAGAGAGAGAGAGAGGGGGAGGGAGGGGGGGGGGGGGTGTGGGGGTAGTTGAGGGGAGAGACGGGGGGGGGGGGGGGGGGGGGGGGGGGGGGCAAAGCGAGATGACATGAAAGAGAAAGAAGGGGAAAACAGAGAAAACAGCGTCGCTGCTGGGCGCGAGATTTACACAGGAGATAAACAGGGATCAGAAACAAATGGCAAAATTGCGGCCCACCAGACAGCCATGATTAATGAAGTTTGAAATGGGACTTCACAAGTCCGGATATTCGCCGCTCTGTCTTCTAAAAGGATCGGAATCGTGAGGGGAAGGGTTTGAAAAAAAAAAGAAGAAATGAAAAGAAAAGAAAAGAAAGAAAGACGAAAAAGGAGAGAGGGGTGGCTGTCTTTTGTTTTCCCTCCACTGTGTGTGATGAAGTATGATACATCCAGTGACAGCCAAACGCCTTGCACGCGATCTGCGAAGAATGGGCAACAGCTACGTCATGAGGTCTGACTGTGTCATCCTCCTCCTCCCTCTCCTCTTCTTCGTCATCGCTTGTTGTCTTTGGTTCCTGCGTTAGCAGTCTTGAGTTATAGAACTTTATTTCCTTTTTTTTGTCATTTCTATTTATTTATTCTTATTTATTTTTGATTTTATTTTATTATTACTTTTTTTTTTTTTTTTTTGGGGGGGGGGGGGGGGGGGGAGGGGTGCGAAAATGTGATCTCATTTTCTGATGCTGTAGTGGATAGGTGGAAAGGAGACATGGAAAAGGAGACGGATGAGGAGAGAACATGCACGAGTTAAGTATCTCCCAGACTGACTCTTTTGTCCTTAAACAACCACTCTATCTCTGTCGTACTTTTAACAAACCTGCATGTGTATGTGTGTGTGTGTGTGTGTGTGTGTGTGTGTGTGTGTGTGTGTGTGTGTAAAACAGAATGACAGACAGGCGGACGGACGGATAGACGGACAGACAAAGACCAGATAGATTCTGAAGGTATGAGAGAAAACAGAAAAAAAGGGGGGAGAGAATGGGGGAAGGAGAGAGAGAAAGAGAGAATGAGACAGAGACAGAGACAAGACAGAAGAAAGACGGACAGATAGACAGACCGACGGACGGACGGATAAAGAGACAAAGTCAAGATAGATTTTGAAGTGATGCGACAAAATAGAACAAAAAAGAAAGAAAAAAAAAAAGGGGGGGGGGGGGGGGGGAGAAAGAGAGACGGAGACAGAGAGAGACAGACAGACGGAGAGTGAGAAGAGAGAGAGACAGAGGACAGAGAGAGAGAGAGAGAGAGAGAGAGAGAGAGAGAGAGAGAGAAGACAGACAGACAGACAGAGACAGAGACAGAGAGAGAAACAGAGCCAGAGACAGACAGATAGACAGAAGAAAAATAACATTACCGGTCTGCGCCAGCTTCACCCGGGAGATACAGAGATCAGAAACAAACGGCAAAATTGCGACCCACCAGATAGCGATGATTAATGAAGTTTGAAACGGGATTGCACCAGCCCGGAAATTTCGCCGCGCCTCCGTGTTCTAAAAGGGTCAGGACCGCCACAGAACGGACGAAAGCGAGGGGGGTGGGGGTGGGGGGGGGGGGGAGGGCTGTTTCTTTTCTTTCCTTGATGTGTGTGATGAAGTGTGGTATGTCCACTTAGCCCGCAGAGCGCCCCGCGCACCATCTGTGAGGGAAAGTGACAGGTGGGTCATGAAGGTCTGACATAAGTGATCCGACTTTCTGCCCTCCCGGAACCCACCTCCCCTCCTTCAACACACACACACACACACACACACACACACACACACACACTCACACACACACACACACACACCCATCCATGGCCTTCCTCCCTGGCTAACCGACATGTTTCAGGGGCGTGTGCGCGTTTGGTCAAACTCAATTTCACTTTTTGTTGTTGTTATTGTTGTTGTTGGGGTGAGGGGGTGGGGAGGGTGCACGGTAGGGAGCTTGGAGGAGGATGGGGGAGGAACTGAGCGAGACGAGAAAGGTAGAGAGGACACACCCACCCACCCACAAAATGAGTGTCTTTTGGGGGTGAGGGGTGGTGGGGTGGGCTAGGTGTTATAATTTAACATTGGTTCTGCGATATTGCTTTCAAAATACAAAACAAGACAACTACAACCAGAAGCGGAAATGTAAAGATTTCCAGAACTACCCCCCAAATCAAAGTTGTAAGATTAAAATGTTCACAGCGCGGTTAAGGAGGTACTTTTTAAATTCGCTGTTAACTTTGTCTTTTGTAATTCGATTAAGTGCTTCATTAGTCTTCTCATCACTGGATAGTTATCATTAAACACCTCATTCACACCCCTTACTTTGATACTATTTTCATTGCCACTCCTCGCATTTAAGACACCAAAAATGATGAAGAGATCTCCACAACGTTCAATAACATCCACAATACAGTGTTCAATCATCGAGACATCATGCATGACCCTTTCCCTGTATTATACAAAGCCAGGTATAGAACAGACTAGCAATACAACTTCAGAAACTGAGTTTAAAAAAAAAAATTATATAATTTCAGCTAAATGGGTGATGTCCGCATTTACCCCGTAAGAAAATGTAACATGTTGACAATGAAGTTCAACAAATAATTGTGAAAGCTTTTCACCGTCAAAAGATTGCCTTCTCTTACGGGGGTATTGTGCACACAGTTAAATTTGTTTTGTAAATCTGAACATCTCGTTCTTAACTAACATCACTACACCGCCTGACATGCGCACTGTTGTCGCGTCTGTTACTTTAACAACAGAGGACAAATATAGGCTACGTCTTGCATTGGGAATAAATGGAAAGGAAGATTTATGGGGAAAAATGGAAGTGTCGTTAAGTCGACCCCATTCCCTGAATATCATACGTAAGAAAACTTACAGCTCTAGTCGTTGGTTGACAGCCATTATCCTGCACCCGGTACGCTTCCAACTGATTGTTCACACCGTCGTTCTTTCAAGCACCGTCTCTGACAATGGTGTTTCCCACTCGCTCGACAATTGAATACGCCTTCTTGAAACACTTTCACCAAATGTCAGCTGACGTTTAGCGGTGTTCATTTACCCAGCACGGGATCTGGAGTGAGTGAGTGAGTGACAGGGGCTCGGAAACTGACCGCACTCCTTCCTCGCTTCGCACGTGCTCACCTGCTGTTGACAGGGAATCACGGACTTTGACTAGAGTTGTGTTTGCGGGTAAGTTTCCGTGTCAGCGCTCACCGCGTCCTAGAATTCGTCCTATCATTACTATGGCGTGAGGTTTCCTGTTCTGTGTGCCTTTGTGTTGACGTCATCATAGCGTTGGTTTTCCTGTGCTGGAAGCACATGTTTCTTTTGTGGGTCTTCTGCCACGCTTCTGGCACCAACGCCGATATCAACGTCAGCCCCTGGTTGTTGTTCCTCCTCTGTTATAGCATCGTGTTGTGCTATGCAGTCAGAAATAGCAGAGGCATGCACGGCTGGATATGCCACAGGGTTAGAAATTATTTCCATGTGCGTAACCCTCACCTGTGCTTTGATCATGGCTTTGCTGAGGGGGCAGTCTGGTCGTTAGCTTGGGATCACGTCTACGGGGGCTGAAATTCTGGCTGGAATGTCGTCCGTGGGACTGATGTACTCGTAATGATGGCCCTCGATTTTTAGAAGGCTTTGGTGCCGTGTCTAACAGCATCAGCATATTGTAGAAGTCTCTGTGGAAGGCGTGTAAACCTCTGCTACGATGTTCTTTGATGCTGTTCTGTTGCCGTGTAGCCAAATCATCCGCCATCAAGATGTCTTTCTATTTCAGTAGTCTACTGCCAGGATGTCCATTTTGTCAGACTCTGTGGCAATCTTGACAGTCATAGGGGGCGTGGTGAGTTGTCCGTTAGCATCGTCACTAGTGCCTAGACGAAGAGCCACGTATGACATCATTGCGTGTCTGAGGTCCTGGCTGGCAGCGTATTCTGCTGAATGTCGACAACCTTTTTGTCACACGTACTGTAGGACACGTTAGGAGAAAGGGAGGCGTAAAAAAAAAATCAAACTGTTTCTGTTTGCAAATGATTCCAACTTGTTAGTTTTGACATCAAACTCATGACAAACATTGCCGAGCTGTTTCTGTTTGCAAATGATTCCAACTTGTTAGTTTTGACATCAAACTCATGACAAACATTGCCGAGTCTATGCTCAAGTGCACCCAGTCCCTGGGTTGTTGCTTGAGGGGTTCCTAGTGAGCGAAAGTTATTTTCGTCACATCGAATTGTTTTCTGACACAGATTTTCCTTCTTTTCAGTCATCATATTCAACTGGCAGTTCATGTTGTTTGTCGATTGATTTCTGAGAGCTTTGGAAACAGGGTTCAAACTGAAGAGAACATAACATGTTTGTTCTCGCCTGTCAAACATTACCTGAAGATTTTTCCCCCAGGACATCCTGAGAACAGGCTTCGTTTCGACATCACTGCCACAAATAACACTTGCATCAGGATGACAGTCAGAAACACACGGTTGACTGGAGCTGTCCTTGCCCGTGTTACCTACCTGAACATGGATGTGCCACGCCATGTTTGTTCGTCGATCCATGAAGGAACCAGAAATCGCAAAGAATCCACGAACAGAATGAAAAAGTGTCTTCATCTGATGGCATAGTGTCCTGTTCTCTACAAGGATGAATGGGCCAACTATACCAACACTAACAGTTTCCCGATAACTATGTGATCTCTCTCTCTCTCTCTCTCTCTCTCTCTCTCACACACACACACACACACACACACACACACACACACACACACACACACACGCACGCACGCACACACATACAGATACACACACACCTCCTGAGAGAGAGAGAGAGAGAGAGAGAGAGAGAGAGAGAGAGAGAGAGACTGAGACTCTCATCTTGCTCCTGTTAACCACTCGGCTTTTGTACGACTGACTTGTGTTTGGCTATCCATTTGCTCATTCAGCTCCTTTGATTTTGCCACTCTGTTGCTGTGTTTCCTTCTGCGCATCTCCACCCTTTTCCTCCCCCTGTCTCTGTCTCTGTCTGTCTCTCTCTCTTTCACTAACTTTGATCTCAGACCCCTCGCCCCTACACCGCCCATTTCACAAATGTGGAGAGAGAGAGCGAGAGAGACAGAGACAGAGAGAGACTGACGGACTGAAAAGTAGAGAAAACCAACCCAGCACAAGATTTACACAAGGGATAAACAGGGATCAGACACAAATGGCAAAAATTGCGGCCCACCAGACAGCAAAAATTGCGGCCCACCAGACAGCAAAAATTGCGGCCCACCAGACAGCAAAAATTGCGGCCCATCAGACAGTCATGATTAATGAACTTTAAATCAGAGCTTCACAAGTCCGAAAATTCGCCGCTCTGTCTTCCAAAACAAAAGGGTCTGGATTATAAGTGGGGGTTAAAAGAAGAAAAAACAAAAATGAAGGGGGGGGGGGGGGGTGGTGCGGGGTGTGTGTGTGTGTGGGGGGGGGGACTGCCTTGTTTTTTTTTAATCCATTTATTCCTGTGTGTGGTGAAGAATAATACATCCACCGACGACTGTGCGTTCTTTCACACGGTGTACGAAAGTCGACGTCAGCCAAGTCACGAAATTTGACTTTAGTCATTTGACTTTTCCTCCGTCCCTCTCTCCTCTGATCTCTTTTCATGCCAGCTTGGAGCGTTGTGCGCGCACCTGGGTGATTTGTTCTTGTTGTTGTTAATTCGAATGCAGTACGAGTGAATACGACTTCCATACATTAAAAAAAAAAAATCAAACCAAAGCATTATGGAGCGAAGAAGAAGAGAGTGAGATGTTTAAATAAAGGAATGAGGAAACCAAAGAACGGACGGGGAGAGCAAAGGTGAAGGAGCTTGGGAGCTTAGGGAGGAAGACGAATATGAATAGGAATGTTGTCATGCGTGTACAATGGATAAACCACAATTATGCTCTCTCTCTCCACACACACACAGAGGGCAGGATGGTAGAACAGCTGTTGTTCAGCTTTGAGTTCAACTTCTGTTGCGAGAAACAAGAAAAATGAACTCTTTACAACTGTTCCATTAAATTCAAATGATAGGCTGTCTTGGAAGGTAACTTCTCTTTCTTTAGACTATTACA
>CM065725.1:42687571-42692571 GCA_033310375.1 Conus canariensis
ATGGCCTACAGATACAGGACAATGACGATGATGACGACTCTTGGGAACGCTGAACACCAGGCCCTCGGCCTGTGGCGAGCACAGGAAAAGAGCTCACAGTGTTCACCTCACCAACAAGAGTGTTCAACATAACTGCATTCGGGCAAAAGGGAGTGGAGAGGGTGGGAATAAATAGAGGGGTGGGGGGGGGGAGGGATGGGGGTTGAGAGAAGGGATTGAAGCGAGAAAGAGAGACGGCGGCAGGGCCCAAGGAGGGGACCCTCTGCCCCACCTGACAATCGCAGGTTACACCTTATACCGCCACCTCCAGTGCCGATTTCCCAACCACCGCTGACGCTGATGATCCGCTTGTCTGACCATAACGAGGAGAACTTCATGGGCTATGTGTCCTGCGTTTTGGGAGGCGCTGGGAAATCCGTGTCAGAAATGTCAGGGCTGTTTCAGCCGTCAGGTGAAAACATAAGCAGGTGGGCTCTGCAGGTAATTTGCGTCGATTTACGGGGTCAGACACGGTAACATAACACGCAGGAGGGGGGACGGGTCGGTCGGGTGGGCAGAGAGAGAGAGAGAGAGAGAGAGAGAGAGAGAGAGAGAGAGGGAGAGAAGCGCTTTGGTCTAGACGTCACTCGATGCTGTTTCCAGGTGAAATGCCCATTCCAACGAAGCCCACGGAATTCAGAGCAATAAGGTATTTCCAAAGAAAAAGAGAGAACAGGATAAGTATCTCAACTCGTTTTCCCACTATTCGCCGCTGTCAGTGTCCCGTTCGCTGTCGTCGGTAACTAATTTGTTCCGAGCTACAGAACTGTTCGGCTGGGCTGCCCTCTCAGGTGAGCACATACGCCAGCTTCTTCTCTGCTATTCGGTGAAGTCGACCTACTGCCCGTACACAGGCTTTAGCAGCATGTGAACAACGTGCGAGTGCTTCAAACTTGAATTTGACACTATCATTTGTTAAGTGTGGCGGACAGCCAGCCAACGCGTGAACAGGAGGCAGAGACAATCACACGAACAGGAACGCATGAATGCCTCCAATACGTGCAATAAAACTCCACGTAGCGACAGCCGAAAATACTGCTGCTGTCTCCTCTACCTCTTTGCTATTTTAAAGCTGTTTTCTCTGAGGTAAATCACACGGTAAATTTCCCACGACAAAATGCCACGCGTTCGAACCGTAGCATTGCACTGCCGAACGCGCGAGTTGTGCACGAACTTAATTATCAGTAAGATCTGCTTGCTTGCTTGCTTGCTTGCTTGGTGCCTCTTTCTTTCAATCGTTAATTCTGCGCCCCAAAGTTTAAGTCGCAATGGAATGCATCGATACAAAACAAAAGTTTTCATCACGTTAAGAATTCGAAGCAGTCCAGTCTAGCCGTCGCCTGCTATTTGATTGTCAAGGCCACCAGCGACTCTATTCACTGCTCAGGACGGGAATGCCAGAAATGTATTTCGCCAGACTAGAATACGTCGGGAGATTGAGTTCACGCGCGTAATAGTTTCGAAACCTGTTTCTTACAAAGTATGTCAGACGGGAAACACAGAAAACACCATGCTTAAGGGTTATTACCGCGATTTTTTTTTTTTTTTTTTTTTTTTTTTGAGGTTTGACACTGGCCTAGGTCATATTAGAATGTTGCAAGGTATACACGGCGAGTTCCATAGACGCATGAAAAATTAAGTGTGTATATTTGGAAGCTGTCTCGTTTGAAGCACGTTATACAATGAGATGCTGACGGCAGAATGCCGCACACAGGTTTGACCAGCTGTACCGCAACAACGACTGCTCAGATGGTGAACAAAATGAAGTTTCAAACAGATCAAAGAACTTGAGGGGACAGGAATAGCGTCTTCGTCTTTCATTCATTGGAGTCCCTCTTGGCTTGATTGGCTCAGTGTCTGCCTCATGTTCACGGACTGGCTGGCTGTTTACTACACCTCACAAGTGATGAGTCAAATTCACAAGTCTGAAGTACACACACACTGAACGGCTCGCCGGTTGGCCATCGTGCAGGCCTCACTGACTAGCAGACAAGAAGCTGGCATACATGCATTACCTGGTGTAACCGCAGCCTAGCCAGTTGAAGAACTCTCTCGCCCAGAAGGGGTTAGTTACCTGCAACGAGCGAACGGGAGATTGACAAATAAGAACAGCGTGAAACCGGGCAAGTTACGATTCCTTTGTCCCTCTGCCAGTGTCTTGCGCAAGCGGACTGAACTCCGATAAAACGGAGTGGGGAGAAAACGAAGTAAGATACTGATTTTCTCCCATCCACATCCTCGATCGCAACAAGCAGGCCAAGAAGCTCTGGAATAAATCAAAACGAACGGAAGCTTTTGCTGTATTAAACATTTGAAGTGGGTCAGTCTGTTCCAAGCTTTTCATTTGATTTTCGTGCACGGCATCATCACGTGTCCACCAGTGGTGCTGATTATTGCCTCACTAGGCTAAGAAGCTTGGAATCCCCGTTTCTTCCTTAAATATGTCAAAAGTACAGGAAACACCACGCTGCATGTTTATTTTGGGACGATTTTTTTTTTAATGACAATTATGAGATATACAAAGAGAAGCTGTTATTCGAACTACAACGTTGGTCGTATGATTTGCACCGTGTCTTCTGTCGGATTCAACTATCCAAGTCAATTACATAACTGTTTTCCCTTCTTGGTTTCCTTCCTTCTTTCTTGTTTACCAACTCACTGTTATTTCTATCATGAATTCACGTATCAGTCGTCGGTTTTATCTGCTTGTTTGTTTGTTAGTTAGGAATAAGGGTTCACACTCAGTTATTCACACTAATGAACGCCTTCGCGTACTTTTCTAATCAGGCATCAAATCGGATTTCGTGAGACTAACGAAAAATAACTAAACTACACGCGTGTGCATTACTGCTATTCGCGCTTTGGCGAGCGCGAGCAAGTAGAGAGAGAGAGAGAGAGAGAGAGAGAGAGAGAGAGAGAGAGAGAGAGAGAGAGCAGACAGACAGACAGACAGACAGATAGAGAGACAGACAGACAGACAGACAGACAGACAGGCAGGCAGGCAGACAGACAGACAGATATATAGGTTGAAAAGCAGGCAGGTAGACAGACAGAAACACAGAGACAGACGGGTCGAATCATTTCTTTTTATCAAATTCTCTGGATCCCTTTTGCATTCTCTCTCTTCTCTCTCTCTCTCTCTCTCTCTCTCTCTCTCTCTCGCTCGCTCGCTCTCTCTCTCTCTCTCTCGCGCGCGCACGCGCACAGATGGATACATAAATAGATAGACAGACGCAGAGATACACTGACTTGTTTCTCGGTATGCACATAATTTTGTCTCTGTCTGTCTCTCTGTCTCTGTCTCTCTTTCTCTCAATTTGTTGCCCAAAACCCAAACCCCCTCTCACATTGCCTCCAGATTCTCTTATAACAGCCCAGCCGATAGCACAGAGCTCTTTCGAAGCAGCAATCAAACAGAAAGAAAAGTATCCCGTCCTGGGGGGAAAAAAAACCCACCAACAAACAAAACTATATCATTTCATGACAGAACAAAATATGAAACACGCGGACTGGAGGTGGAGGTGGAGTCGAAGCAAAGGAATCAAAATTCACTGAAACAACGGGACAAGAAAAATACGAAGACAAACTGTAAAGTATTTTTCCACTGTAAGATCTTTTCAAGCAGCCAACAATACAAGTCCGAACGAGACAAAACATATTCAGCTAAGCCCAAACGTCTCTTTGTTTTGTCTTGTTCGGTCTTGTGATGCTAGATGTTGGAAAAAAAGACCCGAGTGTCGGAAGCTACCTCACACTACGCCCTCATCTTGTCCCGTCTTTTCAGTTGTATTTAATTCCTTTGTTTCAGCAGCCCGTACCAGAACAGCCCAACTACCAACATCCTTCTGGCAGATAAATCTAGACCGTGCGTAGGCGTCAGTCATTCCAATCCATTTATTACTTCACATAAAAAGAAAAAAAAAACCCATCGGTGCAACACAAAAAAGTACATGAAATGGTCATTTGGATAAACAGACATTGCATAATGAACAGCTAGTGTACACGCGTCTGCCTTGTCCCCTTCCGCCCACCCTACTCCCTCGGTTCCTTCTCGATCCCCACCATCTCCCCGCTGTCTAGTATCACTTCCAGTGAAAGGATACACAAAAAGACCGGCATGTTGGCGCGTGCACCCCCCCCCCCCTCTCCCCTCCCAGAGAGAGAGAGAGAGAGAGAGAGAGAGAGAGAGAGAGAGAGAGAAGATCTTTCTCAAAGTTCTATTTCTCCAAACTGTCGCAGCAAGCAGCCCATATGTCATGCATGATATCAAGACAAGGTGTCGTCTGTTCGCACCTGGTTCCTAAGAACACAACTTATTTTCCAGCGGCGGCAGTTAATTTGCATCCATTCACAGGCAACTAACAACCCGTTGTTGGAAGCATGCCAGGGAGTGGTCGCCCTCGTCGTTTCACGTGTGAGTTCTAAGAACTTCATTTCCTGATGTGTGGCTTTTCGAGATTGGCAACATCGTGTCTTGCTGTCACAACGTCCGTTGTTTTGAGGAAGGGAGGTTTGTAGGGGTAATGTTAGAGTCCACTGAAGATGTGTTTGGGGATCATGATCTCTCTCTCTCTCTCTCTCTCTCTCTCTCTCTCTCTCCTCTCTCTCTCTCTCTCTCTCTCTCTGTGATTAGCACTGAACGAACAAAATGAGTTGGTGACTTTCCATCTCACAAAGTTTTCTTTCGACAGTAATGTTTGGTTGCTTAATTTGTTGTTTTTTTTTTGTGGGGATAGGTGGTGGTGGAGGTGTTGGAGTAGGGTGGAGCGGGTTTAGGGAGCCAAGAAGGTTTTGAACCGAAGCGCCCTCATCCACCTCTTCTTCAAGGACCTGCTACCATAACCCAGGCAAGTTGTTCCATTGAT
Source organism: Conus canariensis (assembly GCA_033310375.1). Lineage (NCBI taxonomy): Eukaryota > Metazoa > Mollusca > Gastropoda > Neogastropoda > Conidae > Conus > Conus canariensis. The sequence goes on from CM065725.1 coordinate 42,692,476, forward strand.
CCAGGTCCTGCAGTCAACCAACCATTTGTGTTAGGGAGTTCTTACTTCTTGTTTATTCCGCTTCAGTTTGTTGTCGTGTGTGCATACTACGTGCAA
>CM065725.1:42697571-42700071 GCA_033310375.1 Conus canariensis
AGCTGAAAAGAGAACACCAACGACCTGACACAATACTGGTGTAAGAAGTATTCGGTTCCGCTTAAAACTAACAAGAATGGACGTGCAAAGCCTACAAAACGTAGTTGATTTGGATGCAAGAGACAAAATCACGTGTGTACATTTGAATATGGTAATGTTTGGACATAAAAAGCGCAGCCGAAATGCCCCCCCCCCCCTCTCTCTCTCTCTCTCTCTCTCTCTCTCTCTTAATTCAACGGAAAGAGAGAATGTAATGCACTCGGTAGGAACTGGATTTTCACATCAAGAACAGCGACAGGTTTTGTATACCGAATTTTATGTTCAGTAGGCCTACCTGACAATAGATCATCCACCGCTAGATTTAGACATATCTTCAATCACAGTGATATGATTCAGACTCGCTGTCTCTGAGGTTGCTAAGGATTACTGCAGCAATAGATGTCATAATTAAAATATTTGATTTGTCCAATGTGTAATAATAGTAAGAAAATGAGTGGGGGTGGGGGGGGTGGGGGGGGTTGTTTACGTTTCCCACTACTGAATCGTTGAAGAAAACAACGCATATTTGTTACTACTATTTAAAACATTTAATATGTGTAATCAAATAAATCCCTAAGGCGTTCACAATAAAAGACACTTCATCAAACCGCAAATAAGCAAGAACGAAGAGCACGCACAAAACTATGCTAGAACTGAGCGCTCGCACCACATCCAACCGCACCAGAACCCAACGCTTTTCTTCTCACTTCTTTCCATCCATCTCCCACCCTCAAACCAAAACGACAGCTAACCAGACTGATGTACAACAGAAATGCCAGCAAAAACGCGCACGTATCACAATGCCAAACAACACCAGTACATAGTTTGTATTCCACCTAATCGGTCATCTGAGGGAGATGAAGAATTCTCAGATTTGCCCTGAAAGAGGGCAGAATGATAGAGTATCTAAGTGCATGTGGAGTTTTATTACATTTTATTATATCCCCAAAACGAAAGGGGCTTGGTACCTGAAAAAGTGTTCACCAAAGTTTTAGAACGTACAAATGAGTTATTACACTATAGTTTACTTAAGTATTAAACGTGAAAGACATGTACAGCATTTATCAATGTATTTGCAAAAGGGGTTGTAACTGCGACAAGTTGCAATCTTGTAAGTGGTTTAGCAAGCTTCGTGCTATCAAATCATTGTACAATTATTCCCCTTCATGAGGAGCAATGGCCAAATCATGCGTGAAACTTTTAAATGTGAATATCTCTGTCTGCCTCTCTCCCTTTCTTTCTAGCCACATAGTTGATGGCGCTTTTCCGTGACAACAACAATAACAACATTAGAATACGGTCTTACGCAGCTTTCAGATCCGCATCATCTGTCTCTGAAAGCTCCTTAAAGAGCGCGTGTTTGTTTGTTTGTTTGTTTGTTTTTGGAGGGAGGGGAAGACGAAGAGTGTGTGCGGGCCCACTTGCTTGTTTTCAATAATCGCAGAAAAACATCATCAGAAATATTGTTCTTAAAATGTGCATGGAAATACACTGCACTCTCCCCTCCCTCTCTATCACTCTATCCCTTTTCCCTTTTGATAAAGTAAAGTAATACCATTCCCACCGTCCACCCCTGCTAGAATTCTAAAAAGACCTCACAATCTACCTTACACACTTCTGCTGCCTGGTCAAGCTCATCTCAAATCTATACGTATGGATGCAGAGTTTAAAATTTAAAAAAAAAGGTAATTTTTCATGAGCAATCAATAACCGTTGTATGAAATTCCGCGGATCTGTCGAAAGTTAACCCTAACTAATCTTACCCTAACCCTTAAACCTTAGAAAACCGAATATTGAAAAGGTTTATTCCTGATGTCTGTGTCAGTCGTAAAAATAACCTTCCCTGACCATTTGTGCCCTCCCATCCTACCTCACCCCTCCTCCCCACCATGTTCCTTTTTCCTTCTGTGATTTGTTAGATGCCCAAGTCACACACGGGTTTTCATATTACATACGACAAAACTTATAGCATTGCGACTGTTGCCATTCGCATCCCCTTCTACGGCCTGTTTCATGGTGACAGACCTTAATGAGAAATATTCCGGCCCGCTCATAGGCTTAACATTCGGGAACGAAACATATTCGTTTTGTGGAGCTTTCTTATTTTTCTTTTTAATCCAGTGCCGCGTTAGGCCTGTCAGACTAACGAAAGATGCCAAAACGTCTGCGCCAAACGTTAAATTAAACTTTTTTTAACACATAATTTACAATCCTCACTCCACTGACTGAATAAATGTTCGTAAACACATCTATTTATAGACGTAAACATAATACCTTACATCTTTCAAATGACTGGATAATACGTTTAACCTTATATTCATTTACTGCCCAGCCGACTACGAGGAATCATACAGGGGCTGTATCTTCTATAAACAAACATCAACAAACTGACCACCAGCAAATATTTCAACGCAGATGATCAGTCTGATTATTAGAGAAAACTGAATAACTTGAGATCGGT
>CM065725.1:42705071-42732571 GCA_033310375.1 Conus canariensis
GCTGACATTGTTTCTCAATCCATTGTGGGGAAGACATTTTATCCATTCATTGTGGTGAAGTTGTAAACAATCCTGATTAGTTTTTACTGTTGTTTATGCACTGTGGACAAGATGTAAACAAGCCTGTTTTGTGCTTATTGTTGGTTTCCATGCATGTGGACAAGATGTACACAAGCCTCCTTTGTACCCGTTATTATTTCCCCATTCACTGTCGGTGAGATATGAACAAGCACATGTTGTTCACTTGCATTGTTGTGTTCAGCACGCTTTCCCTCCAACTCTCGATCCCTCTCTGTTCCCCCTTTTTCTTTCATACAACATTTTCTGCATAACGTTAACACATACATTCTCTCTCTCTCTCTCTCTCTCTCTCTCTCTCTCTCTCTCTTCTCTCTCTCTCTCTCTCTCTCTCTCTCCCCCCCCTCTCTCTCTGCTTGTTTCTCTCCGCTCCTTATCATCAAGAAAGAATATATTCAAATGTTTTCAAGGGAAAAAATGTCTCTGGAGCGTGTGCTTAGCAACACGAGTTATTACAGAGTAAATAAACAAAGAATTATATGTACCAATCACTCAAGAAACAACCTTCAAAACTACGAACCAACGCAAACGTCCCTATATGGTTAATATGGGTGGAGAGGGGAGTGAGCCAGACTAGGAGAAAGGAGTGGAAGTGGTCGGAGGTGCTGGTGGATAGGGGGGTCGATGGGGGGGGGGGGGGGGGAGGAGGAGAGACGGATAGATGGGGGCAGGGAGGGACGGATGACGGATGTCTGTGGGTGAAATCCTGTGCCTGTTGATTCAGAACGGGCATCAACCCGAACAATATTGACGCGACTCAGCAGCAGTGCTGTGTGTCTTTCGGTAGGTGGCCTGAAACTGATGGTGGTGGGACTGCTGGTGTAGCTGCGGGTATAGCTGTGAAGGATATAACGTAATGAGCTGCATGAATGCCATATCACTGAGGGGTATGGAATGTAGGACAAGAACACAAAACACACCGTCTCTCTCTCTCTCTCTCTCTCTTTGTCTCACTCTGTGTGTGTGTGTGTGTGTGTGTGTGTGTGTGTGTGTGTGTGAGAGAGAGAGAGAGAGAGAGAGAGAGAAGAGAGAGAGAGGAGAGAGAGAGAGAGAGAGAGACAGACAGACAGACAGACAGACAGACAGACAGACAGCATTTGTTTACGAATTCAAGGAAAGCAACTTTTTTTTTTTTAATCCGGGCTTTGCTCATTACGTTCTTCAGCATCGTCCATGACCTGAAAGACATCCTGTTCTCACCAAGACCAAGACTAGTGAAGCACCACCACAGCACCAGAAGGCATTACATGAAGCCGCAGGTCTCCAGTCTGTAGGTGGCATCCAAGTCTATATCCACCACCAGCACAAACCTTCAGGCGCGCTAATTATAGTGTCTAATGCTGGACACCCAACGGGTAATCGAACCCACAAGCTTCCGACCTAAAAGCGTCAGCTCCATGCGGTAGCCCTGAGCACGTCAGACATATATATGTGCATTATTATATATCTCTGCACTCGTTCTTCCCCTCCACAATCAGCACCTGGATCTCACTCCTTGCAGTTACTACCACGGCATGCAGCACCGTTCCTCGCTCACGTTCACGTTCTTCCCTGCTGCTGACGTCTGGTTGAGCGCCAGTTTTAGTACCATCAACGCCTGGCAGGCTTTTAGTGGCTGTTAACTTGAGAAGTATGGGCTCTTCTTTAAGTATTGTAACCCCCTGGCCGCTTTTATTGCGCTCCCCCCCCCCCCCCCCCAAGCTGCGGAGTTTCTTTTCGACCTCATTGAAGTATGTCTCCACAGCTCTGAAGAATAAGAAGTACCATTTTCTGACCCAAACCCCCGTCATGCACCATGGCTCTTGTTTTCTCGGAAAAAAGGTGTAACTATTTCTCTCCTTTCTGATGTCTGGGAAGCTTGATGTGCAGCAAAATACACTTTTCAGTGATCGAGTCTCTGGTATTCTGTGAAGCTGAAGAAAACATTATTGGGTGATGTTTTGCAGTTTCACAGTGATCATAGAAGTGTTTTAAAATAGAATCACTGAATGCAGTCAAACTTTCTTTTTTTCGACGAATTATGTCCTCCGAACAACCACTTTTTTCCCATATTTATTACCATATGGACACCCGTGAATTAGACTTTGAAATATAACCGAAATCAGTATCTTTAACCCCCCTCCCCCATCCTAAATCCGTCCCCATCATCCATCAATCGTTCTCCCTACCTCTTGCCTACTCCCTTCTCTTATCTCCCACAATCCACAATCATTCACAAATCACCCTCCCTGTCTTAAAGGTCACACCGAAAGTGCCGACCGTCTTTTGTCTCCGGCGTGCCAGGGGGGTTGATCCCACCGGGCATAAATTGTGTCCTTTCTGCCATGCCGTAACGCAGACACACAGGCCCTCGTCCAAGCCCCGCAATCTCCCGGTCCTCTTGCCTTTCAGAAAGTCCCAAACACAAGGTTTTCCCGCCCCACAAACACTCCTCCATTTTCAATTACCTGACACAAACCCCAGACCCTTCCACCCCGGGACCACCATCGAGGAATCCGTGACGGAAGAGCGCTCTGAGGTGCGTGGTTGTCTCGCTCTCCGTGCTGTTCGCGAAGGTTCGAGGGCGCGATCATTTCGCTGCTGAACCAGATCAGCTCGACGTTACAGACGCCGACGAGTACGGGCGAGCCATTCTGGTGAAGAGCCGGGTGGGAGGATATGTCATAACTGCACAGGGGCAGGTAAAGTGGAGGGATAACTAGCGAAGAATTCGACCGAATGTCAAGAGATGAATCCCCTTCTTTGTTTGGCCGGGTGTGAGCGGTTCCGTGTTCATGTTGACTGCAGGTAACCGGATAGTGAAACACCTTTCTCTTCTTTCGGGTACCCCGGCCTGGGTTATCTCTTAAAACCATTCATAACTTTCAGGATTTGTTTAGTTTGGTTTTAGGGTCCTCCGCCCTCTGTCAAACCAAGAAGGCATATCTTTATGCAAAGCCAGACACTACATGAACGGCCAGACATACGTGTTCACATACACACATTTATTCCGTAAAAGCGGTGAAGGAAATCAGCTTAATCCCGTCACACATAGACCGTCGTGGACATTGCAGTTTCAGTTTAATGATGGTCCAGCTAACCAGGAATCTTTAAGAAGTCATCACATGGCCGGGAAGGGGGGGGGGATGACCTATCTTGAAGAAAACAGCAATAAACACACAACCATCAACAAAACAGACATGTATACACAACACATTCATAACATGATGGTTCATCTATTGACTAATGAGACGAAGTTGTGCTGAGGGCGCCAGCTATTTTGCTCAATTGATATCCTACAGTTTTAAAACGAGTTAAAAAAAAAAAAAAAGCGGTGAAATATGAGCAACATACTCTTTAGAATGAACACTTACCGTCCACTTTCAACAGTGTTCACAGTATCACTACTTCCACTTCAACCTAAACGCTGCGCATTACAAATTATACCGCGTGAAGAATTTCCAGCATAAAGACGCGTTAAGGGCCACGCCGCCAGAAAATTAGTGGGAGAAAGTATGAAAAGGACGAAAAACAAACAAACTGGCAGCTTCAAAAAGAGTTACAAAGAAAGAGTACATCACAAGCATAGAATTTTCACAAGGCGGGGTATTCTTTTCTGCACCCTAATGGTAGCGATAGTGAAAGAAAATCATGCTATCGTTCAAATGTTATTACCGACATAACATACACAACAACAACAACAACTACTACTTCAATAACAACAACTACAACAATACACAGCGACGGTGAACTTGGATATGATGATATCTGGATGCAGTTGGGGGGAGAAAAAATGTTTATCACTGAGCTACGACGATGAAGGAAATCCACGACTCGGCACTCTTTGTAACGAGTGAATTACGGTCATATCGGCTACCTGTCGAAAGACAGTTTACATGATCCAGCTAATCCGGTAGTCCAACATATATCTAAAAATAAGAGGGTTGTAGTTAGACATACAGATTAGTACATTAACGGTCTTATCAGGTACCAATCCAAAACAAGTTTACATAACTAGGCTAATCAGGTAGACCGACACATATACAAACATAACTAGACAGTGGTTAGACATATAAGTAGATAAATAGATAGATAAAACAGATATTACAAAAACAAACGAACAAAGACGGATAGTCAGTTAGTCAGACAAACAGAAAGACATAAAGATAGATAGATAGACAGATAGACAGAGCGATAGATAAATTAATAAACACAGATAAATCGACAAAGACGGACAGATAGATAGATAGACAGAAAGATAGATAGGCAGATAGATAGTTACATAGACAGAGAGACGGGCAGACAGACACAATGACAGATCGATCAATAAATAGAGAGACTGACAGACAGACAGATAGATACATCGACAGACAGACAGAAAGGCAGACAGACAGTCAAACAGATATACCTTGACCTTGACCTTGACGATATAGATGCTTGAGGCCCTAATGGGCCAGTTCATCGTTCCAATTTTCAAACATACATTTATAGTGGCATGCGTGGCACTGACACATGTGGCAAAAGTTAAAATAATACTGTCAGAGTTTAGGACTGGCAAGTTGGAGTGTGAACACTCGCCAGATCTTTCCAATGAGCGTCGAGTCTGCCTTTGAAGCTATTCATGGATGGTGCTCTGACCACAGACTCTGGGAGTTCATTCCACATGTTGATCACCCTCTGAGAGAATGTTCCGCTGCGAACATCCAGCCTACAGCCTACAGTGTCTTTTGTTGATCCTGAGACTGTTTCCCCTTGTTGCACGGTCACTGATGATCTCGAACTTCGGCCGATCAGAATCGTAGATCCCGTGTATGTATTTGTAGAGATCAATCATATCACCTCTGTTTCTGCGATGCTCAAGAGTGGGTAGTCCCAGGATCGCCAGCCTCTCAGGGTACGGCTTGTCTCTCAGTGATGCCAACAGCTTGGTTGCTCGTCGTTGCACGTCCTCCACTTCACTGCAGAGGGTTTTGTGGTGCGGCTGCCACACGGAGTGGCCGTATTCCAGGATAGGACGCACAAGGCTCTTATACAGTTGTACAAAGAGGTCGTTGCTGAGGAAGTCAAAAGTGCGCCGAATGATGCCAACAATTCTGCTGGCTTTTGCAGTACTTTTTGCTACATGTTCCTTGAAGCATAACTTGCTGTCGACGTGGACGCCAAGGTCTTTCTCATGTTCATGCTCCTCCAACACTGTTGTGCCCCGTGTTCCATCTTGCATGGTGTATTCCACCTCTGACCTTTTGCTACCAAGTTTCAGGACGCTGCATTTTTGCGGGCGAAAACGAAGTAGCCAGTCCTGCGACCACTGCTCGAGCTTGTCGAGGTCAGCTTGCAAGGCAGTCGTGGTTCCTGAGATGTCACCGCGGGTGTACAACTTTGTGTCATCTGCAAACAGTTTCACTTCACTGGCGCAGTTATTCGGCAGGTCGTTGATGTAGACGACAAATAACATCGGGCCAATGACACTCTCCTGTGGAATCCCGCTCGTCACTGGCGCTAGTTGTGATTTTGCTCCATTCACGACTACGCTCTGCTGCCTGTCTGTTAAAAATGCCTGGATCCAGTCGAGGACCTTGCCTTGGATGGCGTACGCTGCAAGCTTCTTCAGGAGGCGTCGGTGATCGATCGATGGACAGGCAGATAGATAGGCAGACAGACAGACAGATAGATAGATAAATAGATAGACAGATAGACAGACAGACAGATACATAAAAGAGAGATGAAAATTAAAGACGAATGTTGAAAACTTAGTTCTCTTGATTTTCCACACTTACCACGATACTGTTGTCTTTGAAGCTGGCTACGGGCCGTGAAAGAAATCTTTCCTCATTAACTTTCTTTTCCCCCACGTACCTGAAACAGTGACGTCATATGAATGGCAGATGAAGCACTCTATACTCCTTTCATCTCAGTCAAAAGTACGCTATGATACAACAAACGCCACGGTGAACGAAAGGCTTGCGATACAGGTACAGCGCAAAACGCCTTAGAAACAAAGCTAGACAAAAGTATACGGAGAACACAGTTCACTACCACTATCCCTTTAACGAAAATGCCACGGTTTCCTTCCACCAATCAGAAGCTGTTACTATCTTTTGATACAAGGGCTCGGTGGGTGGGTGGGGAAATAATGGCTGAACAGAATTCGGCAAGATTTCCTCTGTTCACTCCCAGCATAATAAGACAATATTTGTGTCGTCCATATCGAAAGAAGATTAGTTAACCTACGTTTGCACTGCACATGTTTATCAAACATTGATATGACCATAGACTGCAACAAAAAAAAAAAAAAAAAAAAAAAAAGCACGACTTTACTGACTGAAAGATTAAAAAAAAATTTTTTTCATAAATTTGTTTAAGATTGCAGGGGCAGATCAAGATTCAAGATTTACTAATTTCAAAATATGCTCACGGGGTTACGTGGAGAAAGCAAAACAAACGGGAAAAAAGGCACACCACGATAATGATTACTTAATAAGCTAGCACGAGCAGTACTTATCGAATAAATTACCAAATAACATCAGTTAGATATTCCTACTGAAATACGAAATTCGCTGAAAATGCGGGAAAATGAAGCACCTAGGTTCTGCATAATTTTCACAAATTTTGTCAGCTCTGAAAATAAATTGCAGCATTGAACTGCATTCGGGTATCGGTTACAGTATGTTTCTGCAGCTTTTTTCTACAATTGCTAATAAAGTGACGTACATACATCGAGAGAAATTTGTCGCCTATATCTTTTAAACTGCATCAAGCGCAACCTCTCTGTTTGAAAGATGCACAGTTCCCTGCACACACCCTCTCTGTATTCCTGTCTGTTTGTATGTCAACGGTGAAGTTGCCCCACCAGAGACATCTGTGAGTGACAACCATTAGACAAGCTTTGCGGAACTGCGTTTCAAAGAAAACAGAGAAGTTACTCCATTCGATAACACTGAACCTGCTCCCTCGGAGAAGACATGGAACAAACTTCTCGCTAGTTCAGCGACCTAGCACTCATCACAAACCAATTCCTCCAGACACCAGGCTTTGACAATGTCCCATGTGGACGATTAAACGTCGAGGAGGCTTCAAGGCACCCTCTCTGTATGGGCAGTTTATGATTTAAAGCTCTGTATTTCAAAAGGCATGCTGCCAAATTATCAAGAGAAGTACCAGATGCTGAACAATTAAGTAGTGGGGAAAACAAGTGCAGGCTAACAATTCTTCAGTCATTATAGTAATGACTTGGCAAAGAAAGATTTGAACTTTTAGAAAAGAAAAAAAAGAAAAGTACCAGTAGAGAAGTACCAGATGTTATTTTTCAAATTTCAAATACAAAAAAAAGAAAAGTACCAGTAGAGAAGTACCAATGTTATTTTTCAAATTTCAAATACAAAACCCTGCCACTTTTGTATCAAATGATCCTGTAATCGTAGTTTATCAAACTTTCAGTCATTATAGTAATGACTTGGCAAAGAAAGATTTGAACTTTTAGAAAAGAAAAAAAAGAAAAGTACCAGCAAGAGAAGTACCAGATGTTATTTTTCAAATTTCAAATACAAAAAAAAAGAAAAGTACCAGTAAGAGAAGTACCAGATGTTATTTTTCAAATTTCAAATACAAAACCCTGCCACTTTTGTATCAAATGATCCTGTAATCGTAGTTTATCAAACTTTTAAAAGACACTCGTGTGAATTGAAGGTTATGTTGATTAATCCATAAACTTCCGAAACCAAGACCGCGTAATGCGGTTTCTACTACTTGAAGGTAGGGGGCTTTGTATATATCCAAGCGTGTAATGTTAACATAAGTCTATACGCATTACATGACAGACTATCATAATTCTTCATTTCTGTTAACCGAAACTATCAACTGGATAGCGACTCAGGTCACCAAGGACCATACGAGTGGGTATTAATCCATCAAGATTCGACGCTGTTTTATAAAATCTCTTATGTAATTTTCTTGCTAAAGCAGACACTTGAGGGCACCACACTTCACAACCATAAAGTAGAATGGGTGATATGATTTTGTCAAACAGTTGAATTTATATATCCAAAGGTAAGAAATCAGTTTTCTACATTTACACATCAGAGAAAAAAGTGCCCCTGATGCTCGTTCATGCAATCTGTTTTGTGCATACTTCCATTTACTATTACAATTAAATGTAAAACCGAGGTACTGCAAATAATAAGTTAATTCTAATTCATGAACGTTATGCATAAGTTCTGGCAATTTCCTTACCTGATCTCTTGCGGACACTAGAACTTTTGTTTTCAAGACGTTTACTTCTCAATGATTCTGGGAACAATAAGCACACACGGCGTCTAAAGCGTTTTGCAATGAGGTTGAAAATTCATCCAAGATAACCGAGCATGGAAAGAATTATAGAAAGAAACGTGGTGGATGCATACAACACTCCTCTCTCTCTCTCTCTCTCTCTCTCTCTCTCTCTCTCTCTCTCTCTGCAGACGAGTGGAGAAGAGTGAAGGGTGAGGTAAGGTGGGGGGGGGGGGGGGGGGGAGTAGGAAGAAAAAGAAGGCTAGCAAAGCAGTTAAACTCTATGTAGTTTAAAGCTTTGCTCTCTCTCTCTCTCTCTCTCTCTCTCTCTCTCTCTCTCTCTCTCCCGCCCCTCCCTCCCTCCCTCCCTCTCTCTCTCTCTTTGGAGATTGTTAGGGAAGGGGGGGACAAAGAAGGAATAGAGAGCGAGAGAGAGAGAGAGAGAGAGAGAGGAGAGAGAGAGAGAGAGATATGAGTGTTGTATGCATCCACCAGAGAGAGAGAGAGGGGGGGAGAGAGAGTCCGATCACCTCACCTTAAGCTTTAGCATGGTTTTTGTACACACTTCATCAGCTAAAATATGATTTAGTACATACATTGAATTGTAATTTACAGTTTGTTTTCTGACTGCAACTTACTATATACTGCAGTAATTACTCTGTTTTGATTTTTTTTCATGTGTTATCAATATATGTTTTCCTTTTTCTTTTCCTATGTACTGATGGAAAGATGGGAATAAAAAATCCTCGTTCACCATATACTGCAGTAATAACTCTGTTTTTGATTTTTTTTTTTCCCCTCGTTTTATAACTATACGTTTTCTTGTTTTTTTTTTTCAATGTATTGATGGAAAGACAGGAATAAATAAAGTCCTCGTCCTTTCTTCATATTATCAAATTAAGTCGCTAATTCTCTCTCTCTCTCTCTCTCTCCTCTCTCTCTCTCTCTCTCTCTCTCTCTCTCTCTTCCTCAAATCCCGTTCTCAGCACCTCCCCACGCACCCGCCCACCGCCTTCCTCGAAAATATTTAAGTATTTTTCGTTTCACACACCCAGACGACCCCCATGAGTATCCCAACACTCCGGTAATTGTTCGGGAGAGGTGGAAAAAGCGGAATGGCACAATAACGAGCCGCATGAAACACCGAGACCAGTCGCCATGCTGACACCAGCACCATAAAAATCTGACTCGGAATATTAACGACCGACATCACAAACAGGCATTCCGAACGAAGCTCCGTTCGGTGATATACGAAGTCGACCGCGTAGTTTCGAATTTGATGTATCGCGCGGCTAATTTAGCCGTGGCAAAGACGGAAAGTTATACAGTCGCGGCGAAAAGTTTTATGGGCGCGCCTATAAACTACATCTTCAACTAGGGCTGGAGCCAGCTGAGAGTCTGAATTTTCCCCCTTGCCGAAGCTGGGGAGAATGGTGTGGGTTTTAAACTCGCAGAAGTGTGGATAAGAGCCGGGGCCTAACGGGAAGATGGATACTGTGCGCGGTTCTTTGTCACCGCGTCTGCCGTCTTTGTCTCTTTAACGGTTTGGCCGGGTCTGTCTTGCTCTTCTTCTTGTCGTTTTGATTTTTGCCTTTTTTTTCTCCCCCTCCCCCCCCCACCCCCCCTCTCTCTTTCTCCTCCCTGTTTCTCTTTCCTTATCCTTCCCTCTTTTTTTCTTGGTTTCCTTATTCCGTCCTTCCGTCCTCCCTTCTGTGTTTTTCTTTTTTTTTCTTTCTTTCCTCCTATCCTTCTTCCCATCTCTTCCATTTCACTTTTTTTTCTTCTTTCCTTCCATTTCTTCTGGGGAGAGATTTTTATTGCCGCCGGTCGGTCTATGACGAATATACACAAACTCTCCTCCCCTCCCCTCTCTCTCTGTACCTCTTCTCCTCACATGGAATTTTATATTTGTCAGATGTGGTATTGTAATGTCTGAGTTTATGTTTCATTTTCGGTCCATTTCCCCTTCTTTTACACAGTTTTTTTTGTTACCTTTGGTTATGTTTTGCTTATCTGTTGAACCAAATCATTTTGTACTGTTTTATGTGATATACTAATCTGCTAAAGATATAGGCCGAATGTCTAGTTATCAAAACATTCGTAATCGTTTTCTGTCTATAATGGAAAACAAACTGTCCGGAAGAAGAAGAAGAAGAAGAGGAGGAGGAGGAGGAGGAGGAGGAGGAGGAGGAGGAGAAGACGACGAAGAAGAAGTGGTGCAGGATGGAGCGAGAGGGAGGGAGGGAAGGAGGTACGGAGGAAGGGATCCATGAAAGAAAGAGAGAGAGAGAGAGAGAGAGAGAGAGAGAGAGAGAGAGAGAGAGAGAGAGAGAGGAGATTAAATGCAGAGACAGACAACGACAAACAGAGAGACCGACATAGACAGACACACAGCCAGACAGACAGATAGACAAACAGAGATCGAGAGCACCAAACACACGCTTTGAAAATACTCTGTCCAATATTTTGAGAATCGATATGGCGGAGGAACGGGATCAGCATTCACACGTCACATGTTTGCCTGTTTGCTATCAGATGTGATCAAAGGAGTCCTCTCTCCTCTTCTCTCTCTCTCTCTCTCTCTCTCTCTCTCTCTCTCTCTCTCTCTCTCTCTCTCTCTCTCTCTCTCTCTCTCTCTCTCTCTCTCTCTCTCTCTCCTTCTCACACACACACACACACAAACCACCATCAACCCTCCTCGATACCGCCACCCAAAAGAGCCACTACAACAGCCCTGCCGCTGTTCTTTTCCGAGTTCCACACGTAGACACTAAGACATCAGCTGCATGCCTTTTACGTTCGTTGACTCTCTCTGTCTGTCTGTCTGCCTGTCTGTCTGTCTGTCTGTCTCTCTCTCTCTCTCTCCAACAAACACACACACACACACACACACACACACACGCACGCACACACTTTCAGTCCCTCTCTCTCTCTCATTCTCTCTTACCCCTCTCTCTCACTCTCTCTCTCTCTCTCATCTCTCTCACACACACACACACACACACACACACACACACACACACACACACACACACACCCCTAACACTACACCACACCACCACCACCACCACCCCCTCTCCTCCCGAGTTCCACGTCAGCCGCTTGGTTTTCCAGTTCACTGTATATATTTTTCTTTTCCTCCCTACTGCTACCCCTACTATTTCTCCTCCTCCTCCTCCTCCTCCTCCTACTACTACTACTACTACTATACCACTCTACCACTACTACTACTACTACCACTCTCTTTCTCCCTCCCCATCAGTGATACAATGTTTGACACAAGAAAGTTTATCCATTCCCCCAACCTAGAAAGACGGCATTTAAAAAAAAGTTTCAATTTAAAAGAAAGAAACTGGAAAGATACAGTGCGAAAGAAAGAAAGACATAACAAAGGACGGACTGTCCTTCGAGACACGTGAACCAGCATGGAAGGCCTCAGTTCTGAAAGCTTTGAGAGCTGACTGACAGGACAGAACGCAAAGACTGAAACAGTTTCAATTCACGGTGACTTTTGGTCATGAGACAACAGACAGGATGAAACACAAAGACTACCGCCACTCCATTCAAGGCGGCTTTGGCTTTGAGACAACGGACAGGGTGAAACACAATGACCGAATCCGTTCTTTTCAGAGTGACTTTGTCATGAGACAACAGACGGGATGAAACACAATGACCAAATCCGTTCTTTTCAGAGTGACTTTAGTCATGAGAAAACAGACAGGGTGAAACACACAGATCGAAACCGTTCTACTGAAGCGACTTTGGTACGATACAACGAACAGGATGAAACACAAAGATAGAAACGTTCTGTTCAAGGTGACTTTGGTACGATACAACGAACAGGATGAAACACAAAGATAGAAAGATTCTGTTCAAGGTGACTTTGGTACGATACAACGAACAGGATGAAACACAAAGATAGAAACCGTTCTGTTCAAGGTGACTTTGGTACGATACAACGAACAGGATGAAACACAAAGATAGAAAGAATTCTGTTCAAGGTGACTTTGGTACGATACAACGAACAGGATGAAACACAAAGATAGAAACCGTTCTGTTCAAGGTGACTTTGGTACGATACAACGAACAGGATGAAAACACAAAGATAGAAACCGATTCTGTTCAAGGTGACTTTGGTACGATACAACGAACAGGATGAAACACAAAGATAGAAAGAATTCTGTTCAAGGTGACTTTGGTACGATACAACGAACAGGATGAAACACAAAGATAGAAAGAATTCTGTTCAAGGTGACTTTGGTACGATACAACGAACAGGATGAAACACAAAGATAGAAAGAATTATATTCAAGGGACTTTGGTACGATACAACGAACAGGATGAAACACAAAGATAGAAAGAATTCTATTCAAGGTGACTTTGGTACGATACAACGAACAGGATGAAACACAAAGATAGAAAGAATTCTATTCAAGGCGACTTTGGTACGATACAACGAACAGGATGAAACACAAAGATAGAAAGAATTCTATTCAAGGCGACTTTGGTACGATACAACGAACAGGATGAAACACAAAGATAGAAAGAATTCTATTGAAGGCGACTTTGGTACGATACAACGAACAGGATGAAACACAAAGATAGAAAGAATTCTATTCAAGGGACTTTGGTACGATACAACGAACAGGATGAAACACAAAGATAGAAAGAATTCTATTGAAGGCGACTTTGGTACGATACAACGAACAGGATGAAACACAAAGATAGAAAGAATTCTGTTCAAGGCGACATTGGTACGATACAACGAACAGGATGAAACACAAAGATAGAAAGAATTCTATTCAAGGGACTTTGGTACGATACAACGAACAGGATGAAACACAAAGATAGAAAGAATTCTGTTCAAGGCGACTTTGGTACGATACAACGAACAGGATGAAACACAAAGATAGAAAGAATTCTATTCAAGGCGACTTTGGTACGATACAACGAACAGGATGAAACACAAAGATAGAAAGAATTCTATTCAAGGCGACTTTGGTACGATACAACGAACAGGATGAAACACAAAGATAGAAAGAATTCTATTGAAGGCGACTTTGGTACGATACAACGAACAGGATGAAACACAAAGATAGAAAGAATTCTATTGAAGGCGACTTTGGTACGATACAACGAACAGGATGAAACACAAAGATAGAAACCGTTCTATTCAAGGCGACTTTGGTACGATACAACGAACAGGATGAAACACAAAGATAGAAACCGTTCTATTCAAGGCGTTGGGTATGAGACAACGGGCAGGATAAAGTACAGATTTAAACCGTTCTATTCGGTGAGGCGCTGACCCTGAAACAACAGACAGGATGAAACAAGATATTCAAACTGTTCTATTCTGGGTGAAGTTTGCCTTGAGACAACAATCATGATGAAACAAGGTCAAAACCGTTCCATTCAGAGTGACTTTGGGTATGAGACAACAGACATGGTGAAACACCACATTAAACCATTGTATTTGTCGTGACTCCACACTTATTTTTACGCCAAAGGTTCCCCAAAAAGGCTTCATCGGAAATACTGGACACCTGAACTCTTTATAATGGACTATGCAAACTATTCTAAAGCGCATGTACCGCAACAAAAACAAATGTCCATCCTCCCCCTTTCTGTTTTGTTATTCTTGCTGTTCTTGTTGTTTTTTTAAAGAGAGAGAGAAGAGAGAGAGAGAGAGAGAGAGAGACAGACAGACAGACAGACAGACAGACAGACAGAGACAGAGACTCCAGATATTTCATACATATTAGGCCTCAGCCCATTATGAAGGGGAATGTCATCATATAACTGAATGAAGATATATAACAGATTCAAAACACAAGTTAACGATGATATAAATGTATTCATGTACCTTTCAAGAAGTCACAACTCCTCTCATTTTAAATCCTTTATACAAAACCAAAGAAAGATTATGCACGTCTTCCAGTTTGGTCGATGACACTAACAAACTCAGTTTAAACAGTGAAGGATGTCTATGATATTTAGGCTTAATTAACGTTTCGCGTATACGTTTAAGAGCTGGGCAACAGAGAACAAATGCACCTCACTTTCTTCGCTTTCAGTACATAAGGGACAAATCAAATCGTTGAACATAAACGTTTTGAATCGGTAGCGATGTAATGCCAGCTCAGAAATCCCGAGCCTAAATCTAGTCGTTATATATTTTAGATGCCTATCAATATCAAAATGTAAACAAGGTTTTAAACTGTGGTCACTGCAAAAAGCTCTATACAAGCTGAATCTATCACTAGTTTGAATATGAACGGACCAAGTTTTCCACATACTGTCAATAAGCCTTTGCTTGAAACAGCGTGTGAAGCCATGAACATTTCCAACGCCTAGACTTGCCTAAGCAAAACCAAATCCATATTTAGACACAACATAAGCGAATATTTGTTACCAAATTTTTCTTACCTTTTGCATCAAGGTCAAACACAATATCATAAGCTTTGCGTGGAATCCTGTGATTCTCCATTTGTATCAGCTTAAGCCAGTAGCGAATACACTTAACAGCAGAATTTATATATATTGGATAGCGCTTTGTTTCACCACAAACAAGGTCATTGGGTGTTCGCTTGTTTACTCCTAAAATTTCTTTAAAGCAGACAAATGGACTGATTCACAATGGACAACAGTATTGTCTAGGCCCCATAATTCAGAGCCATACTGAACAACTGACTGTATATGAGAATCAAACAATTTCATAGCTCTGCTTGCAAGGTCTTTGCATGCAGCAGTGAAGCTCCAGCGCGCAGAGGAAAAAATTCCTAAGTATTTATACGCATTATCCACAGGCATTTGTTCACAGTTATACAACCATTTTTCTCTCACACTCAAAGATCCACCCCTCCGAAATACTATGATATTGCTTTTAGTCATTAATTTTAAGTTGAAGAGATGCAGCGGCATGCTGTAGGCTGTTCAATTGTGTTTGCAGACCTGTAACTGTTTCTGCCATCAAAAGGACATCGTCAGCCAACAACAGTATAAATAATTCGAATGCATCAAGTGAAAACCAGCGCCACGTCTTCCTTTATTAATTACTTCATCCGTCAGGTCATTAACGAAAAGAGAGAACAGAACAGGGCTGCAAGCACATCCTTGCCTTAATCCTGATGTGCAGGCAATGTAATCAGTTAACATAGAACCACATCGAACTCTAGCTTTGACATCATTGTACATGCTTTAAATGTATCTGAATGATTTACCTTTAGTACCATTTTGTAAGAGAAGTGGCCAGAGAATATTTCGATTTATCGTGTCAAAAGCTTTTCCAAAATCAATAACCGCAACGTACGATTTCCGATCATAACAAAACTATTTCTGTACGAGAGCTAGTAAGGAAAACATGTGGTCGATATTGAGTATCCTTTCTTAAATCCAGCTTGATAATCGCCTGTGATATTGTGTTCATCCACCCATTCTTGCAGTCTAATATTTATCACTATACCAAATAATTTACTACTAACATCGCTCAAGGAAATTCCCCTATAATTGTTTGGATTATTGGTATCACCCTTCTTGAAAATAGGTTGAATGATAAATTCAAACCAGTTTTCAGGATATTCACCATTATCGAATAGGTTGTTAAACAATTTCAGAAAAAAAAACATACAACCTGATCATTCGAATTCTTGAAAAGCTCGGCAATAATGCCATCGGGACCAGCTGCTTTATGGTTTTCTAATTTTCTAAGTGCAAGCAATATTTCATCTTTAGAGATCGGACGATTCATGTAGCCTTCCATTTCAGCTGAATCCTCACGGAGAGAGAGAGAGAGAGAGAGAGAGAGAGAGAGAGAGAGAGAGAGAGAGAGAGAGGTGTGTGTGTGTGTGTGTGTGTGTGTGTGTGTGTGTGGCTCATCTGGTTTCTTTTTATGACTTTCTTTTAAGAAAAAATCAAATGCTGGCTGGTCTATTACGAGCTGGCTCATGCATGGTCCTTTAAAGGAGGTTACTACTTAAAAGTTGTCAGGTCGTCATTCGCGAATGATCACGAAAACACATTTCAGGAGGTGGGTTTATTTGTTTAAGCTTACCTTTTACTCCGACAACCTGAATGAAGGCGCTACTTTTCATTTCAGACAATCATGCGTATCGGGGATGCTAGAGGAAAAAAACACACACCAAAAAACAAATACAGAACAATTATTTATGTCTAGGCTATTACCCCATATGAGCAAAAATTACCAGAACTGGCAATCATACACAATTACATCAACAACAACAAATTTCACCGTATGTTCAAGATGCCATTATACAACGCAACTTGCACAGATAATTTGACAAATATTCTAACCCATACATGTCCTGAACAATGTCGGCCTGAACTTTTCTTTTACTTCAGTTGTGAGTGGCATGTCCTGTGCTCCAAAGACGTACGGAACACGGTCACATTTAAACGAATGTAACTCCTTTTTTCTTTTCCTTTTTTTTCTTTTAACAAAGCGGACATTTCTACAAAATGCACCTCCTCTTCTCTCTCCGGATATATGAAATCATTATTACAGTTTTGAAATGATATTGATATGCTACGATTTTGGAAAAAAAAAGGGAATTACAATAGAGGAATGGTGGTCTAGTGTATAGCGTGATGACCCGAGATACCAGAGTACCCAAACTCCATTTCTCAAATGTCGCATAGGAAAGATTTCCAACTCACCGCGCTTCTCTCCTCCTGTGTTCCTCCCTGTCCCCCCACCCCCCTTCGTTCAATCCATCTCCTCCCCATACCTCCCAAATCGTTCTCCCTTATTTTCTCCGTATCCTCCTCCCTCTTCCCTATACCTCCTTTTTTTCACCTCTCCCCCCCCCCCCCCCCCCCCCCCTCCTTTCTCATCTCCCCGATCGTTGTCCTCCTCCTCACATACGTCACTCCTTCTCCCCTCTCTTTCCCGTACCACCCCATTCCTCCTCTTCCTTCTCATATCCCATCCTCCTCCTCAAGTCCCCCTCACCAACCCTTCCTCTTCCTTTCCGTCCTCCTCCCATATTTCCCACTCCTCTTCCTCCCACCCCCCCCCCCTCCTACCCCAACAGCGATCTAAACTCAAGTCACTCAATGCAAGGAGCACATTCTTGCGAAAGTGGACGCGACCAAGTTCATATTTCTCCTGTTTCAGTTGTTTGGGGAAACGCACTGCTTAAAGTTAAAGTGAGAAAAATCCAAATCATTGATGCGCGTCGGGGACATGAAGACGGTCTACGACATACAGCAGAGCTGCGTTTGGTAAAGTGTGGAAGAACAATCTAACTACACGCTTCAGGGGAAAAGGAAGAAAGATAAGTGAATTGTACCGAGAAGCAGCCCTTATTCCAGGTACACAGACCCATTCTAGCGAAAAATAAGTTATTACACACACACACACACACACACACACACACACACACACACACACACACACACAGAGAGAGAGAGAGAGAGAGAGAGAGAGAGAGAGAGAGAGAGAGAGAGAGAGAATTTTAACAGATAGAAAACAATAAGCACGACACAGGCATTTTTTTTTACATCTTGCCCTCAATGAATGAACAACAACAAAAAATAAGAAAAGAAAAAAGTTAAAAAGACAAAAAAGGGACTTCAATAATGAATGACTGATCTCAACAATGGAAGGAATACTAAACTGCAATACAAACAGCACAACCAACCTTTCATAAAAGCCAATTCATCCAAACTTTGCAGATACCTTAAAAGAATGAGAACGTGAGGACGTTAATGAAAGATGAAAAAGGAGAGGAGGATGAAGAGGGAAAAGAGAGAGAAGAGGGAAGGAGGGAGTACAAATCAATGTTCACATACATTTATACAAGAACTGATGTACGAGAGAAGAGAGAGAGAGAGAGAGAGAGAGAGAGAGAGAGAGAGAGAGAGAAGAGAGAGAGAAACAAACAGACAGACAGACAGAGTAAAAGACAGGGAGACAGACAGAGAGTGAAAGACAGACAGACAGACAGACAGACAGACGACGATGGTAACAGAACTGATATTCAAAGAGGCCATAGCCCGTTATGAAGGAGTGTGAAGAGACTTTCTTGTTAACAGTACAATAAATCAAATGTAAAGGTACGGTTCAATCAGATTTTTGTATCAAAACAAACCAAGACCCAAAACTATGTATAGTCACAAACAGTAAACAAATGTCACAAATACTGCTTTGGGGCCATTACATTTATACAGAAAGACAACCGACAGAGAAGGGAAAGACAGACAGAAGGAAGTGTGGGGGGTGGGGGGACCGGTGTGGTACAAAGTGAAGGGGGAGAACAAAATAATTATGCTCTTCCAGAACAGCAAAACAAAAGACCCATGGAATCGTTAGATGCACCGATCTTTTCTCTCACGACTCCCTAGTAGCTGAGGAGACTGGGATGGTACAGAGTAAAAGAGGACAACAAAAATAAAAATGTTCTTGCAGAATAGCAAAATGGAGACCTATGAAGTCGTTAGATGTACGGTGTACCGACCTTTTCTCTCTTGATTTCTTGGGAGCTGAGGATCTTGGTTGACAAACCACAATTACGGGAACACAACCCTTTCGTCATGACTGGACAAATATCTGCTTAAACAAGCAAAAAGGAAAATGGACTTCGATGTCAAATAATCAACAACAGCACATGGGCTCCAATGAATTCTCTGAAGTGGAGACAAACTTTTGTTTGAGGTGGTGGGAGGGGGGAAGATAGGTGATGTGGGATGCTTCACGTAAGTTTGGTCTCTTTTCACTTTCAGTCACGGGCAAATCTTGTCAGATCAGAAACCCTTGCATTCACACTGATCGTCAGAGATACATCACTGCACTTGTAATGTACCGGTGTTGTCGTTACCATGATGAAAAATTCACACAGTCCGAGGCTTCTGAAAGCTGCCAGCAAAGAGTGTGACACTGGAAAATTTATCAGACTATGGACAGCTATGTGACGCCAGGAGATTCATCTTTGAACCGCGCATTTGAGAATGCCTGAGAACGCTGGGGTGTCACAGTACATGAAAAGCAAACGAGGAAAGTTGTGCAGTCTTACCCAGTCTCACCGGGTAAACCAAGCACTGACACAGGTTAAGAACTATGTACAATTAACCTTTCCCTGAATCTGCAAAGAGATGCGCGCAACTCCAGAGAGAGAGAGAGAGAGAGAGAGAGAGAGAGAGAGAGAGAGAGAGAGAGAGAGAGAGAGAGAGAGAGAGCTTAATCCTAGGGGCCATACCATGTTAAAAGGGGTAAAGCACTTGAAGAAAAATTGCAACTTGGCATACATTGACATAAGTGATTATTATGTTGCAGAGCGACTTGGTCCTTTAAATGCTTTGCTGAAATACGAACGAACAGTTTTCACAATATTCTCATTCCTTGACGACATTAACTTAATTAAGAAACGGAAGCAGACAAAGTTGTTTTAAGTACCTGTATGGGATAGGATGCTCTCAGCATCACTTAGATCTGGACACATAAGTAAAAGTGAACTTCATCCTCCCCAGCATAAAAGACAAATCAACTTGAGATTCGTGGCTCTTCACAGCTAAAATGGTGAACGAAGACGTAAGATACAGTGAACTGAAATTGGTTTTGCCATTATACCCTGCCTCGATTTCAGTGCCATGGCGGTTTACAGGCAGGTGGTGTCTTTTAATCCAACATTGATTGTGAAAATCAGTTTTGCTATTTACAACCTATCTACCGCGACAAACCTGGATTAAGCAACGTAAATCTCCAGTATTATGACCACTGCACGTGGATGAGTGGAGGAAACAGAGAGAGAGAGAGAGAGAGAGAGAGAGAGAGAGAGAGAGAGAGAGAGAGAGAGAGAGAGAGAGAGAGAGAGAGAGACTTATACCCACAACAAATAATACATCTCAAAAGAAAATGATCTCGCTGCCGGTCAACAAAGAGCATTCCAGCAGCATTCAACACCGCCGCCAGCCGTTCGGAGATCTCCCCGGCTGGAAATATTTCCATCCGACCTCAACCCCGATCGGCCTGCCCGCCCTCTTCCCCTGTCGCCCACGTGTGGCTACCTGACAGTAAACTGCGATGGTGTGACCAAGGTTGCTCTCCTTCTGCATTCCCTGCATGGTGAGTCCGCCCCAGTTGCGCCGATGACCCCTTTGTGGTGAATGTGTGCACGTGTGTGCCTGTGTGGTCAGGGATTTACATTCAAAACCAAGGCAGCTTGAATGTCCGGACAGTTGTTGGTTTTCTGAAGTCCCTGATGGCTGGTTGGATTTAGGCTGGGCCAGCCTGTGTTCGCTTTTTGTGTCGTCTGCGCAGCTCGGTTCGGTTGATGTCATCTCGTGGGTTATGATGGAACGTATCAAGAACGCTATCTAGAAACCCGTTTTTAAATATCTTGAATGACAGTGATGAAATGGTATGGTCATGTATCAAGATCAACAGGACTTGCCAAAACCATTCCATAAGGAACACCGCGAAGAGGCAGAAGGAGAGGAAGACGGAGAAAGAAATGGGAGGACAACATCAGTGAATGGACTGGCCTCACACTCAGCATCTGCTTATGAGCTTCTGAGAACCGGGAGGAGTGGAGGAAGCTGGTTGCAATGTCTTCTGTGGCGCCCCAACGGTCTTCAAGATTCCGGGACAGGTGGAGGTGAAGGAACGGCGGCGAGTCTTAAGCGGGGAGAAAGGGCCAGTGCATACTCGCTGATCACTGACCACAGGTCCCGGAGCCCTGCAGGGTCTTGGGGCTACTGCAGTGATGACCGCTGTACCAGTTGTCTCCGCCTCTGCCGGTTGTGACAAAACGCCTGCGTTGTGTCTGAGGCTCTTCACGGTACATTCTGCAACGTTGTCAGACCACCTCTTTCTCTCTCTGCTCCGTCTCCTCTTCTTTCCATGCTCTATTCCTGGGATGATGGTCTGGGAGAGTCTGCTCGATTTTGTCACATGACCATACTACCCCAGCTCCTACCCCCTCCCACACTGTGATCAATAGGTCTTCATAGCGTTTAACATGCTGCATTTAGTTTTGTGAACTCAATTCTACGATTTCGTCGTTTGCACCATACTCCGTGTAAAGTATGGCCAGTACTCTTCTGAAAGCGCCTCGTCTCCACTGCTTTGGAGTTCTGCGGTCAGAGTTCATGGTTTGCGCGCATATACGTAGAGTCCATGACTTGCGTGCATATAGGAAGAGTCCATGATTGGCATACATACAGGAAGACTCCATGACTTGCATTCATACAGGAAGAGTCCACAATTTGTGTGCATACAGGAAGAGTCCACAATTTGTGTGCACACAGGAAGAGTCCATTATTTTTACAGTCCATGAAAAGTCCATGAAAGCTCGCATGCGGGAAGAGCTCCATGACTTGTGTGCAAATAGGAAGATCCCATGGCTCGCGTGCAAATAGGAAGATCCCATGGCTTGCGTGCATACAAGAGGAGTCCATGACTTGTGCATACAGGAAGAGTCCATGACTCGTGTGCATATAGGAAGATTCCACGATCTGTGTGAACACAAGAAGATTTCACGACTCGTGTGCATACTGGAAGAGTGAGTGACTCGTGTACATATAGGAAGAGTTCATGACTCGTTTGCATACAGGAAGATTCCATGACTTGCGTGCATACAGGAAGAGTCCATAGCTCGTGTACACATAGTCCATGGCTCGCGTCCATACAGGTAGAGTCCATGACCCGCGTGCATACAGGAAATGTCCACGGCTTACGCGCCTATAAGTAGACATCATGACTTGCGTGCGCATGGGAAGTCCATGATTTGCGTGCAGATTGGAAGAGTCCATTAATTGCATGCTGAAAGGAAGAGTCCAAGACTTGCGTGTGTTCAGGAAGAGTTAATGAAATGCATGCATATGCAAACAGTCCCTGACTTGCCTGCATACAAAAAGAATTCATGACTTGCACGCATGTAGGTGCAGTCCCTGACCTGAGTGCATACAGGGAAGAGTCCTTGACTTGCGTGCATACAGAATGAGTCCACGATTTTTGTGCATTACAGGAAGAGTCCATGACTTGCGCGCATACTTAAAGTCAACGGTTTTGCGTGCTTACAGAAAGAGTCCATGATCTGTGTTTGTACAGGAGTAGCGTGCTTGCAGGAACAGTGCATGACTTGTGTGCATCCTTGAAGTGTCCACGATTTCTGTGCATGTAGGAAGAGTCCATGATCTGTGTGCATACAGAAAGAATCCAGACTTGCGTGCATACAGGAAGTCCATGACTTTCGTATATACAGCAGAATCCATGACTTGCATGCATACAGGAGGTGGAACAAAAGTGAATGCAAACGCTTCAGTTTGGCTCTGGGAGCGATGTTCTCGTTGCTCACGGTTCGCTTCAGTTTTGCTAGTGCTGTTGCTGTTTGCGATTTACCTTGGGGCCTAAAAACCAATCTTGGGAAACAGGAACCATCGATACTCAACAGTGCGGGGGGGGGGGGGGGGGGGGGGGGGCTTTCTCGTAAGAATCTTTAGAAAGAATATTCTGCAAGAGTTTGAAATTGGGGATTTCACAGTTGTGAATGTGTAGTCAGCTCGTACTGATAGACTCAACTTGTATAACGCAAACCGGCACACATAATTTCTTTCTGAAGTTTTCCTTTTCTAGTTTACACGATGAAAATGTTTCTTGTTACCTGTGCACTTTTTCATATTGTCATATGTGCAAAACGCTATTCAAGCTTGTCCGTCTGTCTGTCTCTCGGGCTGCCTGGCAGGCTGGCTGGTCATCTATCGTGTGTGTGTGTGTGTGTGTGTGTGTGTGTGTGTGTGTGTGTGCGTGTGGGGTGTGTGTGTGCGATGTGTGTGTTGGTTGGTGGCTGTGGTGTGCGTGGTGTGTGGGCGGCGCGCGCTCTGGTGGTGTGTGTGTGTGTGTGTGAGTGTGTGTGTGTGTGTGTGTGTGTGAGTGAGTGAGTGAGTGAGAGAGAGTGTGCGTGTGTGTGTGTGTGTGTGTGTGTGTGTGTGTGTGTGTGTGTGTGTGTGTGTGTGCGTGCGTGTGTGCGTGCGTGTGCGAGTTAAGAATGGAATAAGTGTTTTTACCAGGAATGAAAAAGCACTGGATATATTATGCTTGTCAATATGTATTTTGCTTTGCATTTTCGTTTCGAGTGGCAGTTTGCATTTGAGCCTGTCAAAATATTAGCAGCTGTGGAACATTGTCATTCTGCCTGTCATGATAATTGTTAGCTTTCGTTGAATTTGTAGGCCTGAATCTATAGGGCTTTCAACAAGATTTAATATTTTCACAAATATCATCGTACAATTATGTTCTAGCTTGCAAGATTTCACATACCGATTTTCTGTTTCTTTTGATTTCATTTTAGGGTGGAAGGGACAGTGAATGGGGGTATCACTGGGGATGGAGGGTGGGAGAGGTAAGAGAGGGACGGGGACGGAGGTGAGCGATAGGCATGTGAAGGATGAAGGCCACGAGGAGGTAGGGTAAGACAAATTCAAGTTTATCCTTCACACAGGCAATTCAGTTTTCGATTCTCTCCGTCTGTCTCCTCTACACACACACACACACACCACACACACACACACACACACACACACACACACACACACACACACACACCTGTCTCTCATTCCCACTTTCCAACCCCTCTTCACCACTCTCTCTTACTGTATGTATGTATGTTTGTATGTATG
Organism: Conus canariensis; assembly: GCA_033310375.1. Lineage (NCBI taxonomy): Eukaryota > Metazoa > Mollusca > Gastropoda > Neogastropoda > Conidae > Conus > Conus canariensis. The sequence continues at coordinate 42,729,030 of CM065725.1, forward strand.
TATGTATGTACGTACGTACGTACGTACGTACGTGCGTACGCATGTATGTATGTATGTATGTATGTATGTATTGTATGTATGTATGTATAATTCTATTTCCATGCTTTAAATTTATGGCGAAAAAGACAGTATCCACTGTATGTAATAACTTCATCAAAATGCGTGGGCATGTTGGCTGAGGGTGACAATATAAGAAAATTACAAACAATTAAACAAAAAAAGTACACCAGGTAAGTATAGTTTCTAATAAAAGATTATACAGGGCTTGCAAGGTCCGAAACATACTGTACTGATTTCGCTGAAGTATCGTTTGGGAGTCACATGGGGTAGGAAATGTAAATGTGTGCATTACAAAATTTAAGACACGGCTCACTATGCTTTCAAACAAGACTGGAATTCCACCATTTTGGTAAAACACACACACACACACACACACACACACACACACACACACACACACACACTTTTTAACATGAAATTATTTTGATTACCTATGAATAGTTCACTATGTGACACTGAGAGAATATGTCACTAAAATTTAAGTTGTGGAATGTCTCCTATGCGCTCACATTTTCTGGCGTTTAAACATGACTGAAGAATGGATGATAAATGTCCCTCGTCCCCTTTAAGTGAATGTCGAAGATAAGATGCATAGGGTACTAGTTTGCCTAAACAAAGATGATTAAAGAAGAGAGCTGATACTGGCTAAATACACGAGACCTCTATCCTTTTTCAAGTCTGTGTTTCTGATGATAAATCCGAATACAATAATAGTAACTAAAATCCAGCAACATTTGTATAAAAAGTAGTGTGGATCAGAATGAAAAGTAGTGAATGGTTTAGTTCACACACACACACCACACACACACGGCGCGCGCGCGCGCGCGCGCAGGAAAACGCACACACACAGAGGAAAACACACACACACACACACACACACACACACACACACACACACACACACACCACACACACATACACACAAACACAAACACACGCACACACACACGCACGCAGCACACACGGCAACACTACCAACACCACCACATCCTGGCTCTCAACTGGTCACCCAGCCCAGCACAACGCACATTCCTTCCCTACCAGTCATCATCATAGGAAAACGGCCACCTCAACGACCATTTGACCCCCGCCGCAGCAGCCGCCAAAGACCCCCGGCACCCCATGCATGACAACTGACTATCTCCCCCTCAAGCTCCCTTCGCACCCGGGCCGTAGCATTCATTTGCTGAGCCTGTCACATCAAAAGGATAAAGTCAAACACTAACCATCATGACCTGAGTCAGAAAGGGAAGGAATTAAAAACAAAAAGGGGGGAAAGGCCGGTATTTAACAGTTACCCACATCAGTCGATCCGGACCCCCCGCGCGAGTGACCTCCCTCCCGGAGCCGTTTCCACATCAAGGATGGAGGGGGGGGGGGGGGGAGGGGCGGGAGGGGTAGGGGGAAGAACCGAGGAAGCGGTGGGAGAATTGGAGGAGGGAGGTGAAGATGATAAGTCTCCTTTACGAGCTACTACGGAGGTCGGACTTCCGAAGTTTCACATTCTGTTTAGGTGTTGGCCACTAAAGATCACATTCCTCAGCTCCCGTTACCTGAGATTTTATTTTGAGATATGAAAAGTGCCCTGGATCGAGTTTGGTTTGATGTTTGCTCGGGTTTATTTGGGTTTGGTCTTCTGGGGCTTTGATAAGGGAATGTTTGTCGATCTGTAAGTGACAGAGTTCATCACGGCATCCCTAAGATCTGATGTCACAAGAAGGTGACGATGATGATGGTTTGGTTCGGTAACGTCTGCCATGCTTTCATTCGTTTCTTTGGTGAGCTCTCAGTGGACACAAAGGGCCTGTTTGTTTGTTTCCAACCCTTTTTAGAACTCCAAAGTTACATTCTGGAGAGAGGACAGCATTGATGAAGTAAAATGGTAAGCCTAATAGACGGTGGATGAAACACTCACACAGGAATCGAGATTACGGGGTTCATGGTTGGGGTCTCTTCTCGTCTCCAATATCCCTCCTTACTGGTCCAAATCCTAGTCTTTCGTAGAAGATTTCATAAACTGAGGACCCTTGAGCAACGTGCACTTCGCATAACGTTACAGAACCCACGACGATAAGGGAGAAGTCGCTAGGATGAAAAAAATACTAGTCGAAAAAAATCCACATTGATAGGGATATGAACACATTCTCAAGGTTGATAAAAGGCAGAGCAGCTCGAATTTCACAGATAAATCTGATGAGACGTTGAAGGTATGCGATGCTGCAGTATAGAGTGTCTGCTGAACTTAGGCCTCTGGAAGAACACAAACATCCACCATTGAAAGCACCCGCATTTGAACAGTCCTCCTGCCACCCCCTTCTCTGTTATGTTGACTTTACTTTGAAGTTATGAATGTTTTACACACACACACACACACACACACACACACACACACACACACACACACACACACACACACACACACCCACGAATGAAAATCTAACTACCCCGTTCTTAACAAATTTGAATCTCTCTCTCACACACACACACACACACACACACACACACACACACACACACACACACACACACACCACACACGAAGAAGAAAATTATACATGGGCATTCCTCAGGGGTCTGTTATTGCCCCTTTACTTTTTAGTATTCTGATGTACGATTTACCCACAAAAATTTCTAAAAATATAGAATTAGCCCAATATGCAGATGATATATGCATATGGATGAAGGTGACATTTAAAAAATGTACATCTGTCAGATCACAAAATTATATTAAAAAGTTATATAAAAAAGAATTAAATACCTTTTCTGCTTACATGAATGAAAATGGTTTGCAAATATCAACAGAAAAAACACACATGATGTTATTTAATACTGGATTTGATCCAGTTAATATGCCTTCATTTCAAGTCAACGGCATACCCATCAGATATACAAAAATAGTGAAATTCCTTGGAGTAAATTTAACATCAAAGTTGTCATGGAATTTTCATATTGAGCATATTCTAACAAAAGCTCGAAAAACTTTAAATTTATTAAAGATTATTAGCAAGCATGCTTGGGCTCAGGACACAGTTACTCTTTTGCACCTTTCTACTGCACTGGTTAGATCAAAATTAACGTATGCACAAGAGGTATTCTTCAGTGCACCCAAATACTTACTGAAAAAAACTTCAAAGTATTGATTCCAAAGCATATAAGATAGCATTGGGACTGCCAGTCCATGCCTCTTGTACAAAAGCATACAGTGCTGCTGGGATATTACCACTGGAGGAATATAGGAATCTCGCATGCACCAAGTTTGTTATAAGAAGTTCTGCTATAGACAACAATATAGGCCCTGAAATAAATATTAAATCGGACACTGATTTTCCCAAAAGGGCTAAAATATTTCATCTCAAACGACTCTAAGAACATATACTTCCTCGATTTTAGAATCCTCAGATATCAAACTAACATCCATTGCAAAAAGATCTATCGTGTCTCCTATCCCTCCCTGGAAACTAATACGAGCACATTTTGATATT
>CM065725.1:42742571-42745071 GCA_033310375.1 Conus canariensis
TCTACGTTTAGACAGAATCTAAAGCTTATTGCGAATGATTATTCATAATACGTCTGATTTATCGTGATATCAAGAGGTAGCCTACTCTTCAATTTCCCCAGTTGAGCTAATAATCTTTTTGCACGCCATGATTAGGTCTATAATTAGAAGGGGGCAAGCTTATTCAATTTCAATAAATCTGTATAAATAAATGCTAAGATGTTCAATTACAAGGTTGGTAATTTTGCCTTAAAAGTAGATGAATACATACATCTATGCATATTTTTTTCTTTTCCTTTTGATACATGTAGCATTTACTTACATCATCCCTTGTAACTGAACGCTACTCGGGGCCTGTGTAAGGCTGATACCGCTGCTTTACAGGTATATGAAAATCAGGTATATCTATTCATCATGTAGCATTTACTTACAAATATCCCTGTATTATTGAACGCCATGAGGGGCCTGTGCAAGGATGACAGTTCGGTCTCACATGCGTATGAAAATACATCTATTTATTGTGTAGCATTTACGTACAAGCATAGTGATAGAGTATTGTATCTATCTGGTTCATGTGCATCTGAGAGTTAATAATGTTTGATTTACATGTACTGTGTGACTTTTGGATGTTGTCGTGTCTCATACTGTATGTCAAATGGATTGTTGAAAAACAATCTTCGATGGAAGAGGAGGAAAATGTTACACAGGATAGAGATTTTCACGTATGAAGAAAACATCAACCCCCAAGTTTCATTCAAACATGCATATCGTCAATTCCCATCAAAGCACTGAGAGAACCTCACTTTCAGGTCATTCCAAACCAGCTCTCTGCTCAAGGAGTCTTGTTAGCAGATCATGCACGTGCAAACATCGCGCGTGCACAGCATCCTGTCAAATAGGTGTTGTCTGGCCGCCAGATTGGACAAATTTGTGTAAATACTGAATTCTTCCGACCGGAGGGTTCACTGACACGTCGACAAATGTGATGACCTAACTTTGAGCTGTTCTTTTTCACATTACACAACCTTGGTCAAAACGTCCCGCGCGGCCTGTGGTTCTCTCAGACTGTGGACGGGCCATGGGTCCGGGGAGTGGAAAATGTTTGCTGTCTTTGCTTGCGGGGAAAGGGAATACCACTTAGCCTATGTGTATTTACTCCGCGAAGATATAGCATTGTAGTGTGTGTGTGTGTGTGTGTGTGTGTGTGTGTGTGTGTGTGTGTGTGTGTGTGTGTGTGTGTGTGTGTGTGTGATTATCAGTGCATGAAGACGGAAGTCGAACGGAACTCACAATGTAACAGGTAACACTGCTGTCGAATCTGTAAATCAGATTGTGAACTTTGACAATATTTCGCCATGTGCACTTAAAAACTGCAAGGATCAATGCGAGTTTTGGTTTGAATAGTTTTTAAAATCAATTTTCGAACTTAAAGGCCTCGATTTTGGTCAGAACTCTCATCCCATCAAACAAATAGCCTGCTCAACTCATGCCCACGCTGACATTATACGTGTATAGCTACCTGCCCATTGGCAGCCGTGTCGGTCTGAGTCGTAGACGTTGACGGTGAGATTAACGTCCTATTAGCCTGAGGCCCTTAAGGACAAGTGAACTTGCAGACGTAGGTCTGCATCTTTAGTGGCAACTGCTGTCGCAGGCAGCAGTGGACGAGTTGCGTGTGGGGCCGTCGTATTTCTCTCTCTGAGCTCTTGTTCCTCTTGAACTTCGGTTCAATTTTGGCTGTTGGTTGGCCGACGATGGGCGTCGGTGTAAGTCTGAGTCGTATGGCCGCCAGATAAGTATCAACATTGAATTCCGCTGACCGAGACCCCACGAATACATTGTCAGATGTAATGACCACATTTTAGGCTGTTCTTCTTCATTCACGCAGTCTTCAACCCGTCCCGCGGCCTGTAGTTCTCATAGACAGACCACAACTTTAGTCAACCCATCTCGTGGCCCGTAGTTCTCACAGACAACAGAGAGACCACAACTTTAGTCAACCCGTCTCGTGGCCTGTAGTTCTCATAGACAGACCACAACTTTAGTCAACCCGTCTCGTGGCCTGTAGTTCTCACAGACAACAGAGAGACCACAACTTTAGTCAACCCGTCTCGTGGCCTGTAGTTCTCATAGACAGACCACAACTTTAGTCAACCCGTCTCGTGGCCTGTAGTTCTCATAGACAGACCACAACTTTAGTCAACCCGTCTCGTGGCCTGTAGTTCTCATAGACAGACCACAACTTTAGTCAACCCGTCTCGTGGCCTGTAGTTCCCACAGACAACAGAGAGACCACAACTTTAGTCAACCCGTCTCGTGGCCTGTAGTTCTCATAGACAGACCACAACTTTAGTCAACCCGTTTCGTGGCCTGTAGTTCTCATAGACAGATCACAACTTTAGTCAACCCGTCCTGTGGCCTGTAGTTCTCATAGACAGATCACAACTTTAGTCAACCCGTCCCGTAGCCTGTAGTTCTCATAGACAGATCACAACTTTAGTCAACCCGTCCAGTGGCCTGT
>CM065725.1:42750071-42757571 GCA_033310375.1 Conus canariensis
TAGTTGTTCCCCACCCCTACCCCCAAACCTTCAGACAGACGCATTCGGGATGGGGGTGGATAAAGAGTTGGAGAATTGGAAACGGAGGAAGGAATGGGGTGGTACTGGTGGTGCAGGAAGTTAAGCAGTGGGGGTGGGTGGGGGAGGATCTGAATTCCAAATGTACCGGTAGCGTTCGAGAGGGGACGGACATGAGAGTTTGACAGTAGGAGGTGTGGGGGAAGGGGGAATTATGGTTTGATGACGAAATTTAGGATACTTGGGATGGGTCGGTTTATCTTTCGGTGTGACATCATTTCATTGTCTAGGCGGTCCAAGTTTTCATTCAGAACAGTTGGAGGAGTCAGGCCCAAGCCGCAGAGTGCCACGGTCACGCGATTTTTCGCCGCTAATCCGCCCATGCTATGACGTCACTCAGAGAGAGAGAGAGAGAGAGAGAGAGAGGTGAAAAACAAAAGACAAGCCTTTATGCAGGCCGGGTCGGAATGATTTCTTTTCCGTATAAAATCCCCTCATATCTTGCTTGCAAACCAACAGAAATACTGCCTGTAACGGCTAAAGGTCGGGAAAGAAAACCGTTTAGAATGTTGGCATCGTCATCATTTTGTTGTTTCTCCAGCACCATTGGACTACCATCCTCTGCGTGGTGAGCGTTGGAGGATCTTTGCGTTCATTCTCTGAAGGTTTAGCCTTTGTTTTGGAGTTATGCACATTTAATGTTTTCTTTAAAAGGCACAGAATTGTAATCAGTCATCTGTTTCACTTTCGAGAAGGAAAAGAAGAACGGAAAAAAAAGGGGGGGGGGGGGGGGGGGGGAGGTGCGTTGCAAAGACGAGTTATGTTGTTTACAGTAAACTTGATCATACTTAACTGAATAAATCAAGTGATGATAGTTCCCTGGAAATGTCTTGGAGGTGTATGTGTGTGTTGTGTGTGTGTGGTGTGTGTGTGTGTGGTGGTGGTGGGGGGGGGGGGGGGGGGGAGCGGATGGAGGTGGGTGTTTTTTTTCCCAGTAGAAATTGCATCCCTGACTTTGAAAATATTGTGTTGGAAATTTCCTCTATTGTCACTCTCTGACTCTACTTTTCTTTCTTTCTTTCTTGTTTATTTATTTTTTGAGGGGGAGGTCGTCCACTGTCTTCAGATCTTTGTTTTCCCGTTCTCAGTGTTTGTTCTAGCAGATCTACACACATTTTTTTTCTTACAGAACACGTAAGCTTTTTTCCTTTTTTCTTTTCTTTTTTTTTTTCCTTTTTTTTTTTTTTTGGTAATCGGACGACAAGATATTGAAAATGTACGCATTGTCCACAGCCAACACGAACTGCTAAATGTCCATTAGCACATGTGGCCTCACTTTTCTTGCATTGAAATTTGTGTCATTCGTGGTACGCATTTTTTTTTTTTTTTTTTTTTTTTTTTTTTTTTTTTTTACTGGGGGCGAAAATTAAGAGGGGTGCTTAGCGCCTTGAGCGGCGCAGCCTATTTTCATCAGCGCATCAACAGATTAGTTATCCTGATGTTCATTTAATCCATGTTATGTAAACGGTTGTTTACAGTTGTTCCACGCTGGAGAGGACTTGTTTTCCCAGAGCCGTGACAGCCTAACAGAGGCTTTGCGCGGCTGGGAATAAAAAAGCCATAGCGATAAAAACTAAATGGATGGATAACAATTTAGACTGCACTCCCCTTACCTCCGACCTGACCTTCAACACACGTTAGAGGTTCGTTTGGGGTCAGTTATCATGCGCACGAGTGTTGATATTCTCTGTCTCTGTCTGTCTGTCTGTCTGTCTGTCTGTCTCTCTCTCTCTCTCTCTCTCTCTCTCTCTCTCTCTCTTCTCTCTCTCTCTCTCTTCGCTCCGTGTCAAGAATAATTCAGGCACGAATACATTTCTCTTAACATCTTTAAACGTTTCACCTGCACGGATAACATTACTGAACAGGCTTACACACACACACACACACACACACACACCACACACCACACACACACACACACACGCATGCGCGCGCGTATTCCTACACAGAACTCAACTCATCATGCAGCATCGTGCTCTACAGACATTCAAATGATGTAATGTCAAAGGAAACAGACACACCGATTTCCAAGTATATCTGATATTCTAAATTACATCTTCTGTCAGCATGTTTAATGGAAAGGCCTTAAACTGAAAAGCCAACACAAACACACATAAATGCAATCGAGAAAGCATGCCTTTTTTTTTTTACCGTTAGTGAATTTGTAAATTTTGTAGGCGTCCGCTCGCGCGCAGACCCTCACACACACACACACACACACACACACACACACACACACACACACACACACACACACACACACACTAAAAACGAAAACAAAATTAACAAACACGAAAAGCAAAGCAAAAAAAAAAAAAAAAAGAAAAAAAGAAAAAAAAGAGAGAAAAACACACACACACACAAAATGAAAAAAAAAAGAAAACAACCAGCGTCTGTCAAGAACGAGAAAGCAGCCAGCCATCGCCCCCCCACCCCCCCCCAGACCCCCGATCCCCTCTCTCCTCTCAGCCTCCTCCCCCTTCCCACCCATCTTGGCGCCTGCCGACTGCGCCACTGACCGATGGTCAATATTGTCACTCGGACATTGCCAGACAGTGGAAGACAATGGCCAGCTTTGTCCCTCTCCCTACGAAAAATGCCCCCCCCCCCTCACCACCACCACCCACACCAGCCCACCCTTCCCCACCGCCCCTGGGAGACCGACGTCTGGGCGTCGGGGGCACGTTTTGCACGCAAACACCGGTCCCGGTGGATTATAATGCTACATGACCGGGGGCGTGTGTTCAATTCCTGCCAGCATTTGCAGTCCCGCCTGATTCTTTGGCGGTGCTGATCCGTGGGCAGGAATTTCGAAAAGAAGTAAAATAATGACCACAGTGAACCTCCACAGAAATGTATTTGGAAATAGCGACTTCGTACTTTATGGTCTTTAAAAAATTTTTTTTTTAATCAATTGGAATAATGACCAAATTACTTCACTACAATTTCATTCTCCACACACACACACACACACACACACACACGCGCGTGCGCGCACGCAAGCACGCACACACACACGTAAATTTGTATTTATCCGCACTGATTCTTTTAGTGTTGCTGTTATTATTGTTGTTGCTTCATCAAAAAGTCATATAAACACTTACTTGTAGATACACTTGAGTACACTTATCACACACACACACACACACACACACACACACACACACACAACACACACACACACACACACACAAGTAAATTTGTATGTAACCTCGCTGATTCTTTTCTTCTTGTTGTTGTTATTGTTGTTGCTTTATCAAAAAGTCCTGTAACCACTTACTTGCAGATACACTCGAGTATACTTATCACCTTTACTAGTATTCAAGAAGTTATGATAAAAGCTGATAAGTTAAATTACAAAAGAGTTCCCGCAGGTGTTCCTCAAGCATGTGTAAAAGGTCCACTTTTATTTCGTAACTGCATTAACTATATTGTATCTGACATCAATCAAACATCAAGCTATTTGCTAATGGCAAGAGCATTTCCTTAGCACAAAGTAACCCAGATGTCCAGATGTCCATGTACAAATTCTCAATTCCAACCAAGAAAAGACAAGTTCTTGCGCAAAGCACTGGACTGTTAAATTATCAGCAGGAAGAAGGCAGAACTGTTAAATTGTTATCGCAGAAATAACGAAATCTTACCTATGTTTCTGGGACTGCACAACTACGCAGATTAGACAAACAAGCAACTGCATATCATACTCCAAGGTAAACGTGACTACCAGATCAAAAGTATATAAATGCTGAGTAAATTGGTCTCTTCTCTAAAGTCTTATACGAACATACTTTACAGAAAAGCGTCAGAAATGATGCACAAATTCCTTGTACTATGACATTTTGATAATGCCGATATTATGAGGGATAATTGTACCAGTTCACAACCGAATTCTCTTCAAGACTTACAGCTTGAAGCAATACGAACGATGATTGGAGCTGTTCGAGGGACAAGTCATCCAAAATTATACCAAGAATCAGGATTGTGTACCCTTAAAGACAGAAGCAACAGACCCAAATTATTGATGTGAGATGTTGCACGGCGTATGTTCTGATCATCTTACAAATCCCCAGTTTGTTTCGGACAGGATTTCTCACCGGAGACCAAGACTTTTAGAACACACTGTAACAAAATTGAACACTGAACTCCATCAGAAATCGTTTATACCTTCCACTACAAATCTCTGGAATTCTCTACCTGACTATATTAAAACCGGCAATTCCTTAAGCCAACTCAAACAATACCTGCAGGCTACTGTGGTCCTCATCAACTACTCCTTCGGCGAAAGGAAGGAACAAACAACCATCGTCAACTTCGTCTCGAGGTAATCGATCTTTATGATGATATGTTTAATCGTCACTTAGTTCACAAACAACTCTCTAGCTGTTATAATCCAAGAGAATCCGCTAACATTATTTTCAGCACTTCAATGTCGCTCGGGTAAGACAATTTCAACATTACCTCCAGACTTCACTCAATTACAGATTCTGTTGAATGGCAGTTCTGACCTGCGAAACGAGACCAAAGAAGTCATGTTCAAAACAGTCTATCAATTAATTTTCAATCAAAGAGATTCTAAATTACATTCATTTGTGGAAAAGAGACATTCATATTGGCATCACAACTTCAAATGCTCTCGTGCTGTAACACATTTGACCACTGACTAATGCCCAGATAAATCAATCTGTTGACGGATGATTCTGTTGTGATTCTTTACTGTTTGATTACCGAATATCCCGCCTCCCCATCCCATTTTTTTCCCCTACACACCCCTCAACCCGTCCTCAGCTTAGGGCTTTTAATGTTTCTTTTATCTTTGAATTTTGAACTTTTTTTTCTCCTGAATCAGGTGTCAACCATGGTGAATTTAGTAAATGGATGTAATCTTTTACCCTTTTTTTTGCCGAAACGGCATAACCTTATTTTCTTCATTTCTTTTTTGTCATTCATACATTCGTTTCTAAACGTTTTGTGAATTGTTGACTAAATTGTAATAATGTTTCACCAGCCGTCATGATGGACGTATTGCAATGTGTAAGGTGAAAGCTTGTTGCTGCTCTTTTGTCGTTGCAGATATTTTGCATTTATATGTATAGTTGAATTATTAAAGATTTGCTTAAACCAATATACGCATAAACACACACACGTATACACAAACACTCGGACATGTCACACACGCACGCACGCACATACACATACAACACGCGTACATACACCATTATACAATCCGTCTGGAATCACTTGAAGTGGGAAGACGTTAAACTGAAGAACAACTCAGACATGTGGCATACACAGAACGTGCACGCGCTCGCGCACTTACACACACACACACACACACACACACACACACACACACACACACACACACACTCACACACACACACACACACACACACACATACACACACACACACACACACACATACACACACGCACGCACACTCGCGCGCACGCGCACACACACACACACACACACACACACACACACACACACACACACACACACACACACAACCACAGAGAAATACAGCCGGATTTCATTAGAAATACCCCAGGTTTCCATGAAAAGAGTTATTCTACTCGAACGAAGCAATCCTACTTGACATCTATGGGAACAGTGATACAAAGGTTACGGTGGACTGACCTACGACTGCTCGTGATCTCATATAACGCTACCAGCAGGACCAAGTGACTGAGGTATAAAGACGTCAGTAAAAAGGAAAGGATGACTATCAATATATCAAGAGACCAGTAACCCATAAAGAGACCAACAGTAAAGTCGTCATTTGCCAACCGTTGTTTATCTTGTCGCACACAGTCTGAATGATTTCTGGCTTTCTGCAATGGACTAAGATTGTTCATAGTCATACCTGCTGGTGCTGGAGAGGACAGCTAGTGTATGAACGTGCACACAACTATCTGTGTGTGTGTGCGTGCGTGCGTGTGTGTGTGTGTGTGTGCGTGCGTGCGTGCGTGCGTGCGTGCGTGCGTGCGTGTGTGTGTGTGTGTGTGTGTGTGACAGAGAGAGAGAGAGAGAGAGAGAGAGAGAGAGAGACAGAGAGAGACAGAGAGACAGAGAGACAGAGAGAGAGTGGTATTGTGATCGTTTACCTAGGTACTATATGTGGCATGCCAATTATTTTCGTAAAATATCTATCATCCCTATAATGTAGGTCTATGACCCTAACAATCTCTCTGTCTCTGTGTGTGTGTGTGTGTGTGTGTGTGTGTGTGTGTGTGTGTGTGTGGATGTCTGTCTGTCTCTCTATGTCTGTCCTTCTCTCTCTCTCTCTCTCTCTCTCTCCTCTCTCTCTCTCTCTCTCTCTCTCTCTCTCTCTCTCCCTCCCTCCCTCCCAGAATCCTTCCCAGTGCTACGGATCAGAATAGAGTTGCAAACACCCTTTCAAGAAGCGACAAAAATGTAATTAGATCTGTGACTAGATTCATAGCACAAGCAACGGAGGTAAGAAAAAAGTAAACTAGAATTAATCTCCAATAACAATTAACGTCAATTTTTTCCCCTGTTTATCACGTGTCAATGTACGTGTTCCTTTGCGTTCAGCCTTGCGTGAGTGCGCGCGTGCGCGCGTGTGCGTGTGCGTGTGCGTGTGTGTGTGTGTGTGTATGTCTGTATGCGCGCGAGCACGTGTGTGTGTGTGTGTGTGTGTGTGTGTGTGTGTGTGTGTGTGTGTGTGTGTGTGTGTGTGTGTGTGTGTGTGTGTGTGTGTGTGTGTGTGTGTGTGTGTGTGTGTGTACTCACGCGCGTGCGTCCGTGATTACATGTGTGTGCGGGAAGGGAGGGATGGAGGGTGGGGTGGGCTTCGGAGGGGGGCGGGGGGGGGGGGGGGGTGAGGGGGAGACGCGCGGGATGCGGTGTGCGCGCGCATGTGTATGTGTATGTCAGTATGTATTTGTGTGTACGTGTGTGTTTGTTTACAATCAATGCATATGACAAATCTGTTCAAAATCGCATGTTTCACGGCTGTAATGATAAACGGACAATAAAACATTTGTTATTGTCATTACTACTCGTTTTCCGTCCGTCTGTCCGTCCGTCCTCCCGTCTTCTCTCTCTCTCTCTCTCTCTCTCTCTCTCTCTCTCTCTCTCTCTCTCCTCTCTCTTTACCCTGCTTGCTGCTGTTCAGAAACAATTTGTGAATAATCAAAAGTTATATGTTGCTTTTGTTGACTTTGAAAAGGCTTTTGATTCAATTTCTCGTAGATTGTTATGGCCTGTTTTGTTAAAAAATGGAATAAAAGGTAAATTGTATCGTTGCATAAAAAGTATGTACTGTGAGGTAAAAGCAAAAATAAGATCGGGTGCAAAATTATCTGAGCATGTCATGTGTACAAGTGGGGTCAAACAAGGCGATGTATGTAGCCCAGTATTATTTTCTCTATTTATTAATGAGTTAGCCTTGGAAA
>CM065725.1:42775071-42805071 GCA_033310375.1 Conus canariensis
ATTTGCAGCCGTTATTAACGAGTCTCTCCCACCCGGCACTGAGAGCTGAAAGATTCAGGGTTGTATTGTTGTTGGTATTTTCTTTTAAAATTTATTCATTTATCATGTTTGCGCCCTTATTATTCGGCGGGCTTCCCCGTCGTCCGCTGTCATACTGAATGGCTTCCCATTTCGCTCCGGAGAATGCGAGTTCTCATCATTTTCAAATAATAAAAAAAAGAAATTGCAGGCTTCCTCGCTACCTTGTTTCACCTGTTTTGTTCGTTTTATTGGGTGATCCAAAGGATCAAACTTTCCAGCCTTCGGTGTGTAGGCTTGGGCTGACTGATCCGTTTGTGCCACCGGATCGTTCATTCATCATTTATTCAATAATGTGTTCCGTCGTGAACGTTCGTTCACTGATTTATTCTTTCGTTCATAAATTCATGGTCTTTTTCAGGAGGTTTTTTTTAAATTTTTTATTTTATTCGTTTTTATACTTAATTGCCTTTATGCTGGCCTCCCTCAGTTATATACACTGTACAACATGTTCAAGAATGTTATTAGCTTTTAGGAACAAAATCTGCTAAAATCGTCTGTGGTAATCCCCAACGTCAATCCCCCCCCCCCCCACCCCCCCAAAAAAAGGGGGGGGGGGGTAATTGTGGAACACATGGCTTGATCATCGCCAAAAGAAAAATCTATAAAACAAACCTAGGCAAAGAAACCGTAATGCGATAAGCGATGGCATCCGACCACAAGACTCCCAAAGCATCTCTCACAAAACAGCGTATTAAAGAACAAACGCTTTTTCTCGCTCTTCAACGTATACGCGCACTTAATGAACACAAGCAGTTCGGCTGACATTTTTATTTTTTGTGAGTGCTTATGCCCGAAGCCCGAAAACAATATGTAACGAAAAAAAGATGGGGAGGAAGAGGATGGGGGAGGGGGGAGAATCAGTTACACGACTTCAGATGGGGACTTGGGATTTTTTCTTTTAATGGCATCAAAATGAACAACTGAATGAAAAATATTGGAATCACTCGCCCCCTACCATCCGACCCCTGTCCCCTCCTTTTTGTTTTCATCTGTCTCTTTGGTAAGGATACAACAATTGCAGAAAGCAGAAAATACTCAAATTTACATATCTATTCAAAGCGTCAATGCGCATTTCCGAACGAACATCGCACAGTGAATTCGAGAATGAAAACAAATCAGGTTACCTGTCTGCATTATTTTTTTTTTGTTTCGTTTTGTTTTGAATGCAATCTATGATTTTCTTTCTTTTTTTTTTATTCCCATAGGCGAAGTTGGACGTCAGAATTTCGATACCAGCTCACTGTTTCCTCTTTTGTTTTTAAATAATGAAATTTATCAGCTTTCTGCCTTTTATCACATCTCGCTGAAAGCTTTGCTCAGTGGTTTTCGCAGTGATGTAATGATTATTCATCTGTCCTTGTTCATCCCACCGCTTCTTTGTTCCTTGTATAAGCGTGCATGAAAGAGACAAAACCAGACAACAAATCTCTCTCTCTCTCTCTCTCTCTCTCCTCTCTCTCTCTCTCAAATGTTTTACTTTCAATTTGTTTTTTGGATGCAGCACTGTCATTCTCAAAGATAACTCATTAACGTCAAAACTCTCGTCAACCACGCATCTCCTCTCTCTCTCTCTCTCTCTCTCTCTCTCTCTCTCTCTCTCTCTCTCAATTGTTTTACTTTCAATTCTTTTTTTTGAAGCAGCACTGTCATTCTCAAAGATAAGTCACGAACGCCAAAACTCATCAACGACGCAACTCTGTGTGTGTGTGTGTGTGTGTGTGTGTGTGTGTGTGTGTGTGTGTGTGTGTGTGTGTGTGTGTGTGTCAACTGTTTTACTTTCAATTCTTTTTGTTGAAGCAGCAAGTCATTCTCGAAGATAACTCACGAACGTCAAAACTCATCAACGACGCAACTCTCTCTCTCTCTCCTCTCTCTCTCTCTCTCTCTCTCTCTCTCTCTCTCTCTGTGAATTGTTTTCTTTTCAATCTTTTTTTTTGAAGCAGCACTGTCATCCTCAAGATAACTCACGAACGTCAAAATTCATCAACGACGCAACTCTCTCTCTCTCTCTCTCTCTCTCTCTCTCTCTCTCTCTCTCTCTCTCTCTCTCTCTCTCTTCCGTTTTTTCCCCCCACTACAATCTCATGGACGGCCGGCGTCGGGTCGGCAAAGACAGGCAGACAGAAATGTTCAAACGACGTGATTAGCAAATATGACCGCGACGAGGACGCCAGATTGAAGGCAAACAGCTTGGTTAAAACCGGAGAGTCCCAAAGAACTTTGAGTTTTTTCTCCCTGCTCATTCTTTGCGAGTCGCCATTTTTTTTTCTTCTTCTTCTGAGGTGTTTGTTTTCTGAAGGCTCTTTGAAACCCCTCCAGCGTACAGCAAGGAGGAAAGATGGTTGGTGTGTGTCCGCGCGCGCGCGCGCGTGTGTGTGTGTGTGTGTGTGTGTGTTGTGTGTGTTGTGTGTTGTGTGTGTGCGTATGTGTGTGCGTATGTGTGTGTGTGTGTGTGTGTGTGTGCGCGCGCGCATTTGGTGTGTGCGTGCGTGCGTGTGCGTGTGTGGTGTGTGGTGTGGTGTGGTGTGGTGTGGTGTGGTGTGGGTGTGGTGTGTGTGTGTGTGTTGTGTGTGTGTGTCTGTGGGGGGGGGGGGGGAAGGATGCGGGCTGGTTGGGAGAGAGAGGCGAAGGAATGGAAGAGGTTGAAAGACGAAGGGACTGTGTGAATATGATCGATTTCTAGGAAAGGGAGGAAATAGAGGGAGGATATTATTTGAAAAAAAATTCTGTCGTTAAGAAAAAGATGGCGGAAGCATGATGACTGTCAGAATTATTTCTGTGTCTATGTTTGCTTACGTTGGTAAGTGCAATCGGTTAGCTATCGCATAGAATCGATTAGTTACTGGCAAAAAGGTTGCAATTTCAGACTGTGGGGATGATTCACGAAAAAAAAGGATTATGAGGTGGAGGGAGGGGACAGCTACGAATGCAACTCATCATTGTTGAGCTCCACCGCCCTTTTAAAATTCCCCTTCAAAAAGAACACGTGGAAATGACTCTTTCTCCCATACGGTATATCTGACCAAAAAAAAATCCAGTTTTTTGCGTACACTGACTTGCAATTTTATCATCCCTAGTGTGTTATGTGATAACGGTATTGTAATTAAACTGGTGGGGGTAACGACTGTGGCTGTTGTCATCCAAGATGGATCTTTTGATTCTGTGCAGACATCAAAATAAAATGAAAACACAGGACAGAAATATCACGAAAGACAGCAGAGGAAAAAAAAAAACCAACAACAAACCAACAAACAAGAAAAGACAGACTACGTAAATTTGCGATACTGACACCGACGATTAAGTTACACGGCGAGGGATGCCCGTACGCAGTACTGTGGTTCTGGTGAGACAATGTATTGTGGCATCTTAAACTGTCACATGATCTGGGTGCTGTAGCATCAACGAACTCATGCTCTTTTTGTGTTGTGTGTTTGGTTGGTTGTTTGTTTTTTCTCACAACATGCCTTAATGCTTTCGATCAAAACTTTGATATTAGTTTTAACCTTAACAGATGGGCTATACAAACAAACTGGTATTTTTCTTCCAATGTAGCAAGGCCCAATACATGAAATGTAGCCAGGGTATGAACAAAATGTAGCCAGGCTAGACTCACGTGTGTAGCTTGGCTATGAACAAAATGTAGCCATGCCATGAAAAAACCTTGTCCAGTCTGTAAACGAAGCGTAACCTGGCCACAAACAAAAAGTCGTCGGCCCATACAATGTAGCCCAGGCTATAAACAAAACGTAACCAGACTGTTCACAAAATGTAGCCATGCTGTGAAAATGTAAGCAGGCTATAAACAAAACGCAATCATGCTATGTAAATATGCATAGGCTATAAGGAAAATGTAGTCAGGCTGTAAACTACATGGAGCCAGGTCACACACACACACACACACACACACACACACACACACACACACACACACATAAACACACACACGCGCGCGCGCAACCAGGCCATAATCAAAATATAGCCATGCTAAAAACAAAATGCAACAAGACTATGAACAAAACATAGCCAGGCTATAAAATGAAGCCAGACTACAAAACATAGCCAGGCTATAAAATGAAGCCAGACTACAAAACATAGCCAGGCTATAAAATGAAGCCAGACTACAAAACATTGCCAGGGTATAAAATGTAGCCAGACTGTGATGACGACCATCATCGTCCCATGACATTAGAACATCCGGCTGCCCTGACGGAAGTTTTGGCAGTCCAATGGGACACGCCACACATCCTTGTCCTCAGCTGTGTGCAACGGAGTACAGGTGCTGTGTTAAAGCCAGAACCTGATTGCTAACACCCGGGAAGCCACCGGAAGAAGCGGGGATGGGGGGGGGAGGGGGAGGGGAGTGGGAGGGAGGGGGGTAGACTGGGGGGATGCCCGTAGGAGGGAGAGGAAGGAGGAGGGATTGGGAGTGGGGGGGGGGACACTATTTGTCCCGTATTATATTTCTCAAGTTATGAAAAAAGGGCGGGGGAGAAAGGGTGGTGGTGGTGGTGGTGGGAGTGTGAGGATGGGGGGAGGGGGGGTCGCCAAACCTTACAATTGCCTTTTAATTTTCCAGATTCAGAAGTGTGTCCAGTCGGCTCAACGGTAGAATACCGAGTTTTCTGCAACACGTTGCGAGTACATTTTTTTAATTATTTGTTTTTCAATGGACACTTTGGCCATCCTCCATCTTTAGTGTCGTCGGTCTGGTGGTGTAAGCCATCCCTCTCCTCACTGCCCCCCCCCCCCCCCCCAACACAGTCCGCACCCCACTTCCCACCCCCCATTTCCATTCCATCCTCCCCAGAAACTCTTGGAACGGTCATCCCCCATCTGCCATGTCGTCAGTGGTGTGGACGTCCAACCTGAAAGTTAACTCTAATCATGGGAGCAAGAGTTACCCTACTTGTTCCTTACTGACTGTTCATTGTTCCCTGGCTCGTTTACGATGTCCTTCCTAACTAATGAAGAAACTTCAGGCAGGTAGAAAGGCTGTCCGGGAACAAGTCCAGGAACGTGTTCAAAAAAAAAAAAAAAAAAAAAGACGGAGGGCGCTTTGCAACGCTGGCCTAAACGGTGGCCGCTACTTTTCCCGCTTCTACTTTGCCGCCTACATTTCTGCCCTCTAGGTGGGTGTATTTCACAGGCTAAGAAGAAAAAAAATCGCCATTCACCGGTACTTGTACTGTTGGACCCCCTCTCTTTCTCTCTCTCTCTCTTTCTCTGAACGTACACATTCAAGTCTGTCATTAAGGAGAATATCTGGCGGTCTCAGCACTGTCTGATTCTGTATCTCATGAAAGGTCAACAGTTCAGCTGCCATGTCATAAACTGAAGCTGCTTAATGTTTGTTTCTATTTCATGACGATCTTTTCTTTTATTCGATGATCTGGCTTGTACATGATATGATTTTTCCCGTGTGAGTTTGCCAGCCCTAAAAAGACCCCGCTTGGTCGGCTTGGCGACAAGGATTAAAAGTTGCAAAGTCTGTCAAAGTTCATGAAATATCTGTTTTATGCAATTTTAACATTGATAACAATGACACTGGTTTTCTCTTGCGGTCGTTTTTTTATTTTTATTTTACATTTTATGACAGCCCTTGATTAAATTGCCAATACACTTTGCGGTCTCGTGGTTGACAGCTAACCCGGACTGAAGCTTAGTCAGTTATCTCCCTGTCTCAGATTGTTCGTCCTTCAAGGTTTCAGTCAGTTCATAGAATCTGCCTGAGAACATTCACGAAACGCATCCTCCGAACAGTTCAAGATCTGCGGTGCACAGTGAATGCTTTTTTTTCCCCGTCAAGAAACGTACCTGACGTGGCAAAACAGTAGTGTTATTCTGCACGCGCGCGCGCGCGCACACACACACACACACCACACACACACACACACACACACACACACACACACACACGCACGCACACACACACCACGCACGCACGCACGCACGCACGCACTCAAACACGCGCGCGCGCGCGCGCACACACACACACACACACACACACACATATGAATAAACCTAAACGCCTTGTATCTAACGCTAAAACATTAAGATCAGTAAGTGAATGCCCATCTGTTAAAAAAAACACACAGACGATGCATAGAGAGTACGAGTCAATTTCAGAATAAAAGACAGCGGCAAAAAAATAGGAGGATGGAGGCCCCACTGTTAAAAACAAAAGGCAAAAGAAAAAAGTGGGAAAATCTGGAGGCAGGAAAGCCACAAGAAAGTCCAGAAAACGGCGGCAAAAAGAATGAGCAGCGAAAGTACAAGTCAGCAAAAGTACAAGTCGCCGCCTGCTGAACATGCCCACCATTGAAAGAACCGCCGCTGTGTATTTTTTCAGCGAGTGTAAAGTCCATATACCCAGAATGCAACGTATGTTTAATCAAACATAAACAAATAACCAAAGAAAAGAAAAATCGACCTTTTCAACATGAAGCTTTCTACTGCTTCGTAATTTCATTCATTTTTGCACTTTGACGTCAACATAACCCTGTAGACGACAAAACGAAGAGGGAGAAGGTAGGTTGGGGGGGGGGGGTGAACGGGGTAAAGGAAGTGGGGGGAAAAGGAGCAGAGGGAGAGGGGTGGGAGAAGGGGGAGGGGAAACGGGGGTGGGGGGAGTGGGGGCCAGAAAGCGTGTTCTTAGTCAAAGCCTCTTTATTGACAAAGGGGGGAAAAGTCCTCATTGACTTGTGTGATCTTTTGACACGCGGCGAACGTCAAACAGGTGGGGTGCTTTCACAGACGTGACTTTCGCGGCTGTCTGTGATTACTGAAACACAACAGAGTACGGTCGTGACGATGAGTGTGGCGGCGCCTTAATTAAAACAAACGGGACCTTTTGTCTTGGCCGTCCGCCTTCATAAGTCAGCGCCTTGTTGTCAGAGCCTTGTGAAATGGAGAGAGAGAGAGAGAGAGAGAGAGAGAGAGAGGAGAGAGAGAGAGAGAGAGAGAGAGAATGAACCAGATTGTTGGTGGTAAAACGGTTGAGGTGACTTACCAGTCACTGTTTAGTCATCTGGCTGTAAATCCCATGCACTGTTTTGTGGCGTTACTGATATGTTGCGGCGTGTATGGATTCATTCACACGCAGTGACACCTCCTTGATGAAACTGAAGCCGAAACACATATGAGGAGAGCTCTTTTCCCTTCTCTTTCCCCTTTACATCATTCCCTGAAAGAAAAGAAACATAATTAAAGAACAAGAGCGGAAAAGACATGAATACAAAATAAGAGCACGCGAAAAAAGAAGTGTGTGTGTGTGTGTGCGTGCGTGCGTGTTTGCGTTCGTGCGCGCGCGCGCGCGCACGCGCGCGCGCGTGTGTGTGTGTGTGTGTGTGTGTGTGTGTGTGTGTGTGTGTGTGTGTGTGTGTGTGTGTGTGTGTGTGTGTGTGTGTGCGTGTGAACACGTATGCATAGATAGACATAAAGACATAGAAAAGGAGAGGAGAGGCGAACTGACAAGTTAGAAGGCACAGAAAGAGGGAGAAAGACACACACATGCTGAGAATGAGATGGGCAGTCAGTGAAGAGAATGAGAGACAGTGTGAGTGAGTGTATACGTGTAAATGTGCATGCATGCGATAGCGCGTGCGCGCGCGCGCGCGCGCGCGCGCGTGTGTGTGTGTGTGTGTGTGTGTGCGTGTGTGTGTGTGCGTGTGTGTGTATGTGTGTGTATGCGTGTGTGTGTATACGTGCGCGCGCGCGCGCGTATGTGTGTGTGCACAGATAGACATGAAGACAGAAACAGAGGAGACGCGGACTGACAAGCCGGAAGACACAGAAATAGGGAGAAAGACACACACAGGCTGAGAATGTGATGGGCTTTGAAAGACGTACATAGAAAAGGAGAGAGATTTTTTCTTCACATAATACAAGTAACACCGTACGCAGTAAACGCGCGAGCACACACACACACACACACACACACACACACACACACACACACACACACACACACACACACACCATTCCCTTTTCGTAAATGTGTCATGCTACCCAGTGAACAGCATCAGCGTCAGTGCTTTCCCTGAAACATCCCACTACACTTGCTCTCTCACACACACACACACACTCTCTCTCTCTCTCTCTCTCTCTCTCTCTCTCTCTCTCTCTCTCTCTCTTAATCGCAGTCATATGACCTGGCATAAATTGTAAGGTTTATGAACAGGTTTACACCTGCACTTTTTGTGTGTGTAATATTGATTATTTTCTATTTGCTGCCGTTGCCTCCACCACAATTGATCATGATGTTCATGAACTGTGGTTGCTGTTTTCGCGACCATCGCTGCGCTGCCTCAGTTGGTTCTAGTTATACTTAAAGTAGGAGCAAAACCAATGACAGTGGTCGTAGAAGTAACAGTTGAAGCAGCAACAACAGCAGCAGCGACAGATCTACTCTTCCAGCTAAATCAAGACACATTTTGAGATCGCGTCAGATGGACGAAAAGTATTTCTGCTGCCTTTGCTGTTGCTGCTCCTGCCACCTCCGAAGCTGTACATGCTTGTTTATTTCAGATGTACTACTAGATGGATCACGCGCTGATCCAGTAAACAAACCAAAACTGCACGTGGACAACGAAGCCGTAGTGTTATGTGACATACAGTCTGACCAATCAGTACTGCACCCATTTTGTTAGGCGAAAAAAGGTAGAGGCAACACACACACACACACACACACACACACACACACACACACACACACACACACACACACATATATCTGCCTTTGGTACTGTTTTTTGACCGAGTCATTATTTTTTTCCTGTAAAAATCAAGACTTTTCCCCGGCCACCAAAATGTGTAGAGGGCCTATGTCATACAGACACATTCTTCCCGAATAATTGTTTTTTCTGCCGCAATCAAATCTTTCTTGTCTGGCTGGTAAATAACATGACATGTAGGACTGGAAATTTATGACCATTTAACGTTTGTCGTTTGTGCCATTACACTTGTGTCCTTTTTCAGCATCAAATATCGGTGTTCCGTTGCCAGTTTATGTTTATGATTTGCCATTATTCTGTATTTATGATTCGTCACCATTAGACGTTGCTGACCGTTTGTGATTTGTCAACAAATCACACTTGTCACCATCTAACAATTGTGATTTTGACCATTTAACCTTTGCGATTTGTTGCAATATAACAATGGTAAGTGATAACCGTTTATCATTATGATTTGTCACTATTTAACGTTTGCTATTTGTTATTTTTAGCCTTAGCAATTTATCAACAATTCGTACTTGTAAGTTGCCGACACAGTTTTGTGTGTCTGGACATAGCTTAACAGCTAAGTTGCCACTATCTAATACTAAAAATGTGTCACCCCATTTGATACTTGATATTTGTCCCCAAACAACAACAATGGTTTGTCACTTTTGAAAATTTGCTAGTTGTCACCATTCAACATTTGCTAGACATCACAATTTAATATCTGAAACTGATCACCATTTAATATTTGCGATTTGTCACCAATTAGCATTTGCGACTTGTCACCATTTAACCTCTTTTACTCTGTATCATACCGTGTTTAATGTTTGCAGGGTGTCACCGTTCGAAAATTCATTTCATGTTTCCAACTTGCCGCAATTTAACATCGTGATTTGTCACCAATTAACCTTTGCAAAGAGTCATCTCTTAACCTTTGTTATGTGTCATGGCAATGCGCCATCATCTAACAACTGCAGTTGGTCATATTCATAATTGGCGAAGTGTCGTCACATAACTTTCGCGGTATGTCACATTTCACATTTGCTATCTGTCAACCTTTGCAATAAGTCACCATTTAAGTCTTGCGATGTGTCACTACTTCAGCTTTTTGGATGCATTATTAATCAACTTTTGCGGTTGATTACATTAAACATGTGCAATGTGTCTTGAATTGATCCTAGTGGTGCGTCACCATTTAAAGTTTGCTATGACTCACAATGCAGTTTGTCGTATTTAACTTTTAGGTAAGTCACATTTAATGTTTGCTTTGTAAGTGTGTGTGTGCGTGTGTTTCTTTACTGTATTTTTTTTTCAGTACAGCGCTTTTCCCCCAACGCAGCGACAGCCTGTGCAGTCAGCTAGGTTATGGTAATGTTGCTTACAGCCCAGCCGCCCATAGTAATTAGACTTAATATAATAACAAAGCTCCTTTCGTAAAATTTTAAAAGAAAAAAAAAACAGAAATATATATCATGAAACAATACTAAAACAGATTATTTGAACACATCTGTTGTGCACAGTTATTCTGTTTACGGTGTCAATGACCCCTTAATCTGAAATCTGGTGATCAGAACAACTGTGTTTATGGTGTATCATCACTCTTTAGCCCCCTTTTGGCACGAGCGATCTCTCGTATTCATACCCCACTATCCTTCTGTGGAGCTGAGAAGTCGCAGGACTCTGACAAGCTCATCTCTGTTTTCTGCCTGAGCACCGATCGTGACATCATCACTTGTCACTGCTATGACGTGGACGAGAAGAGGCCTGGGTCCCTTGTGGCTCAGCGGTCATGGCGGCGGAAACATCGTTGCGACAACATTGTCGACAGCGTGGGGTATCGGTGTCGCTCCGTTTGGCTTGTATTTGAAGGTTTTGACGCTCTGGAAGAGAGAGAGCGAGAGAGAGAGAGAGAGAGAGAGAGAGAGAGAGAGAGAGAGAGGCGGGGGTGGGGTGGGGTGGGTGGGGTGAGGGGGGAACAGAGCGAGAGAGAGCGCGCGCGCGCGCGCGCGCGCGCGCGCGCGTGTTGTGTGTGTGTGTGTGTGTGTGTGTGTGTGTGTGTGTGTGTGTGTGTGTGCAATAGTGGGTGCAAGCGCGAGTGCACAAATGCGTACGAATCTAGATGGAGAAGCTAAAACAATAAACAGAGACACGAAAAGAGGGAGGAGGAGGGGAGGAGGGGGGGGGGGTGGGAGAGGGATGATGGCGCGGAAGTAAGAGAGTGGCAAAGAAAGATTTGAAAAGAGACAGACGGAGACAGACATGGACAGAGGAGGGCGACTGACCTGCTGGAGATAGAGGAGGAATGTGTGGGAAAGATGGAGGGAGTAGGAAAGAGAGGACAGGGATTGAGGAGGAGTGAAATAAAAGCTATGACAAAACTGAAACTGTAAATCATGCACAAGTTTTTTTCCCCATCCCAGCTAGTCTATCTTCAGACCTGATCCTCTGTATTTTTCTGCAACTGGCGGGGAAAAAAAAGAACTACAAAAATAATGCAAAGCGTGACGGCATGTGCAGCTGATTGTACATGCATACGATGGCTATTTCAAATATCACACACACGCGCGCGCGCGCGCGCGCACACACACACACACACACACACACACACACACACACACACACACACACACACGCTTTATTTTTTGTACCGTTTTTGTTCACGTTATATTGGAATTGAAACCCCCTCTCGTCCCCACCCCACCTCCTCCATCCCTCCCCTCATCTTCACCCAGCCCCCCTCCCCTCCCCCCCCCCCCCCACCCCTCCCCCCAAAAAAATCCTTTTGAAGTAAGAAGACAAAGGGATGGGGGTTGGATGGGAGGCAGCTGATTCGATGCTCACGATTCTAGAATGTGAACTCAGCGTGCGAAGAAAATAATGTGGCCGAGCAAGGATGAAACGAAACTCTACGCCCCTCCCTCCCTCCCTCAAAAAAAAGTTCAGCTTCTCCTTGTAGACGCTAGAAAAAGGAAATATGAGAAATCAGATGTAAAGTGCGAGAGAAAAGACGCCAGGAAGGAATTCAGTTGGAGATCAAGCAAAGGGCAGATAAGTACAGAAGGAAAGGAACGATGGGCAACAACAAAAACAAACAAACAAAAAATGACAAACTGAAAGAACGAACGACTAAATGAATAGATGGAATTTGACACTTGGGCGGATGGATGGACGAACAAATGAAAAAAAGAACGAATAGAAAACATGAATAAATAAGTCCAAATAAAGAAACAAAATGAAATAAAAAGCTAAGCTACAAACATCACGACGTGAATGGAAAATAGCCAAGGAAAGAAAGCGAGAAACGCAACCATTTTAAAAAACAGACGGAATGTTTCCATATCCCATTGGAGAACAGGAGGAATATGAATAAAAGGCTTTAAAAAACAATCAAGCAAACAAACAAAATTTAATATGCACGAATGACACAATATTTCGTTGATTCTTTGTTTCGATATTAAACCGACCTTTGGTACGGTAATTTGTTTGGATTTTTTTGATGTCCCAGTCCAGCAGTAACAAAGTGATGATGTCCGTTCCAGCTCCTTTGTACGTCATGCACAGAAACAGTTCTGCGACGTCAGTTCGTTAACCGCTGACCGTCTCGGCTTGATGGTAATAACTGTCTCATGTCTCATGTGTCGGATGACGTGGGAGCTACTACGTAAGGCAGATTTGAGAAAAAAAAAATGAAACTTCACAACTAGAAACGGAAAGGCTTCACGAGGCGCAGTAATCGAAAATCGGGGGGGGGGGGGGGGGGGGGGGGGGATGCACACGAGATTGGCGCCCTGAAGATGCTGGGTTCCAGCTTTTGGGTTAATTCCAGTGGCGAGGAGGTTAACACAACTGGACGAATCACGTAGTCCAGCATATAATATGGGTAGGTAGGTAGGTAGGTGGGTAGGTAGGTAGGTAGGTGGGTAGGTAGGTAGGTTGGTTGGTTGGTAGGTAGATAAGCAGGTAGGTACGTGCGTAGGTAGGAAGGTAGGTAGATGGGTTGGTAGTTATTACACAGACAGGTAGATAGACAGACAGGCAAATAGGTTGATAGTTAGATGGACGATCGTTCGGACAGACAGACAATAGACGGACAGACAGACACGGATAGATACATAGACAGATATATAGATAGATATACAGATAGATATAAGGATGGTTGGGCGGACCTACAGACAGACAGATATATAGATAGACTAGCCGGTGTACCCGGCTTCGCTCGGGTATATCTGTACAATAATTTTCTGGCCACCCCTCTCTCTCACCACTTAAAAGACAATACAATAAAATTCAGCTTGGGTTTGTTTCGTTTTTCCCATGCTGAACCAATTGCCCCAGCCTCCTCATATCTACTTCACCCAATTTCTTCGGACGCCCACTCCCTTCTTGCCTCTCAATCTGTTTTCCCTCACGAATTTTTTTCGTAATACGATACACAGTCCATAGAGGGATGCCTGTACTTTGTGAACTTACTGATGCATTCTCAATTCCTTGATTGAAGTGCTCCAAAATGACAACTCTGTAGGGGCCACCATAACCTAGTGGATAAGGCGCTGGACTCATGATCCAAAGGTCATGGTTTCGAATCCCGGCTTGGTCTTGGAAAGTTTAACGTGGAATGTTTCCAGCTAAAATGACCGTAGTTCACCCCGATGTCCACCCTGGCCCCACTGGTGTCAGGCTAATGTGACAGACCAGCCATCTGCATATCCTTGATTTGGCATGGACGTTAAATCCAACTCAAACATGACAACTCTGTGAAAAGATTGCATTTTCACGATGTATCATGTCTATTGGAGGGCCTCTGGGTAGACAACATTTCTGGTCTCCTGTTTGGCGCAAGTATAGTCAGTGTTTCTGCGTTTCCAGTTCGTGATGCTGCAACGTAGAACATTCCATGTGTAAAACACGGAACGGTCAGGTCTGCCCCAAGGGATGAAAATGTCGGACCCTGGCTCTTGATGATTGTCAGAGCGAAAGCTGGTTTCATGGGAAACTGAAGCCGTCAGAACTGGAATGACAGGGGTGAGTCCATGGGTTCCAGAGGAATTCTGGGGAACAGCACCGGTTAACCTTTGTGGGGCCACATGATATTTTCGCTTCTACAACGTTCCTGTGCAGTCTGGTGAAGACACATCGGGTGCCATTGATCACCTTTGGCGGGTCCAGTGAGTGGAGAATGATAATAGGGACTCCAGATTTCAGCAACAGTTCATGTGGTGGAAGTCCAGAAATCTCAATGGAGTTCAGGAGTTCTTGTGGATAAAGGACTGCCTCATCATCATTCTTGGCCGTGTCAACAGATTTGTACAGAGTTTCCTCTCCAGGGAAGTCAGCTACGATTTTTTAACGGTCAATTTTAAGTTTCGGTTCGTGTAAGTTGTATATCATTGTTCAGCATTGAAAACTACACCTGTATATCAAATTTCATCAAAGAAAGGTCTAAATTTAGAAAATAACGCTTTTTAACGGTGATACCATCTCTAAATTTAGAAATTAACGGTTTTTTAACGGTCAATTTTAAGTTTCTGTTCATATTAGTTGTCTATCATTGATCAGCGTGTAAAACTGCACCTGTATACCAAATTTCATCAAGAAAGGTCTAAATTTAGAAAATAACGGATCTTAACGGTTTTTAACGCTCAATTTTAAGTTTCCGTTCGTGTAAGTTGTATATAATTGTTCAGCGTGTAAAACTGCATCTGTATACCGAATTTCATCAGGAACGCTCTAAATTTATATAATAACGGTTTTTAACGGTCAATTTTTAAGTTTCCGTTCGTGTAAGTTGTATATCATTGTTCAGCGTGTAAAACTGCATCTGTATACCGAATTTCATCAAGAACGGTCTAAATTTATATAATAACGGTTTTTAACGGTCAATTTTAAGTTTCGGTTCGTGTAAGTTGTATATCATTGTTCAGCATTTAAAACTACACCTGTATACCAAATTTCATCAAGAAAGGTCTAAATTTAGAAAATAACGCTTTTTAACGGTGATAAATAACGGTCATAAAAACTATCGAATGACCCAGTGTTATTCACAGTATGTCCTTCTAGACTCATGCCAAGTTTGGTGGCGATCCGAGGACTCCCTTTGCCGCCAACATCAGAAAAGATTGTATTTTTGATCGTTTTTAGGGGGTACGTGTTGTTAACGGTTTTTAACGGTCATAAATAACTGTCGTAGAAACTGTCCAATGACCCTATGTTACTCGGGAGATGTCCCTCTAGGTTCGATGTACCTGTGCAATGTCACAACGGCCATTTGATGAAAAGCAGAGGAAAAAGATGTCTTTCAAACCGTTATAACAGTTTTTTAACGGTTTTTAACGGTTTTATTTCTTTAAAGATTAGCCCAAAACCATCCTCGGGTCACAACAGACATACCTGTTAAATTTCAAGAAGATCGGGTTTTAAACAGTTTCTTTTATAGGGTTTGGTGTTTTTAACGGTTTTTAACTGTTATAAATAACGTTTTTTAACTGCCAAATAACGGTTTTAATTTTAGAGAAGTAGTCCTGTACCTGTGCAATGTCACAACGGCTATTTGAAGAAAAGCAGAGGAAAAAGATGTCTTTCAAACCGTTATAACAGTTTTTTTAACGGTTTTTAACGATTTTATTTTTTTAGAGATTAGCCCAAAACCATCCTCGGGTGACAACAGACGTACCTGCCAAATTTCATGACAATCGGTTGAGCCGTTTTTGAGTCTATAGCGTACACAACACACACACACACACACACACACACACACACACACACACACACACACACAGACAGAATTTGCCATTTATATATTAGATAGCAAGACAGATAGACACATGGACGGACAGATAAACAGATTAGACACCTATCAATAGAAAAAGAGAGAAACGGAAAACGTTTAAACTACCACCTAGTCTCTGAGCTGCTTTCTCATTTGAAACCCTCTTAATTTCAACACAAGCAGAATAGATGACGTCACTACGGCTAGAGGTCAGACGGGAATAGATGACGTCACTACGGCTAGAGGTCAGACGGGAATTTCCTTTCATTACGCACCGCCATTATCTCCCATCCTCCTGTACTATAAATAGCAACGTTCTGTGATTGGTCTCTTAGTTTGTGCTCAGTTCATATTCCTTTTCAGCTCCCTGCGGCAGGTGCGAGTTTAGGCCTATTCCTCTTTCGTAATGTGCCTTTTAGCATAAGTGGTCTTAACGATGTGCTCTTGTTTACTTCACGTCTTTTTGTTTCACTAGTTCGATAAAGATGGAATTTACCTCCCCTTTCCCCATGCGCTCTACCCCACCTCCTCTCTCCCTCTCTCTCTCTCTCTCTCTCTCTCTCTTGCTTTTGAAATATACAGGCGCATTCTTTTCCAAGGCAGTTTATTTTCACGCGCCTTTTAGGCCGTCGAGTCAAGTCATGATGTTCATAACCCTGCAGACCACGTAGGCCACATCAACGCAAACGAAAGGAAAAAAGAAAATTAGCAACATATACCCAAACATTTAATATCACTTACAATCGTGGTGCTGAGGGCAAAAAAAAAAAACCCAAACAAACAAAACAAAACAAAAAAACGAATGAAAAGAAACAAACCCAGAACCAAGCACGTAAAGAAAACAGGCTCGCTTTTTCCCTGCTAACTGCTACAGATTGTATTTGCATAGTATACAGATGAAATATTTTAGTTGGAGGTGGGGAAAGACCGCCATCAGTTGCATCGACGGCTAAAGAAAAGTTTGTCGAAAAATCACTTCTTTATTGTATGTTAGAGAAAAAGAAAGAAGCAAATGCAAAAGCAAAAAACAAAAAACAAAAAAGTCGCTGTGCACTGTATGTGTACGTACTTGCATCTTTGACTTCTTTACGGCAACACTGCAGTCTGTTTCAATCTTCATAATCATACTAACAACTGCCGACAGCCACACACATTTCTTCCACCACTTCTTCACCTCCAGGTCTACGTTGAAAACAATGTTTTAGTATTAACTTGCAAGTATTGACTCCTCTAAGCAAATCAGTCAAAACAAGTTACACTGCACATTTCGTGACCGAAACAAAACCAACAACCCTTCCTAAACGCTTTTCGAACAGCTCCAACTGCAAGTTCTCAAAAAGCTCAGTAAAGCGTGCCAGTCACAAAGTTTCTTCATTCTACACAGTCCCTGATGAATGTGAAAATGATTTTATTATCAATCAGCCACGAGTTTGTGTGTGTGTGTGTGTGTGTGTGTGTGTGTGTGTGTGGTGTGTGTGTGTGTGTGTGTGTGTGTGCGCGTGCGTGCGTGTGTGTGTGTGTGTGCGTGTGTGTGTGTGTGCGTGTGTGTGTGTGTGCGTGTGTGTGTGTGCGTGTGTGTGTGTGTGTGTGTGTGTGAATTTGTTTGTAAGTTTGTTTCTTAGATGTGGTCATTGCTTAACTCTTGATTTCAACCTGGGTGAAGTTGATGTTGATCCCAACTTGTGTAATTTTGCTGATAAACATGAACACATGTACAACTCTTGCTGTTGTTGCTGCTACTTTGTATATGTGCATCAGCATGCGTGTGTAGCCTTAGTTTCTTCCATGTTGGCAAACAATTGATTTATCCTTAAAAAAAAAAAAAAAAAAAAAAAAAAACACGAGATATAGGTTATCAGCTTTCCCACAGAAGAAAAAGAACAAGCAGAAACGCTGCATGCTACACCTCACCCCATCCTTGTGACCCTCACATCTCTCTCTCTCTCTCTCTCTCTCTCTCTCTCTCTCTCTCTCTCTCTCACACACACACACACACACACACACACACACACACTCACACACACATACTATACACACATCAATAAAAACCACACAACTCCCCCCCCCCCCCCCCCCCCCCCTCCTCAAAAACCTAGCTGACTCAGTGCCAGTCGAGCCCATCCTGTTCCCGAGAACTGAAGTTTGCCATTGGGTACAAACATCCTGCCCACCAGTTCTAGCACCCCCTCTCCCCTCCCTTTTGCACGACATTCGCAGTCCGCGCCAATCACCGGCCCGCTCCATCATAGAACGCTTTATGGCAACGGCGCCCGCCATTTATGACTTCTGCCGCCCCACTGCCACCCAAGTTATTTCGGCGTGAAATTTGCTAATGAGCAGCCGGCCCCACGTGGCCGCTACCAACCTTTCAAAATTTATCAGAGCCGGGGCTGGCGCACCTGGGCAGGGAACCGGGCTAACAAGAAACGACCGGCGATAATTCTGTCGCTTTCCTTTTCCGTGTCTATCTGGTTTCTTTCCTCGCCGTTCCCTTTCCCCGATCCCCCCCGCTTCCCCGGCTGCTGCATTTTTATCATACACCTATCGGAGCTCGCCCTTTTTAACTGGCGACTGCCTGGGTTCCGGCCCCTGGGCGTATTCTCTCCCCTGCCCCACTCCCACCCCCCTCCCCCCCTCACCTCTCCGTCTCTCCTTCCTGCATGCGGAGATTTTATTACAAGGGGTCTCGTGGTCGGCTAATTGGGAGGGAGAGGGAGGGGAGGGGAGGGAGGGGCATTAGAGACAATTATTTTCACCGCTGTCATATAGGAGTCGGTTAGTTTATCGCCTCCAACTGTCATGTTTTCGTTCACTCTTCATTCTTATCATGGGGTCGTGAGCATACCCGTTTGTGTGTGTGTGTGTGTGTGTGTGTGTGTGTGTGTGTGTGTGTGTGTGTGTGTGTGTGTGTGTGTTGTCCTCTTTGCAGGGTTTTTTTGTGAGGGGGTGGAGATGGGAGGGGGGGGGGGGAGGAGGGAAGGAAGGACGTTTTACACGATGGGTTTGTCGGCCACTGTTTCCGTTTCATGGCATGTACCACGAGGGGCTCCAGCAACAAGTTTGGTCGTTACTTGGTTGTGCTGCTGCTGCTGTTACCAACGGAAAGTAGTTCACGGATGATCCTCGCAAACGGCTGGGAAGTCGATAACACAATCATCTGTATGACTTATTCAAGACAGCCTCAAGCTCTACAAGACCACACTAATTAATCATGAACTTGTCCCCTAAGCAACGCAACAATTGACACGAACGTTTAAGTTCAGTACGCGAGTCAGCTTTACACACACACACACACACACACACACACACACACACACACACACACACACACACACACACACGCACACACGCACGAACATCGCTATGCTCTGTTAATAAGTACACATCTCTCTCTTGATTTAATAACTTGTAAAGTATATGATCAGTGTAATGCATGTTTAGTTTTCAATTAGCGCAGTATAAATTTCACTCTATCAAATACACACAATAAAGGTACGCGCAGTCACGCATTCGGAACAAGCATGACAAAGAAAGAGGTGAAATTAAAAAGGTAGGAGAGAAACTGGCCAAACTGACTGACAGATAACATACAGTCACAGGCAAAGCCTTAACCAAGTCGTTTAATAATCCATCCATTCTTTCATTCTTGATATTTTTCTTCCTCTTTCTGAGGCAGACATACAAAGGCATAAAAAAAAACAACAAGATGCGAAGCATATAAACGTACTCCCAGTTTTCCAAACCGCTTATAAATCGACCAAGTGCTTTGTGAGATCAGAAATAAAGGCAAAATAACGGTTTTAAACGGTCATTTAACCGATGTACACTTTTGAAACCGGTATTTTAGTCCTCACTGGGCTAAAGCCTGTGTACATACCAAATTTCATCCAAATCGGACAATATGTCAAGAATAACGGTTTTTAACGGTCAGATTTTGAAACACTACATGGAAGTGCCATTTGTGTGTGATAACCTTTCTATATACAAAATTTCATTAAAACCCACCAATATATAAAAAAAAATAACGGCAAAATAACGATTTAACGGTTATATAACCGATATACACTTTTGAAACCGGTATTTTAGTCCTCACTGGGCTAAAGCCTGTGTACATACCAAATTTCATCCAAATCGGACAATACTTCAAGAATAACGGTTTTTAACAGTCAAATTTTGAAACACTACATAGAAGTGCCATTTGTGTCTGATAACCTTTCTATATACCAAATTTCATTAAAATCCACCTATATATAAGAAATAACGGCAGAATAACGGTTTTTAAACGGTTGTTTAATCCATTTTCAGCATTACATCACTTACATATGGACAGAGGCTCCGATTTGTCACAAGATCATCCAAACCGCTTATAAATTGGCCACGTACTTTCCGAGATATTCCATAAAGAAGAAAAACCGTTACAGGCCGTTACAGCCGTTAGTAACCGCTATAGCGGTAAACTAAAACATCGGGCATCATCCGTGGCCCATAATGAACATACCTACAAATTTTCAGAAAGATCGGCCCAGTAGTTTTGTCTGGAGCGAGTGGAACACATTTTGACCACGGACACACAGACAGACAGACACACAGCCAGACAAACAGACAGACACACAGACAGCATTTCTTCGCTCCCATTCTAAAGTACTCCCTGTTCTATAAGAATTGGGAGTACAAAAAAACATGTTCACATCGTGTAAAGCGATCGGACAGGCTGCACGTGCGAAAATCGGAGCGAGCAGTGGCACCGAACTAAATGGCGTGCCACTCGCGTTTAGACAACTTTTCTGCAAGTCGGTTGGGCTATTTGAGTTCCCACTGAAATTCTCTCTCTCTCTCTCTCTCTCTCCTCTCTCTCTCTCTCTCTCTCTCTCTCTCTCTCTCTCTCTCTTGAAGGTTGTATCCATTAGAGCGGGGAAAGGCCACACGGAGTCTGGAACATATTGTGGGAAGCGGATAAGAGCAACATGAAAACAGGGGGAGGTGCGAAATGTACTGCACGATGTCATTGTCTCAGAAGAGTTAATGTCAGGTTGGGTTTTCCATGTCTCATCCAATGGGGGATCGGCTTTTATTTCTCCAAGGGTACTTGGCTTAAGGACACCATCAATATCAAATTTATACATTTCAGTGACCAGCGAGTAGACAGTAAACTGCTTCTTAATTCATTAACATGGGCAAGTTTTCAACCATGAGCATCACAAAAGGCCATGATCACTTTGTAAGAACACGTGACTGTTTCATTCATCTTCAATATTCCAACTTCATGCAGTTTCTATAAAACGAGAATTACAGAATAGGCACATTCAAGATGGCAATTAAGTTTGTGGCGTTCACCGAAAACAAACACACGATCAAACACAGCAGAAAATGATCAACTCGCAGCGTTGATCCCATGGAATAGATTAGAGCATTTGCTCAGATGCTCGTATATACAATTAATTGACATCGGAGGTTTTTATTTCAATGAAAGGAAGCAGGATGGGTATGAGAGTTGTGGAGGGTTATTTTTACAAACGTCAGCTTAAAAAAAAAAATCTTAACTTCCCAAATGAATGTGCTTGCGCGCTTGTGTATATTTGTGCGCGCGCGCACGTGGTGTGTGTTGTGGTGTGTGTGTGTGTGTGTGTGTGTGTGTGTGGTGTGTGTGTGTGTGTGTGTGCGTGCGCGTGTGTATGTGTGTTTGTGTGACTATGTATGCGCGTGAGTGCGCGCGCGCGCGCGTGCGCGTGTGTGTGTATGTGTGTGTGTGTTTGTGTGTGTGCGTGCGCACGCGTGTGCCTGCCATTGTGTATGTGCGTGTGTGTGTGTGTGTATATATGTGAGTGTGTGTGTATGTGTATGTGTGTGTGTGTGTTTGTGTGTGTGTGTGTGAGTGCGTGCGTGCGTGTGGTGTGTGAGAGAGAAAGAGAGAGAGAGAGAGAGAGAGATGTGTGTGTGTGTGTGTTGTGTGTGTGTGTGTGTGTGTGTGTGGTTGAATGAGAGAGAGAGAGACAGAGAGAGAGAGAGAGAGAGAGAGTGTGTGTGTGTGTGTGTGTGAGAGAGAGAGAGAGAGAGTGTGTGTGTGTATGTATGTGTGTGTGTGTGTGTGTGTGTGTGTGTGAATGAGAGAGAGAGAGAGAGAGAGAGAGGTGTGTGTGTGTGTGTGTGTGAGAGAGAGAGAGAGAGAGAGAGAGAGAGAGAGAGAGTGTGTGTGTATGTATGTATGTGTGTGTGTGTGTGTGTGTGTGTGTGTGTGTGTGTGTGTGTGTGTGTGTGTGTGTGTGTGTGTGTGTTGATGCGGTACTTCTGGGCGCAGTGATCAAAATTTTGGCACTTCTCTGGTATTTCAAGACAGCGTGAGAAAAGCTCTCGGAGTTATTAAGTTTTGTGAACAATCGGTTTTAACACGCTTTGGTTTTAACTTTTAATAATATCGTATCACTTTCTGACAAAATGTATTCGGGATGGCTCCTCTACTGTTTACATTTTGGAATCACAGGGACAGTAACTCATTTGTAATAATGTTTCAAACTATAATTGCAATACCAGAACTCAGGTTTTTGGTTGATACTTCGTGGTGTACTTTCTGATTTATTGTAAGTACGTTAAAATTCATTCTTGCATTGCCGGCTGAAAGCCCCGCCCATCGCCCCCTCTTTCACTTCACACCTATCCTTCACCCTATCCCAAGTCCTCTCCCTCCTGTAGCGCCCTCTCCACAGTTCTCGCCCTTCTCTCGCCTCCGTCCCTCTCCCACCCCCGCCAAACCCCAGCCCCCCCCCTATCCCCTCACTCTCCCCCACTTCTCGCGCTTCCCACAAATACACACGCGTACGGGCCTTCAAATCACATTCATGCAAAAGCGATCAATTTAACAGCTCGACTTTGAGAAGACGTTTCGACGCTTTGAAAGGAGAGGTCATCCCGAAGACGATGCATCCTATGGGATATCACTCAAGGTCATCACCATCATCTAACTGTTGCGAGGGAACTCCTGTTATTAGGTTATGCGCCACAGAAAAACTCACACAACCTTTCCACGTCAAGACTGGACTGAGACAACGCCGCTTGTTCATAATACCAATAACGGGTTAGGCAAAGCCAAACGTGCCCTTTAACACCTTACGGACTATTCGAAACTCCATAAGACTATCCACACACAACAACAGATTTCCTACAAAAACATCAGTCGAGGTCCTGCTGATCGATTCAATCTCTAGGGAGTGACAAAGGCCAACACCAGTAAATTCCAGGGCTCCCCCCCCTCCCCCCCCCCCCCCCCCCAAGTTGCATTCAATAACATGAAACAATTTCAAAAAATTTTTAATACGTCAAGCGTCAATATTAAAATCGTTAACACCTGAGGGAGGGAGGGAGAGAGAGAGAGACAGAGAGAGAGAGAGAGAGAGAGAGAGAGAGAGAGAGAGAGAGAGAGAGTGAGAGAGAAGAAGGTAGAGAGGGAGGCGGTAAAATATCGTGACATTTCATTCCATTTTCCATACAATCAACCATCTTGAAATGGCCTCAATGTAATAAAAAATATAAACAATGTGATTACACAAAAAGACAGTGCAAAGTTTTAGATGTCACGTGAGCAGAATTACACATCGAACTCTGCCTTACCATTTGTAAATAATCGATCACAACAAAAACAATTTATTTAAGTGCCAGCGAGGATCGGTTTATATACTGGCCATTTCACAGTATGGGCAGTTCGATTTTGCGCAAGCACTGCACTGTTCAATTTTAGATCACACACTGCAATTTGTTTGCTTTTTTTTCAAAAAGACTACTGTTTGTGGGCAGCTTCTATTCAGTTTACAAAAAATATACACAATATTTTGCAAATAATATAATGATATAAGAGAGACTGTCAATCAAGATGTTCACGTCAAAACCTGATGAAACAAGTGATTCAGTTAGTCGTGTTCTCTTCATTTGCACATTTTTCTCTCATTAGATCTGTAAATGTATGAAAAGATATATGGCATATGTAAGTTTCCAACACATGTGATCAACATTGTCTATAACTGTACCACAGAAGCTGTATGTATCACTATTACGAACTCCAGTTCCTTTTAAGAAACTTTTGGACCTAGACATCTAAGCAATAACTTCAGTTGAAATATTTTTTGTTTAATATCGTTTATCTTATTGGTGTATAAAAAGCATGATTTCCAGTCATGAGATACCAAAAATTTTTAATCTCATCTTTCGCAAAATATTCGTCCCACATCATTGTTAATTAGTATATCGTAATAGAGTTTTTGAGCCTTTGTGGACAGCAGACACCTTTATTTTCACAGAAGCAAGCTCCTGGTCTTTATCAACAGGTGCGCAGCGATCCATTCTGTAAATAATGTAGCCAGAATCATTTCCAACAGCAGCTTCTTGTAGAGAACCAACCAAACTCCAATCGGCCAATGAATATGCAGGAGGAAGTGGGGTCTAGATCATCCACACACGACGGAAGGACCTGAACAATGTGATGGGACAAAGCACCGCACGGTAACTCCTAGGGTAGAGGATCAGTGGGCCGACCAAGGGAGACACGGAGGAGATCTGCTGAAACTGAGAGGACGGCAACTGGATGGACCTGGACCTGGCTGAAAAGAAAGGCCCACAACTGTGTCCGATGGAGAAGCGCAGCTGCAACGGTCTCTGCTCCACCAGGAGACCACAGGGGAAGCAATGAAAATCACAGACACGTAACGCTCTGTGTTCGAATTCTGCAAGCGCTGACAATCATGCTTATCTAGACTGATAAAAAGAATATGCAGGAAAGGGATGCAATCCATAAAATGACAAGCACTGGTCAAAACCCCACGCTCAGAAGAGCACGTGTGCTTCTAGATTCCACAAATCACTTTCCGTTGAAGATGAAGGCTTGTAGTATGGGTGGATGTAATTAATAACACGTCTCTTTCTTAACAAAACAGACCATACTCATGAGCTAAGTTACAAATCTGAAACAGGTATTGTGTGCATTGCATAATTTTATCGACATAATGAAATACTAGGAGTAAAAAACAAACTTGGCTCCTCTGCCGGGAAGAGTGCATCGCCTTAACTTTTGTTTTTCCTATCCCATCTTCTTTGCCAGCTGAGTGGCATTACCCCCAACACCGCTCATTCCAGCTTCGATTCCACAGTCACACCCGGTTTTCTCTCATCGCAGCCCCGACGCCGGCAATCCACAGGGAGCAGTCAATGTCAAGTCGTCATGAGGCAACCCACCAGAGCAGACACCGCACTGCTGCCGAGTCACTTCGGTGGTCTTCTGTGATGCCGGTTCTGATCCAACACACGCAAAAACCACCTACTCAGCCCTCCTATTGACGATGACTGCTTAGTCGCGGAGCTAGCGTCAGTGAACTTGCCGGTGACCTCGACTGGAACTCACCATGGGCTAAGACGTGGAGAGGAAATCGAAATGTGGTTACCGTGACAGCAGGGCATGAAGGGCCACAGAATTTGAGACCACCTTTATGCTGGTCGACGACGACGACGACGACGACGATGATGATGATGATGATGATGATGATGATGATGATGATGATGATGATGATGATGATGATGATGATGATACCAGTCCCATGACGGTCCGAGGTCGCATGGAAGGGCTGTGCTCTACATTTGTACTTTCATAACATATTCCAGCGTCGACCAGGCCCGAGAGATATACCTGGAGTGTTGGTAAGAGAATTTGAGCAACACTGTCAGAGACTCATCCACTGAGAGATTGAAACCTGACTGTGTGATTCCAGTCTTCTAAATTGGGCCTATAGCAAGCTCAACTCTGGGTAGAAGCCGGTCGGGGCCGAAAAATCGATCCCACGACCCCCCCCCCCCCCCCCCACTTCCCCCACCCCCGCCTCCCCAACTGGGAATCGCGATGCTAGCCACTGCGGCTGGTTTTCTTGTTCTTTTTTCTTTGTTTCTGTATATACTTGTGGAAAATCCAAGGTTAAAAACACTGGAAACCGCTCCACAATCTCAAGGACTCACATGCTCTCTCTCTCTCTCTCTCTCTCTCTCTTCTCTCTCTCTGTGTGTGTGTGTGTGTGTGTGTGTGTGTGTGTATGTGTATATGCGTGTGCGTGTGTGCCTGCCTGCCTTTTCATTCAAGAAAGAAGGTAGTTATTTTGACATTCTCTGTCTGTCTGTCTCTGTCTGTCTGTCTGTCTGTCTCTCTCTCTCTCTCTCTCTCTCTCTCTCTCTCTCTCTCTCTCTCTCTCTCTCTCTCTCGGTTTATCACGTACTAACAGATAAAACAACGTTCTGGGCTTGTTGAGCGTGGCAACACAATATCGCCCTTTGCTGTGTTTTCAGAGGGTGGGTGCACTCAGGTCTGAGAGTTAGTTGACATGACGACTATGGGGACTTCACGCAGCAAGTTGGCACCACGGTGATCATATGGTCTCTGCTGCGTGTCAAAACTGATACAGAGTATGAAATCGTGCATTGTAAGAGCATTATTTCTATGCAGCAAGATAGCACCAGGGTGACTATAATATGGCCCATGCCACGTGTCAAAATTGATACAGAGAATGGAACGGTGGATTATAAAAGCATCGTTGTTTGTTTGTTTGTTTGTTTGTTTGTTTTTTTCATCCGACAGAATACTTTGACAAACTTTTTACTAAGGAGGCAACTAAGTCTGAGATTTCAGCGAAACTGAAATTTTAGAAACTGAAATGGCCTTTCGCACAGGGTTCGTGGGCTGCTCATGAACAGTTGGTGCCGTTTCAAACTATCCCGCGGATGATTATGTAGCCATGCCGTCGCGAAGTGATACCTGCACGCGTGCGAGGTGGACAGCACTGGGTTGGAATCGGTCGCCTTGCAGCAATGTATTTCATTTACCAAGAGTTACTCCGCTTGTTCATCACTTGGTTTGGGGGAATGTTGTTCTTTAAAAATACGTAATGAAACATCGAGGAATGTAACAGTGTTGGATTATCTACCCGTATGACTGACGCGGTGAATGCCCCGACGTATTCAACTCTCAAGGCTGCAGATAATAATTAATTTCCATTCCTTTCTCCAACAATTACACAAAAATGATGAGGAACGTGTAGAAAAAATGAGCACGCACATATGCATGCATGCATGCATGCATTCTCTCTCTCTCTCTCTCTCTCTCTCTCTCTCTGTCTGTCTGTCTCACACACACACACACACACACACACACACACCACACACACACACACACACACACACACACACACACACCCCGTTCAATTAATTTCATGCGGATCTCTTCCCCTTCTCCTGTCGAACTTCCAACTGAAGAATCCAAATCCACCACACTCATTGCCCCGTACAGTCATTACCCCTATTCCCACCCCACTTCACTCCTTACCTCTCTACCTCTCTACCTCTTCCCTCCGCCTAGCCTGCCTCCACTCCTCACCACGCACATGCCCACCCTGTACACACCCAAGGCTCCTTTGCCACCCACTTCCATCCTTTAAATACAAAACATTTTTAAACCATACAAAATGCCGCCCGACAGCATTTAATCTCCATTCCTCTCTCTCTCTCTCTCTCTCCTCTCTCTCTCTCCTCCGCCCTCCACCCACACCCACACCCAACCAAGCAGCCCTTCCCTTGTGGAGCACTGTATATATATTTCTTTCAATTCTCCCACACCCCACCCGCACAACCCCCATCACCCCAGTTAAGCCCAACGCAGCGAAGTACGCTATACAAAAGCCACAATAGCCGAAGCGCCCCCGTAATACCCCGAGAAAACATCTCCGGCCATTGTCCACGGGAAACACTCCAATATTTCCGATGACATAAGTCCCCCCGCAGGGGCGAGTGCCGTGTGGATATGAGCGGAATCCTCCCCGGTGCTGTCGTAGATCTGTTGTTCCCTGCCTTGTAATTTTCTTCCTTGAACCCTCTCCCTCATCCTCTTCCCACCCCTCCTTTCCCCTGCCCTAACCCCTTCCCTCCCTCCTCCCCCCCCCCTCTCTCTCTCTCTCTCTGTCATCCAGATGACCACGGATATGGAAGTGTGTCAGGATACTGGGCGGATAACAAAAAAATACTGGCGCTTGTTGGGAAATCCATAGCCATATGCATAATCTGAGCGTGTGCCGAGAGCTGCTCTCTCTCTCTCTCTCTCTCTCTCTCTGTTACAGTTACACACACACACACACACACACACACACACACACACACACACACACACACACACACACACCACATGTCTACCAAGATGACCCGATAGTCTCTGTCTTGATAGGGCCTCATGTGGTCGATTATAAACAAGATGAATTACGATCCGATCACCCATCCTCTCTCTCTCCCTCTCTCCCCTCTCTCTCTCTCTCTCTCTCTCTCTCTCTCTCTCTCAGAGTACGTGCACGTACGTGGGTGTCTGTATGTTTTCCCAAAGCGCTGTGAGCATACTTCACGATTTAACTTCCTTCAAAAGTCTGATTAAGATGAAAGACGTGTCCAATCTCACAAAGCAAGCAGTAATGGGTCTCGTTCACTGTCGTAAGCATCCCCGCAGCAATACGTGGAATTACACTATCATAAACACGGGCATTGTTGTGTGCATTAGGATTAGTCCCCTGTTGTACCTACTTTAACTTACCGTACAATGAAAAGGGAGCTAAGACGCGGATCTCAAACATGCTCTCCTACAGTCCCTCCTCTCTCTTTCTTCCACCCATTCTCTTGATTCCTCACCCCCCCCCCCTCCCTCCGCCCCGTCCCTGAACCTTCCACCCCCTCCTCCCTTTCCCTACCCCCTTAGCATTACATAAGGCGCAGGTCCATATCGCAGCCGATTTGACAGTGACTATACCTTCCTTTGTCCCACCACGCTGGAGACCACCATGAACTCAGCTCAGGTATGTCTCTCCGCCCCCCTATCCCTTCCTCCCCTTTCTCGCATTTAATCTCCATATATCGTCTTAGACCCTTGTTCACAGGGAGAGCAAGGGAGGGGAACACAAAAGCCTGGGGATCTCCGGAGGCAGTGGGGTGAGAGGTTTTGTCTACTTGAATCGTGGATGGAAAAATATAATGACAGGCCTGAGCCGCAGACGGCTCCGCTCCAAGTGGTGGTCAGTCGTGTTTTGCCACGATTCTGACCACCCCTGTCTCTTTTGTTTGGAGGCTGGGCAAAGTTTACCGAGTGTATTAGACCGGGGGTGAATAGATGGGTGGAGAGCGAGAAGGTAGGCAAGGGGATTGGGAGGGTGGAAGGCGATGGGTACGATGGAGGGGGGGAGGGGGGTGCAGGGGAGAAGACGGTTGGGGAAGTGTGTTGAAGACGGCGCAGGGAACCTGTTTAGCAGGGCTGTCATCTTTTTTTGTGGACAATGATTACGATTGCTAGACTGGAATGCCTGGGTGAATACGCGGGGAGAGAGAGAGAGAGAGAGAGAGAGAGAGAGAGAGAGAGAGAGAGAGAGAGGAAGACAGACAGACAGACAGACCAGACAGACAGTGTGTGCGTTCTCAACCACAACAATAAAAATGACCACAAAAAAACCAACAAACAATGTTAACTTTGTTTACGAATGTGTCTAAACCAGGACCAAAAAAAAAAAAAAAATTTCGGCAATGTTGATTTTTATTGAGCGAGTATTTATTTCGAGCGACAAAAAATAGTTTAACCTACGTGATAACGTTCACAATTTCAATCAATTCAATGGGTAATTTTAAAAAGGATGCGCAGACTAAAAGAACATTTTCCAGCACAGAAATAAATGTAACGCCGTTCACTGATGCAAGGTTAGTCATCTAGAATGTAGGTTAAAACAGTTCACGACCAGGACAGGTAAGTATTTACTTATATACAAAGAGTTTGAAAATACCATGAACCTCATGCTCTACTAACCGACAAGGATTACAATGAAGATGTGAACTGAACTACTGACACTAAATCGCTAGAAACCATGCGATGAGATTTCTTCGATTTGAAGCCATCGGTTTCATTGTATTCTTCTGTGCACTATTGATTCCCCCATGCATGTTGTAAGTAAAACATGTGTACACGTTTATGGGAAACGGTACAGTTTATAATACTTGATTGAAAGGAAGTCTTTGCTGCTGGTGGCGTTTTAATTCGTTTATTTCTTTTTATTTATTTATTTATTTATTCATTTATTTATTTCATTTACTTATTCATTTATTTATTCATTCACTTATTTATTCATTCATTCATTCACTTATTCATTTTTCATTTTTTGTTTCTTAGAGCAGGCAAGGTTTCAGACTTCGCAGAGCGGGTGATTTTGCATGATGGGTTTGCTTCCCTCGCCTTTCTCTGTATTCCCTCTGATTACTCAGTTGTTCTTTAGGCTGATTTACTGTGATCAGAAGACGATCTAATTTTAAGTGTTGATCTAACTGTGTCAAGTTCTTGACCGGTTGCAGTGGTGGCTGGCTCGACATAGACAACAACCATCTCAGTCTCTCTCTCTCTCT
>CM065725.1:42812571-42815071 GCA_033310375.1 Conus canariensis
AAAAACAGAATGAAGGAGGAATACAAGGAGAAGGATAAAGAGGTGAAGAAGAGTGTGAGGGAGGACAGAAGGGGGTGGATGTCAGAGAAAGCAGAACGAGCACAGAATGCAGCGGAGAATGGCAGGCAGAAAGAACTGTACAGTATAGTGAAGCAACTGACAAGACAGAGCACCAAGCAAGCAGCAGCAGTGAAAAACAAGAATGGAAAACTGTTGAAGAACAAAGACGCAAGCTAGGGAGGTGGAAAGAGCATTTCCAGGAAGTGCTCAACAGAGATGCACCGGAGGAACCACCAGAAGAAGAGGAAGAGACAGAAGAGCTTG
This sequence comes from Conus canariensis, assembly GCA_033310375.1. Classification (NCBI taxonomy): domain Eukaryota; kingdom Metazoa; phylum Mollusca; class Gastropoda; order Neogastropoda; family Conidae; genus Conus; species Conus canariensis. The sequence goes on from CM065725.1 coordinate 42,812,896, forward strand.
ACATCTCGGCGGAAGCACCAACTATTCAAGAGATTAAAACAGCACTGAAGGCCCTCAGAGACGGAAAAGCACCTGGAGCAGACCAAATTTCAGCAGAAAATGCTCAAAGCAGACATCGAGCAAACCAGCCAAGAACTCAAACGAACCTTTGACCTCATCTGGGAGAAAGAGACAGTTCCTGCAAAGTGGACAAAAGGACTAATTTGCAAAATTCCGAAAAAAGGTAACCTTCAGGAGTGTGGCAACTGGCGGGGAGTTACCTTGCTGCCACTGGCCAGCAAGGTGCTCAGCAGGATCCTTATCAACAGGATACAGACAGGAGTGGATTCTTCACTCAGGAAAGAACAAGCCGGCTTCAGGACAGGCAGAGGAACTGTCAACCAGATATTTATCCTCAGGAATATTCTGGAACAAGTCAACGAATGGAATGCTACGCTGTACATCCACTTTGTCGACTTCGAAAAGGCCTTTGACTCCATACACCGTGACAGCCTTTGGAGCATCATGCGTCAGTATGGAGTCCCACAGAAACTGATCCGGATGGTCAAGACCCTTTATGAGGACTTCCAGTGCTCCGTAATTGATGACAATGAAACAACAGACTGGTTCCCAGTGATGACCGGGGTGAAACAGGGCTGCTGCATGTCAGGATTCCTATTCCTGCTAGTGACTGACTGGGTCATGCGGAAAACTGTAGAGGGTGAGAGAACCGGGATCCGATGGAACTTCACAACCATGTTGGAGGACCTGGACTTCGCGGATGACCTCGCCCTACTATCCTCAACAATGAACCACCTTCAGACCAAAACAACAAGACTTGAAGACAATGCATCCAAAGTTGGACTGAAGCTGAATGCCAAGAAGTGCAAAGCCATGAAAGCCAACAGCAGGAGTGACGATAAGCTGAAAGTTGGAGGAAGTGAAGTAGAGGAGGTAGAGAGCTTCACATATCTGGGTGCAAATGTGACAAAGGACGGCGGAGGCACAGCTGATGTCAAGAAGCGAGTAGCCTTGGCCAGCGCACAGATGAAGCGGCTATCAAACATCTGGCAAACCAGCGACATAGGCAGAAAGACTAAAACTTCCCTTTTCAAGAGCCTTGTCTTGTCCGTCCTACTCTACGGATGCGAGACTTGGAAACTGACTAAAGGAAAGGAAGAAAAGCTTGACACCTTTCAGACCAAGTGTCTAAGGAGGATTTTCAAGATCCGATGGCAACAACATGTCTGCAATAAGACAGTTCTTGAGATGGCAGAAGCAGAAAAGACCAGCGAGGAGGTGAGGAGACGGAGGTGGAACTGGATTGGGCACATAATGAGAAAGGAGAGGAACGACGACTGTGCTGTGGCCCTTGGTTGGACACCAGAGGGAAGAAGGAAAAGAGGCCGACCGAAAACAACATGGCGGCGAATGGTGGAGAAGGAGAGAAACGGCGCAGGCTGGAAAACATGGAGTGTTGTACGCCATGCAGCTACAGACCGAACACAGTGGAGGAGAGACGTCCAAGCCTTATGTGCCTCCTGGCACAGAGAGATTTAAGGTTAAGGTTAAGAATCAGTTCATGAACATTCAAGTTAACAACTGTTTTACTTTTCTCTCCGCTGATTATATTCATTAATGACAGATAAGTTTCTAACCCAGCAAACCATTATATAGGCTGTTTCTGCATATCACACGCTGGTCGTGTTTCGGGTATTACTTTGTCAAATGAGAAAGGGCTGTTTCCACATTGACTTCGTTACGCAATACTCATGCGGGATACTGAAAAACGCACAGTAACAGACAATGAGACTACACAACAAAACCGAGACAGTACAATACCAGCAATACACAACAGGAAAAAAGACAATCGTTTAAAACTATAATGCTCCTTTTGTTCATTCTCAACGGTCCATTCCGATGGTAGACACAAAGGCGCGTTTCTATTCCTCTACAAACCAGGGAACAGCGGGGAAGGGGGTGGGGGAGGGATAAAATCAACATTTTACCCTTCTTTGTTCCCATTTTACAGACATTTTCTTGCGTGCACAATGACCACTACTGACAGGTAGCCAACAACGCTTCCAGCGGAGCGGAAAATGCACACGCACCGAACCGTGAAAGAAACGCAGACGGTGAAACAGGTATGGTCAACCTTCGGGAGACTGGAGAGGGCCGATGGAGAGGGGGTGGGGTG
>CM065725.1:42820071-42832571 GCA_033310375.1 Conus canariensis
CTGTTTCTAAAATAAACGCATGTCTATTTCCAAACGTTATTGTGATACCAACATGCACATGTCTGCACGATTATTTCACTGATGCAGCCGTCGGTAGGATTATATATACAAGCCCCCCCCCCCACCCCCACCCCCACTCTCCCTCCCGCACCTCCCTCCACACACACAAGATCGCTGACATGAAGTAATAATCTCTCTCTCTCTCTCTCCTTCTCTCTCTCTCTCTCTCTCTCTCTCTCTCTCTCAAGACTTGAAGGATTGCGCAATCATAAATTATACAGAAAAATTATCAGAAGTAAGAAATCTCTTTAAAGTATGGACGAAGAGGTGCATTACTCCTCTGGGAAACATTGCTATTTTGAAATCACTAATCCTGTCTCAACTCATTCTTCAGCGGATTTTGCTCCCTAATCCCCCGAATGACTTGGTAAATACAAAAAAGAATGTATTTCCTGTTTGTTTGGGAGAAAAATGAAACCAGCAGGAAGACTGCTGCAAAACATGCAAAACACGGCGGTTTAAATGTATATCAAAACATGCATGGAAGCGCAGATATTTCCATGATTTACAGCAACAGACCGTAAGTGGAAAAATACTGCTTGTGTGATGTACACATTCGAATCAGGATTTTCAACAACAAAAAAATGTTCAAACTGTTACATAAAAAGAGGTCACGGACGACATATTTTGGACTCATACGTTTCAGGCATTTACAGATATCAGCGCACGCATAAAACCTTAATATGAAATCCGAGTTACCAGTTGAGCCTGTTCTTTAAAACAACATTAGCCCTTCACGGGCTTAAAGCAGTAAGCTCAGTAAACTGTCCGAGGTCCACAACGTCCAGGGCACGGCATGACGGAAGGCCAAGTTCAATCCTCACCTAAAAAGCTTTCCCGAACTGAATAAGGAACCCATTTAATGCCTGTTGGTCAGAAAGGGGTTTCAGCTAATAAAATCACGACTCCACCAATAGGATCGAATTCTCCAACCGACAGCCCCACGTCTGAACCCTCCAACTGTTTGAGAGCAGACTTCTCTGTTCTTGATTTCCCTCGCCAGCGTGCTGTTAAGGTCGAGAGGAAGAGCGTCGTAATCGGACGGTTCTGGTTAACATCATTCTCTATAATATTCCACGTTCATCTGAGGATATTATAATATTCCACGTTCATCTGAGGATATATCTAATTCAGACCGGTTTACACTATTCTCTACAATATTCCATGTTCATTTGAGGATATTTTCTTATTCAGATTTGGATTTTTTTCATTTGTTATTTCAATTCATTTACTTACTGATTTAACCATTATATTGTTCAAGTTTTCATTTCATGTATTTGCATATTCCATTTTTCGTCTTGTTTTTCATCTTCTTGGAATGTACTGTTGATAGCTGTTTCTTTACACTATGTCCAATGGTGATTGTGTCGTTGGTTCAGAGTGCCCCTCAAATCACTGCGATTCCCAGCCTGTTGATGATGGCCCTCAAGTGGTCTCCATGGCAGTGAAATGATAACTGAGGGTCTGTATGTTGACCAGAATTATGAAATAGAATTTTGGAATGGTTGTGATACTGACTCATATGTTTCCTTCCCCTTTATGCTTCATGCTTCACGCTGTTGCTGAATATTCTGGCTGCACTGGCTGGACGCCCCCTCACTTAATGTAACATATTTGAAAACGGTCTCTTGTGTGTGTGTGCGTGCGTGCGTGCGTGCGTGTGTGTGTGCGCGCGCGTTCGTGTGTGTGTTAGTTAACTGGAATTATAATTCATACCCATCTGCCTTTGGCGACTGTTGTTCTGATGTTTAATTGTACTGGTTTTGTTCTCTGCTATAATATATTCATTTTTATTACTCTTATTATAATCGCCAGTATTGTCAGTATCATTATCAGCAGCGAAAATGTCCCGACTTACTCTATCTTTTCTCTCTGGCAGAAGCGTGACATCAAGTCAGTACACGACTTCGCAAAGAAATTCCGAATCTGGATTAGAAATAGGCTCAAACAAGCGTGACAGACGATAAATAATGAAGTTAACCTTTGAAAATGTATGTTAAAAAAAATAGCCTGCAGCGAACATTGGCAAAAAAAGGGCGTTAAAGAAATACATTACACTGACACATTCTTACGAAAAAAAAAGACCTGCGCACATGGGCCATCAGTGACATTCGTGTTTAACTTAAACGTCCACCGAAGGTATGATGGCAGACGAGCTGATAGCAATCACAGGATGTGTGTGGAGGGGTGGTGGGGGTGGTGGTAGGGAACATATAACTAACACTACACTGATACCACCATAACACACGTGAAGATGCGCAGACATAATGGCAGTTTTCAAGTCGGGTGCAAGCGGGATGCGAACCCGGGGATATGTGGCTGCCGACTTGGTGCTCCGACCACTGAGCCCGCTTCTCCCCTCTAGCATAGACAGAGAGGATCATTATTTAGTTGATCTGCAGTCCAACAGGACACCTGTACCAAACCAGGTGTGGGCCATACAACCATGAAACGTGACACTTCCACATGGCTGCTCCGTGAAGTGGAGGGCTTGATCCGCTTAGGACGCTTAAATTTCGACCGCCGGCTGTTTTTTTTTTTCTCTCTTCTTTTTTCCCCTCTGTTATTTTCTTTGCCTTTCTTTTCAAATGTGAAAAAGCAACAAGTGTTTGTTGGCTCGCTGGTCGCCTTTTTGTCGACACCGAATATTATTTTCTTCTCTTTTTTGTTTTGTTTTGTTTGGTATGGATAAACGTGAAAACGAAAAGTATCTGCTGGTTAGTTAGTCTACATTTACTTAGCTTCAAAACGAGGTGACTGAGGGCAGAAAGTGAAGCAAAATTTTTAAAAGAAAAGGGGTTAATATCTGTATCTGTGGTGGTAACTAACCCCTTTTCTTTCTATATTTTGTTGACTTTTTTTTTTTTTCAATGAAGCGAAAAAGAGCACAAATTTGTTGGTTAGTTGTACCCAATTTGTCGAATGAAGAGAACTATCGGAGTTGCCGTCGTTCTTATCTCTGTCATGGTTGACCAAGCACTCACTGGGAGGTTGGCTGGCCCCCGGTTTCAAACTACAGTATAACCACACTGTTCTCAATTGTGCAGAGAAAAGTATATATATAAAAAACCCATTCTAAATGAATTTCAGTTTAATTTGAATTCCAACCCAGCCCAGCAGTACACTTTTCAGAGTTATTCTATACTTCAGGCAGGTGAATAATACGCGAAGGCATTGAAAAAAAAAAAAAAAAAAAAAAACACCGAAGGGAGATAAAAAGGCTATTTCAAAGACAGTGACACAAAAGGGGAAGGTACCAGAACAAATTTTCCAAGAAAGTGGAGTACAGTTTGTACCGAAAGCTCCCCTGGCATTCCCACGAGAGTGGGTGGGGGTGGAGGGTTGCGAAGGGTTGGAGAGAGGAAGAGGGACGGCGGTGCGCAGGCTGTTTGTATGTTTAAGAAGAAACTGCTGTTGAAACAAGGGAAATATACGCCTGCCTTTTTCGAAATGCAAGAAACACATTCAAAAGAAGTATGTTATGGTTCGTTATTGACGTCATCTTGCCTGTAGGATTAAAGACAGTTCTAAATATTAGGGACCTCTCGGCTTGTCTTAATGAACCACTCTCTAAATCCTTCTTTTCATAGAGTTGTACTTTCTTCCCAAGAACGTCACTGCCATTCTGACCTCTCGAAAGCAAATATCTGGAGGTAGCGTCATATTCTTTTAACAAACGAAAGATTACGCAACTTCAATCCTTAACGAACGGTCCAACAATCAGCCGTACTTACATAAGCTGAAAACAAAGAATGCTGACGTGTGCAAATTGCGCGTTGGAAATAGATCAGTCAGAAGGCTTAGCATTCGTGGTACTCCGGGAAAAAGAAAATAAGAGATGGGTTCATAATATAAAACGATTTCTTTTCCGACCTCTTGCCCAACATTCCTCTGGACTGCATCGCGTAAAAAATGGATTCTACACTGAAAGAAGCAGAATCAACGACTGGCTGTTTTTAACCACTTTTCTCTTTTTTGTTGTTTGTTTGTTTGTTTTTCGTAGTAACTAGATCGTGAGATAAATATGTTTTTAGCCTGAGGCTCTAAACAACTTTGTTAATAGGCCAAAAATTCTATGGAGTCACGGGACTTCCTGGCACATGTGTCAGGCTACTGGGTTCCCCGACTTCTGTCCACATTCACGCGATTGGTAGAAACTGGAGGGATCTTTTACCTGTTGTACGCTCGAATTACATGGCCAGCTAGGCTATCAGTAACATGGTTAGACAAGGGAAGGTAACCATTGTCCTCTCGAGCTCAACCTTTTCATCCCAGAAAGAGACTGTAACACGTCCCCATGTTATGTTTGAAAGGAAAAAGGCATTATTAGGGTCAGTTTTTATTATATGTAGTTTTAGACATGAATACGAGCATGCAAGTTATTCGCTCTCTCTCTCTCTCTCTCTCTCTCTCTCTCTCTCTCTCTCTCTCTCTCGGTCTCGGTCTCTCTCTCTCTCTCTCTCTCTCTCTCTCTCTCTCTTCTCTCTCTCTTCCTGTGTGTGTTTGTGTGTTACACTGCACAATAAATACGAACACACACACACACACACACACACACACACACACACACACACACACACACAACACACAGCGCGCGCGATATTTTAGTTTCATTATACCCAGCATTACATCCAGGGCTTTCAGCATGTACAAGTAGTTTGAGAAGCCTGTCATGTTAAAAAACAACAACAACAAAAACAACAAAACAAAACAAAACAAAGATAAAACTGCTCACCCGCTGTACACGTTATGCAAGCAAATGTTTTTTTTTTCCCGTTGCCTTAGGTAGCATTCAGTCAAGTTTGAAAATTATGCATCATGCACAACAGTCCAGAACGTATCAATCTAATAATTAATATCCTTAAGGCAGACAAGATTAGCCCGGACTGAGTGCTTAAGTTATTCTGCTAGGTTTATTGCAATCAGATTACACCCCCTCTCACCACCCCGCCCTTCCCAAAAAATCTTGAAAAATAATTTCAAGAAGAAAATTTCATCGCAAAAAAAGGCATCACAAAGGCTCCTTGGCACATAGCACGGCAGAAGGGACAGCCAGTGCCCGTTCCAAATACGAAACCTCACTATCGTTTCACCAAACTGCAACATGAAAACTTGCATATTTAAATCTGTATTAACAGAAAAAAGTGGACAAAGTGAAATGGGAAAAAGAGCAGAAAAACTGTTTAAAACCGAGAAGAAAATTGCATATGGAAAACAGAGAGAGAAACAGCAGTGCACACATAGAAGCGCGCACACACAACCTTCTTTAGCATCCATACGCCCACCCACCTAACCCCATCTGTCTCTCACTCTCTTCCCCCCCCCCCCTCTCTCTCTCTCTTCTCTCTCTCTCTCTCTCTCTCTCTCTCTTCATAACACCCAACATTTCATTCACTTAAGTTTACTTTCTCACCTATTTTGAAAACACAAAACAACACACCTGTAAACAAACACACACATAAACATTTTCTTTCGACTGGCGGACATATCTTCCGCTTTGATAACAACACAAAACTGTCCGACAATTGCCAGTGAACATTTAATATTTCATAAACTGGAGTCATACCTCCCTCTCTACTCTCCTCTTCTCTCTCTTCTCTCTCTCTCTCTGCTGCGCGCGCGCGTGTGTGTGTGTGTGTGTGTGTGTGTGTGTGTATGTGTGGTGCGTGCGTGCGTGCGTGCGTGCGTGCGTGCGTGCGTGCGTGCGTGCGTGCGTGCGTGCGTGCGTGCGTGGTGCTGTGTGTTGTCGTGGTGTGTGTGTGTGTGTGTGTGTGTGTGTGTGTGTGTGTGTTGGGCATGTTGGGCTTTCGCCATGTAAAAGTAAGGCAAATCCTGCCACGCGGGGGAAAAAACCCGGCTTTAAACACAGTACATACATTACACATAATGCTGACAGTTGCCTAATCTTTGCATGAGGCGAAACTGCTTACCTGATGTACACATCACTGGAACAAATGGCTTCTTTCCGTGGCCTGAAATATACGTTCGGTCAAGTTTAAAAAACTATGCATCATGCAAAATTAGAACATACCTGTTTGATCAATACTTATGAACCCCCCGAGCGCGGATAATATCAGTCCGGGCTGAGAGCTTCAGTTACCCCCCCCCCCCCCCCCCCTAAAAAAATCGTTAAAAATTAATTTAAAAAAAAAAGAACAATTACATCGAAAACAAAACAAAAAAGCTTCACACAGGCCCTTGCATATAGCACAGCAAAAGGGACAGCCAGTGCCCGTTCCCAAGGATGAACCTCATACAGCACACTACAACACGAAAAGTTGCATGTTTTATTAATCTGTATCAACAGAAAAAAAAGTGGTCAAAGACCTGGTGAAAGGTTCAAAAGCAGAAATCAAAGATGGATATAAAGAGAGAGAGAGAGAGAGAGAGAGAGAGAGGAGAGGTGGCGAGAGGGAGAGAGAGAGAGAGAGAGGTGGCGAGAGGGAGAGAGGAGGGGGAGAGGAGAGAGAGAGGGGGAGAGGAGAGAGAGAGAGAGAGAGAGGAGAGAGGAGAGAGAGAGAGAGAGGGGGAGAGGGAGAGAGGGGGGGAGAGGGAGAGAGAGAGAGAGGAAGGAGAGAGAGAGAGGAGAGAGAGACAGAGACAGAGAGACAGACAGACAGACAGACAGACAGATCAGACGACGAGACATCACTACGCTCTCTTCTGCTGCCTTGCATTTATGGTTCTGTCCGCATTTTCTCTCTCTCTCTCTCTCTCTCTCTCTCTCTCTCTCTCTCTCTCTCTCTCTCTGTTATGTCTCTGTCTGTCGGTCGGTCTGTCTGTCTGCCTCTCTCTCTCTCTCTCTCTCTCTCTCTCTCTCTCTCTCTTTCTGCCTTTCTCTGTCTGTCGGTCTGTCTGTCTGTCTGTCTGTCTCTCTGTCTCTCTCTCTCTCTCTCTCTCTCTCTCTCTCTCTCTCTCTCTCTCTCTCTCTTCCCGTCCAAGCAGTTCTACATCTTGACTTAGAATATACTGTTCCAGATGTGGGCGCTTAGAACATGTCTCAAGACACCCCGTCGATGGCATGAGTCTGGCTGTACCTTGATACTAACATATCGCTGCTCTCTTCAAGAAAGGCCGATGTCATTTTGACGCCTTTGACGCCACACAATAAAACGTAATTCAACACACTGCATGGTATTGGTTTTGTTCTAGAAGGCAAGCGGCGCCTTTTGTGCAAATCCGGCGCAATCTCGACGCGTTTCCGAATAATAACGGATCATCGGTAATTGTTTACCACCTGCATCCTTTTTCGCCTCTAACTCTATCTTCATCGACTACTATCCCCCCTTACTCTGTGTCCTATCTGCCGATTCGTTTAAAACAACAACGTACACGTTCATTATCCCTTTTTTCTGAATGGTAGCAATTCCAAATTCTCTTTCGGACTATATTTATTTTGTCACTGAGAACTTCATCCTTCAACAACCCCCCTTTTTTCCTTTTTCTTTTTTTTTTTTTTTTTTTTTTTTTAGCAAACTCTATCTTTACCTCATCACTTTCAAGTTTTTCAAATGAAATGCATTATAAAAAGACATAGTCATTGCTATTCAATTTATTCCAGTTAAGAAATAAAACATGAAAATCACGAGTATCATCGATAGATAGATGGATAGACAGACAGACAGACAGACAGACAGGCAAGACAGACAGATAGATGTAAATTAAGGAAGCAGATATAACCTCAGGAAGATAGTGACCACTGAGCTGCTGGGTGCCACTGAACGATGACCTCCGGGTGAGAAGCAGATTCCCAAGGAACTGAAGACTGAACAAACGTAATGATGCACAGCAGATGCTGCTATCCCCAGCATATATTTTCAAGGTATTGCGTTCGTCAGGCTCCATCAGGACTGTTTCTGGATGTTTATCATATTCGTTAGAAACTCACGGGAGGCGTTGGGGGTGGAGAAGAAGGGGGAAGAGGAAGGGGAAAGGGAGGAAGGTTAAGGGGAAAGAGAGAGAGAAGAGAGAGAGAGAGAGAGAGAGAGAGAGAGAGAGAGGCGAAAAAAAGAGAATGAGAGGGAGAAAGAAAGACAAAGAAGCAGACAGACAGACAGACAAGCAGAGGGGAAGAGTAAGAGGGGAAAAACAGGCGATGAGGGAGGGAGGAGAGGTATTAAAGGAAAGGGTGAAGACTGTATGTGTGTGTGTGGGGGGGGGGGGGGGGGGTACAGGAAGAAGTGGAAAAATAAGAACAATGTTAAGAGAGAGAGCATTAGGCGACGAGAAGGGGAGGGAAAGAAGAGAGAGAGAGAGAGAGAGAGGAGAGAGAGAGAGAGAGAGAGAGAGAGAGAGACAGACAGACAGACAGACAGACAGAGAGCGAGAGAGAGAGAAAGGCGGCGCGCGCGCGCGCGCGGCGAGAAGAGAGAGAGAGAAGAGAGAGAGAGAGAGAGAGAGAGAGAGAGAGAGAGACACAGAGAGCACGAGAGAGAGAGAGACAGGAGCGAGAGAGAAAGACTGACATAGAGAGAGACAAGACAGACAGACAGAAGACAGAGACAGACAGGACTAATATGCAGACAGAGAAATAAGAAAAGATGTGTGTTTTACACACACACACACACACACACACACCACCACACACGCACACACACACACACACACACACACACACACCACACACACACTACAACAGCACACACACACACACACACACACACACACAGCAGGGACTGAAGGAGGGAGGGGCAGACCCCGAAGACAAAGAATTCAAGGTGTGCCAGGCGATAGGGATGCAGAGGAAAAAGTTGAGAACGTAAGGGAGAAAAGGAAAAGACAAGAGGGAACGAAAGAATAGAGAAGAGTGGCATACAGAGAGGAAGGGGGGGGGGGGAGGGAGGGAACGAAAGAATAGAGAAGAGTGGCATAGAGAGAGGAAGGGGGGGGGAGGGAACGAAAGAATAGAGAAGAGTGGCATACAGAGAGGAAGGGGGGGGGGGGGGGAGGGAACGAAAGAATAGAGAAGAGTGGCATACAGAGAGGGAGGGGGGGGGAGGGAGGGAACGAAAGAATAGAGAAGAGTGGCATACAGAGAGGAAGGGGGGGGGGGAGGGAACGAAAGAATAGAGAAGAGTGGCATACAGAGAGGAAGGGGGGGGAGGGAGGGAACGAAAGAATAGAGAAGAGTGGCATACAGAGAGGAAGGGGGGGGGGGAGGGAACGAAAGAAAGAGAAGAGTGGCATACAGAGAGGAGGGGAGGGGGGGGGGGACGGGAGGGGGAGGAACGAAAGAATAGAGAAGAGTGGCATACAGAGAGGGAGGGGGGGGGAGGGAACGAAAGAACAGAGAAGAGTGGCATACAGAGAGGGAGGGGGGGGAGGGAGGGAACGAAAGAATAGAGAAGAGTGGCATACAGAGAGGGAGGGGGGAGGGAGGGAACGAAAGAATAGAGAAGAGTGGCATACAGAGAGGGAGGGGGAGGGAGGGAGGAACGAAAGAATAAGAAGAGTGGCATACAGAGAGGGAAGGGGGGGGAGGAACGAAAGAAAGAGAAGAGTGGCATACAGAGAGGGAAGGGGGGGGGGGAGGGAACGAAAGAATAGAGAAGAGTGGCATACAGAGAGGAAGGGGGGGGGAGGGGAACGAAAGAATAGAGAAGAGTGGCATACAGAGAGGAGGGGGGGGGGAGGGAGGGAACGAAAGAATAGAGAAGAGTGGCATACAGAGAGGAAGGGGGGGGAGGGAACGAAAGAATAGAGAAGAGTGGCATACAGAGAGGAAGGGGGGGGGGAGGGAACGAAAGAATAGAGAAGAGTGCATACAGAGAGGAAGGGGGGGGGGGAGGGAACGAAAGAATAGAGAAGAGTGGCATACAGAGAGGAAGGGGGGGGGGGGAGGGAACGAAAGAAAGAGAAGAGTGGCATACAGAGAGGGGGGGGGGGGGAAGGGAGGTGAACGAGAAGAAAGAGAAGAGGGCATACAGAGAGGAGGGGGGGGGGGAACGAAAGAAAGGAAGAGTGGCATACAGAGAGGGGGGGGGGGAGGGAACGAAGAACAGAGAAGAGTGGCATACAGAGAGGGGGGGGGGGAACGAAAGAAAGAGAAGAGTGGCATACAGGAGGAGGGGGGGGGGAGGAACGAAAGAAAGAGAAGAGTGGCATACGAGAGGAAGGGGGGGGAGGGGAACGAAAGAACAGAGAAGAGTGGCATACAGAGAGGGAGGGGGGGAGGGGAACGAAAGAAAGAGAAGAGTGGCATACAGAGAGGAGGGGGGGGGGGGAGGGAACGAAAGAAAGAGAAGAGTGGCATACAGGAGGGAGGGGGGGGAGGGAGGGAACAAAAGAACAGAGAAGAGTGGCATACAGAGAGGGAGGGGGGGGGGGGACGAAAGAACAGAGAGAGTGGCATACAGAGAGGGGGGGGGGGGGAGGGAACGAAAGAACAGAGAAGAGTGGCATACAGAGAGGAGGGGGGGGGAGGGAACGAAAGAACAGAGAAGAGTGGCATACAGAGAGGGAGGGGGGGGAGGGAACGAAAGAACAGAGAAGAGTGGCATACAGAGAGGGGGGGGGGAGGGAGGGAACGAAAGAAAGAGAGAGTGGCATACAGAGAGGGAGGGGGGGGGAGGGAACGAAAGAACAGAGAAGATGGCATACAGAGAGGGGGGGGGGAGGGAGGACGAAAGAACAGAGAAGAGTGGCATACAGAGAGGGGGGGGGGGGGGAGGAACGAAAGAACAGAGAAGAGTGGCATACAGAGAGGGGGGGGAGGGAGGGAACGAAAGAATAGAGAAGAGTTGCATACAGAGAGGAAGGGGGGGGGGGAGGGAACGAAAGAATAGAGAAGAGTGGCATACAGAGAGGGGGGGGGGGGGAGGGAACGAAAGAATAGAGAAGAGTGGCATACAGAGAGGAAGGGGGGGAGGGAACGAAAGAATAGAGAAGAGTGGCATACAGAGAGGAGGGGGGGGGGGGAGGGAACGAAAGAATAGAGAAGAGTGGCATACAGAGAGGAAGGGGGGGAGGGAACGAAAGAATAGAGAAGAGTGGCATACAGAGAGAAGGGGGGGGGGGAGGGGAACGAAAGAATAGAGAAGAGTGGCATACAGAGAGGAAGGGGGGGGGGGGGAACGAAAGAATAGAGAAGAGTGGCATACAGAGAGGAAGGGGGGGGAGGGGAACGAAAGAATAGAGAAGAGTGGCATACAGAGAGGGAGGGGGGGGGGAACGAAGAATAGAGAAGAGTGGCATACAGAGAGGAAGGGGGGGGAGGGAGGGAACGAAAGAATAGAGAAGAGTGGCATACAGAGAGGAGGGGGGGGGAACGAAAGAATAGAGAAGATGGCATACAGAGAGGGAGGGGGGGGGGGAGGGAACGAAAGAATAGAGAAGAGTGGCATACAGAGAGGAGGGGAAGGGGGGAACGAAAGAATAGAGAAGAGTGGCATACAGAGAGGAGGGGGGGGGAGGGAACGAAAGAATAGAGAAGAGTGGCATACAGAGAGGAGGGGGGGGGAGGGAACGAAAGAATAGAGAAGAGTGGCATACAGAGAGGAGGGGGGGGGGAGGGAACGAAAGAATAGAGAAGAGTGGCATACAGAGAGGAAGGGGGGGGGGAGGGAACGAAAGAATAGAGAAGAGTGGCATACAGAGAAGGGGGGGGGAGGGAACGAAAGAATAGAGAAGAGTGGCATACAGAGAGGAAGGGGGGGGGGAGGGAACGAAAGAACAGAGAAGAGTGGCATACAGAGAGGAGGGGGGGGGAGGGAGGAACGAAAGAAAGAGAAGAGTGGCATACAGAGAGGAAGGGGGGGGGAGGGAACGAAAGAACAGAGAAGAGTGGCATACAGAGAGGGAGGGGGGGGGGAGGGAACGAAAGAACAGAGAAGAGTGGCATACAGAGAGGGAGGGGGGAGGGAGGGAACGAAAGAACAGAGAAGAGTGGCATACAGAGAGGGAGGGGGGGGGGGAGGGAACGAAAGAACAGAGAAGAGTGGCATACAGAGAGGAGGGGGGGGGAGGAACGAAGAAGACAGAGAAGAGGGCAAAGAGAGGGAGGGGGGGGAGGGGAACGAAAGAATAGAGAAGAGTGGCATACAGAGAGGGAGGGGGGAGGGAGGGAGGACGAAAGAATAGAGAAGAGTGGCATACAGAGAGGAGGGGGGGGAGGGAACGAAAGAAAGAGAAGAGTGGCATACAGAGAGGGAGGGGGGGGGGGGAGGGAACGAAAGAATAGAGAAGAGTGGCATACAGAGAGGGAGGGGGGGGGAGGGAACGAAAGAATAGAGAAGAGTGGCATACAGAGAGGGAGAGGGGGGGGAGGGAGGGAACGAAAGAATAGAGAAGAGTGGCATACAGAGAGGAAGGGGGAGGGGAGGGAACGAAAGAATAGAGAAGAGTGGCATACAGAGAGGAAGGGGGGGGGGAGGGAACGAAAGAATAGAGAAGAGTGGCATACAGAGAGGAAAGGGGGGGGGAGGGAACGAAAGAATAGAGAA
>CM065725.1:42840071-42847571 GCA_033310375.1 Conus canariensis
CATCATCATCATCATCATCATCATCCAAATTGTACACCACGAACATCGTCATCATTTTCATTACAGCCTGAGGACGAGTTAGTGCCTTTCATCTCTGGCCAGCTCTGCCAACTCTCACCCCGCTTCGACCCTCCTCCTCCCCTCTCCGCCACCCCACCCCTCCCGGACCTTTCCACCCTTACCCTTACCCCCACCTCCCCACCCCAAACCAACCTCCTTCACCCTTGCCCCACTTGCTGTGATGAAACGGAATCCGGTAATTACTTCTCTCAAAGTCTAGCTTACAACTTGCGTGGCTCTCCTCCTTTATCAAAAGAGATACTTAATTTCTCGGTCGTCTGAAGGATCTGGAAGGAAAAAAAAAATGGTGGAGTACGAGAGGAAGTTATGGATCCTTCCTCGGTTACAAAATGTTCATCCCTTCAGATAGATCTAAAAACACGAGACGCCATTCACAATGGTCAAAATTTGTTTATTGGGGACGACTGGCGGTGTTGGGTAGCACGAACCCGTGAAAGAGGACCCCAGAAGGAATTAATTCTGCAGTCATAAACATGTCAAAACATTGACCCTCCGCCAGTGAGCCATGACGAGGAAGATTGCTTGCTCCGTAGAGTCGCAAATTACTCGGAAACCCAAGCCGTGGGGTAATATTCGGTTTGGGAGTGGAGGTGGGGGGGGGGGGGGGGGGAGGAGGGGAGAAGAGAAGAGGAGAGCAGGGATAGGCGGTGTGGGGTGGAGTGGAGTGGGGTGGGGGTTGGCATGGCAGCATGACACTTAACCCCTCGGAGTCTTCGGGACAAGCAATACCGCTGGCTGTGTGAAACGGAAGATCTTATTTATCTGTTTAGCGCATGACATTATCATATCTCTGACTCGAGTCATTCGTCACGCTATTTTAGCACGCGATGATAACGACAATTGTCCTTTCGCGGTTGAGGAAGAAAAGAGGCACACACAACAAGAACGAGTCGTCGAGACTGTCATGCTATGCTCACAATGTAGCCTTTAACGCTGACTTATGACAGACTGCCGACAGGGAAACAACTTCTCCGTCTGATTTATTAAATGTTGAGTTAGGGTGCTTGTATTTTCCGCATGAGGGAAAAAAAAAAAAGTGCAATATCTACATTTAAAAACAAAATGAAAACAGAAACTGAAAAGAAGCGAAAGAAAACAGAAGAGAAACGAAAGGGTGATTAGACAACTGGTCTGTGCTCCCGATACTTCTTGCTATTTCTCAACGAAGTTTAACAATTGGCTGTTTTCCCAGCACTGACGTGTTCTGAAAACCGCATTCCTTCGGCGGTATCTTTGCTGAAAGGTGGAAACGAAAGCCTTAGACCAGAAGTTGATTTGCAATTCTCCGTGATCAGAAATGCAATGGCCCCCTATTCTTCTTTTAAAGAAACTTTCAGTAAGCAGGCCCATTCCTGTTTCGTCTCATCGAGTAATGCTGGGAGGAAGCCAGTGTTTTGTATCAAAACTAAAATATAGAATCAAATGAACATGGAAATTATTGAGAGAGAGAGGAGAGAGAGAGAGAGAGAGAGAGACAGACAGACAGACAGACAGACAGACAGACAGACAGACAAACAGAGAGGGACACAGAGAGAGGGACAGAGAGAGAGGTGCAGAGGGAGGGAGAGGGAGACAGACTGACAAAGAGAGAGAAGGAGGTAAAGGAGAGAGAGAGAGAGAGAGAGAGAGAGGGGGGGGGGGAGCGAGCGGGCAGACAGATAGACAGACATACACAGACAGACTGACAGACGGACGGACAGTAACAGGAGAGAGAGAGAGAGAGAGAGAGAGAGAGAGAGAGAGAGATTGGGAGAGAAGGAGGAGGAGAGATTCGGATCGTTCGGATTCGGATAATTTAATCATGCATAGGCCATTGCCCCTCATGATGGGGTACACTTTCCAGTTGAAAAAACTTTACAAACTTTGTATCTTTCTTAGAAACTATACACACAGTCATATATGCACACATATTTCAAGATATTAAGACATAGCTGCAGATCGTATTTTAAAAGCTTTGTACAAGAATATTGATACATTTCTGACAATATTTTCATTTTTAGACGCCAACAATAGAGTCAGTCGAAACTGGCTGGGATGCTTATAAAATTTTAAAGGTATATATTGTTTTCGTAAATCATTTAATGTTGGACAGCACAAAAGAAAATGAATTTCATCTTCCTTGGTAATTCTACACAATGGACAAATCAAATCTGCTTCTGTATGTGATCTATAACGATAGTAGTGACACGCAATTTCAGACACACCAAACCTAAATCTTGTCAATATAAATTTCAAGTGCCTATCTAATTTTAACTTCAAGTAGGTTTTATCATCATTTACAGTACAAAACGTTCTATATGTTTGAAACCGTTCACTGTTATTTACATGGAAGTCCCATTCTTGCCACCTACACAATATCAATCTGTCTTTAAAATGATTCAAAAAGAGACTTATTTCTTCAACTCCTTGGTTCACCCATACGTAGCCAAAACCATACGCATGTAATTTGCATCGAATATTTGAAACCCAATTTCTTTTATTCCGTTCATCTAAATCAAATAACATTCTATAGGCTTTCCGCGGTAATCTGCACTCTTCTAATCGTGTTAATTTTAACCAGTATCTAATACACTGCACTACTGAATTTATATAAATAGGATACCTGTTCGTCTCCCCATAGATAAGATCATTTGGTGTTCTCGTTTCAACTCCTAAGAACTTCTTAAGTGCGAACATATGTAATTTTTCAGGATAAAGAGCTGCATTTTCAAGACCCCATATCTCGGCACCATATTGAACAATCGGTTGAATTTGAGCATCAAATAACTTTAAATAAAGATCAAGAGAATTATTCTTCAATTTGTACAAATTTTGCAATACACACAATAAGGCCCTCTTGGCTCTGCTTACAAGATCCTGGCATGCTGCAGTAAAACTCAGCCTCGTGGAAAAATAGATTCCTAAATATTTATATATATTTACCACAGGCATTAAGGCCCCATTATAATTCCATCTTTCTCTGGCTGCCAAATATCCTCCTTTTCTAAACACCACTATGTTGCTTTTGTTCATATTTACATTCAAATGAAGTTCTGATGCTGAGCGATGAAGACTATTTAACTGTGTTTGTAAGCCAACAACTGTTTCAGACAATAAAACTACATCATCTGCCAATAACAAAATGAATAATTCAAAATAATCATATGTAAACCTTGCACCATGTCTCCCACACCTGATTACTTCTAATGCCAGTTCAATGATGAATAGTGAAAATAATACCGGACTAGTAACATCACCTTGTTTCACGCCCCGTGTACAGCTAATACAGTCTGTTAACTTATCCCCAGATCGAATTCTACTTTTGACATTTATGTACATACTATTAATACACCGAAAAAGTTTCCCTTTTATTCCATTTTTTAAAAGAATAGGCCATAGTAAATGTCTTTCAATAGAGTCGAAAGCTTTCTCAAAATCAACAAAAGCTACATAGAGTTTACGATTCATACAAAATTGTTTTTGTATTAAGGCTACCAGCGTGAACATATGATCGATGGTGGAATAGCCTTTTTTGAATCCTGCCTGATGTTCACCTGTAAGGTTTTGCTCTTCTATCCATTCCTGTAATCGGTTGTTTATTATAGTGCTGTAAATCTTGCTGCTTGTATCACATAAAGATATGCCTCTATAGTTGTTTGGATCGTTTGGGTTTCCTTTTTTATATAGAGGAACAACAATGGATTTCGTCCAGTTATCCGGAAATACACCCTTATCAAATAAAGTATTACACAGCTTGACGAAAAAATCAACTACTGGCTCTCCCACATTTTTTATCATTTCCCCGATAATCTCGTCGGGTCCAGCAGCTTTGCCATTCTTTAATTTTCTTATGGCGAAAAGAACTTCTTCCCTAGATATAGGGCGATTCATGTAACATTTTCCTCTTGTTCGTCATCCATTCTATTTACGACTGTATAATTTTCTTCTGTTACCATATCTCTCTCAAGCAGACCTTTAAAGTGCTCAAACCAGTCATCTGTTGTAACATTACTAGCTTGTTTTCTTCTAACAGAAATTCTACGTATATTTTCCCAGAATTCTTTTTGATTATTAATGGACCCAGTTAATTTATCCAGTAATAAATCATTATGCTCTTTTTCTTTTCGCTGTAGAAGATTCTTATATTCTCTTCTTGCTACACAGTAAACGTCACTGTCGGCAGGATCTTTCGTTCTGCGAAAAACTCGTAATAAACTTTTTGCTTTTGCCTTACTTGATTTACATTCTTTATCATACCAGTCACTGTTTTTACTTGAATTGTCAAAATAAATTCGTTTCTTCATACAAGCTCCATAAGTTTTGACAGTTTGAATAAAAGCATTCAAAGCTTCATTGTGGTCATGGTCAATCAAATTAAACACATAATTAAGTAAACTTAACACTTCAGAAGAATGCATTGCATCTATATAAGATTGTGATACATCACAATTCCACACGAACTTTTCAATATACTTATTCACATTTTCAGCTCTAGCAGAAGGTTTAGTATTGTTAACCACATTCAAATAAAATTCAAGTGGTAAGTGATCAGATTCCAGTCTCTCTGAAACTACTAATTTACAAGATGAGGAAACAACGAAGAACAATTCCTTAGATAGCAAGAAATAATCATTTACACTATTTCCAGTTTGAGACACAAACGTGTAGTGTCCATCAAGATCACCATTACACACACCATTAATAATAAAAACCAAGAGCAGCGCACATATTCAACAAACTTTTCCCATAGTGATTCAGTACCTGGTCAGCCGATTTTCTATCAGAATATACAGAGCGACTTTCGATATTAGTACCAAATTCATCATCATGTAAAATATCAGGAGAAAAATTTGCAGTTCTACTGTTTAAATCACCAGAGAGGATCACATGCACGTTAACATGTTCAAGTATACAGTCAACAATACATTCTTCAAGTGAACTAATGCCATTATCAATATCTAAGTAAGTATACAAAGGCGAGCCTTCAGGTGGGACATAAGAACACACATACAAAACATTGTCTGTTAAACCAAGTAAATTCTTTTCAATCAGAAACAAAAGCACATTGGCATTATCAACTTTGATTTCATGAATGAAAGGCATCATCTCATTCCTAACGAGGCACATAATGCCCCCGGATCGTCTCCCTTGACTTGAAAGTTTTAACGCTGGTTTCATAAACATTGTATAGTTTGTGAAAATGTTAAACGTCAGATTCTCTACAAACGTTTCTACGAGACATATAAAGTCGAATTTGAATAGATACGACAGAAAATCTCTTTGATGAATTTTAGAAAGGAGTCCATTCACATTCCAGTGTAAAAAAGAATAACTATTACAATCACAAGCGATATCGTGTGAACTAGAAAATATCGATGATACATTATCATTCATATCAACATCACTTGTTCCGTGATCATCCATGCGTTCATGTACACTCTGGCAAACATCACTTTCCACACTGACATCACTTCTTTCCTTTTGATACAAACCCGCACCACCTGTTTTTTCATTAACTTCATGAAACACATCATTGTTTACTTCACTGTAGACATGTACATCTTCTTCCTCGTTTATTACACCAGTAGGCTTGTTTGTTAAAGTACAAGAATCAGAAAAAACAACATTATCAAAAGAAGAAACACAAACATTATTTGAAGAATGATTGAAATCAATTGTTTCATCCGTGATAATATCTGACCCCCGCCCTTTCACCCCGGACAACCCAATGTTAACTTTGTCATAGTGCTCATGTTTCACGGCGCACGATTCCCTTTCTGTAAAACTCCGTGTCCGTTTTGAGCGAGTAGTAAGCGTGCACAGTTCAGTTGCCGGTGTCACTGGTGTCACTGCGGGCAGGCCTCCCCCCTATTTGATTTCCCGGAGATTTTGTCCATCGACTAGTCCAAATCTTTTACCATCAATAAGGAGATGGTCGAAAACCATAGTAGCACGCTTTCCCTCACCACGTGCTTTCTTCAGATGAGGGGTGAGCTGTCTCCTTATTTCCCTAACTCGGAACGAAAAGTCCTCTCCCAAGAACACCTGTGTACCTCTTAGTTTCTGTTTTGCCTTTAACATTTTTTCCTTGTCCTTGAAAAAGGTGCATCGTCCGATAACTGGAGAATTTGGCTTAGAATTTAGACGATGAACGCGGTCGAATTGGATGTCATCACTGATTTCAAGTTTTTCCTTGAGCAGGTCCTTCACAACACATTCACAGTCTTGTGGTGTCTCGTTGTCTCTGCGGGAAAGTCCATAAAAAATAACGTTGTTCCGCTTCGACCGTCCCTCCAGATCGTCTGTCTTCCTCTCCAAGTCCTGGATCCTCCTCGTCAAGGTGTCGTTGGTGTGGCGTAGGTCCGCGTTGTCGTGTTGGAGGTCCTTCACTTCTTCCTTCAGGGATTCAACGTCAGCATGTAGAGCAGCAAAACTGTCATGGAATTCCTTCACCTCCGCCTTCATCTCGTCGAACTTTACATGGAGAGTCTGAAGCATGGACATGACATCCATGATGGTCGGTTCTACTGCAGGCGACGCAGCAGTCGGAGTGCTGGATGAGGCGCTCTCAGATCTGTCCGTGCTGATTCTTCGTCCCGCTCCACTGGCCAGGCTGGACTGTCGCAGAGTGCTCTTGGTTGGCCCGGGGTTTTGCTCAACATCGCCGCACCGCAGTAAAAAACTCCCCCAAAACAAGTAAGTGAGGAGGCATCCAACAACTACACCGTCTGCAACACTCCGAACTCTCAATGTCCGCTTTCGCATGGCGGCTCTGTTTCTTGCCCTCTTTAACATGAACGCCACAAAAATGGGCGCAAAACATCCACATCGCACGCGAAAATCTTGATTTCCAGATGGCATGGTATCTTAGCGGTTAGTATACCACGACTGGGGATGATGTAACGTCTCAATCAGCAGTAATCAACTATTAATTGCAGTGCAAATCAACCGTGCGTCTTCTTCGCTGAACACAGTTCAAGATCCCCCGAGAGAGAGAGAGAGAGAGAGAGAGAGAGAGAGAGAGAGAGAGAGAGAGAGAGAGAGGATACAGACACAGATACAGAGAGAGAGAGAGGGAGGTGAAGTAGACAGAGAGAGACAGAGAAAGAGAGAGAGAGAGAGGGGGGGTGAAGGAGAGAGAGAGGAGAGAGAGGGGGGGCACAGATAGACAGACATACACAGACAGACTGACAGACAGACAGACGGACAGGCAGTAACAAGTGGAAGAGAGAGAGAGAGAGAGAGAGAGAGAGAGAGAGAGAGACAGACAGACAGACAGACAGAGACAGAGACAGAGAGAAAGACAGAGACAGATACAGAGAGACAGACAGACAGACAGACAAAGACAGAGACAGGGAGACTAACTGTCACCTTAATCGTAAACACACCAATCCTGATAGCAGATTTATCTATCGGCAGTGTGGAGTTTTCACTGTATAT
>CM065725.1:42852571-42860071 GCA_033310375.1 Conus canariensis
ATTACTGTGCTGATCTCATTTGTACGATAGTGCACTGCATTATATTAAGCTGAATTGAATAATACTGTACTGCACCATTTTAGGTTGAATTGTATGATACACTACCGTATTATCCTGAATTGTATCATATTGAAATGTACTATATTGAACTCAATTGTATTACTGTGTACTGCACTGTAATGACATGAATTGTATCTACTGTACTACAATAAGCTGAATTGTACTATACTGTACTAAACCACATCGCATTGAACTGTATTATCCTGTAGTGTATCATAATTATGGAGTTGAACTGTATTACACTGCAGTGTACTGTATTGAGTTGAACAGCATTATACTGCACCGTGCAATACTTACAAGGTAAAGATAACTCCTTAATATTAATGGAATTACAAAATTGAGAGAAAGTGTCGAGATAAAAGATTCTGTAGCAAAGTGGATGAGCAAGATCTCTGGGTCACATAAACCCTTCGAAGCGAACAGTACTGTAATTTGCCAGTTGAACTGTATTTTTACTGTGCTGTACTAAACTGAATTAGATTGTTGTTTACCGCACTACACCGAGCTGGATTATATTTGCTGTGCTGTTTTCTATTGAATTGAATTGTATGTCACTGCACTGTACTACACTGAGTTGCATTGAATTTCACTGCACTGTGTTATATGTTTGTATATCAATGTGTTACATTGTGTTGAGTTGGACTGCATCTTGCTGCTTTGTGCTATACTGAGTAGAATCCCATCATACTGTGCTGTACGACACCGAGGTGATTTGCATTATACTGCACTGTTCTGTATCAGGTTGAATTGTATTACACGGTGCTATACAACATAGAGTTGAATTGTATTGTTGTTGTGCTGCCTGATAAAAAAAAAAAAACGAATTGCGTTATACTTTTCTGAGCTATATTGGGATGAATTGTATTTACACTGTGTTGTGCTATACTGAGTTGAACTGTATAATACTGAGTTGGTTTGCATTATACTATGCTGTGTTATACTGATATGAATGGTATCATAATGCACTGTATCGTTTCAAGATGAACTGTACAAAAGTACCGTACTTCACTTCGATAATTGTATTATGCAATTCTGTGCTTTACTACGATGAATTGTATGACATTACATTGCACTGCTATACTGCTTTACACTGAACAGACCTGTATGATACTGGACTGATTAGCTGAATTTTATTTAGGCCTACAGTACTGTACTGTATTGCGATGAATTGTAGTGTTCTCTACTGTGCTACACTAAACTGTACTGAAGTACATTGTGCTGATTCGTAAAATACCTGTCTAGTACCGAACTGAATTTTGTTTGTTTGTTGTCTCTTTCTTTCTTTTTTGTTGTTGTCTTTACTATGCTGTAATACATTGACCTTAACTGGATTAGACTGTATTGTGCTGTGCTGAGCTGAATCATAATGGATTGTTCCGTACTGCATTGTACAACTGTACAAGTCAACATTTCTTCATTGGTACCAGTATCTGTTTCACTATAGCCCAGCCGACCACAAAGACACCTTTGCAGATGTCATTACGTTAGAAATGAGAGGTTTAGGTTCTATCTTTATAGCCCAGCCGACAGCAAGAGGCCTTTTTCAGGGCCATCACGTGAAAAACTCATACGGGTTCAAAAGATCTCAAGCCGAAAAGATTCCATCATGAAACAAAAACCTACAAGTAATTCATGACATAGTAGCTTTATTGTTGCCATCCTTACGGGGGTGTGAGTTAAGGTACTGAAAGTAGTGCATGTTTACAAATTCCTTGTCTTCATTCATAGTGTAAATATTGCACCTAATTTTTTGTATTCGGACGTGTCTGCATATCACTTTCTTTTTCACATTATTCATTTCGTTTTGTATTGGCAGATGGCTTGACGAAAAGAAAAGCAGTTTCTGTTTATTCAATGTACCATTTCAAAATAAAGTTCTGACTTTGACACAGCCTCACTACACACACACACACACACACACACACACACACACACACACACACACACACACACACACACACACACCAAATACTCTAAAAGTCAAAGTCTTTGTCCCACCCTGACATCAAATATTACAGAAAAGCCCTACTGGACAGGATCATCCTCTTTCCTGACACATTCAAAAGACACGGACGACACCATCACACACACACACACACACGCACACACACACACACACACACACACACACACACACACACACACACACACCACACCACACCACACACACGCACACACACAGCACACACACACACACACACACACACACACACACACACACACACACACACACACACACCGAGAGAAGACACACTTGTCGGTCTAGGAACCTGTTCTGTTCACATCGCCGGCAAAACGAAGGAATCGATTGATTCTCCCAACAGAGAAACATCACGAGGGGGAAACAATAAAAGGAACCTCATGGCATGACCGCCACGGAGACCGTGCACTCCCTTGGCCTTCGCGCGGAATGAGGACCAATAAAACCATATTTCCATGACGTGTGGAGTGGCTATAATATGACAACGGATCAGCGTGTCGATCGGTGCCACACAACACTCCCACCCTCCCTAAGCTGACAGAAATAAATCTTGCTCAAACAACGAGAACGGCCTCCCCTGGGTAGAGAGACAGACGACGAGGCGTAACCCTAGCCGGAACAGTGCAGGTGTATGATATGACTAATAAACCACGGCTCCCCTTCCTTGTTTTTATTGTGGCAGATTACTCTTAATCCCTAGCCCGGACCTCGCCTAGGGTTTATTGCCCGTCGGTTGGCATCGTCTTTCCCCCAACTGCCGATGGAAGTCTGAAATACAGACGAGAGGAGATGAACAGAGGTGGGCAGGGGGGAGAGGGTGGTGGTGGTGAGGAGGGCAGGAGGGGGTGTTGGAGGGAGGAGGAGGTGCGAGAAGGGAGAGGACTGGTGTGGGCTGGATCATTTGAAGAAGAGGTATGCAACTGGGTAAAACAAAAATACCAGTTTCTCAGTTTCTCGTTTTTAAGTGGTTCCGAGCTCCTGCTCTCAATTTTCAAAACTTACAGAGCAGTAAAATAGGTATCCTTAGACAATCAACAAATATTTTCCCATGCACTTCCAGTAAAGAAAAAAAAGGTAACAACAAAACGGATCGTACTCAATGTATCCAACAACTGTAAAACTGATGTATCTGAATTCATTCATTCCATTACACGGTATTCTACAAGAGACACCACAGATACAAACCACGGCATAAAGAAAGAGAAAAGTGAACAGAGTAAGAGTGAACACGAGTATGACAGAAAACGATGGAATATATAAGGTATGGAAATATTGTCATAAATCCTCGAGATTCCCCATCAAGCCCTTATGGATAACAGGAGCACATACCAAAATGAACAACGACAATAACATGGCACTGCTACAAACTTTGCACTAAATGGTACACATGACGTCCACTCTGCCATGAATTGTAACCGATCGATAATCATACAGGAACCATCATTTTCAATCGCATACCTCTAAAACCAAACTTGAAAATCTTGGAAAAATCAAAGTTTTGAAGTCAACGTTTCTACGCGTAAAATGCACAGGTCAAGTCATCTGACACGAAGAAAAATTAACTATGCTGCCAGTGGATATATCAACTTGTAATCCCAAAAGGAAAATATCCTCACAACAGGGAAAAAAAGTTAATATTCGCATGGCACAGCTTTCACACAAGAAACGTGTGTGGATGTGACATAGGTTTAAAAACGAACAAACAAAAAGGGGGTGGTGGTGGTAATTGTATGGGTAGGACTGGGGTGATTGCTTGCTATTTACAGTCTAAATACCATTACAGTCACATTCTCCCGACTGTTGAAAAAAGATGAAGCTGTCGATGGACATGTCCAGTAGAAATGACCAACATCCGAACGGAAGAAAGGAAAGGGATTAGTTTTGTCGTAAGGCATTGGACTGAAAACAAACACACAGTGTTTTTCCAGGACTTCGTCATGTAATTCTGGAACAATACATGTATTTACTATAATCTTCATTTATGTATATTATTCAGAACATAAACACATGGTTGCCATCGCTGTTTTTTAATATCATAAAGACGCAAACATGTACAAAGACACGCGCACAAACACGCATGTACGGGGGGAACACACACACACACACACACACACACACACACACACACACACACACACACACACACACACACACACATGTACATACACAGATGAGCGCGCGCCTCGTACGCACGCACGCACACATACATACATACATACATACACATTCATGTGCAAAGCTAACGTGATGTGTACATTACAACAAAGTATTAAAAGACCGAGCAACGAAAATAAGTGAAGGGGGTGGGAATGGCGGGTGCAAAGGAATAAGAGAATAACAACCACCTGACAATGCCAAACCAAAGTGGGAGTAGAGGGAACAAAGGGGAAAAGAGAATAACAACCACCTGACTACGCCAAACCAAAATTATCATAAGTCGTTGTTGTCCCACAACAGCACATCGGTCGTAGGGAAGCCATGATGGATAGATGGGCATCAGAGACTTCCACAGCCTTCTCCCCTCGATCATGCGCCACACAGCAGAGGTGTTTTACCCGGTCTTGCCCTTTAAGTTGTCCACCAGTGACTTTAATGATCTCTTCCCGACCCGTCCATCCTCCACTGTACCCTGTGAAACGGCTCTTGGGTAGTGCAGAAAGTTATGGTGAGACACATAACCGTACAAAGTAGACTTTGTGCGCCTGGTAACATGCGAGCTGAGGAGTTCTTGTCCCCCGTCACTCCACTGTAATACGGTGACATCTTACCATTGCGGGAACAACAAAGAGAAGCTTGTCGATCCCTTGTTCCTTTATCTTCTTTTCCTTAACTTTTCGTTTTCTTTCTCCACTCCCCTCCCCCTCCCTAACCCCTCCCCCTTTTTTTCTTTTTCTTTTTTTATTTTTTTTTAATCCACGCATGGTAAAACTGAACCGCGAAATAATGGACATTATCCTGTTGTGAGGTCGAGATGGGGTTCGTCTGGTATAAGCGTCTGCTCTGTTATATGTGTGAGCAGAGTGAGAAAACAGATGGGGTGGAAAAGGGGAGTTGGGGAGGGGGCTTGAGAGACAGACAGATAAGAGAGAGAGAGAGAGAGAGAGAGAGAGAGAGAGAGAGAGAGAGAGAGAGAGACAGAGACAGAGACAGAAAGAGAGACAGAGAGAGGTCTTTTACATTGACGGAATTGCAAACATTCCCCCACCCTACCTCCCTCATTCCCTCCTCTGTGTGTGTGTGTGTGTGTGTGTGTGTGTGTGTGTGTGTGTGTGTGTGTGTGTGTGTGTGTGTGTGCGTGCGTGCGTGAGTGCGTGCGTGCGTGCGTGCGTGCGTGCGTGCGTGCGTGTGTGTGTGTGTAAAACAAATCAGCAGCGGGGGGAAACATGTGCAGGCTAACAATTCCTTCGTCATAACAATAATGCCCCGGCAAAAATGTATAAAACCTCAAGAAAACTATGGGGAAGGTAGTGATGGTGGTGGTGGTGGTGATGGGGGAAGGGGGGGGGGGCGTTCGTGAGAGAAAGAAAACAGGAATGACGTATTAGGACATTAGATTATAAATACAAAATCCTTCACTGAGCAGCTTATGGGAACATTCTTGGTCCATCTTCAAACTAGAGACATTCAAATATATATATATATATATATATATATATATATATATATATTGTGCGTTCCTTGTCATATTTCTGTGGTTCTTTCTCGGCAAATATTGACCAACATACAGTTGATAAGTCCTTACAGTTCGTCCCCCCCCCCTTTCCTCCTCTTCCTCTCTTCCAGACTAACCTTCCCCCCTGCAACTTCTCTCTCTCTCTCTCTCTCATTCTGTCTCCCTCCCACTCTCTCTCTCTCTCTCTCTCTCTCTCTCTCTCTCTCTCTCTCAATCTCTCTCTGACACTATCCCTGCGCTCAGAACGATCACGTTTTAACCTCCCCCCTGCCGAACAGCTCACCTTCTCCCCAAATGTCTTAATCCTCACCTCCCACGATCCTCCGTCCCACCCCCTCTTCCACCTCTCACAACCCCCTTGTTAAATTCCAGGTGCCAAAACGTAGGTCCCCTCACCTATCCCCCCTCGCCACCCCCCCCCCCCCCCCTTTACATTCTGCTTTCTCCTCTCCTCTTCTACCTGCTTCTTCGCTTTTCGCATCTCTATGATACCTCACCTCTTGCCCCTCCCCTACCCCCCCACCCTCCACCCGTCTTCTCCCCTTACACACACACACACACACACACACACACACACACACACACACACACACACACACGCACACGCACCTCCATCTCCTCCCGTCGCCCTTTCCTGAACGCACCTGTCTCCCCTGGTTACACCTGAACAAATTGAAAGGTAAGAGAAAAGAGAGAGAGAGAGAGAGAGAGAGAGAGAGAGAGAGAGAGAGAGAGAGAGAGAGAGAGAGAGAGAGAGAGAGATGTAGGGAGAGAGGGGGTGATGATGGTAGAGGGGGGAGAAGGGGAGGGGGGGGGGAGGGAGGAGAGGCAATTCTGCCGTTTCTTGACAGGTGAGGCTTTAGCAGAATGCGATGCATACAGAGGTGATGGGTTTAAGCGTGTGTGCTGGCCGCGGACCCACCGCGTTTCGTATACGTTTACGGGACGGGATGAGAACGGCCAGGATGGTGAGGGAGGAGCAGGAGTAAAAAGGCAGGGGAGGGAAGCAGGAGGGTTAGGGGGGGGGGGATGGTGGGAAAGGGTAGGTGCTAACGTGATGTTTGGCCATTTCAACGCGGCTGCTGAAGGATGCGAAAGAGATGGCGAGAATTCCAACTCTTCTACTACTCCTTCATTTCTCTCTCTCTCTTCTCACCCACCCCACCCCACCCTCTTCTCTCTCTCTCTCTCTCTCTCTCTCTCTCTCTCTCTCTCTCTCTCTGTCTCTCTCTCCCTCTCTCTGTCTTTTTGTATAGTCTCGGTCCCCTCTCCCCTTCACAAATACACCTTTTTTCCACTCAAAAGATTTTTTCCAGAATTCTCTCTCTCTCTCTCTCTCTCTCTCTCTCTCTCTCTCTCTCTCTCTCTCTCTCTCCCCTGTCAGCAACAAATTGATGTTTGTTGTAGCTGCTGATGACGGACGGGTGAGCTAAGTGGTGATGGAAGATGAATGGCGGTCCAGCATTCCTTTCAACGATGTTTGTTTGACCTGTCAGCCTCGATTAACCAATCAAATCAAATCAAATCAATCAATCAGTGAACTGACAGGCCAATCTGTAAATCAGTTTGTGAATAATACGCAGATATTTGAATGTCAAGTCTAATGCCGCGGTTGCTTTTGCTTTTTTTTTTTTTCTTGTTTTTTTTCCAGCGGAATCTTTATGCACGCAATCGTTTACCAGTTGATTCGTTTGTCTGTGAACTTGATTACTCAGTTAATTGGTTATTTGTTTATGAAAATCGAATTCCCCTCTCTCTCTCTCTCTCTCTCTCTCTCTCTGTCTCT
>CM065725.1:42865071-42867571 GCA_033310375.1 Conus canariensis
TTGAAAACTGTCATGGCGGCTCTACAAGGCAAAATCAGAATGCCCATCTACCTTTGTTACATTGCCCTATGTCAAAGCTCTCCATCCAGACCAGTTGGATGCCTGTAACCCGAAAGGTTTAGTGAACCTTTTTTTTTTTTTTAATTTTTGGCAAGCTACAGATTTCAGCCTCCCGACTATGTTGCTTTCATCCAGTTTCAAGTCGTGCGAGGGCGACCAGCCAGCGGTTATGCGAGAGACCCCACTTGTGCGCCATGGTCTTAGAGGTCTTAGGTGCAGATGTCTCCTGTCTCTTTGGCCAGCTTATTTGTGCACATACGCAGCGCATTTGCTCCCCGCAAGTGAGGGCACTAATCGTCAGGAAGTTGGCAGTTTTCGACATATTGAGTAGCACAACACGTATCATTAAATGTGTGTGTGTGTGTGTGCGTGCGTGCGTGCGTGCGTGCGTGCGTGCGTGCGTGCGTGTGTGTGTATCTGTGTGTGTTGTGTGTGTGTGTGTGTGAGAGAGAGAGAGAGAGAGAGAGAGAGAGAGAGAGAGAAAGACAGATAGACAGACAGACAGACGGACAGACAGGCAGACAGACAGATACAGAGAGACAGAAAGAGTGAGGGGTGAGACAGGAAAGGAGGGAGGAAGGGGGGGGGGGAGAGAGAAAGAGATAATCCAATCTCTGGAGCTGCGTTCTTAATGTTGTTGATTTTCTTTTTCTTTTTTTCTTCTTTTTCTTAATCTAATCTCTGGAACAGGGTTCTTAATGTTGTTGATTTTCTTCTTTTTTCCCCCTTTTTTGGGTGGGTGGGTGGGTGGGGTGGTGGTGAGGGGGGGGGGGGGTGGGAGTTGGTAGATATTCAGATTCAGACTCAACTGTATTCTTGAAGATCAAGGCCAGTTACAAAGTGGAAGTTCATAAGCAAAACACGATTGATGACAAAAACGCACGTTACGTTACACTGACATCTTCGATATAAACAAGATAATGCCATCTTTAAAAAAAAAAAACAACAGGGATCAGAACAGAGATTTTCTTTAATTAAAGCTATAAGACTTATTATTATTTTCTTTTTTCCCCAGTTTACGATAAACACAGCATCCCCTGATCTGCTGGCAGCCATTACAGGATTTTTACGCTCTTTTCCAGAGCCTGAATCCTTTCCGTCGGCACATCCACAAACAAATACGAAGAACGTGCGCGCGCACGCCACACACACACACACACACACACACACACACACACACACACACACACACACACACAAACACACACTGACTGACGGACAGACACAAGGACGGACGAACGGACGGACAGAGAGAAAATGAGAGGGAGAGAGAATGCAAGACAGAGAGAGACAGAGAGAGAGAGAGAGAGAGAGAGAGAGAGAGAGAGAGAGGAGAGAGAGAGAGAGAGAGAGAGAGAGAGAGAGAGAGAGAGAGAGAGAGGCAGACAGACAGACAGACAGAGACAAAAACAGAGAGAAAGCGAGAATCCCGAATTTTGTGCCAGAGTTCAGTGAGCTACGTGAATGCATACGGCTCCGAATACGGAGCATGGATGCCTATAAAGGCAGTATGGCCAGGTACATAAAATTGTATTACTGACAGGATGCGTTGCAAGAGCACAGATGCCTATAGTGACAGTGTGATGCCAGCGGCATGGACGATCGGCTTTGATACAACAGTTTTTTCTTTGCCTCGGAGTATGTGTGTGTGTGTGTGTGTGTGTGTGTGTGGTGTGTGTGTGTGTGTGTGTGTGTGTGTGTGTGCACGTGTGTGTATGTATGTATGTGTGTGAGAATGTGCACACGCGCATGTGTGTGTATGACAGAGAGAGAGAGAGAGAGAGAGAGAGAGAGAGAGTGAGAGAGAGATGAAGAGACTGAGCGTGGATGCGCGCATGTGTGTCTGTGTAACTCATTTGTAAAAAAACGGCATCTACAACGACTACAAAAATTCCCACGGGCGATTATTCCGAAAATTATCACCTCCATTTTGTTAAGACATTTATGGGCTTTTCAACCCATCTTGAACTGAAAAATCTGTGACCGTCAACTGAGACAGACAGACAGACAGACAGAAGACGAGAGGAGAGAGAGAGAGAGAGAGAGAGAGGCAGACAGACAGACAGACAACAGACAGACAGACAGAGAAATAAGAGACAGAGTCACGGTATACGTGAGAGAGAGAGAGAGAGAGAGAGAGAGAGAGAGAGAGAGAGAGTGTGTGTGTGTGTGTGTGTGTGTGTGTGTGTGTGTGTGTTTTGTGTGTGTGTGTGTGTGTCCCCCATCGAAACACCTGTAGCAATACACATGACACCGTAACTGAAAGGATGGCCGGAGGTGTGTACCTTTTAATGGCCAGTTTGTTTCACCAGCTCCTTTCTGACCAGGCTCTCTCTCTCTCTCTCTCTCTCTCTCTCTCTCTCTCTGTGTGTGTGTGGTGTGTGTGTGTGTGTGTGTGTGTGTGTGTGTGTGTGTGTGTGTGTGTTTTTGTGAATATCTT
>CM065725.1:42870071-42877571 GCA_033310375.1 Conus canariensis
AGACAACCACACAGGAATTTTTTTTAGCTTTCGCGGTTCGTCTCCCGTCCTATAAATGGATATCCATCACGCGATTGAGGAATAATATCGTCCTGGAACAGGCCAAGCCGTAAAACGCATCGCAAGCATGCGACCCTTCCGCCATAATGCCTCTTGGATTCTTTATTTATGTTACAGTTCACTGGATAATGTAAATTCGGTGTGGAGGGGGGTACCGCGTAAGTTATGCGCTTCTTTTGCGAGGAAAACAGAAGTCATTACAGGGCCTCGATCTTGTTTTATGCGGTTGCGGGTGTAGGGCTTATACATCGTGACGAAAGTCACCCAATACAAATTGATCTGTCTATGGGACAAGCGAACAGCTTGATTGGGTGTCGTTTTTATTTCGTTCCAAACCGAACAACACTGACGTTTTCCGGAACAGTGGCATAATTAAAACACAGAAGAAGGAGAAGAGGTACAAAAACAAGACGACGGAGGAGAAGAAAAAGATGTTAACTACTTTGGCATCCCATCTCATTTCACAACAGTCTGTAAATTGTCGATCGCCTTTAAAATGACACATGGTCAAGATACCTGTCTAGAATTACCTAGAATTACCACACAAAATCCAAGTCTGTTACAAGAGACTCAACGAGTCCATGCTGAATACAATTACCTTGTAATTTGAGAAGGAAGAACACGATTTCCATCATTTTCAGTTATATCCAAGTATACTCACTTACTCGTGGCAGTCAGAACCCTTGGAAGACAACAAACCTATCTAAAAGTGTTCATGGGGTTTACTGTTCTGATTAAACGCAGAAAAACAGAAAGGATGAAAGGCGCGCTATAGTCTAGCAAGCGGAGAAAACGATTGGAGAACCACAAGATTTGATCAACTCTCTCTCTCTCTCTCTCTCTCTCTCTGGATCTTTTTTGATATATACAGATGTGTCTCACCTGTATAACAAAATTCAGATGAAGTATCCCGGATCTGGCGCTGCATCGTTACAGCTGATGATTTGAAATGTCTTTTTTGTGAAGACGGCCAAAAAAACTGGGTGGTTTGATCTTTGTCGCCTGGTGCTAATACGAAAACGTAAAGTCTTGACGAAACCCTAGTGACAGACATTGTTCGATGTTCTGCCTGATTTTTTTTTAACTGATGTCAGCCACCTTACCTGAAGATGCACGTAATCTGACTGTATTTTATGTCTAAAGCATATTTGCCAGTCCTCCAGAATTTTTATGGAATTACGCTAATTTAGGAATTCTTCGCGAATTCCAGAATTTAGAGGGGAAGAGGTCAAGATTTTAAAAATGTTGTTTATAACTGTGAAGTATGAGTCATTTTTAGATAGGGATGATAAACGTATTGCAGAACGGAACTAAAATGATGTTATGTGGATGTTATTGATTACTTGTACTGGAAATGCATTTTCTTTTCAAACCCTACATTTGTAAACTAAAACATAAAGGGGTTAGTCAAAAACTGAACTGCCCCCTTCTTCACTCCACCCACCATCTTGATCCCATGGTTCCCGAATTCAGTCTCCAGAAGGTTGGCAGCTATGCCCAAAGATTAAAGTGTGAGTTTCGGTGACTTTTTAAAATGTATTAATGAACATCTTTTATTTTGTTTTGAATTTGATTTACCTGTGTTTTCCCATCCGGTTGTTTGTTCATATATCCCTTCATGATGGATCAAGGCCTAATATGAACAAATAATCTCTCTCTCTTCCTCTCTCTCTCTCTCTCTCTCTCTCTCTCGTCTCTCTGAGTGTGTGTGTGTGTTCGTGCGTGCGCGCGCGTGTGTGTGTGTGTGTGTGTGTGTGTGTGTGTGTGTGCGCGCACACACACACACACACACACACACACACACGTGTACATTAGGTGCAAGGTGGTATACCGTGGGTTTCTTTTCAAACAAAAGTGCGTGTGCGTGTTTGTGTGAGCGCACGCGCGCGCGTGTGTGTGTATCTCCCCCCCCCCCCCTCTCTCTCTCTCTCTGTATATATATATAATTGTTCAGTGAGCTGTGAAGATTGTTTACTCCTCTACTGAACATATCAGCAGGGAAGCAGTGCGCCAAGATCTTACCATTCCTGAGAAAGTTTACGGTATTCAGCAAATCACGTAACGGCCTGAGATATATATATATATATATATATATATATATATATATATATGTATATCAGGCCGTTACGTGATATATATATATATTATATTATATATATATAATATATAAACTACAATACGTAATCAATAGTAAAAAATGAAGAGAAAAAGTTTAAACAAATGCATATATGATTCAATTTCTTTACTTTAACATTCGATGCAAACGAGCCTGATAGTGTACTCTCTTTTCCCTTGTTTTGTTTCGTGTTTTTTTTGTTGTTGTTGTTTTTTGATTTGTTTCCCCAAGTACACTATCAAAAAATACTTCCTGTGGTTGGTCGAGGCTTTTCACCTATGTTTCACATGCCCGTCCCCCGGCTCAACTTCCCATTTTGATTACCCTCTTTTCATAAAAGTCGTCGTCTTGTTGCCCCCCCCCCCCTTCCTTCCCCCCTCCAGCTTTCTCCAGCTTCCCCCCCCTCCCCCCCCCCCTTACTTTAGCTTTCATCTCTTCTCCGCCTCCTCACACCTCCTCTTGTTCCTTCATCCCTCCCCATGTATTTCATTTGCGGTGCACCAGTACCATGCGAATGATTCTTACACATATAACATCAAAATACACACCTTCTCACCCCCATCCAAGAAAAAATGATAAATTGCTGTGTTTATATATTCATATGTTGATAAGCATTGATGAGTGTAATGAAAAATGCACACAGCGGTGGAAACAGAAATACGATTTAAAAAAAAAAAAGCTCTCCAAAATATGTTTTTGCCAAGGGCCTTCAGTCTCTTACAACCTTTACCTCGATCTCAGTTTGACAAATTGTCAGAATTTTGTCAACACACGGCTAATCAGCAAAACATCTAACCTTTCTCTCTTCAGGGCCACACATCAAAGAAAGAGATCTTATCCATTATAACGTCGATGCTCACCGCATTCTACAAAGTAAATGCTACGTAACCCGTTTCATTTATACAAGACGCCCTAGCCTGTACTTGCAATGGTCGATACAAATTGAATGCGAAGTCCTACACGGTTTTTTTTATTTCTTGCACTTTTTTTATGAACAGACTGAATATACTCTCTCTCTCTCTCTCTCTCTCTCTCTCTCTCTCTCTCTCTCTCTCTCTCTCTTTTCCTCCTCCTCCTCCACCTCATCTCCTGCATCCTCTACATTTTTCTCTACACTTTACATTCGAAGTGTGGTGATAATAACCCCAGTGTAGTGTAGCGATAATTGTATTTCTATGTTCTGTCTGACCGCCTGATTCTCATTCTCTCTGCTGTTAAAGGTGTCTAGGGGTTGGGAGAGACTGGGGGCTGAGAATGGTGGAGATGGGGGCGGGAAGGAAGTGGTGGTTGTGGGTTCGTGATGGAGAGGTTGAGGGAGGGGGTGATGTGAGATGGGGTAGAAGCGGAAAGCGACCCTTTTTATTTCTCAGGCAATTCAACTTTTGATGTTGTGATGTCGGTGATTAAATTTTCTTCATGTGAAGGCAGGGCGTAAAGAAGCTTCTACCTTATCAACTTACCTTATAAAACTTCATTCATTCAGACTTACTCTCTATCTCTCCTCTCTCTCTCTCTCTCTCTCTCTTCCTCACACACACACACACACACACACACACACACACACACACACACACACACACACATTCATGGATAGACAGATAGCCAGATATGAATACCACGTATACACCCTGCGCATGCACTGGCACCCCTTTGCCATCCTTCGCGCTCGCTCGCTCTCCTTCTTGTTCGCACATAAAATTCTAAACTTCCTACTTTTACTGAGAAATCGTTTCAACAACACTGAAGATCGCACTCCACTTCAGACTGTGATTTTTTTTTTTTTTTTTTTTTTTTTTGAGATCGGCGTGTCTTCAGTTCAATAGTTGTGATTACGAATGTTTTCAAAACATTCTTTGTCAGAAAAAAAGTGACCTTGGGAAGAAATGAAGGAAAGGAGATGCGATTCGACCAGCTCTCACCTGAATCCGACCAGTGGCTCCGCCCACCTGTGTCACCGAGTCTAGACGGAAGGATTCATGACAACAGGCAAAGCCGGAAAATCATAAACAACAACAAACGTACTGCTCTTACTACCACTTTTAAAGTCTGCCTAAAAATGGTGCACACTCCAGAAATTTTGTTGATGGCCCATACTCCCCCACCCCCCTTCCCCAGGGTGCGGGGGGGGGGGTGGAGCATGGGTAAGTATACTGACTACCAGTACAGTAATAAAATCAAGACAGTCATGACAGCAGATAACGAACATTTTTTTTTCTTGCACAAGTCTTCCATGGAAACCAGATTCGCTCAACTATCAACTCAAAGCCCCCTTTTTCCAGCTCCCTTCCATCTCTCCCTGCCACTCACCACCTCTACAACCCCCACCCTACCACCCACCCCACCCCCATCCCCTCCGCATCCCATTCTCTCCTCTGCTTTCCATCTCCTCCCCTGCCCCGCGACCCCGAGTCAGTTGACGAAAAGGGATGGGCTGTGAGGTCACCAGCGCGTGCCGCTCGTGCAAAACCCTCGCTCCCTCAATCTCGCCTCATCCCGCTCCTCCTCGACAAAAAGAAGAATTAATAACTGCAGATTTGTGTCAAAATGTCAACCGAGGCAATCAAATAGCGCGACCGGGAACCGGGGCGCGACGGCGGTGGGCCAGGAAACAATATCAATAATCGTAGTGCCCGAGGTGCCCGTCCATCTCTGACTCCCGACTTGTTCAATAATCTTGGGGCGGAAGAGAGAGAGAGAAGAGAGAGAGAGAGAGAGAGAATAAACGAGGGTTGGAGTGGGACGGAGGGAGGTGGTACCTTTGAAAAAAAAATCTTGTGCGCGGGATGCGCCTCTTTTATGTTTCACATCAGCCACTGCTGGGGCCTGCCCATGGTCTTGTTCAACTGCAAGTCGCCATTTCTGCCCGCAACGGAAAATGATGGACGAGAGAAAGAGAGAGAGAGAGAGAGAGAGAGAGAGAGAGAAGGGTTAGGGATGTGGGGCTGAGGGATTGACGAGGGCGTTAAAAGGCAAAATATCAAACCCTTCACTGACAATGTATGGGATCCATCGAATTCCTGTCCATTCGTTTCCATTTGTTAGGCCAAAGCTGTGTCGATTTTCGCCTCTTTAGAAGAGTCGGCCTAGTTCTGTTCACTCTATGCCAGAAGTCTGTCACACAGTAACTGAAACCTGCTAGAGAATTACACTCAAATGCCACCCAGAAGCCGCAAGCAGGGAAAGAACTGAATAAGGAAATTGGAAAGTACCATAAGGAAATAAAGAGCATAATAACTAAGGAATCTCTCTCTCTCTCTCTCTCTCTCTCTCTCCTCTCTCTCTCTCTCTCTCTCTGACTGAACATTCCTCCTTTTAAAGTCAAACGTATTTTCAACAATGGCGACTTGTATGTTTGAAACTACGAAATACCTTTCACCATACTGTCTCCTTGAGAAATTTTCGTTACGGCATGTTCGAAAAAAAAAACAAAAAAAAAAAACATTATGTTTATCCCCAGCCCGGGAACCGATCTCTTCATGACAAAGCTCACACATCTACGAGGAAACTGTGGAATCAAATTCCAGACGATATTAAAAAAAAAGCAAAAGCAGTTGATCGTCATTCCAAAAAGCCTATCACAGACATTTAATGGAACATTTATAAATGTTTAACATCTTTTTTCCCGTTCCATTGTTACGGCCAATAATTCATTACTGACCAGACCCCCACCCTTCTCCAACATCCTTCTCTCTCTCTCTCTCTCTCTCTCTCTCTCTCTCTCTCTCTCTCTCTCTCTCTCTCTCTCTCTCTCTCTCTCTCTCTCTTCCTCTTCTGTTCATGCGTACGTCCGAGCATCTGTGTGTGTGTGTGTGTGTGTGTGTGTGTGTGTGTGTGTGTGTGTGTGTGTGTGTGTGTGTTTTGGTATTCTCTCCAAAGCCGAATCAGAGTAACTAAAAATAGTAAAGTGAAGAGAATTGGAAAGAGACAGACCAAGGGGGAGGGGGAGAGAGATTCAGACAGACGGGGAGAGAGAGAGAGAGGGAGGGAGAGAGAGAGAGAGAGAGAGGAGAGAGAGAGAGAGAGAGAGAGAGAGAGACAACAACAGTTAGTGTGAGACAAAACTACAACGAGAGAGAGAGAAGAGAGAGAGAGAGAGAGAGAGAGAGAGAGAGAGAGAGAGAGAGAGAGGACTAGAGGAGAGAGAGAGAGAGAGAGAGAGAGATTCAGACAGACAGACAGCAACAGTGTGAGACAAAAATACAGCACGAGAGAGAGAGACAGACTGACAGACAGACAGAAAGGCAGACAGACAGCGACAGAGACAGAGTGAGACACAGATACAGAGAGAAAGGGGGGTGGGGGGACAGACAGACAGACAGACAGGCAGACACAGACAGAGACATACATATGCACCGTTCATAACAATTTATAACACATAAACGTCAATATCTTACAGGCGGAGAAAACTAGGCCATGCCAAGTGCGTCGGCCATTCCGCTTAGTTCTTCTTATCAGAAAAATCAAATCAAATCCAAAACATCATTCAACGAACAATCTTTGAACGCAACGAAAAATACAAGAGGGGAAAAAAAAACGAAAGAAAAAGAAAAAGAAAAAAAAAGCATTTTGGCAAACAGCATTACAGAATGGACAGCTCGTTCCCATTCCACTGGTTAAACTCGCACCAACCAGTCGCCAGTTCACACCATAAAAAAATAGGTTGTTGTGTGTGTATGTGTGTGTGTGTGTGTGTGTGTGTGTGTGTGTGTGTGTGTGTGGAGAGAGAGAGAGAGAGAGAGAGAGAGGGGAGTGTAAAGATGCTTAACAACAAAGGAAGATGGGATGGACCGGAGAGGCAGAAACACGGTGGACGACGGTGAAACAAAGGGACACTGCACAAGAAATAAAGGTGGTAATTACCGTCATCAATGTCTTCCCTTGATTTATCGAAAATTCTTCATCTTCCTAGTCAGACTCGCTTAATACTGTAATTACATGAACAGTAACATGATGATTATCATTATTGTTGCTATTGTCATTATAATAATAATTCAAATTCTAATAGCAAGGATGTGGCAAACATTGCCGTCACTAGTAGTAGTGGTTGTGGTGGTAGAAGAAGTAGTAGTAGTAGTAGCAACAGCAGTAGCAGTAACAGTAGTGGTAGAAGTAGTAGTAGTAGTATTGGTAGTAGTACCAGCAGCAGCAGCAGCAGCAGGAGTAGTAATCTCTCCTGTAATGGTCCTACTGTTGACACGGAGTTCATCCTAAAGGTTGCATGGAACAAGAAAGTGTGCATTCTTAGGAATACTATGGAATGGGAGAGGCCCGAGGGGTTGGGAAACTGGGGAGGAGGGAGCAGGACACCCGATGATTGAAAAGTA
>CM065725.1:42880071-42897571 GCA_033310375.1 Conus canariensis
AGGAGGAGACACACAACTACACCACACCCACACACCTGAGGTGTGTGAAGAGACAGAGAGACAGAGAGAGAGAGGTTTTGGGGGAGGGGATCGGGAGGGGGTATGCATTTGTCAGCTTTTTTTTACACCTGGCAAATCAAAGTTTATGAAAAAAAATATACAATAAGAAAATCGCACAAACACACAGAGAGAGAGAGAGAGAGAGAGAGAGAGGAGAGAGAGAGAGAGAGAGAGAGAGAGAGAGAGACAGACAGACAGACAGACAGAGAGAATATGAAAAGACAGATACATACATGTGAACATAGATACATTTTATCTTTTATATGAATACGTATTGACATTTAAAATCCCACCACACAGACGACCCAAAACAAACGGAATCTCCCCCGTTGGTGCAGTCTGTAATGAATGCTTTAAGTTTTCATGAGTGTGGTAAGTTTTCTTGGCAACCCCTTCAGTGTGAGGAAAGATTTATGTCACTGTCCGCTTCCTCCGTTCCCCAGACTTTCTCCGATCTCCCGCTGATACAGAAGAAAAAGAAACAATTGATCACAGAGTGCATTTCCATTTGAATCCTTTTTGCCAGAAAATTTCATCACTTGGAATTGAATTTCAAGAAACCCATCCCTTTCTCGCCGCGAATCGCGGAGGGAGGCAACTCCCAGAGAGAGAGAGTGAAAGACCCCCCCCCCCTCCTCCTCCTCCTACCCCCGCTTCCATCGTAGCCCCTCACCCACTTCTGTCCCCTTTTGGCATAAAATGGCGCCCGGGGAAGATAGCAAAGTTTGCGGTCTAGCACTTGGCTTTCTGGCCAGCCCGAGTTGTGTTTGATCAGAGAAAATGAAAAGCGAAGAGGCGCACTTGAGCCGCCACATTTGTTTGCTGTGACCTTTATAGTTGATCATTCTTCCATATTGAGCCTCGTGGCTTCGTCGGGGGAGTCATGGGGAAGGCTGCCTAGACGAAAGAGATTGAGAAGCTACAGATCTGTCAAGTGGGTTTGCTGGCTACAAATCGGCCCACAAAGTTTCCACCCCACTCCGTCTTCTTGATCCATGCTGGTGGATCCGGGCTGTATTTTAACTGGACTTTTCGTCTTCTTATTGTTTTGGTTTTCTTTTTCCTACTTCGTCTTCTTTTTTCTTCTTCGTCTTCTTTTTCTATTTCTTTTTTTAATATGTCAAATTTTCGAAGTTTTCCCGGTAACCTATCTCTGATTTATACACTCGGCAAGATCTGTTTGGAACCAT
Source organism: Conus canariensis (assembly GCA_033310375.1). Classification (NCBI taxonomy): domain Eukaryota; kingdom Metazoa; phylum Mollusca; class Gastropoda; order Neogastropoda; family Conidae; genus Conus; species Conus canariensis. The sequence continues at coordinate 42,881,322 of CM065725.1, forward strand.
ACAATACCTCGCTGCAGATTATGCCTGTCGTCGGGATTCAAACTGAATATTGACATGTTTGTGGTTGCGGGTCTGAAAGATAGCATACATGGAATACAAACTGATGATTTTATCTCAGGCTTTTATTCACGTCAGCACACTGGGCTAAAACACTGTTAACGGTTGAAAATCAAAAGTGAACCTTGCGAATGAGGCTACCGATCAGGTTTATTATATTCGATTTCCTTTATTTTTCCATCTGTATTGCTTCAGTACTAGGTAATAAGTGTAATATGTGCGCGCGTGCTCTCTCCTCTCCTCTCTCTCTCCCCTCTCTCTCTCTCTCTGTGGCTTTTTTTTTCATAGTGACAATGAAATATCAGTGTTAGTTAAAGTGTCTCAGAGAGAGAGAGAGAGAGAGAGAGAGAGAGAGAGAGTGTGTGTGTGTGTGTGTGTGTGTGTGTGTGTGTTGTGTGTGTGTGTGTGTGTGTGTGTGTGTGCACTGGCTGGTTTCTAGCGCCCCGTGAACAATCATTAATATAACTCAGTGCTAATTATTCGAACGTGGAGACCGTTCACGTCTGGAAAGTCCTATCTAACCTGCGCCGAAGATCAAAGATTACGTCTACTAAGTGCAGACCGATGTGCACAGCCGTTGTGGTGTGATGTTGGCATAAAATCTACATGTAAATGCTTGTGAAAATGCTCACATTACACACACACGTGCGCGCGCGCGTAATTTCGCACGAATAACACGACACTATGTAGAGCTTAAAAGGTAAGATTTTTATCTACCTGCAATAGAAAGTATATATTTGTTTTCAATCTACTGGGTTTGAAAGGGAAAGCTGGAGGAGTACCAAGATAATATTCTCAACAACAACAACAACAAAAAGTCACCTTCCTCAGCCTGTTATTTCGGGTTCACTTTTCCATGCACCCTGTCCTGCTGACCCCCCCCCCCCCCCATCCCCTCCCTCCTGCCCCTCTTCCATGCAATTTCCCCCCTTGCCACTCAACGTCCTCTTCCGGCTTTCCACCCGCCCTCAGACAAACGATAGCTTACTAAATCTGGGGTCAAAAGAAAACTTCCATCCGACTTCAACGAGCCTCGAACCGGAGTCCACCGTGTTTTGAAAGTCTACGCCCGGTGGATGTTAATTTCCATGAACGCGAAATGCGTAAAAACATACCACCTTCGGCTGGCTGTTTATTCGCGACCAATTATTGAAAAGTTGGATGGCAGGGGAATTGGCATGTTCCCCCCTATCGATTCCGCTCGGCCGCAGTCAGCTGACGTGATGCCCAATGACAAGATTCGCGAAGTGGATTTCGTTTCCAGCGGAAGTACAGTCTGCTCCGGTTTGGCATGCGCGCGTCTCTGCGCAGAGCAAAGGGCGCTGTCACTTCCGACCGGAGGCACTGGAGCGTGCGCAACTATGAGCACGGGCACAGCACGTGCAACACGCAAACGGGATGACAGTCGTAAAGAAAGAGCGAGACATAAAGTGAGCTGGCTGTTGTTGCGGAGCTAGTAGGGGAGAGACACCCGCACGCAAGGCTGTCGTCCTCAGTGAGATGATATTAGATCGGAGGGAGCTGGTTTCAGACGAGAGGGACAGAAATGGTCAAGGCGACAGGACGCGAATGACTGCCAGCCTTGAACGGATTTTTCATCCAAGTATCAGTAAACTTGAAACACCAATCTTTTTTTGCAACTCTGAAACCTGATTCCAGAGAATGTAGATTTCATAATTATGCACTTGATTAACACACAAAACAGTTTGCAAAATAAAACTTCTTTAATCCACAATATTAACCAGGAAAGTAAATTTTCGAGGTCTTCAGATGTCACGGAACTCACTCAAAAGGAACACAGAAAATACTCTTTGGACATCAATCTGCTGGAAAATGGCAATGTAAAGAGCGAGTCTAGAGGGTCAACGATTTTCAGACTAAAACGACGACTGCACGGAATGTCTTGCCTACATGATTAGAATAGATACGGGTGGAAAATGGATGAGTTATAACTGATCGTAGTATCCATACTGTCCAAGGCGAAAAGTGCCAAAGCTGATGTCCGTTAAACATAAACTTCATCTGCAAGTTGGGACCAGGCAATGGGGAGGGACGCATCTTTTCCTTCCTTCCTTTTTGTTTGTTTGTTTGCTTGTTTGTTTTTTGTTTTCTTCTTTACCTGGCTCATTTTTGTATCCCCTCATCCCCTCATTGGTACTACTCACTCCCACGCCGATCAATCCGGTAACCCAACCCCCACCCCCTCCCTCTCCCCCCCCCCCCCCCCCCCCCTTCAGCAAACCACACGTAGGCTGGTCTTGTCACAGCCCCAGCATTCCACGGTGATAATCAATATCTGTTCGTTGTCAGGCCACTCACCAGAAGAGATACCGCATTTCGGTAGTGTTCGCGAGGGGTACAGCTTTGTGTGGTCCCCGTGTGTACGAGACCCTCCCTACATACAAACATTGCCGTTAGAGATGGTGTGCATCCATGCATATTACAATATCACCGTCAAGGGAAAACAAACAAACAAGGAAACAGAAAGATAAAGCGTTTCTTGACCTGCGTTTGAAATGGAAACGGATTTATTCTTAAGAGTTCGGTTTCATTCTCGCCAGTTTTCAAAGCCATCTGGGAATCATTTCAGCTGACTAAACTTTCTGAGAAAGCACTGAGAAAAGAACACTGATTTCTATTTCGATTATGCGCGTGCGTGCGTGCATCCGTGCGTGCGTGCGTGCATTTGTGTGTGTGTGTGTGTGTGTGTGTGTGGTGTTGTGTGTGTGTGTGTGTGTGTGGTGTGTGTGTAAACACATCCACTATAATTTGCCGAGGACCTAGAGTGAAACAGAGCCATTTTTTGAGTCGTTCCCTGTTACTTTACACAATATCCTCTTCCTTTTTTTAAAGTTTAAGTTACAAATCAAATTATTTTGTTTTCTCTTGCACACCTTCACTTGAAAGGCTGACTGAATCGACTCCCAGGTAAACAATCAATAACTGGCCAGATTCTCGAAAACATACCTGAACACACACGTTATTTGCAAGAAGAAATAATCATTTTAAAAGTTTCAAGAACTCAACCAAAACTCTCAATAGTCTCTTGCTTTTCCATTTGTGAAGCGTCTAAGCAAAACAGTCCTCGCCCCACCCAGCCTCATTTTCTTTTCTTTTCTGTGTGAAAGACACTGGGACGTATAGAGATGACTGCGCACTGATACAGGAAAGATAGGAACTGGACAACAAAAGAATGATGCTTAAAAGAAGTAAATACATTGGCCTAGTGACGGCATTTAATGATTATATATACTTTTTGTTGACATGATGATGGTGACCACATGACCAGGATGACTGAACAACGAAATCAATTACAATTGACAGGAAAGTAGGTGGCGATAGCGTCGAAGTCATACCTTGTATATATCAGAAACGCAAAGAAAAAACCGTGAGCGTGAATACTCTCTCAGCTCTTTGAACAAAAACTTGCATATTGTTGTGATTCGTTATTCGCTTCATAGACGCTGGGCACGGACACGCTCACAAGCGCATGCATGTCCCCAACACTTGCCCGGATACACACAAACTCATCATTCTATCCTTACACACACACACACACACACACACACACACACACACGCACGCACCACGACGCACACAAGCACGCAGCGCGCGCGCGACGCACGCACGCACACGCAGCACGACACACACACACACACACACACACACACACACACACACACACCACACACACACACACACACACACATTCATCTGTCTATCTATCTGGATATGCATGAGTGTGGGGCAGAGAGAGAATGAGCCGGAGCCTGGTAAATATCCTTCAAAGATGGCGCTCTACTATGAGAACTTTAGCATGGAAGCAGAATTCTAGCGAACAGACAAAGCTCCCTTCGTACGGTAATCACGTGCAAATGCGGACATGAAGACAAAAGTGCACTTGCAGGACGACTTACACGTGAAGACTTTTGGAGTCCAGTTGAATGAGATAATCAACATCAAAATCAGCGAAAGACGAAAGAGTTAATCCATTAATTAGCATATCTATGCAACATCATTTCTAAGAAAACAAATACAGAATAAGCGTTCTCAGTTGAACTTTGTAATCGGCTGGTACAAATGAGTAAAAAAAAAAAACTATATGTATTTTCATTTAGATCATGACTCGAAGACATATCTTCCTGAATCAATCTCTCTCTCTCTCTCTCTCTCTCTCTCTCTCTCTCTCTCTCTCAAAATAAAGTTTCGAGTTTCGAATTTACGTCAGTCTAAATTTGTACCAATGAATACATTTTTTGCGGCGTTGCGGAGTAATAGCCCATTTTGTCACCACGTTCATGATTATAATTCAATTACCGCTTGTAAGTAGAAATCATCTTTTAATCTTTTCAAATATTCTCTCTCTCTCTCTCTCTCTCCTCTCTCTCTCTCTCTCTCTCTCTCATATTTAAACAACTCAAGTTGACGACAATAATACAATTACCTCAGGCTGAGTAGGAGCTATGGCTTAAGCTGATTAAACTCTCTCCTCTCTCTCTTCTTCTTCTTCTTCCTCTTCTTCTTCTCTTCTTCTTCTTCCTCTTCTTCTTCTTCTTCTTTCTTCTCTTCTTCTCTCTCCCTCCTCCCCCCCCTTGCGCTTCCCTTTTTTTTCTTCATCCTCCCCCCCCCCTTTTCTCCTTCTCAAAAACATACACTCACACACAACCGCGATTCCCTTTCTATTTTTTGTCCTTTTTCTTCGCTTTCTTTTTCCCCACTCCTCACCCACGTCCGCTCCCCCACCCCCACCTCTCCTACACCCCCTCTCCCTCTCTATCACCCCCAACCCCATCTCCACCTCCATCCCCCCACCCCTTTCTCCTCTCCAACAGTCTTCGCTCCGCCTCACAGCAGTCGGGTGATCAATAAAACAAATTGACCCCTCTGCCCTTCGGCGCGGATTGATATTCCCGGAGGCGTCCGCGCCAGGAAATAAGCCACGACCGAAATAAACGCGCGTGGCCCCCGTCGGGGCATATCGTGCCCTCGTCCTTTCGCGCGGATAGCCTAATGATTGAAACCGAAGTTCCAACGTCTCTGACAATGGCCGCGATTGCCCGACATCTTCGGCAGCTCTCGACGTCTTGGACTCGCTCGCGGCTGGTGTCACTTCCGCTATTGCGTTGATTCAACGGCTGACTGATCTGGTACGTTGTGATCAATTTGATGTTTATTACGGAGCCTGTTGTTGCTTGGTGGTGTGTGTGTGTGTGTGTGTGTGTGTTGTGGTGTGTGTGTGTGTGTGTGTGTGTGTGTAAATAAATGATGCTGTTCTGTCTGTTCTCATGCGCTTTGGATCTGCTTTGACTTCCGTCTTCCAGGATTCTGCTCTGCTTCTTTAGTTCTCTGGAAGACGGCAGGCTAAATTCTGTAACCGTTTACGCAAAGATTTACCATTCCTATCCGTCCATTTGCTGTGCAGGTGCAGCATTCTGTTAAAATGTATTTCATTCTAAACGTTCCATGGACTGCACCGGGCCGATCCCTGGTGTCTGCGTGGATGGTCATCGATAATGAGAACTTTCAGTGCCACCCCCCCCATCCCCCCCAAAAAAAAAATGTTAATGAGAATCTTTCCGTATAAAAACAACAACAATCACTTGAAAATCTCAACCATGCAGTTGTATAACTTGCTGTCTCTTAAAATCGTTTTTTTTTTTTTTTTGTTTGTTTGTTTGTTTGTTTTTAAAGGGAGGGGAGGGTGATGTCAGTAAAATGAAATGAAACTCGGTTTTTTGTTTTTTGACTAAAAAGAAGTTTTCTTAAAGTACCAGACAACACTTACACAGCAGGGTTGTAAATGTACATTATGATCAATTGATGTTTATTACTGAGGCTACTGATTCTTTTTAATCATATACTGACTGTTCTTACTCCGCTCTGCGACTGCTTTGGGTTTTTGTCTTTCAGGATGCTAATCTGTTTCTTTAGTTTCAGGTGATCCGAGTCTAAATTATGTAACTGTTCACATGAAGATGTACTAAAGCTACTTGTTTATTTGTTTTGCAGGCACAGCATTCAGTTGATGTATGTTTTATTCTTAATGTTCCATGGACAGCACTGGGCCAATCCCTGGCGTCTGTGTGGATGGTCATCGCTAATAAGAACCTTTCAGTGGGAGAGGGAAAAAACGCCTACTTGACCATCTCGATCAGGTTCCACTAGCAGCAGCAGCAACAAAATCAGCAATAACAACAACCACTGAAAATACAAGAGTCAACTGACAGCTGCCATGGCTACATCCGTGGGCTTTTTTACTCAGTTGTCTCAAGTAGAAAGTGTTAGTATGTGTGCTTCGCCCCCCCCCCCCCCCTCCCTCCACCCATTTACTTTGCTCTCATCCTTCATGCCATCCCTCAGCTTCATCCTCTTTTCTTCCCCCATGCCATTACTCCCTAGTCTTTGAATCCAACTTCCCATGCACATCACAGCCAGATTTGTGTCACTGCAGCTCAAGCACCAATAGTTCACAGAGAGCAATCCACATCAAGTCGTCAAAGGGCAACCCACCAGAGGAGACACTGCGCTCCTACGAGACACTTGAAGGTGTTCAGTTGTGCCTGTCATGCTTCAGCATTCCGCACTAAGCCCCTTTCTGATCAGAGAGCTCTTTTCAACGGCAGTCACAAGCCAGCATCATCAACTTATTACCATAAAGATCATAACCATCAGAATGCCAATGCTCGCTTTCTGTCTGTCTGTCTGTCTGTCTGTCTGTTTGTCTCTCTCTCTCTCTCTCTCTCTCTCTCTCTCTCTCTCTCTCTCTCTCTCTCTCTCTCTTCCCTCTCCCTCCCTCTTCTTTCTCCGTCTCCCCCCCCCCCCACCTCTTTCTCTCCTGTGCATGCGTGCATGCGAGAGTGCGTGCATACGTACGTGTGTGTGTGTGTGTGTGTGTGTGTGTGTGTGTGTGTGTGCATATGTGCGTGCTGTGTATGTATGTATGTATGTTGTGTGTGTGTGTGTGTGTGTGGTGTGTGTGTGTGTGCATATGCGTGCCTGTGTATGTATGTATGTATGTATTATATGTATGTTGTGTGTGTGTGTGTGTGTGTGTGTGTGTGTGTGTGTGTGTGTGTGTGAGGACATTAGCGCGAATTAACTTGCAACATTATCCCCCCAGATTAACACTAGAATCAGGTCAGCTCGTTCCTCACTAGGGGCGGCAAGACTGGAAGCAGTGCAGCAGCAAGACTATCACCAAGCAGTGCAGCAACAAGACTATCACCAAGCAGTGCAGCACAAGACTATCACCAAGCAGTGCAGCAACAAGACTATCACCAAGCAGCGCAGCAACAAGACTATCACCAAGCAGCGCAGCAACAAGACTATCACCAAGCAGCGCAGCAACAAGACTATCACCAAGCAGTGCAGCAACAAGACTATCACCAAGCAGGGCAGCAACAAGACTATCACCAAGCAGCGCAGCAACAAGACTATCACCAAGCAGCGCAGCAACAAGAATCACATATCACCAAGCAGTGCAGCAACGAAGACTATCACCAAGCAGCGCAGCAACAAGACTATCACCAAGACTATCACCAAGCAGTGCAGCAACAAGACTATCGCCAAGCAGTGCAGCAACAAGACTATCACCAAGCAGTGCAGCAACAAGACTATCACCAAGACTATCACCAAGCAGTGCAGCAACAAGACTATCACCAAGCAGCGCAGCAACAAGACTATCACCAAGCAGTGCAGCAACAAGACTATCACCAAGCAGTGCAGCAACAAGACTATCACCAAGCAGTGCAGCAACAAGACTATCACCAAGCAGTGCAGCAGCAAGACTATCACCAAGACTATCACCAAGCAGTGCAGCAACAAGACTATCACCAAGCAGCGCAGCAACAAGACTATCACCAGCAGGGCAGCAACAAGACTATCACCAAGCAGCGCAGCAACAAGACTATCACCAAGCAGGGCAGCAACAAGACTATCACCAAGCAGCGCAGCAACAAGACTATCACCAAGCAGCGCAGCAACAAGACTATCACCAAGACTATCACCAAGCAGTGCAGCAACGAGACTATCACCAAGCAGCGCAGCAACAAGACTATCACCAAGACTATCACCAAGCAGTGCAGCAACAAGACTATCACCAAGCAGTGCAGCAACAAGACTATCACCAAGCAGTGCAGCAACAAGACTATCACCAAGACTATCACCAAGCAGTGCAGCAACAAGACTATCACCAAGCAGCGCAGCAACAAGACTATCACCAAGCAGTGCAGCAACAAGACTATCACCAAGCAGCGCAGCAACAAGACTATCACCAAGCAGTGCAGCAACAAGACTATCACCAAGCAGTGCAGCAACAAGACTATCACCAAGCAGTGCAGCAACAAGACTATCACCAAGCAGTGCAACAAGACTATCACCCTAAACACAAACAAAAGCAAAACAGCGTCATACAGAAAATAAACTGCGAACAAACGGGATGCATAATCACAAAAATACAGCAGTATTAAAATCCAACGGTAAAAATTTTAAAAAAAAAGAAAAGAAAAGAAGAGAGAAACAATCTGATGTAACACAAACGAAACCAAATGAAAACGAATAAGCGAACAAACAAGCAAGCGCAGACAATCGCGTGACAAACTCCCCAGACGCGAACCGTCACCCCCATCCCTCCGCCCCCAACCACTTCTCCTCTCTCCACCACCGCCATCTCCAAGCAACATCACCACCAACAGCAGCAGAAGCTTTTCCACACCGCCCCTCTACGGCTCTGGAGGCAATCCGCGGCGCTGCTGCAGCGCCTCTTCTGGCATCGCCCAAAATCGCCGCTGGCACTCGCTTTGCGCCTCCTCCATTCCCCCTTCTCTCCCATGCTGGGGGAGGAGGGCACGTGCTTCCTCGGCATCTGCGCGAGCGCTCGCGCGAGTCCGACGACAGTTTTGGCCCTCTGGTTTCTTGAATTTCTTTCGTTTCGGATTTTTGCTTTGGTTTGTTTTGTTTTCTCCTGTTTTGCGATTCTGACTGAGATGTTATCTTACGGGTTTTTAGTACTGGGATACGATTGGTTTATGCATATTTGGGCTCTATGCCCCCCCCCCCCCCCCCCCACTTCCAAAGCCCCATTCCTTTTAGAAATTACACCACTTTACACCACCACTCTCTCACCCTCTTACTCCTCTACTCTCCTCTCTCAAAATACTCGCAATCTGAATCTATAATGTCCATCGCTTAAAATATTCTACACCCCCCACAAGTTATATCAATCAATGGATAAATGAACAGAAATCTAAAGTATTTTGTTTGTCAGTTGGCCAGTACGGCTTCAGAAAGATTATGGGCGTTATGTGGCTTCAATTTTTCATCTTCCTCAATGAATAAATGAATCAGTTTATCCGTCTAGACATAATTACAACGAGAAATACTGATGTACGTGAGGTTATTAACACCTTCATAAATCAATATAGATAGATAAACAAATAAGCTCAATCACATGCCCTCCAGGCAAGGTATCGTCTAGCCTGAAAAACCTCGTCCTCCCCTCATTCCCTCCCCTTCCCTTCTCTCTCTCTCTCTCTCTCCCTGTCTCTCTCTCTCTCTCTCTCTCTCTCTCTCTCTCTCTCTCTCTCTCTCTGTGCTGTATACACTTTGCATACAGATATTAGATTTTCCGCTCATGTCGCCCATCTTCCGGTCGGACCAAAACGAGGCGGATGGGGCCCTGTCTGGGTTTTGTCGTCTGGTAATGGCAGCCTCCGAAATTATCATTCATTGGGTCTCTGCGATGTCAGTTTTATTGCTGGCCTCCTCTGTCAGACCCATGGTTCTGTCTGTCTCAGTCTGTCTATTTGTCTGTCTTCTGTCTGTGTCTGTTTATCTCACTTGACAAGGTCTTGGAATATTTATACAGTAAATCTCTCTCTCTCTCTCTCTCTCTCTCTCTCTCTCTCTCTCTCTCTCTCTCTGCTTCAACGATCATGTTGTCAGACGCAGACAAACCGGATTTCCCCCCCATATCACAAGTAAAACAATTCACTGCCATACAATCACTGGACCATTGATTCTTTTACCGTCAGCCACCTGGGGGATGTGTTGGTTTGTGTATATTTTTATGCTCATTTGTATATCCGGAGAAGACACGTGTCTAAAATTCTCGCGTCTGTTTTACGGTGTGTTAAATAAGCGTTACCTTGTGCTCTGTTTCGCGTGTTTGTTCGTATCTTCACTCCTTTTCAGTATCACTGCGGACTGTTTTAGTCTTCTCACTATCCATGTCAAGGATGGCAAGTTTCCGCACATCATGGCATGTGAAAATTTATACAGGAAATTTGTACGTGATAACACAATATCCTCAGATCCCTGTGTCTTCTTGATCAGTCATTCTCATTATCAAAATAATGCTCTATTTCCGATCACAAAGATTAGAATTGTCCCTAGCTTCGAACCTTGAGGACCAAGAAGTGATACGTTTCTGAGAAGAAGAAAAAAAAAATTCAGTTGTTTTACTACGACAGCAAAACCGCAAAAGACCTTCTTTTACATGATGTTAACACTGGGACATTCAATCCAAATAAATGAAGAAACGTTTTGATATTTGTTATAAATAGCTTCATGGCAAAGACATAAACATTCGGAGGATATTGTCAGCTTGTGTTGTAACAGAAAGAAAACAGTTTCAAATCCTAAGTTGACAAACACTGTAAATATCACTTTCGGACATTTTTTTTTACTGTAACCAAGTCAAACCCACTCACATTATTCATCACACACCCCACAACGCACGCACGCACGCACGCACGCACGCGCACACACACACACACACACACACACACACACACACACACACACACACAACACACACACACAAGACGCTCACAAAGGACTGACAGAGCAGACAGTATGCTCTCAAGTCTACCTGCTAATCCTTGACGTGGGGTGCGTGATGCGACGTATCATGTGATATGATGATTATTCATATGTGACATGATTTATGCTCGACTTACGCTCTTCCATTGCAACTTGCGTCGCAAGCCAGTAACAACACCAATAATACTCAGATTCACACACACACACACACACACACACACACACACACACACACACACACACACACACACAAGCGCGCAGAGAGAGAGAGAGAGAGAGAGAGAGAGAGAGAGAGAGAGAGACAGACAAGACAGACAGACAGACAGACAGACATGTATTGCAACACGCCTTGTGGCATTTTTCTTTTTCTGGCCAAGAGGTTCCATTTACCAGATTTAGAAGGTTTTTTTCTGCATGCCCCTGTTAAACTTAATCAGCTTGGACACTCAATGCAAGCATTTGGTACACACCTATAACAGATGCTACTGATGAGCTTGAACACCTCATACAGAAACCACAAGTGAAGAAACCCACAACAGTTCACATGACCACCTTACACAAAAAAGCAGGGTGCAAAACCAGAGGGACGAAGATAAGAAAGACAGGAAACTCTGACATGGACAAAGTTCCACAGAACACTCCATAGTTTCTCTCAATGAAGAGATGACAAAAGTTAACAGATTTTCACACAACACACACACACACGCGCGCGCGCGCGAACGAACAAACGACCGCATACAACCTCATTCTCACCTAACATGTTCACAAGCACACATGTGTATGATCCACATCTTGAGAAAACAACTATATTTCCCTTTTTCACTATACGCATTAGCAATTTGTATTCCACATGATCATCACGACGATAACCTGTTTTCATTTGCATGTAGAATTCGATATCAGCGTTTAAATGCATGGAATAAAAATCCAGCAAAATTAAATAAAAACAAACTTTTCTTCAGACAATTTCCACAAATTCTAACGATTCTCTGAATATTAAATAATGAACCAAATTCTGTGAACATTTACTCCTGCAAACGCTATACAACGAGGAAGAGGTAAAGCAACAGAGGTGGGAGTGCAACGCAAGGAGTGGACAAGCCCGTCTTTCGCCAGCTCTCGGAACGCCGAAGACAGCTCCAATAGTTATGTAGGGACATCCACCCACGGTGCACGAACACCCATTTTCCGCACTACAATACACAGAGTGCAAGACCGGGTGCAGTAATTCTGAGTTCGCTTGCATTATGGTACCAGCCGTAGCATTCCCGGCAGGACGATTTCATATGAACTCACCGAAGTACGGCCCCACAAAGGGCCCACACCCGTCACCCAGAAATCCTCCACCCTTTCTTACAATATCATGATGATGAAGTTACAGATTGTACATCAACTGTGACTAAGTACACCTTTCACATCTGATTATTAAAATCTGGTTGGATAGCACTATTATCGTAGTTTGATGACATTTTGTCAAATCGACGTTTTTGCCGACTTTATATCTAATAACAAAAATAGAGAGGGGGGGGGGGGGGGATAGGGGGTGAGAAGGGGGTGGGGGCAGGGGAATGGGTGATTCCCGAGAGCAGGCGGCATCTAATGTTAGCGTTTGTCTGGCTTTTTTTTTTTATCTTACAGTTTAACGCTGTAATCAGGCACGCAAATAGTTCCAATGTAGTTGGCAGTATAGCGAAGACACTCGACAAGGCAGTTGAACAGATGTGGGGTATTTAGAGGCTCTGTACTACCGATACCCGCCTGAACATGTTTTCCTTTAATGTTCCACAATGCAAAATACTCAATTTGGGCATATTTCAGTCAATTCGACTTTAGAATCCGACAGAGAAAATCTGCCTTTAAAAAGGAAATTACCTAGTGGGAATTTTAGATATGGGGCCCCTAATCGCGAGGTGTGCCAGCAGCTACACTCTAACGAAGAGACTCAACATAAACACATGACAAGAGAGACGTTACAGTCATTTATTTCAAGCTATGGGTGCACTCGACGACATGCACGAACCTTTTACTGCGGATTTCATTAAGCTTCATCTGAGGTCTCTAAAGATGTTCCGCCTGACATGATTTTTTTGAGATGATTGATACTTTCCCATGTATTCTGACTAAAAATGTACTTGGAGATAAACTGTATTCGATTTTTTAAGAGTTATTAACAGAACAAGACTTTGTTGTTGTTGTTGTTGTTTTAATCTCGGCATTGTAAATTTTTATTCAGTCTCCGTGGTCGACTGTACAAGAACAATTATGAAATGGCATGAAAAATAGCACACACACACACACACACACGCGCGCGCGCGCGCGCGCACGCACGCACGCACACGACTCTCGAACGCTTCAAATATTGTACGTCACATGGTCACGTTATCCAACGTGTTTCAGCCTCATGTGACTCAACAGCGCTGTCGCCAGAGAATAACCAAAGAAAATAAAACGCGGCTATGGACGACCAGACTGGGAACAACACAACACATTCACACAATATGCAGACGACTACTTACTCTTGTCCAACTAAAAACTTGACCCAGCCCCAACACACATAGCTTGCACATGATAAAAGAAAAGCGATATTTGCTGTGGGCGCAGTTGTCACTTGTCCCGTTAACTTTGCCTGTCCAAACGACTCGTAACTGGAAAACTTCTGAGCATGCGCAATTGTTCACGTGCGTGTCGTCTGCATCGTCTGCACGTCCAGCGACCTTGAGATCGCTTTCGTCTGTCAAAATGAGATAAAAGATGTAAATAAACAAATAATTATCGTCAGTTTTGTGGAAATTCAAATGGAAATGCACTCTGTGATCAATTGTTTCTTCTTCTGACATTGTGTCTTCCATGCTATGAAAGAACAAAACTAGGTCAGCTAGTATGTTCGATTATTCAGCGGTTTTCTTTTTCTTTTCTTTTTTTGTTTTTGTTTTTGTTTTTGATTTTTTAAAAAAGTTTTCATGTGACGAAGTGATGTCCCTTGAAATAGGCCTTCACTGTTGCGGAAACTTGCATCTTCGTAGTCTCACTTGCAGTCCTTATTTTCAGAGGAAAGAAAATGTGCATATAAACAAAACAACCCAGAAGAGGGAAAATGAAAAAATGATGAAAATGAAGACATGATGGTAGAAGTGACAAAGTAATGGAGAATCGAGCGGAGGATTTTCCCTCGGTGCTCTCTCTCTCTCTCTCTCTCTCTCTCTCTCTCTCTCTCTCTCTCTCTCTCTCTCTCTCTCTGTAGCGATTTTTGTCGTAAATGCACTAGCGCAAATCAAATACAACCTATGTATGTTTGTGCCTTGTTTTATTTCATATCTACCGTGGATCAAGCAGACCAAGGTGCGTGCGTGGAGAGAGAGAGAGAGAGAGAGAGAGAGAGAGAGAGAGAGAGAGAGAGCTGTGTGTGTGTGTGTGTGTGTGTGTGTGTGTGTGTGTGTGTGTGTGTGAGTGTGTGTATGTGTGCGTGTGTGTGTGTGTGTGTGTGTGTGTGTGTGTGTGTGTGTGTGTGTGTGTGTGTGTTGTGGCGTGAGAGAGAGAACGAGGGAGAGAGAGAGAGTGAGTGTGTGTCTGTCTGTCTGTCTGTGCGCGCACGTTGGTGTGTATAAAAGAGGATACCACAATATCCAAACGTTGGCAACTGGACAACTCATATCTGAATTGAAAATTATCATTATAACCGTTCTTGATTGAAGTTCTGAAATGATCAACGAGAAACCCTAAGACCTTTACTTTTTGCTTTCCTCAGTTTGACCTGTGGAAACGAGTACCGCCTTTAAGCATGAAAGGGAGGATTTCAGACAGACAGACACGGACACACGGACACACTGACAAACACATCGATGTATGCATAACGGTTTGCTTGACAAACACGTCAATTCACACATGACACGTTTGCTTGTTCTAACCCCATTCAAGTTTGAAGAGAACTTGGGGGAGGGGGGAGGGGATCGGGGACGGGGAAACGCGGAGGAGAAACTTGAGGAGGGGGTGGTTGTAGAGAAGAAGAAAAAAAGCAGCTGACAGAATGAAAAGGGAGTGGTGGGAAGGGGGAGACTGAAAAGGAAAACAAGATGCAAAGCATATAAACGTACACCCAGTGTATCCTGAATACGTGTGAGATATTCTGTAAAGAGGAAAAACCCGTCTTGGGCTGGTGTAACCGTTAGTAATGGCTATTCTGGTAAACATCGGCCATCATCTGTAACCTATAATGAACATACTTACAAATTTTCAGAAAGATCGGCCAAGAACTTTCTGAGATTTTCCATAAAGAAGAAAACCATTATGGGCCGTTAGTAACGGCTATAACGGTAAACTTAAACATCGGGCATCATCCGTGACCCATAATGAACATACCTACAAATTTTCAAAAAGATCGGCCATGTACTTTCTGAGAGATTCCATAAAAAGAAAAACCATTATGGGTCGTTATAGCCGTTAGTAACGGCTATAACGGTAAACTGAAACGTCGGGCATCATCCGTGACCCATAATGAACAAACCTACAAATTTTCAGAAAGATCGGCCATGTACTTTCTGAGAGATTCCATAAAGAAGAAAAACCCTTACAGGCCATTACAGCCGGTAGTAACGGCTATAACGGGGTAAACTAAAACGTCGGGCATCATCCATGACCCATAATGAACCTACCTACAAATTTTCAGAAAGATCGGCCAAGTACTTTCTGAGATATTCCATAAAGAAGAAAAACCGTCATGGGCAGTTATAGCCGTTAGTGACGGCTATAACGGTAAACTAAAACATTGTGTATCATCCGTGACCCATAATGAACATACCTGCAAATTTTCAGAAAGATCGGCCAAGTGCTTTCTGAGATATTCCATAAAGAAGAAAAACAGTTATGGGCCATTATAGCCGGTAGTAACGGCTATAACGGTAAACTAAAATGTCGGGCATCATCCGTGACCCATAGTGAACATACCTGCTAATTTTCACAAAGATCAGCCAAGTACTTTATGAGATATTCCATAAAGAAGAAAAACCGTTACAGGCCGTTACAGCCGTTAGTAACGGCTATAACGGTAAACTGAAACATCGGGCTTCATTCGTGACCCATACTGAACATACCTACAAATTTTCAGAAAGATCGGCCCAGTAGTTTTGTCTGGAGCGAGTGGAACACATTTTTACCACGGACGGACGGACGGACGGACACACACACACACACACACACACACACCACACACACACACACACACACACACACACACACACACACAGCATTTCTTCGTTCCCATTCTAAAGTACTCCCTGGGAGTACAAAAAAGGAAGAAAGGATAGAAAATAAGGAGGGGGGGGGGGGGGAATAAAGTAGAACAAACTGAAAAAGAATTCAGAGAGGAAATAAAAAGA
>CM065725.1:42900071-42905071 GCA_033310375.1 Conus canariensis
AACTTGAAAAAACGACAATGCAATTTGATGATATGCATATCGTAGTTTGAATGATCTTGCTCGCGCGCGCACAAACACAACACACACACACACACACACACACACACACACACACACACACACACACACACACACACACACAGACATACACACACACACACACACACACACACACACACACACATACACACACACACACACACACACACACACAGAGTGAGAGAGAGAGAGAGAGAAGAGAAGAGAGAGAGAGAGAGAGAGAGAGAGGAGGGGGGGGGGGAGAAGCGGCAGCGTCACATCATTGGCATCTTATCATCTCTCTGCAGTGCCTTACCCTCCACACTAACATATGCCAACCTCCAACAATAGCTCGCCGCTATCGCCCCCCCCCCCCTCCCCTGCCCCCCCCCGCCCCCCCCCCCCCCCCCCCCCCCCTCATAAATCCCCTGTATTCCTTCTTTTCTTTCCTTTCTATCTAATTATCTATTGATTTACTAGGCTACTTAGTTCCATTCTTATTTCATTCCATTTCATTTCACATTTATATGAGAGACTTTATTCGCTTATTATTTCTGCTGATTTATTGTTATCATTGTTATTCATCCATTTCTGTACGTTGTCTTTTTCATTTAACCATTTATTTTTCACCATTGATATTATTGCAATGAATATTTCTTTATTTCACTTGTCCGAGAGTATCAATTCAATCAGACCATTCCTATCTACTGCTTAAGTCATTCACTGATTCTTTTATTCACTCATTTATGTATTACTTTCAAATTTCTCCATTCAGTGTTATCTGTCGATTGTAATTAACATTTGCTCATTTCTTTTCTTAATGTCCTTCCCTGCTAATTCATTCATTTCTTCATAGTCCCTAACTTTATTGTTCATAAATTATTAGCAATAAAAGCAGCATATTCAAAACTGTTGCCCCCTCTTTTTACCCCCAGTTCCTATCCCCCATTTTTTTTTAAAATTAATTTTCCTCCCCAATTCCTACCCCCCCCCCCCCCCCCATCTGTTATTCATGTTACTCTCTCTCTCTCTGTCTCTGTCTCTTTGTCTCTGTCTGTGTGTGTGTGTGTGTGTGTGTGTGTGTGTGTGTGTGTGTGTGTGTGTGTGTGTGTGTGTGCTTAATTCGTATTTTTCGCTTCTCTAAAGAAAGATAACTCAGCATCTGAAAACAGACACTCCGATCAGCCAAGCAACTTCTTTGTTTTTGTCTATCACTTTTGTTTGTCTTGCCTGTCGAAGACGTCAGGGTCAAAAAGCGTTGGTTCTACACAATCAGTCGCCTACTTGTTCAATTCTGTTGCCGAGCTGGTACGTGACCCAGGTTTTATACCCAAAATATATATCATTTAATCATCTTAGCTTGTATCCCCAATTCCATTCTTTTGCCGGTGTAGTAACCCAGCTTTTATTGCCATGTATATATCATTTGAATCATTGAATCATCCCCGCATACCTTTTCCATGCTTTTTGCCAGTCAAGCATTCCAGATTTTATTCCCACAGGTATATTTCAATCGTCTAGGCTTCCACTCCCTCCTCCATTCTTTTGCCGGCCAGGTAACCCACCTTTAATTCCCATATGTACTACTTTCTATTTTTTCCATTCTAAATTGTTAGAAAGATGTTTGGGCACAAACATCAGTGTATTTACACATGCAGTTTACAGTTCTTTTTAACATTTCCTTTCATATTGTTTGAGATATCTTAATTCAAATGGGGGTCGGGGTGGATGGGGGTTGGGGGTCTGTGGGTGGCTGAATGCTGTCAGCTTTACGACCTGAGAGGAGTAATTTGGTGAAAATATTCACATTGTTTTGTTAACACAGAAAGAGCTCTTTTTAGTAGTCATTCGCGGGGAAAAAAAAAAGACATTGGGGCCAAGAACGGTAACTCTTCCGGACTTACCTCGAAGATGCATTGACGGAATTTTCTTTATTCTACTTCATTCTACATTTATGTTATTCTTTGTAATTTTGAATTAATTTGTCTATTAAATTATTGCAACAACTAACGCATTTTTATATTCACTTTATGTTAATGTCTATCATCATTATCTTATCATCTATTTTTTTCCTACTATGATTATTGTTACCATTATCACTTTAAACCATTATGTTCTTTCTTGTTTTTAAACCGCCCCACCCTCTTCTGTCTCACCCTTCCAGTTATCATTTACAGTACAGAGCCCGTCTATTTATTTACTTATTTTACATGAATTCTTTCAACCGATCATTTATACATTATCTGCCTTTCTTTTAACCGATCATTTATACATTATCTGCCTTTCTTTTAACCGATCATTTATACATAATCTGCATTATCTGCCCATTTTGAGCCCCCCCCCCCCCCCCCACCCGAACCCCCACCTTCTCTTCCTTTTAATTACAAAAAGGCATCTCTCTCTGTCACTCGTTATTATGATCAATTTTTCATTTTTCCTTAATAATTTCAATAAATATTTGTTATTTAGCATTATTATTTTGTTTTCGTATTTTCATTTCTCTTTGCTAAATATCTGTTTATATACCATCACTAGAGAGTCACCTAAACTTTCCATTAACTAACTCCCAATTGTCACCCAAGCGAACATAACTTTCATATACTTTCTACATATGGCCTGACACATACCGCACCCATCTTCTCAGTTAATTCCTTTGTTCACCGTGACTTCTGTTTGTTTGTTTGTTGTTGCTGTTGTTGTCATCCCCCCCCCCCCCCCCGCCTTGTCTGTTTCATTTGTTTGCCTTATCTGAAGAAGTCCAAAAGGAAAAAAAAAAAAAAGGCGGGGGGGGGGGGGGGGGGGGGGGGGGGGGGGGGGGGGGGGGGGGGGGGGGGGGGGGGAGGGAAACCCAGTCCAAAACATGAAAACGCGTTGCTTCTGTATTTCTTTTTTTCTTTTTTTTTTTTCATTCTATCGCCAGTGTAGTAACTTAACTTTTACATTCTGGGTTCTTTGGAAGTTTTACGTGCCACCTCTCGCGTTCACATAAACCCCAGTTTGTAAGAGTCTTTTTTATGCAGTTATATATAATTGAAGGATAATAACAGTCATTGCATTAACATCTTTTTGAGACTCATTCAGTAGGCTAAACTCCCATATCCAGAATACAACCCTCCCCCCCCCCCTCCCCCCCCCCCCCCCCCCCCTCCCCCCCCGCCCCCCTCCCCCCCCCCCCTGCCCCCCTTTTGTTACCTTCTCTCCGCAGGCCAGTTTTCCCCCAACAGAGCCAATGGTGAAGACGTGTATACAGTTTGGCCGATTATAAGCCAAACACAACATCAATATATAATTATATAAGGAGATAACACACAAGGAGAAAGCTTACATAATTTACTATCCGATCGGCTTCTTTCCGTTCATAATCTGCCTCATGTTCAATAAAGAGTTTTTTTGGATTTTCTTTAAACAAACATGGGTTAGAAAGGAAATTCTTTCTAATTAAGCACCGCCATACATTTTTTTCAATGCTCCAAAAATAGTAACAGCCTGTGACTGGCATTCAATCAGCACGAGATGACGTACAGAAATAGCCGCTTCCGCCTGTGCGTTTCAGAATGATTTAGACTTGTGGACTGCACTTACCGTGATTCTGCATTGCTGGTGAACTATGATCTTTGTATCGTTGAGCCTACACTCTGCAGGGAGTGTGAACCTCACTCGTTTCCGGACACTCCCATTTAGAATTAATATCCGCGCCTATTGATCAGCTGTTTGAGCGAAAGTGGCAAGAAGTGCTAGCGTTTCATTATACAAAGCTGAGCTTATAAATGCCGAGTTTCTTCAGTTTGCATGCATCTGTGCGCGTGTGTTTGTGTATGAAAAAAGTACTCATACTCGTCTAAGAATGTAATCGCGCGTGCGCGCGTGCGCTCGCAAGCGCGCGCGCGCGCACACACACACACACAATGACTGAACACACACACACACACACACACACACACACACACACACACACACACACACACCACATACACACACACACACACACATCCACACACCAATGACTGAACACACACACACACACACACACACACACACACACACACACACACACACACACACACACCTATGGCAAAACAACACTGCCAATAACATCAATGTTAACAAACACAAACAACAAGAAAACACACACACACACACACACACACACACACACACACACACACACACACACACACGCACGCACGCACGCACGCACGCGCGCGCTCCAGGGAAATGAACAGAGCACACCAGTCAATCAATACCTTTGAACAAATGTTTATTCATATGACAAAATATAAAGATGTTGGTGAACTACAACGAATGAAGACCCTTCCACAACATCACCAGTTGCCTGCCTACCCCTGCCTCCTCGGCCCCTGCGCTGGAAGCTATCCCCGGGGATGACACGTGAGTCGTATGGGCAACTCATAATAACAGTGGTGATAACGGACAAGGAAAAAAAAAAAAGTAAGGTGGAAACAGTGGGGCAGGGTGGGAGTGGGGGGTGGGAGAAGAAATCGGGAGATGGGAGGTTGAGGAGAGAGAAGTTGCGGGCGGGGATGGAAAGGTTGTCTTTCTTTGTTCCATCACTAACAGAACGTCCGTTCTGAAAAAAAAAAAAAATAAAATAAAATAAAAAATAAAAAAAAATAGAAAGACGCAAGACTGAGAGGTAAGAAAGTGAACGGGTCCCCGTCCCACGATTGGAAACAAAGGAATTCCGTCACCACCTCCCCCACCTCCGCCCGCTCACTTCCCTTCTCCCCCTCCCTTCTTCACGGCCTCTCCTCCCTCTCGTGTGTCTCTTGTTCATGTCATCATTTGTTTGCGCTGACATCACCAGCACTACACATGCACAATATCTAACCACTCATCCGCCAAGAAAACAGGCTTTGACATCAAGCGGTGACACCTGTTTTTTTTTGTTTGTTTGTTTTTTTTCTTTTTTCTTAACACGATGACATCAAATCGTTTTCATTTCAAAGTGAAGGAAAACGAAA
>CM065725.1:42907571-42965071 GCA_033310375.1 Conus canariensis
CACACGCACACACGCACGCACGCACGCGCGCGCGCGCGCACGCACACACACACACACACACACACACACACACACACACACACACGTGCGTGGGCGCACTCACACACACACACACACACACACACACACACACACACACACACACACACACACACACATGCACGCACGCACACACGAACACACATGAACACACACACACACACACACACACACACACACACACCGAAATATTGAACAAGTATTCAAAGACATTAACAAGAACACAATTAAAAACATAATATCAGTAATTACAACTGAAGAAGCAATAATAGAAGAAAAAACAAACAATAAACAAGTCCAATAACCAGAACAATAACTCCACTCAAGTTAAATCCCACGTAAACACCAACATCTACAACAACAACAACACCAAAAAAGATACAATCTTTAACTCATCTGCCAACAGAATTTCAGCAATTTTTTTCCCCTACCCCTCGTTAAAAAAATTCACACGCGCATATGCATAATAAACTCAACGTTAATTGAATGCAGCATGATACCAATCCTCCCCACCCGGCTCTCCCCACTCCCCCACCCCCTCTCGCCCTCCACACACACACACACACACACACACACACACACACACACGCACATTCCCTCAGATCTCGGGCAAACTACTCATTCTCTTCACAGGAAATCTCTTCCTTCTTCTGTCTTCATTTGTGCACGAGTGCTTACCTGGGACAAAGGTGGGGAAAAAACGAAAAGAAGGAGGAAGCAGAAGGAAAAAACAAAGGGGAGATGGGGGGGGGGGGGAGGGGGGAGATAGTGAACGACATTGGGTTTTTTTATTTTTTTAAACAGACTGTATGTTGATTAATATTGTCCAGAACAGGTTGCTCGTCGTCGTGGTGATTACGATGGGAAATCGTTTGTGGCCCAGTCCACTATGGAAGCCACATGAGGGGTGTGACGGTGGGAAGGGGGTGATGGGTAAAGGGGGGTGGGGGTGGGCGAGGGGGTGGGGGTGGGAAGGGGGTGATGGTTAAAGGGGGGTGGGGGGTGGGGGAGGGGGATGGGGATCACGGCAGAAAATCCGACAGGGGGCATATGATGGTAAATTGACCGGTAAGTTTCGTTTTTCAGTTTACTTCTTTTTCTTATCATTACTATTTTTTTTTTCTATTTCTTCACCTTATTATTATTGTTATTGTTAAACTTATTACTATAATTATCATAACGATGTTTTCATTTCTGTTCATTGATTCATCTATACATTATGTTCTCATCTGTTTTCCTTTCGCTGTAGTTGCTTGAAAAAAAAAAGTCAGTTAGCTTGCCCAGGAAGTGTAAAGGAAACACTCGCCCAAGTAAACACGATTTAACATTGAAAACTGAAACTCTACACGCGCACCCCCCCCCCCCCCCCCTCCCTCACACACACACACGGATTTCATCGGTCGGCCATATTGTTACCTAGTCGAATAAAACTTGAACAGGAACAATCATTTTGATGTCCTTATATCTCTCCTTAAACGAAAACAAACAAACAAACAAAAATAGTAAAATACATATGCGGGCCAATAAATCAACATACAGATAATTATGGTTTCTAATTCCTGGCTCACTGATCAGGCTGAAGCACAAAAGGTATGCTGCATACAGCTGTCCTTTCTGAAACGCAATTCCTCCTCGTTGAGACGTCTGGTGACGGCAGTGTATAAAGAAATATCAATATTAAAACAACAACAAAAACCCTACAAAGACATAACAAATGACTTTGAAATCCGTTTTTATATATAAATTCAAATGAAACATACGTTGAAATCACCACATCCACTGAAATGAAAAACAGTTGAGGCGGAACGGTCTTCAGCATCGATCATGGATTCACAAACGGGCGGAGGAGTGGTACTGATGGAAAGGAGGAGAAGGCGGGTGGGTTTGGTGGTGATTACTGGTACTGGAAAGGGGATATGAGGAGGGGGGCGTCGGGGCAGGGAGGGAGAGAGAGAGAGAGAGAGAGAGAGAGAGAGAGAGAGAGAGAGAGAGAGACGGAGAGAGAGAGAGAGAGAGAGAGACAGACAGACAGACAGACAGACAGAAATACAGACAGACAGACTGACAGACAGACAGACAGAGACAGACAGGCAGACAGACAGAGAGACAGAGAAAGAGAGAGGTGGTGATGAGAGAGAGAGAGAGAGAGAGAGAGAGAGAGAGAAAGAGAAAGAGAGACAGACAGACAGACAGACAGACAGACGGACAGACTGACGGACAGAGAGAGACAGAGAGAGAGAGAGAGAGAGAGAGAGAGAGGTGGTGGTGAAAGAGAGTTGGGAGAGAGAGATAGGGAGGGAGTGGGGGTGGGGGGATAACAAACTATATAAGTTGAGCTTAAAATCTCACAAACAAATTAATGTGCAGAGCCGACAGCTTTTCTTTTTTTTTCTTCTTAAATTCATAACGACACGGCATTTTATTATCATTTTTTAAAATGAATTTAGCGCATATACGCAGTGCCTCTTCCCCCCCTCCCTCACCCACACAGAATACAAAGCATCGTGGTACAAGGCAGCAAAAGGGTTTCCACCCGATAGCAATCAACTTCTCTCCCCCCCCCCCTCCCCTATGCCCAGCCATTTCGAAAAGAACAGTTTCAATGGGACATCAATGCAATCCTCATGTCTTTGGCCTTGGCGAAAAAAAAAAAAAAAAAAAAAAAAACGTCCTCAGAAAGTTGCAGATATGTAAAATATGTCAAAACACAGACTAAAAAAAAAAAGGTGTCAAAACATATACACATGTATTTTTTCACAGTGAATGTTATTGCGAATCTGAACGCGAATAAAAAATAGAAACAACTTTTCTGTCAAAGAACACTGCCCGTAAAATAGGAAAGGTGGTTTTATTCTGGGAAACCGCAACAAGCTATGTTTTATCACTTCTAAGTAATAAGTTGTGTTGCATTCGTTTGTCTCCTAAGCTAGGAAGTAAGGTTGCATTCTTTTCTCTTCCAAAGCTAGAGAGTTAAATAACGCTCGTTTATTTCCAAGTTAGATTGTATAGTTCATCTTTCGAGTTAGACTATACACTTTCAGGTTGTATTCTTTCATCTTCCAAGTTAGGTTTTATTCTTTCATCGGCTAAGTTAGATTGCAATGTTCTATTTTCCCAGTTAGGTTGCATTCTTTCATCTTCCAAGCTAAGTTATATTCTTTCATCCTTCTGTCAATTGTACACATTCTTAAATAATAAGTTAAATATGTTTTATCGTTGTTTTGTAGAAAGAGTGCTGTCCTTTGGCCTTTTTATGCTGGTTTGGAAATCTTAGCGTGAAAAACAAAAACATTTTAAACAGAGTGGTGAATACATGTGGAAAGATCCTTGGAAAAAAAACAACAAGAACAGTTAGATAAATTGTATGAATGTCGTGTCACACAAAAAGCTTTGAACATTGCTGCCGACAGTTCTCGTGCTCTTTCAAGAAACTGCAGTGTTCTACCATCTGGACGAAGATTCCAAGTTCCAAAATTAAAAACAAACAGAACTAAAAACAGTTTCATTCCCAATTCCATCAAACTCCTGAATCAAAACTGAACTTTCAATAAGATCCGGCTCAGAAAGCTTGTTTGTTTATATACGTGTGTATATCATTCTGGGTGTTTGTGTGTGTGGATGGGTGGGTGTGATTTGCGATTTGTTAAATATAGATCCATAGACATGTTTTTATGGCCACTCTTATTTTCTCTTCGGAGATAATAAAGTGATTTTGACTTGACTTGACTTCTTCCAAGTTAGGCTGTTTTCTTTCATCTTTCTGTCACTTGTATACATTCGTCTTACAAGTTAGATTGCATTCTTTCATCTTCCGAGTTAGATTGTTTTCTTTCTTTTTCCAGGTTAGGTGCTATTCCTCCATCTCCCAAGTTAGGATGTATGCATTAATCTTCCGAGTAAGGTTGTATAAAATTCACCTTGCAAGTTAGGTTATGTACATTTGTCTTCTAGAAATAGTTTCTATACATTATTCTTTCAAGTTTGACTGTATATATTCGTCTTTCAAGTTAGATTGTAATCAGTCATCTTTCAAGTAGGATTTAGTACATGTTCAACATCCAATAAGTGTGTACTTTTTCATCATCTAAATTAAGCTATCTATATATTCATTTTTCCAAGTTAAGTTGTATGCATTTATTTTTCAAGTTAGGTCGTGTACATTCATCTTCCAAGTTAGGTTGTATACATCCACTTTTCAAATTAGGATGTTTCTTTTTCGCCTTCAAAACTGGGTTGCATACATTTATCTTCTAAGTTAGGTTGTAAACTTTCATCTGTTGAATAAGGTTGGGTGTTTCACAGTGTCGGTTTTATTTTCTCAATTTTCAAGTCACTGAGGCTGTATACAGTCATCTTCTGTACTGTAATTTTTCATCTTCCAAGTCACGTGATCGTCATTCACCTTCAAAGTTAGTCTTTGTTTCTTTTGTTTGTTTGTTTTTGTTTGTTTGTTTCTCCGTATAGGCTACCTAACTCCACATTTTCAGCTTTCATCAGCTATCTACCTGTTACTAACGGTGAATGAATGGAGGAGAGGTCATCCGTCATAACTGTGTTGCTTCTCCTTTCTTTCCCGGTGTACTCTTAATCAGATGAATTGCATACATCACGTGCAATAAAATTTTGTCGTGCATGTGAAAAGTCTACATTAATTTAAACAAACATTTTTTCGTTGATTTCTTATTTCATTTGAGTGAGAGGAAAATCACAGTCAGTATCTGTACATTACTATACCTGTGTGGGTGTGTTTTGTTTTTGTTTGTTCGTTCATCAGGTTTTGTTAGTAGTTTTTTCCCCCACCAGTTTGGTAATAGGCAAATTTCCCACATCTGTCAGAATCTATTAACTGAATAATTATTACATAGTTATCACTCCACTGTAGCACACCGTTGACAAAATATCCATGATGTGCAAGCAGGAAACAATATCAGTTTTCAATTTATTTCAATTAAACACACACACACACACACACACACACACACACACACACACACACACACAACACGAGGGAGAGGAGAGAGAGAGAGAGAGAGAGAGAGAGAGAGAGAGAGAGAGAGAGAGAGAGATTTTCAAAGAAGCCGATTCATGACGCTCAGCATTAAGATAAATGAACTAAGTATTCACTGTTCGTCAAAATGCTCCCTACCGTACATGCAAGAGACTATGAATCTAAAGATATGCACTTCTGACTGGACAAAAAAAAATCATAACGTCCCCTGGACAATAAGCAGCCTTGAAGAAAACCAACAACCAAATAAACCAAAACAAAGCGAAAAAAAGGTAGAAACACCAGGCGTTTAAACTGGCCCAATGTGTGTGTTCCAATGACACAGAAAGGGGAAGAAAGGGGATTACGATGAAGAATGAAAGGTACGGATGGATGAACATGGCCAGAAAGGGGAAAAAAGGGAGCAGGGCAGGGTGGTAGAAATGGGGGAAGTGGACGAATTTTTTTTTTTTTTCTACATCATTTTCGCCAAACGGCGTATCAGCAAGCGAAACGCATTGAACACTTGCTAAAATTAACTTTCGACGAACCTTTTTTCCCCTTGTTTTTTTTCCCTCCAATCTTTGTGAAAAAGATTCTTTTCTTTCAAACAAACATAAATGAAAGTGTTGGGAACGATCTTTGCAGAAGGTACCGTGAGAAACTCGCCACAGGTAGGTAAGTCTACGCTATAGTGTGGACAGGGTATCTAAGATCAGACCCGAGACCTGAGAAAGGTGAAAAGGTTTGACAACTTTTCGCGAGGGTCCGGCAGAGGACGCTATCCAAAAATCAAAGTGGAATGTGATAACAGTTTGGATCATGAATTCCACGGGCGGCCAAAACAGAATAGTATGTCAGTTCTCTCAAGGTTTAATGTTCGTCTAATCTACAATGACACACAACACAGCCCCTAACAGTCTTAATCTTACTCACATATGTACAATCCTAAAATTTTCTCAGCAGATTCGTGCGAATCTCCACAATGGCCTGGGACACTTAAAAAATACTGCACGTTGAAATAGAAAAAGTTTCTGTCTGTGAAGAAAAAAACCCTCATCCAAGCGATCACGTTTTTGAACTCATAAGGATGTACTAGTGGGCAATGTTGTTGTTGCATCATATAGCGCACAAATGCTCAAACTGTCAGCTCGGTAATCTTACAATGGTAACTGGTATGACATAAATATTTTCATGATTCCATTTGTTAAATACAAAAATATCAATAAACTAATCGCGGCACTCTGGCAAAAGTAACTCACTCCGTCGAATGCTGAACACATGCTTCAGAACCGAGGGTGCATGAAGTAATGGTACTCAACGATTAGTGTAGTCTAATGCGCTTAGCGTTAGAGTTGATTGTACACGGAAGTTGATCTTTCGGGTTTCCGTGTTGTTTGTGATTGGCTGATAGTGTGCGCGCGTTACTGAGAAAATTTGAGTTAGGACTCATGTTTTTCTTCTTTCCCTTTTCGTTTGATTGGTGTTTTTTTTTCACCCGTGCATGATTCACGTTGATTTACTGTTATTCTCACATTGTCAAGACAACGAGGACTGTTTTTAAATTACTGAACCAGCATAATATCCCTGAAGCAAACGTCGTAGACCCTTAATTCTCTCCCCTTTCCCCCATCCCTTTCCCGTCCTCCATTGTCCCTAACTGCACCATCAAACGTTCGGATGACTTGAACAAAATTGAAAAAAAAAGAAGAATAAAATAGAAAGGAAAAAGGTTTTATTAAAAAGCGAACGAATAAACAAAACACACACACACACACACACACACACACACACACACACACACACACACACACACACACACACCTGTTGCAAAGTGTGGAATTTGTGGTCTACAAAGCTTTTTTGGACACAGTCATATCTACTGACTGGATGAAGTGAAACAATGATTAAACGGATAATAGGATTTCACACACGAACGACGCGTTGAACTGTCCATTTGCACGTGCCATTATCACATAATTTCACCACTTGCATGGGCCTGTGGCTTAACAATAAACTGTGAGGTCGTTGTCTCTATCTCTTCCTCCACAAGAGTTTGAAGCAGTGACTACAACACCGCCTGGGTTGCTCCTCTTAGAAACTGCCTTGGGGAAAAATATCAACAGCACCTTAAAATGATTGAATTATTCCAGATTATCAATCAAACCAAAACGATTGAATGTTTCCAGATTATTAATCAAACCAAAACGATTGAATGTTTCCAGATTATTAATCAAACCAAAACGATTGAATGTTTCCAGATTATTAATCAAACCAAAACGATTGAATGTTTCCAATTATTAATCAAAACCAAAACGATTGAATGTTTCCAGATTATTAATCAAACCAAAATGGTGGAATTATTGCAGATTATTAATCAAACCAGAATTACTCCAGCTCATTAATCAAACCAATCTACCAGTGTGAGGAGAAGTATATGTAACCTGGAAAAACCCGAGTCGAAAGTTCCCCCCCCCCCCCCCCTCCCCCTCTCCTCTCCTCACCAACTCGTCCATCTCCGCTTCCCTCCACCTCCACCCCCCGATTAACCTCCTCCCAGACATGCCATGCCTCCTCCCTCCGCCTAGCCTTTGTCCTCCAGACTGTTACCTAAGCTGTTGTTTTATTTGCTTCTTTCGCTTTGTTCATGTATTAATAAGAAGCTAGGCTGTATTGTAATCATCGTTTTGAAAAAAAGGCATATGAGGCTCCGGGAAGAGAGAGAGAGAGAGAGAGAGAGAGAGAGGAGAGAGAGAGAATCCAGAACTCAGAAAGCTTTAATGTACATCAGCTTTGGGCCACAATTCAGAGAGAGAGAGAGAGAGAGAGAGAGAGAGAGAGAGAGAGAGAGAGAGAGAGAGAGGATAACATTACGGTTTATTGTTATGTCATATGCTTTAGTTTATATACGCCTCGCGCAAATGAATCATTAAACGAGGCTTCGAGTGTGAAATAGTATACGTAAACGTATGGTTTCACTTTATTCCTTCAATAAATATGACCACCTACAAAAAGCGTCGCATACAAAAAGTTCACCACCCTGCAACAGGTTTTTATCTTTTTGCTAATCATCCAGAAATTTGCTTGCCAGTTTAAAAAGAAACGATCTGCGCGCGCGCGCGCACGCACACACACACACACACACACACACACACACACACACACACACACACACACACACACACAGGGAGGGAGTGAGTGAGAGATATGAGGGGTTGGGAGGGAGGAAGTGAGATGGGGGCACAGAGAGAGAGAGAGAGAGAGAGAGAGAGAGAGAGAGGAGAGAGAGAGAGAGAGAAATGTTTATTTCCGAGACATCAGGCTCGTGCAGTAATGTGATACCAACCTGCGTTGCCTAGACAACATGAGAATAATAGAAAATCAAAGTGAACCACGCGTGGGAAAAAAAAAACAAAAAAAAAACAACAACACACACGACAGACTGCAAAATGCCATGTCTTTGAATATTCAGAATCCTGCTTACTACTCCCCGAGTCAGCGGAGTTTTTCCTTCTTTCCCATCACATTACTTGTGTGTTTCTTCCATGTATTTGTGCATACAATGTTTTCTTGTTTGTTGTTGTAGAGTTTTGAATTCGTTAGTTCCCGAGGGACTTTTGGGGTTTTTTTTGGGGGGGGAGGGTAGGGGGTGGGGGTGGGTGGTTGGTGGGGCAGGGAAGAGTGAAGAGGTAGTAGAAGTGGGGGTTGGGGGGGGGGTAGGGTGGGGTAGTTGGTGAGTGACCGGTGGAATGGAGGTGAGGGTGCAGGTGGAGACGGGTATTTATCCATGAATCTTGTTGATCAGAACGATGAATGATTTTAGCAATGGAGTCTTGACCAATCTGTGACCACACTGGACCACACACTCAGCCGACCTGACCGGTACCTCTGACCTTACAACGGACACTGATGGGCAGGGCTCTAATGTCCTGAATTCATAATTCAAACAAAACAGAGAGGGACAGACAGAAACGGAGATTAAAAAAAATAAACCCAACATGATTACTGTTCTTGATTTCATTGTTAAACAGCTAATGTTCCTGAATGCAAAGAAAATGGCCAGATTATTTCTGTAGTCATGAATATAAACGTACGTGTATGCAAACTGCAGCAAAATAAATAAAGGACTAATGTAAGTTAAGTATCCGAGGAAACAAACCAGCGTCATATTCCGTACTGCAGATCTGAGGATCAGAGAGAGAGAGAGAGAGAGAGAGGAGAGAGAGAGAGAGAGAGAGAGAGAGAGAGAGAGAGAGAGAGAGAGAGAGAGATTATCAAATTTACTCTTCAGAAGACAATTCATTTTGTCGTCATTATACGGTTATCATACATTGACAATACTAAATATATGTATATACAGAAAATAATGGACACGAACATATCTGCAGAGATTTACTTGTGGAGAGAGAAAGGAGAGGGAGAGAGAGGGAGAGAGAGAGAAAACAGAGACAGAGACAGAGAGACAGACAGACAGACTGACAAAGTCATAGTGTCATATGTGACAAAATGATCATTCGGTCGAAGGAACTGGATATAGACTCTATAGCCTGGTAAAAAGAACTAAAACAAATTTCTGGGCGTGTGGTAAACAAAAAATAAAAATAAGAACAAAACCAGGCCCACTCAGCAGTATATTTTGTTCGAGTAATAACATTGCTGTCATGAGACCTTGAACGACCAGAATAAAGAATTACGACGTATTACTGGTTTCCCTTGTTTATTCTCTCTCTCTCTCTCTCTCTCTCTCTCTCTCTCTCTCTCCTCTCTCTCTCTCTCTCTCTCTCTCTCTCGTGTGCATCGCCAAGCCAAAAACGACAGTATTGAAGGTATAAGAAATTAAAAGTAGACCCTATCTGACAAGAGGATATGAGGGTTGAGGAATGGAGGAAGGAGGGAGACATGGGGGTTGGTGGGGGGGTTGGGTGGAGTGTTAATGAACTGTGCGTCGTCCGCTAAGTTTCTTCTCTCTCTCTCTCTCTCTCTCTCTCTCTCTCTCTCTCTCTCTCTCTCTCTCTCAAATAAATACATAAAAGAAATCAAACTTCTGTCCAGTTTCATAACAGCTAATATTGGCGGAAAAACATAGATCTATAAGAAACAAAAGACAAAGCACATTTAATGAAAACTGAAAATGAAAACAAAATGATTAAAAAAAAAAGAAGACGGCTTCTCTCTTTAAGCCAAGAAAAGAGCAAGATCGATAGAAGTCCTTACCATCTTAGTTGAATCTTCCAGTGACATGTCAAAAGAGCAAGATCGATAGAAGTCCTACCATCTTAGTTGAATCTTCCAGTGACATGTCAAAAGAGCAAGATCGATAGAAGTCCTACCATCTTAGTTGAATCTTCCAGTGACATGTCAAAAGAGCAAGATCGATAGAAGTCCTACCATCTTAGTTGAATCTTCCAGTGACATGTCAAAAGAGCAAGATCGATAGAAGTCCTACCATCTTAGTTGAATCTTCCAGTGACATGTCAAAAGAGCAAGATCGATAGAAGTCCTACCATCTTAGTTGAATCTTCCAGTGACATGTCAAAAGAGCAAGATCGATAGAAGTCCTACCATCTTAGTTGAATCTTCCAGTGACATGTCAAAAGAGCAAGATCGATAGAAGTCCTACCATCTTAGTTGAATCTTCCAATGACATGTCAAAAGAGCAAGATCGATAGAAGTCCTACCATCTTAGTTGAATCTTCCAGTGACATGTCAAAAGAGTAAGATCGATAGAAGTCCTACCATCTTAGTTGAATCTTCCAGTGACATGTCAAATGAGCAAGATCGATAGAAGTCCTACCATCTTAGTTGAATCTTCCAGTGACATGTCAAAGAGCAAGATCGATAGAAGTCCTACCATCTTAGTTGAATCTTCAGTACATGTCATCTGTGTACGTGTTTTTTGGAGCTTGATATGCGAAAATGTCATTCTAACTATTTTCTAAATGCACCATATATGCGCGCGCGCGCGCGCGCGTGGTGTGTGTTGTGCGTGCGTGCGTGCGTGCGTGCGTGCGTGCGCACGCGTGTGTTTGTGCGTGCGTGGTGCGTGTGGTGTGCGTGTGTGTGTGTGTGTGTGTGTGTTCCTGTGGTACACAACACATTAAAAATTGATAAAAACGTAAAAAATAAAAATCTGTCCTCATACATTCTCGGTATATGCGTGTGTGTGTGTGTTCTTGTAGTACACAACGCGTCAAAAATGAATACAAATGTAAAAAAAAGAAATCTATTCACATATAGTCTCAGTACAGTACGAAAGTAAGCAAACATTAAAAAAATAAAAACTTTCACGATTTTTCTCTCGTAAACATGTCACAGCTTAAATACAGTCCTGAAAGTCCATCTAAAGTCCGTACTATCGAGGTATAAGAGTTGGTCACATTTTAGCACGAACTTCGAACCTTTGGATGCGTGATCAAAACAGATCGTCGTCAGTTACGAATAATTGATATGGGGTACACAGCGTTTATCTGCAACTATTACAAAGATCAATAACAGCTTCATCTTCTGATGTCGCTTGGCGGTCTCAGCAGTTTTCCTCTTCATTTGTAGTCGTCTTTGACATGAATATAGAGGGGTAAAGCACTACCATCAACGGGATTGCTTTTCTTTGAACATAGGGTCAAACTGATCGGCGTCTGTCATATTCTACATTCACGTTTTGCCATAATGATCAGGAATTAGTGCCACGATCAGGGAACATGGACCACAATGGGAAATATTATCTTTACTCAGTAACAGTCCTAAATAACCGAACGTCGTGTTGTTTGATGACAGAGTTTATCATTTAAAAAGCTCTCAAGACAATCAGCCCGTTTATTAATGCTGTTAATGATAATTGAAATTGCCATTAACACACTCAAATAAAATGGACAAGTAGCAATCATCCCCCCCCCCACCCTTTCTCCCTGCTCCCACACTCACCTACCAACCCCTCAGTTTTCATCATCAATGTTGGAGTCGAAAATGTGAGCATAATTGATAACATAATTTATTTAATCGATCAAAGTTTCCATTGTCTGTGCCAATCCTGTTTGCCTTCAAGTATCAGAAAGCAGGCCAATTGTTTGAAATAAAAAAAAGTGCATTGTACAGCTGCTCGGTAGAAACTTTTCCATATGTATATATCACAATCGGAAAGATCCTAAAGAGAATTATCTATTTTTTTCGGAGAATAGGAGAGTCGGGTGGGGGTGACGGGCGAGATAAAGTCATTGATTTTTCTCCCTTCCGTCAGTGTACACACACACACACACACACACACACACACACACACACGCACGCACACACGCACGCACGATTACGCACACCACACATACACGCGCGCGCACAAGCACAACCACCACGCATTTTATGCTCCAACAAACATTGCCTTGGAAGTGTCGACAAAAAAATTGTAAGCTTTATTCGCTTCAATGGACCTAAACAACATGCACACTGATAATAATAATAATAATAAATAATAATAATCAGAAGAATAATAGTTGGTAAACCAAAGGTACTTTTTATTTCATGGAACAAACAAAAACGTGTTGTCCTTACATCAGGCAGTGGATCACTGACGTACAAAAAAAAATTCTGACAGCCATATAAATCGACGAACACTGATCAACGTCATTGTGATACTGGAAGTGGAGGGTCGTGGGGTGTGGGGGTTAGGGGTGGGAAGCATGGGGGGTGACAAGGGGCAAGAGATGCGAAATATGAAGACACGACCAAAAGCTCATTGTAAACTGTACGGGAAGGTTGAAAAGGGGTAGAAATTCTGTGGTGTTTCTTCCTCGCTTGATTGATTGCAAACCTCTTTTTTTGACTTACCGTTCTTGGTCATCGATCCTTAACTCAGTTTGCGTTCTATAGGTTTGGAATTCTCTTACGCTATCTCATTCGTCATGCTCGTTGCCCCCCCCCCCCCTTCATCCCCCCTCCACCCCCACCCTCTCCTCTGTCTTTTCTTTTCAGCTCCCCCCCCCAAAAAAAAAAAGAAAGAAAAAAAAGAAAAAAAAAGAAGAACTTCATAGTATATCTTACCCAGCTTTTATTATGGCAAGACTTTTTTTACGCCCACGTCTCTGCCTTTTTCTTTCTTTCTTTGTTTTTCTTTTTCAAATTCTTTCTTTCTTCGTCTTCTTCCTTTCCTTCTTTTTTTTTTTTTTTTTGTTAGCGTGTGCTAGTTCTGTGTCACGTCGGTGGGTGTAGGTAAGGAAAGAACTAGGTGTGGATGACTTGAAATGGGTATGTTGGTGAAATCAGTAATTTTTAAGACGGAACTAACGAATGGGAGTGTGCTGATGCCGATGTGTGCAGATGGGAGAAAGGGAGTGGGGGCGGGGGGGGGGGGGGTGCCTGACTGGGGCGGTGGAGTGGGGAGGGGGTTAATGGGTGACGGGAGTGTACGTGAGAGTAGAGAAAGTGACAGTTGTTGGATGGAGTATGTGGTGTGGTTGTGCCCATGGAAA
Source organism: Conus canariensis (assembly GCA_033310375.1). NCBI lineage: Eukaryota > Metazoa > Mollusca > Gastropoda > Neogastropoda > Conidae > Conus > Conus canariensis. The sequence goes on from CM065725.1 coordinate 42,921,054, forward strand.
TGATGGGTGGAACCTTCTCGTGCTTGTGTTCGTGTGCCCAGACGATTGTGGGAAGCTGTGCTCGTTCGATATCATTTTATCTTGCTTGTTCGTTTTTCCTCTTCTTTCCAACCCTCTCTCTCTCTCTCTCCAACCCACCCTTTCTCTCTTTCTCTCTCTCTCGTTTTGTTTCTTACACAACTGAATGTTTTATTCTTCTATACTCCTTCACCTTACGCGCAAAGAGCTCTGGGCGCTACCGGAAATGTCATGCTATAATGATCATCGTTCTGTGTGAAGAGACATGGCTGTAAACAGTATGGTAATCTTGTTCTGCATTTTCTCTTTCCGTCGACGCTTCCGACAGGAAGAGGCGGGTGAAGTTCCAAGCGGGGGACGTTGGGAGGGGAGAAAAGGGTGGGATGGGAGTGAGACGGTGGGGGTGGGGGTGGGGGGGTGGGGGTAAGGAGTTGCGCTCTATAATCTGAAACCAATTACCAGCCATTTACAACAAAACGTTAATATTACAACCAACAGTGTTTTCAGTGTCACAGCAAAGTCCAGTTTGATGTCGAGGTCAGTGCTCGTACCTACGCCACTGTTCCTCTTCAAGAAGCCTAGAGACTTTAAGAAATAAAAAAAAAGGAGAGGAGCAAAAGACGAAAGAAAGAAATGAAGAGGGAATATCTTTGCAGCAGTGTTCAGGTGTGAAAATTAAAATTAAAAAAAAAAAAGCAAAAATCGAGCGGAACAAGACTTGGCGCTGGGAATAAGTCATCCTCGTTAAGTCCTTCGTTGATCAGTGCTCGCGATCACTAGCAATGACGGTGGACATGGATCATTATTACACTGGGTTTTCTTTTTAATCGTTCCACCGCTGTCTTGTCCTGTGATATCTAGAGGCGAGTGAAACTACAAATCCCCAGTCCAATGAAATCATCTGGTACTGCATTACAAAGCGAAATAAAAACAGAGTCTTGAGTTGGAAGGGGGGGAGGGGGGGGGGGAAGGATGGGCGTAGAAGGGCAAGGATAGAGGCGGACGACGAAACAACCAGCAAACACAACCCAAAACTTGTTAGTATCTAACATTTGCGCACAAAGTTGCCGTCTGAAGAACTACTGACCTATCGAGTTTATTGATGTATATACATATACAGGTCGTGGTACCTCGCCCCCCCCCACCCCCCACCCCCACCCCTAAACCGCCCCCAGAAAAAAGACACACCACGGACATTTTGCATGATCAGCAATAATGGTTATAAAAGGAACAAGAACGATGATGAAACGACGGTTAAAAAAAAAACTATGATTATCAGTTAAAAGTAAACGATCACCCCGAAACAATAACGATTTCTGGATCCATGAAGAGTCTTCTCCACCCATGTTGTCGCGCACTGGCAAGGAGGCGCACACTGACTGAGACGGCGTGGACAAAACTAGACACACTGGTAAGATGTAACATGAACAAGTCAGTCACCTTGGCCTCTGAAATTATTTACCACAACATCAGCAAAGGTGTAACCCCCCCCTCCCCACACCGCCCCAAACAATCACATACTCTCTCTCTCTGTCTCTCTCTTTCTCTGTCTGTCTGTCTGTCTGTCTGTCTCTCCTCTCTCTCTCTCTCTCTCTCTCTCTCTCTCTCTCTCCTCTCTCTCTCTCTTACAATGTCCTGGACACGTGAGAGTTAAGTACAGTCATTCTCTGTTATCGTAATTGATCAGTTCAAGATTATTCCAAGCATCCGTTTTTTTTTCAATTAAAAAAAAAAAAATCAGTCGTGTACACACAGATTTTCAGAGAATGGCATAAATATCATGATTGTGACACAAAACACTGCATTAAACGTAGATTACACGAAAGTGGCGGGGGCTGAAGGGGCGGGGAAAGGGGTGTGGGGTGTGGAAGAGGGAAGTGACCCCCCCCCAAAAAAAAAAAAAAAAAAAAAAAAATCAAAACTGAACATCCGTCCCGTCGCAATGTGTTCCAGTGTGTACAAACTCGGACAACAAGCGACCGATAGCTAAGCAGTGATGTAGATCATGTACACATACGTCATATGGAAGTGCGACATGGAATTTCCAATCTGAATCGGGATGTAAAAGCCCGGGGAGCTGGGCAGGAAGAGAACAAAACGCGCGCGCCACACACACACACACAACACACACACACACACACACTCGTACGCATTTCGGTTAAGCAGCGTTCGACTAGAGGCTGTATTTGTGGTAAAAACGTCCCCCAAAACTGTCTGTCGAGTGATGGGACTAAAGCCAGCTTCGGAGTGAACATGTGGGGCAGAAACAACAAACAACAGCACAGAAGACAATTAAAAAAAAAAAAGAAAAGAAAAGAAAAAGAGTGTCCTAACAAGTCACGTATGTCTACGATGACTGTACCAGGTAAATCTCAGTGGGGGATTTCTGGTTCGGCTACAGCTCCCTGAGGTAGCGACTCTGACCGGGGGGGACGGGCCGACATCGTTCATCCATCTTTGTCTATCACCAGCAGTGCCTGTCTACGGCTGGCTGTCGGTGATGAACTGAAGCTTTCGGCTCAGTCCCTTGTAATGCAGGCACCGGCGACCTCTGTGATATAAAGTGTCATGCTTTAAACAAAAAAGCGTCCATTATACCTGACCACCTTCGCAAATAAATAAAGAGAAGTCACAGTCTGGGCTGACCTTTAGGGGGGTCGCGGGCCGTGTGAGTGAAAACGGCCAAGTAGCAGTCATTTAAATGATGAATCTGTATGGCGTGGGGTTACAAAAAAAATGTCTGGCGTAAACAGCACTTGTGTAGCTCACAGCTGTGCGCCAGTCCTTCTCGACGGGGTGACCCCCAAAGTCGTCCAGTGATATCTAAACGTTTGCTTAGAAGTTCGTCCACACCAAGATACTGAAGTCTTGAAGCCGGTTGTGTATGGGAACTCTTAGATTCCTGCCTTTGATACCCTGCACACCACCACGCGCGCATGTCATCACAGGCGACGTGACTGAAGGACCGTGCAGGTGCTTTTCGTTCCACGTCCTTCACGACATCTACATAGCGTCCCAAGGGACTGTGCCCAAACTAGCCGTCTGGAAGAATGCTGTCTCAAATACCCGCTCTCAACATTGTGAGTTCCGTTTAAAAAAGAAAAAAAAGAAAGAAAGAAAACTGGTCTTTCTGAAGTCCACGTTCACGAAGTACAACACCTGGCTTGACCGAGCCACCTGGTTCCTTGCGTCGCCCAGAAATCTTCTCGCCACTCGTCGTGAGATACGACCGTCTGTCTTCAGGCAGTGATAGGCTGACCTCCCGGATGGGAGTCGGCGTTGAGGTGCTGAGTCTGAATGTGCTGCTCCAAAGCCGTCGGCTGGGGAAGCTCTGGCCACAGCGGTGGCAGCTCAGAGTATTCCACACCCAGTTCGGGGAGGGCGAGCACATGGCGCCTTCAGGGCCGCCCTCCTTCACGTGGGGCAGGCCAGGAGACACCGTCCTGTCGCCCAAGGGCTGGGGAGCGGTCGGCGACGAGGTCATCACGGCTGGGGACGTCGGGTAGGACATTTTGGGGAGAGGGGAGGGAGGGGCTGGCGGGGGAGTGGGTCTGGCCAAGGCTTCTGGGGGGGTGGACCGAGGGGTGGCCGTCTTCATGCTCAGGTCCAGCTCCCCTGTGGAGGTCAGAGTGCCCGCGGGGTCTATAGACCCGTTCGGTAAGGAGGAGGAGGAATGAGAACGGTAGGGGGAAGGGGACCGTTCGTGGAACCTCTTGGGATGGGGGGAAGGCTCCCGGTCCGCCTCCCGCCTTCTGTCCCCGTCCCTGTCTCCTATACTGCTGTCCCCGTGGGCGCGGACCTGGCTGAGGTCAGCCACGTGCTTGCTCATCTCCTCCGCGGCGCCCAGGGCTGAGAAGGGGTGCCCGGGGAAGGCCGGGTACATGGGCAGGTGATGACCGATGCCTCCGTTGACGTTCTGGATCACAGAGATCTCGTTCGGTCTCGACGCCGTCATGCCGTTCATCAAACTCTGGAAGGGGAAGTAACTGTCAGGATGAGGGGGCGGGGGGCGAGGGGGCACGGCGGGAAACCCAGCCGCCGCCGCCAGGTACGGGTTGCCGTGGAAGAAGAGGGGGCTCTCGATGGACATGCGGCGACCACGGCGAGAGGGAGCGTTGTTGTACATGTGGGTCCCCATGTGAACCTTCAGGTTGCCCCGAGTGGTGAAAGCCTGCACAGGGATGATGGCCATGTCAGTTTTAGTCACTATGGTAATACATGTCTAGGTCAACGATACAGCAAGGTCTTAAAACTCAACGACTTGCTTCTCCCCTGAAAACAGCCCAGTCTGAGAGCTATAGAACCGACCGTATGTTCTGATTCTCATGGAGGAGAAAGCAAGATTTCAAAATGAAAACAGAACGGTCCGATTTAGCATTTTCCTGCTATGAAATTATGAACATCTCTGTACTAATTTCAAAATCATGCTTCAGCTGATTTTTTCCCCTTTTTTCTTCTTTTCTTTTTTCTTTCTTTCCCTTTTTTTTCTTTTGCAAATTCCTTTTCCAACCCCCTCTTCCTGTGACTCGTCTGTACTATACTTTTTTTCTATGACTCTTCCCGAAACAAGCGCCGCCCTTCTACATCTCCAGCCCCCCCCCCCCCCTCCCCTTTCCATGCGTCCCTACCTCCAGTTTTTCATCTACATGGACGTACACAAGATCATCACACACACACACACACACACACACACACACACACACACACACACACACACACACACACACACTTTACACACCCGTACCGTCTTCACTCACCTTATTGCAAACGGTGCACTTGAAAGGTTTGTCCCCCGTGTGTGTCCGTGTATGGATTTGCAGAGCGCTGGCGCTGGAGAAAGGCTTCATGCACACGTCACACACGTGCTTCAGTTTTCGGGACACCATGGCTCCGTCCCTGGGGGAGGAGGGAGCTGTCGATGAAGAGGAGGAGGAGGAAGAAGGCTCCTTCTTAATGCTGTTGCCATCCGGGAATGACTTACTGTTGTTATTGTTGTTGTTGTTGTTGTGGTTTTGGTGGTTATTGCTTTGGCCGCTCGCTGAATTGGAGCTCTTGTCATCGGGGCTGGAGTTACTTCCAGCTGCTAAAGAAGGCGAGTTCTGGGACTGAGGTGGAGCCACCGCTTCCTGGGACGACGTGGCGGAAGAGGGAAGTCTTGGTTCAGAGCTGAGCGATGGGGAGGAGCTGGAGCCCGCGCCAGGCTGAGAATCTGAGGGAGCCTTGTCCGCCGGTTGCGGCGACTCTCGGAGAGGCTTGACATCGGCCGGTCCGTTGTTGTCACTCTCCCCGGCACTGGGGCCACTGTCGCTCATGGGATTGCTGGGCTCCTGGGGAAAGTTCCCTTTGTAGTCGGATCTGTGGGTGAGCTGGTGCTGCTTTAGGTTGCCTCGTGTGGAGAAGGCGCGCTGACACTCGTCGCACTGGAACGGACGTTCCTTGGTGTGGCTTCGCATGTGAGTGTCCAGAGCGCTCCTGCAGGGAAAGGTCTTGAAGCAGATGTGGCACGTGGTGTTGTTCTTCATCCCGCGACTCATGTCCATGCTCAACATCGGGAATGCATGCTGACCCAGAGTGAAGTCCGGCATGGGATATTTCGAATCTTCGCGGCTTCCGTCAGACCCTGCCTCAGAGGCACCTTGACTTCGGGGCGAGGCAGGAGACTTGTCTCTGCTTCCGTTAGGCAGAGGCATCATGAGTCCTGGAGACAGCGCCTTGTCCATCAAGAAAGAACCAGACCCAAACCCCAGGCTGTTTCGAAACCGCTCAAAACCACTCTGGTTCTCGCTTGCTGACAAGTTCTTGACGGAGTCCTCCAGAGCTGCTAGAGAAGGGTTGATGACTCCACGCGGCGGAGGCTGAGATGGGTTGAGGAACGAGTCCATGACGTCTCCGTTGGGAGGTAGAGGCTGGTTGAGGTCGTAGCCGCTGTAGGCGGCTGAGGCAGCCGAATCGGGACGATCCGAATCCCCGTTGTCGCTGAAGGCGGACTGAGGTCCATGAGAAGCGGGTCCGTTACTGCCACCGTCCCGTGACAAGTTGTAGGCCTCCTCCTCCTCCCGCTCCTCGTCCATGATCCCGTTCATGTCCTCCTCGCCCATCCTCTCCTCTTCTTCCTTCCGCGCCTCCTCGTCGATCCTCTCGTCCTCTTCGTCCGCGGAGCACGGGCCGTCCTGGCCGTCAGCATAGGAGGAGCTCAGACCCTTGCCGTCCATGTCCGCCCCGAAGGAGGAGAACATGGGGTTGGGGCGCTTGTTGCTCAAGTCCAGCTCCTTAGGCTCCCGGTGGGGCCTGGACAGGTCGAAGGGCTCGTGCGGCTTGTGGGCGTGAGCCTGGGGATGCGGGGGAGGCGGAGGAGGCAGGGGCATCATGGGAGGCGGGGGCCCCGGGGGCCCCGGGGGCAGGTGGGCCTTGCTGGGCCAGCCGGGCAGGTGGGGGAAGAGGGGTAGGTGGGGCAGGTGGTGGTTGGCGCTGTGCAGGCTCCCGTGCTGCTGTCGGATGTGGGTCTGCAGCACCAGGATGTTGGTGAAGTGCTTGTGGCACACCGGGCACGGGTGCACCACGCGCAGGGGCGACTTGGTCCGGTGCACGCCCATGTGGGTCTTCAGGTTGCCCTGGGAGATGAAGGGAGGAACGACAAGGTCAAAGGTTAGCAGTCGTTTTGATCACAGTGCGGCACTTCAATAGGCAAGAAATGAAGGTAAGTAAATAAGGAGAGAGAGAGAGAGAGAGAGAGAGAGAGAGAGAGAGAGAGAGGGAGAGGGAGAGACAGATGCTGGGAACACGTAAGGTTTACAGCTGTAAACATAGTCGATTTCAGTTATTCAGATTATGGAGAGAAAAAAACAACAACCCTACCTTGCGTAACCTCTACACTTAATCACATATCTCCGTTTGCTACGTAAACTATACCAATGAACTCATTATGCCATTACTATCTATTAATGGAGGCATATATTTGCTTGAAAGCCCTAACTGCATTAACAGTTGCAAACACGCCAACATGTGTGTGCGCGCGCTATCTAAAATCACTTTGCCTCTCTCTCTCTCTCTCTCTCTCTCTCTCTCTCTCTCTCGCACACACACAGACACAACACACACACACACACACACACACACACACACACACACACACACACACACACACAGAGGCGGAAGGGTGAGAGTTAAACAGTCCACATGATGAAGAGGACCGTAACCTCAGTTTGGATTTGCCGTCTGCAGACTGTCGGCGAGAAAATGGGAACATACACCAGAATATAATAACACACGTGGAAAGAGAGAACATGTATACGCACAGAGAAACGTTGACTTAATACAAGCAACATGCAAACAGCAAGAGTTAGGAAAGCAGCCAGACAAACGCAAACTGAGAAACAAACGAGACAGCCACGCATGCAGACATAGGACACACACGTGTGTGTACGTGTGTGTGTGTGTGTGTGTGTGTGTGTGTGTGTGTGTGTGTGTGTGTGTGTGTGTGTGTGTGTGTGTGTGTGTGTGTGTTTCTGTGTGTGTCTGTGAAAGAGAGAGAGAGAGAGAGAGAGACAGAGAGAGAGAGAGAGAGAGAGAGAGAGGAAAGGTGAACGAGAGGTGGAGACAGAGATTAAGAAGAAAAGATTATATCCTGAGTTACCTATTTTACGGAAACGGGATATATTTTATAACAACATTAATTCAAACGGAAAAAATCAGTGCAGGTAAAGCAAGCATTCAACCAATCCATCAATTATTGAGTGCATTTTTTTTAAAAAACAGAATATAGCTGAATTCCCTTTAACGTTTTCAATCTATGTCGCCACCCCTACCCCTGCCCCCTCCTTCCACATTCCATCCTCCCTTTCAACCCTCCCCGCCCCACCCCCCACCCCCTTTATTGTCCAACTCCATTCGCTACAAAAAAAAAAGTAAAATGAGGCTATGAAATGTGAATGTTATCGAACAGAAGTATCATAAACTGAAATAAAGAACTATCTCCGTTGTTCAGACTACTGTCACAAAATCGTTCCCGACTACAAAATCCCCCTTTGCTTCATGTAAACACGTTAAACAGGAAGGAAGAAAGAAAAGAATGAAGATGACAATGAGTGAATGTAATTTAGAACAAAGAAAGACAGACTAGCCAAACAAAAAATGAAAAAGAAAGAAAGAAACGTTACAATGACAATGGACGAAAATGGGTGACGATGAATATCCATGCGCGTGGCGGAAGAAGACAGGAGAAGAAAAAAAAAGAGCGAAAACGAAACAAAAACAAACAAACAAAAAAGTCTACTTCTACTGAAAGAGAATGATAGGTGAAAAAAAAAGAACGGATATATGTATATATAGATATACATAAGCCCTCACCTTAGTGGTAAATTTACGGTTACAGATTTTACACTTGAAGGGCCTCTCCCCCGTATGAATCCTATAGTGCATCTGCAGGGCACTCTTGCAGCTCAACACTCGATGGCAAATCACGCACTGGTTGGGCTCCCTCACCTTGTCCGGGATGTTCTCCACCAGCTGCTGCAGCTTGTCCGTCTCCGACTTCTGGATCTCCATGTACTGCTCCAGGTTCTCCGAGGGATCGATGGTCTTGCTGGGCAGGATGGAGTTGTGGAACATCCCCTCCCCACCACCGCCGGAGCCTACTGCGGCCGCTGCCGCCGCCGCAGCCGCCGCCATGCCGAGCGGCGACGGCGGCATGAAGGGGTTCCCGTGGCCCCGCATCATGACCGGGAAAGTGGCGTTGAGCGGCGACGGCAGCGGGAAGGACGTCGGGGTGGCGGGCAGGCTGTGGTTGGAGAAGATGGGACCCGGAGTGCTGCGGCTCAGCGGGTGGGGCGAAGGCAGGGAGAGGGGCATCGACTGGGGGGTCCTCGGGGGAGGCGGGGGCGGCGGCGGAGGATGGGGGGTGGGGATGAGCGGAGGGGGGATCGGGGGACTGCCCAGTGCCGCGGGCACGGGCGTGCCGGGCTGGGAGTGGGGCAGGCCGCCGGGCTGCTGGGGGAGCGAGGGGGTGGAGGAGGGGGTGTGGTGAGGCGGGGGGGACGAGGCTCGGCTGCCGGGTTTCTCCGCCGTGGAGCCGTGGGAAGACGGGGCGCTGAAGTCCGCCTCGGCCCTGGACGGGGATCTCCCGACCTCGCTGACCCCACTCTTGGGGGTGTCCCTGGGGCTGTTCTTGGGGCTGGCTGGCGGGAGAGGCTCCGACTTGGGGTGGAGGGGCGACATCAGCGGGCGGGAGGATCCCGACATCATGTGGTGAGGAGGAGGCGGGGGAGGACCTGGCAGGCGGGCGAACGGGTGGGGGAGGAACCCCCCAACAGGTCCCGGGGAGAAGAAGCCGCCATGGCCCCCCGCTCCTCCAGGGGGGAACATCATCCGCGGAGCGCCTGGAGAAGGCGGCCCGCCCGGCATCATACCTGAAGGCAGGGGCAGCGAGGAGGGGATGGGGGTGGACGAGCTCATGGGCGGGGGAACCATGGGAGGCAGGCGGTCGAAGGACTCTGGGACGGGGTTGGGGTTCATTTTGATGTGAGGGTACTTGGCTTTGTGTCTTTCGAAGTGCACCTTGAGGTTGCCTTTGGTAGAGAAGCGGTTCCCGCAGATGTTGCACTTGAAGGGCCGCTCACCTGCAAACAAACAGAGAATATGTTTCTACTGCACCATGTTGTTGTTGATAGCGTTCTTTTGTACAGCATTGGGTAGGACAGATTTGCCTCAATCAAACAAACAACAAACAAACAAACCAAAAAGAAAAAAAAAAGTTACGTTTTGGCTTACTGTCTTTCTCAAATTATTTTCCTTTTTTTGTGTTTACTATCTTCGTCTTCTGTTTCTCCAATATGTCTTCCATTTAACATTACTCCCTCATTTCGTTCATTTCTTAGCACAAGTTAACACATCGTCTCTAACACAAAAAAGCCCATCGAACAAACAAAAGAAAAACACACTAAACAGCACTCCCTCCCGCAGGCAATATACGATCAATAAATATAGTATACGATTTCCTTCTGATGATTAAACCAGCATGTTTTACCTCATTCTCTATTACGTTTTCCGAATCACCCTCTGGTAAATCGACACCAATTCATAAGGAAGAGAACTGACAGAGGTAGACAGGGTTAGTTCCCTTTCGTTCTCTCCATTGTTCAATTCTTTTTTTCTTTCCCATCTTTTAGTTAATGGAAATCGCGTCGTCTCGCCCCCTCGCCCCTCGTTCACCCCCCTCCCCTTCACTCCCTCACAGCTATGTCACTTCGCCCTTTTCTACCGTCGATTTTTTTGTTCAAAGCTTGAGATGCGTTGCAGTCAATGTGAATGAGAATTTTCTTCTATGACACTCACAACGAGGTTATGACAACTTGTTTAGTCCTTTCATTTCCAACACACCAACGCAAAACTCCGCTGCCGGTTTCTAGTTTTTGAAGCTGCCTTGTAACTGAGATAAAAATTTTCGTGCGATTTGCAGAATACGAAACGGAAAAGCTGTTTTGTTCAATGGCTACAAACATATCATTAAAACTCGCAGGGTGACAAAAAACGTTTTGTTGAAGGCTACTAATCTCGGTGCCACACAACTTCAGCCAAACACTGAATGTGAAGTGATGTCATTATATAAAAGCTCCTCAGAAACGCAAAAATAAAATTCATCCCCCCCCCCCTCTTCCATAACAATTATTATGATAATAAAAAGTATAAGATTTAGGCCCATATGGAGTTCAGTATATAAATATGTTTTGATCTTAAATTGACTCGATAACGGTAGTATAGCTCTTCCTGTCTATTATGACTAAAATGAGTATGTGCGCGTGTGCGTGTGTATGTGTGTGTGTGTGTGTGTGTGTGTGTGTGTTGTGTGTGTGTGTGTGTGTGTGTGTGAATAGTCCTAATGATTTTAATCTTACGACATAGAATGTTTATACTAGGAATATCTGTACCCATGAGCAGAGAGAGAGAGAGAGAGAGAGAGAGAGAGAGAGAGAGAGAGAGAGAGAGAGAGAGAGATGGCAGCTTTATGAACATCTTTTTTCGTGGGAGCCGAGACAGGAAAGGGCCAAACGGGAAAAAGGCGGAAAGGGATACCCCCGAAGGACAGATATACAACTCACACTCATTTTTAATAGAGCATACACACAAAACAACCATATTGTCCAGATGACACTCTACCACGAGTAGCAGACATTAAAACCACGCTGTTGTGAAACGGGAATTTTGCCACGAGATCCCACACCCCCACCCGTCTCTCCTCTCCACACACACTAAATCCCACCAACAGAGCCATCAAAACAGGTCTGGATGGAGTCCAGAACCGTAGCAATCTCTTCTCCCACAGTAAATCCCGGGGAGTAAAAACCGTTGGCAGGTCGACCAGCTCACCATCCACTGGCCAGAGCAGCCTAGCAAGGCTGGACAAAAGCTGGGGAATGGTCAGCAATGACCTATTCTACTGGGGGCTGCCTGCCCCCCCCCCCCCCCCCCCCCTTTCACACACACAAAAGGAAATCGCCCTGCCGCTGCAACCCAACCCCTCCCCCCATCAAAGTGCCAGCTTCGGTCCACGATGGAATCCCCGACAGCTGATTTGCAGGGCTGCCGCTGCTGGGTTATCACAGGGCTAACAGGTTAAAACTAGGATTACGGAGCCCTATGGGTGATGATTTCACCGTCTTCGACTTCACTTCATCCCGAACATAACAATTTCCACAAACCTCTTCACAGAAGGCGGGTCTGAGAGTCTGTAGGGTCCTTGTGGGAAGGGGTGAGTGGAAGAGGGGAGGGGGGTGGGGAGGAAGCGAGTAAATATATGTATGTGGGCGAGGTAGGATGGGAGGTGGGGTGGACGTGGAGGTGGAGGGTGGAGTAGGGGGAGAGGCGGATTGCTGGACTGAAAGTGGCAGGTGAAATTAATTTCCACGACAGCAGACGGAGGGGAAATGGACGGAGGTACGATATGGTATTTCTTTCGAGTGGGAGATAGGGATGGGATGGGGAGAGAGGGGGTGTGGGAGGGAGAGGAAGATGAAATCATTTTTTTCTTCTTAAGAGCTGACAAAGAGTGAACAAGGTTGGGAAGAGCGGATGTGGTGTGGGGGCGGGGGTGGGGGTGGGGGTGGGGATGGATGGAAACGGAATGGTTTTTCTGTCAGACGCAAAGAGAGAGACAGAAAGGAGTGAAAGAGAGAGAGAGAGAGAGAGAGAGAGAGAGAGAGAGACAGAGACAGAGACAGAGAGACAGAGAGAGAGACAGAGAGTCAGACAGACAGACAGACAGAGAGGGACAGGGATGGATGTGGAGAGAGAGAGAGAGAGAGAGAGAGAGAGAGAGAGAGAGAGAGAGAGAGGGGGGGGGGAACATATGGGGGGGAAATACAGAAGCAACAACAAAAAAAAGAAAAACAACCAGAATGAAACTATACACCATCAGCAGCCGCTGCTGTCCATCGCCCAATGGTCAACTACTGTTACTTCCTTCCAGCTTCCTCCTGGTGACCAGCAGCAGAGATGGTCAAGGTCTGGCACGGTGTGTCGGAGGAGTGATTGCCCCTGCGGGGTCGGATTACCTACCCAGCCCCCCCCCCCCCCCCCCCCCCCCGGAAGGGAACTGGACCAGACGAGAAGAGGAAGGAAGCAGGAAAGTAAGAGAGAGAGAGAGAGAGGGGGGGGGGGTAATAGGCCTGCCATCATTAGCACCCTAATCCGCCCAGGCCTCCACTTCCCACCCCACCCCACCCCTCCCCCACTCCATCCCCTGCCAGGAATTCTCCATCACACGTGCTTCCAGACAACATCATCAACCGGCGGATGGCCAGTTCAACCGCTCACGAAGGCTCGCGCCTGACCAAGACAGTCCTGGTCAGGCTTTGCTGACCCGTAGTGGTTTGGTCGGGGCCAAATTGTTATTTTCTCGGGGGGGGGGGGGGGGGGAGAAATGGGGTCGGAGGCGGGAGGGGTGGGAGTATGGGGGTGGATGGGAGGGATGGGGTGGGGGTGGGGGTTTATGCGAGGACAGCACAGACTTTTGACCCCGTGACCACGCATCACGGCACGGGGATCGGGACTGACCGGGGGTGGGGGAAGGGGGGGGGGGGTGAGCGGACACATGAGAACTGGTGCTGGGGAGAAGATGGGGGTGTGATCTGTGTGTCTGTATTTCAGTCTGGACATAGGATGGAAGCTTTTGGTACGTCTGTTTTCAACCTCCACTCATCACAAGATGGGGGCATTCGTATGCCTATGACTCTTGACATAGAGTGCTAGCATGCCTCTAACTCCTGACATAACCAGACGGGAGCATTAGTATGCCATAAACTCCTTATATAACAGGAGAGAGGAAAGAGAGAAGAGAGAGAGAGAGAGAGAGAGAGAGAGAGAGAGAGAGAGAGAGAGAGAGAGAGTGATGTAGGCAGCGAGGGAAGCAGAGAGAATTATATTCTAAATTTCACCACCTTTTTGTTTTTAAAGGGGGAGGGGGGAGGACGACAAGTGGGGGGAGGAGGAAGGGTGGTGGTGGTGGTGGTGGTTAGAGAGCCAGTGCGGAGGGAAGCTTGCAGGCGAGGAAATGACCAGAATTCCACCCATCCCCACCCCCCACTCTCTTCTTCTTAACCTGCAAAAAGACTGGTCCAAAACATACAGTTTCTTGTGACAGTCATCTTGCGGCCTTAACACAGAGAGAGAGAGAGAAGAGAGAGAGAGAGGGGAGAGAGAGAGAGAGAGAGAGAGAGCGTTAGGACGAGGGTAATGACGTCTTGACAGACTGACAGTGAGGGAGAGGACAAGGAGATCTCCTCTGGTGTGTGTGTGGTGTTGTGTGTGGTGTGTGTGTGTGTGTGTGTGTGTGTTTTCCTGTGGTGTGTGTTGGTGTGTGTGTGTTGTGTGTGTGTGCGTACGTGCGTGCGTGCGTACGTGCGTGCGTGCGTACGTGTGTGTGTGTGTGTGTGTGTGTGTGTGTGTGTGTGTGTGTGTGTGTGTGTGTGTGTGCGTGCGTGCGTGCGCGCGCGCGCGCGTGCGTGCGTCTAGTGCGTGCGCGTGCCTGTGTGTTTGTATGTGTCTGTGTGTGGTATGTCTACAGTTAGCTCCCTTTCACACTGGGTGACAGCCAAACGGCTTCCTCCTATATGATTCCTAACGCCCTAGGATAGTCATCACATCCTTAAGAGTTATCCCCTCTATGATATGACATCCTCCTTATTTTCTGATCCCCACCCCGACCCCTTCGTCCCTGCCGCTCCACCCCCACCCCCCACCCCCACCCCTCCTCTGCCATTACGGAACTGAACTGGCGTGATGAAAACAGAAACGGCCAGTAGACCATTTTCACGAGAGAGGTCAGGGATATAAGGTCTCCTTGTCAGAAAGAGAATTCTGCGGCTGATGTCTAGTTTTATGCGTGTGGGTCTTGTTTGTTTGTTTGGTTGGTTTATCCCTAAGGCATGGCAAACCGGTCATTTTGCGGGGAAAGTGGTTAAAGGGGATGGGGTTGGGGGATCGTAACGCTCGCCGTTTCCTTGTTCTTCACCCAGGCTTGGGCCTACATCAATTTTTTTCCCCCCGTCTTGTCCTCCTCTCCCTTTCGAAAAGTGCCGTAAAGTGATGAACTCTAAGCAGCCTATACATCCTGTGTGTGTGTATGTGTGTGTGTGTTGTGTGTTTGTGGGTGTGTGTGTGTGTGTGTGAGTGATGAGTGTTTTGTGTGTGTGTGTGTGTGTGTGTGTGTGTGTGTGTGTGTGTGTGTGTGAGTGTGTGTAGTGGGGGTGTTGTGTGTGTGTGTGTGTGTGTGTGTGTGTGTGTGTGTGTGTGTGTGTGTGTGTGAGTGTGTGTGTGTGTGTGTGTGTGTGTGTGTGTGTGTGTGTGTGTGTGTGTGTGTGTGTGTGAGTGTGTGTGTGAGTGAGTGAGTGTGTGTGCGTGTGTGTCAGTGTGTGTGTGTGTGTGTGTGTGTGTGTGTGTGTGTGTGTGTGTGTGAGAGAGAGAACAGAAAAGCGAAAGCACCCAAAGACCCGTTTGTATTATATACAGAGAGATCACCAGTTACCATTGCCACTCCCCCCCTCCCCCCCCCCATCTAAACAATTCAGCTGTACGCAGCCCCTCCGCGTCCCCCACCTACCCAACCTTCCCGTTTTTGCTCTCTCTCTCTCTCTCTCTCCCTCTCTCTCTCTCTCTCTCTCTCTCTCTCTCTCTCTCTTTCTCCTGATAGCGCTCTCAACCTCCATCACACAACATTATCACCACAATTCAAGCGCCTGGCTCCTTGGTACCTGCGGTGTCCCTTTCTCAAGAGTCCGCCCCAAACCAACCACCCAAAATAAAGAAAAGAAAGAAAGAAAGAAAGACACAAACAAACAAACAAAACCACCAAAAAACGAATGAACTTAAAACAAACAAACCAACAAACAAACATACAAGAAAGTGTTTATCATCACCATACTCCGAAAGTCAGGTCTCTGCTCTTGCTATCAGAGCACCGCAAATATGTGGAACAACGATGGCAGTGACAACCATCGGACTGAACTTTTTTTTTCCCCAACAGGTGAGCAATGAGCTCAGGGCATCTGAAGGAGGAGGGAGGGAAGGAGGGTCGAAGAAGGGAGGGAGAGGAAAATGGAGGGGAAGAGGGGCAGAATGACTGAAGAGAGGCAGCACGAGAGAGAGAGAGAGAGAGAGAGAGAGAGAGAGAGAGAGAGAGAGAGAGAGAAAGAGAGAAAGAGTGAGAGAGAGAGAGAGAGTGAGAGAGAGAATGCCATTAGTATTGTATTATTCTACGAAACTAGTACGATAGAGAGAAGAGTGAAGGAGAGAGAGAGATGGGGGGAGGACGGAGAGAGAGAGAGAGAGGGGGGGACAGAGAGAGAGAGAGGGGGGGTGGAGGGAGGGAGATAGACAGAGAAAGGGAGAGAGAGAGAGTGGGGGTTGAAAGTGCAGAACCCCCCCTCATCCCTCATCCCCCCCCCCCCCCTCGACTTTCCCCCAATACTTCACTATAAGACAGATGGAAACATGGAAGAAAGGAAGATACAGTGGGTGAGAGCAGAGAGATGAGTAATCGCTCATCGGGTACTGCAGCGAGCTAGTGAAAGGGGGGTCTGGGGATGTAGATGCAAAGAGGGGGGGGGGGGGGGGGTGGGCGGGGGAGGGGGGGTGCAGAAGGCAGGCAGCAGCACCATCCAAGAAATATGGTACTTACTCCAGCGCCAGACTTTTATCTGTGCTGCCCACCTGATAATAGTGGCACCAGCAAAGACCCTGGACTGAGGGGAGGGAACTCGGGAGGTGGGTAGGGAGAGTGGTTGTATTGGTAAAAGCTTCGAGAGAGTGGGATTGAAAATGGGGTGGGATGGGGTGGGGTTAGGAAAAAGAAAAACGGGGGGGGGGTGGAGAGGGGAGGGTGGAGAGGAGGAGGAGGGGGGGGGGGTGATCACAACAAGTAAAGGAAGGTTTATGACAAGGCAGTAGAAGCTTCTGCCTCCCCCCAAACCCAACCCCATTTTTCTCAAAGGGTGTCCTTTCTCGACAGATTCCAACGTGTCCCTCCCCACCCCCCATCCCCTCCCCCCCCCCCTCCTCCACCCCCAGGTCTGTTTTCGCCATCGTTCCGCGATCAGCGCATGGGGGGGTGCAAGAAACCACACACAGCAACGGATAAGTACTCCTGCCCTCTTGCCCTCTCTCCCTCATCAGCAACGTGTTTTTTTTTCTTCTCTAAATGTCTTCCCTCTCCCTCCCCTCCCTCCCGCCCTCCCTCCCTCCCACTCCACCCCTCCCACGCCGTTTCCCTCCCCGCCCCATTCCATTTCGACGCATCCGGTCTGGCAGAAAACGATGATGACGTGCTTTGCACATTTATGTGTGACAGCTGACGTGCTAGATTTATTGAATTGGTAAACCATGAGTGGAGGTGGTAAAACGGAGAAAACAAACGAAACAAACAAACAAACAAGCAAACAAACAAGCAAACAAACAGTTGCCAAAAGACTTTGAGTTGTAAGAAAACGGAATGGGGAAAAAAATCTCTCACACACACATACACAAAAAAGTACACGTATAAACACCACACACACACACACACACACACACACACACACACACACACACAACACACACACACACACACACACCACACACACACACACACACACGCACACACACACACATACCGCGCGCGCGTGCGCCCACGTATCATCATCATCATCATCATCATCATCATCATCATCACCATAAACAACAACAACGACGACGATTACGACAACATTAACTTCAACGCAAAACCCTGTGCACTGGAAATGTTGGATGCATTTTTTTTTTATCACAGAAGAAATAACGATTTTTGCTTTCAAAAGCCGTGGAGTTACAGACGAAATAATTCATTCCTCCTCTCTCTCTCTCCTCTCTCTCTCTCTCCTCTCTCTCTCTCTCTACTACACACACACACACACACCACACACACACACACACACACACACGCCACACAGAGGAGGAAGGATGGAAGAATGGAGGTGGGGGTGGGAAGAAAACGGCCATTCCCATGCAGGAAGTGCCAGAGCCTGGCCAGAATTTCATCGTCCATCATCCCACAAACGGGGCACTCTTGAAAACCCATAAACACAGAGCAAGTCAACATTCCACCCCCCCCCCACCCCACCCCTCCATCCCCACCCCCCTCCCCGCAAGTTAACTCTTCTTTCCCCTCCTCACCTCACCTCTGTCCTCTCTCTCTCTCTCTCTCTCTCTCTCTCTCTCTCTCTCTCTCTCTCTCTCTCTCCTCTCTCCAGTCTTCCTCCCCAGCACGTGCAGACTAGTTAGCACCATGCCGGCAGTGCCTAGAAAGTGGCTGTCAACAAAACATTACCGGGACTCGCTTCTGTGGTCTAGAAATGGACACCTGGAAGAGTTTACAGCGGCGGATTTTGCTTCGTGTGCGGGAGGTGGGAGGCCGGAGAGAGAGAGCGAGCGAGCGAGCGAACGAGAGAGAGAGAGAGCGAGCGAGCGAGCGAACGAGAGAGAGAGAGAGAGAGAGGAGAGAGAGAGAGGGAGGGGTGGGTGGGGGGGAGCAGGTACCTTCGGGAAATAAAGGGAGGACAGGACAAAATCACCGAATCTGTGCATGATCCTCAGGTCCACATCAGGGCCTCACCTGGTTTTTGTCTATTCTCCGAAGGTAACGCATGCGCAGAGAGAAATAACATAAACTAAAATGAAACCAAATGAAATAAGATAAAATGTAACAAAATAACATAAATATATGATTGGATAAAATAAAAGTGTGTGTGTGTGTGTGTGTGTGTGTGTGTGTGTGTTGTGTGTTGTGTGTGTGTGTGTGTGTGTGTGTGTTGTGTGTTGTGTGTGTGTGTGTGTGGCGGTGGTAAACGACAAACTGGTAAAAATTCAATGCACAGGGAAGAGATGATGAGGGTGGAAGGAATTGTGGGCAGGAGGCGGGTCGATTATCTTCAAACCAGCACTTTGTGAAACAACCCATGGACCGCACAGTCTTCTCTCCTTTCCTTTCTTCCAGATTCTTTCGTACGTGCTAGATCTATCAACGTGTGCCTGAATTAAGCATCCACATTTTGTTGTGTGTTCACGTCACTGAGATGAAAGGGGTGGAGGGTGAGAGGGATAGTGTGGGGTGGGGAAGGTAAAGTAAACGTTTGTGTTTAAAAAAAAAAAAACTCTTTCGAAAAGGAATAGTAAGGAAAAAAATAAAACAACAACAACAAAAACAAACACCAAAACCAACAACAACAACAACAAGCGAAGACCCCATAGGAGTCTCCCACCCACCCTTCCGTCCCCACCTACCCCACAAACACGCACACGAACGAGCACATCCTGTGGATGGGAAGGGTGAAGGGGACAGGGGTGGGGGAAGCGGGGGGGGGGGGGTTAAGGGGGGAGCGGAAGCGGGGGGGGGGGGGGTGAAGTGATCAAGATGAGGTTGATGTGTGGCGGCCTATCTGATGGCTGTGACGGACATCTACTTCGGTGCTAGCTCCCCCCCCCCCCCCCCCGCTCTCTCCCCTCTCTCTCTCCCCATCGCCTTCTCCTTCTGACAGGGCGGAACAGCTGCTGTGTGCTGCCATATATTTTCGTGTGTGTGTGTGGTGTGTGTGGTGTGTGTGTGTGTGTGTGTGTGTGTGTGTGTGTGTGTGTGTGTGTGTGTGTGTGTGTGTGTGTGTGTTGTGTGTGTGTGTGTGTGTGTTGTGTGTGTGTGTGTTTGTGTTGTGTGTGAGTGTGTGTTGTGTAATAATAATAAATAATGAATACTTATATAGCGCCTATTCTCGGCTAGAGACCAAGCTCTAAGCGCTTTACAATCAACACTCGCTTACACAACGGGCTGCCTACCTGGGTAGTGCCGACTGAAGAGCTGCCAGCTGGCGCTTCATTCAGTCGTTTCCCGTGTCATCCAGTCAATATCGTTCAATATCGTTCACTCAGTTTCTTTACTTCCTTCATTCTTTCCATTTCTTACGCAGGGTGCATGCTGTGTGTAACGTGTCATCCATACCAACGGCCAAACTGGCCTACTCTTCCGAAAGTTGGTGATGGGATTTTACGTGTGTGCAAGATATTATGCGTGCGTTCACACACGGAACCTCGGTTTATAGTCTCATTCGAAGGACTGTATGGGAAATGGAGTCAGAACTAATGTTAACTCCGAGGGAAAAATCCCCCTGTACCGAAACGCCCCGGCGGAGATTCGAACCCGCAACCCCAGGATCACCAAGATTACGAGTCAGGCGTTCTACCAACTGAGCTATTCTGTGTGTGTTGTGTTGTGTGTGTGTGGTGTGTTGTGTGTGTGTGTGTGTGTGTGTGTGTGTGTGTGTGTGTGTGTGTGTTGTGTGTGTTGTGTGTGTTTTGTATGTGTGTGTTGTGTGTGTTGTTTGTTTGTTGTGTGTGTGTGTGTGTGTGTGTGTGTGTGTGTGTGTGTGTGTTGTGCGTGCGTGCGTGCGTGCGTGCGTGCGTGCTTGCGTGTGTGTGTGTGTGTGTGTGTGTGGTGTGTGTGTGTGTGTGGTGTATGTTTGTGTTCTGTTTGAAGCCGTCAATGCAGCATTTTTTTTTCATTCGATAAGGAAAGTTAACTACAATGTACATCTCCTTGGCCTGGGAAGACATTCATATTCCAGTCGTGATGAAGAAAAAAGTTTCAGAAAACAGATCTGCGATCGTAGAAAACGAAACGACAAAAAAAAGCGAACTAAACAAAGTTAATATGAAAGTGATTTAAGCGTTGCTATGCTGTCTTTTTTCAGCTGTTTTCTTTTTCTTTTTTCTTTCGCTCACATACATCTTTTCGATAACTGTACTACAATACCAACACACACCCACCCACCCACCCACACACACACACACACACACACACCACACACACACACACGCAAGCACAGACGGAGAGAGAGAGGAGAGAGAGAGAGAGAGAGAGAGAGAAGAGAGAGAGAGAGAGAGAGAGAGACGCAGACAGACAGACAGACAGCGACAGACAGACAGAGACAGAATCCATCTACTGCCTTAGGTTCCAAAATGGAGCAAGTAAAAAACAAACAAACAAACTTCTAACGAGCAACGCCGAAGATCAATTCAATCTGTAATCCCTTCTGTC
Organism: Conus canariensis; assembly: GCA_033310375.1. NCBI lineage: Eukaryota > Metazoa > Mollusca > Gastropoda > Neogastropoda > Conidae > Conus > Conus canariensis. The sequence continues at coordinate 42,941,659 of CM065725.1, forward strand.
CCGAACAAGGAACGTACACATCAAACAAAATTATCCAAGAGGGTTTCTAGCCAAGCTTTGATCCCTCCCCCCCCCCCCCCCCCCCCCGCCAACCACGCGCACTACCCTCTCAATCTCTCCCCCACTCTCTTCTGTGATAATCATGAAATTGGCGCGTGTCACAACCTGAAAAGCGTTTTAGGGGCAGATAGGTGTGAATCCCATTAATTGTGCGACGTCGAATCTACCCCCTAACCCCCTCCCCCTCCCCCCCCCCACCTCCGCTCCACCATGGGTAACACAAACTTCGAGTCTCACAATCAGCTCGAGTTTTAAGGAGGTGGGACAATATTTACTTGATATGGTGTAATCTCTCTCTCTCTCTCCTCTCTCTCTTCTCTCTCTCTCTTCTCTCTCTCTCTCTCTCGGCTCATTTATCTTCCCTCCAACCTCTCCTTTCTCTCTTCCCTAACTCCTCGTAATTCCATCTGAGTGTAACATGATAATTCAGTGCATATTTCTTGCATTCATCTGCGGTGCTCTTGCAGTCTTTCTTCATTTCAGTCTGGAGGGAAAAAAACGAAACAAAATCCCCCCCTCCCCCCCCCCCCACCAAAAAAAAAAAAGGGGAAGAGGAAAGAAAGAAACACACACACACACACACACCAATAACAACACACACACACACCACAACACACACACACACACACACACACACACACGCAATTACAACACACACACACACACCACACACACACACACACACACACACACACACACACACACACCACACCACACATGTGTGTTTCTCTTTTGTTTCTTCCTTTTTGTTTCGTTCCGTTTGTCTTTTTGTTTATTTTTTGTTTGTTTACAATAAACTTCTACTCAGTCTCTCCCTCTCTCTCAAACGCACACGCACACACACACACACACACACACTCTCTCTCTCTCTCTCTCACGCTCTCTCTCTCTCTCTCTCTCTCTCTCTCTCTCTCACACACACACGCTCTCTCTCTCTCTTTCTCTCTCTCTCTCTCTGAAGACGACGACGTGGGAATCAGCACAGTTACTGGCAGCCATGGAGGTCAAGTCGCCTATCTCGTCAGCTGATAACGACAACAGCACCCAAATTTACAGCACATTCACATCTCCTCAGCCTCTGCTCCACCCTATCCCCACCCCACCACCCCATCCTCGCCCCAAGAACGCCACTCCACCGACATGACGACTGTTTCTGCCCCCGAGTGATGGAAGATGTAAAAAGAGGACAATTTCTGCGGTGAGCGCCAATGTCATAATCAGGGGAGATCACTCTAACACGTAACTCGAACAGTTGATGAGATTGCGAGATTCAGAACGATATCTTTCGGGGTTTGGATTTGGGATAGGTTTGAGTTACGTTAAGGTAAGAGTTAGGATAAGGTTAGAGTTAAGGTCAGTGTCAGGGGTTAGGCAGCTGCTGGGAAGAATTTCACACTGGCTGGCCTCAGAATGTCTCCTCTTCAGCTTCCCTCACGCTTCTCAGAGTCACGTGTCAGAACATCTCTCTGCCTCCTTGAAAATCTCTCTTTCTACCGCATTCGTCCCAAACATAGTGTCAACAGGCTCAGACCCATGACTGCCTTTTGTGCATCTCTTTCAATAATATCCTGCACCTGTTGTCGTTTTGTCATTGCGAGAGAGTGCGGATAGTACAGTTTGACGCAAGAGGTGTGTGTGTGTGTGTGTGTGTGTGTGTGTGTGTGTGTGTGTGTGTGTGTGTGTGTGTGTGTGTGTGTTGCACCCGCACATGTGCACCCACATCTACAAAAATATATACAATCAACTTTCACAGTGTCCAGCTGTTTTTTTTTTTTTTTTTCAACTAGCGCGTACACACCTCCCTTCCTCCCTCCTTACAATCATCGTTGTTCGGGTCTACATGAACATAAAATGAGAACACAAAGGGTGAGAGAATGTATCACGTGGTCAGTTTTCACAATGCGAATTTTTCATTTACAAAATATTCTGTTGTTCTCAGAGGAAAAACAATCTTTAGGGAAAAAGGAGTTGGGGGTGCGGGGGTGCGGAGGGATCGTTCTTACACTTATTTTTTACATGTACATACTTATGTCCTGCGCGCGACATGTGCGCGCGCCCACTGTCCTTAGAACTTTTACATACAACTCGCCATAGGCTGCAGTAGTGTGACAGTGAACTCGACATGCAGAAGAATACACCTAAAATGTACCCACTGTTTATGGTTGTAATATGATGTTGCTTGACTAAAAACAAAACTGTTTGCTTAGGAAAAAAAACCCCAAAATTAACAAACATACGAAGCACCCATTTAAAAGAAACAAAACAACCCTTGAAAATAAAAGCTCAACAACCGAACCCGTGAGAAACTCTTCTTGAGTTGCACGGATGAAGGATGTTTTCACTGATTTAGATGACGGCAATCAAGCATACCAAACTGGTCGCCCTCTTCGCGAAGGAACATAGGAGACCACCCAAATTTTTGTTCTTCTTCAGAGGCGATTCGTAGCGCTCCACAAACACGAACAATGGGTGGCAACTATGGACTACTGGGCACTAAACAATCAACATAATCGTCGTCTGAGTTCCCCTTCTTCCCACAGCTGTCCATAAGCACACAACCCCCCACCCCACCCCCACCCCCACCCCATTTACCTCCACTCACCTGGATGCGCTTGTAAGTTCTATTGTTCTGAATGAATAAATGAATAGTAATTATCCAGGGGAGACAAATAATTGTTCGAATAACCGACGCGTTATGTCGCGATCTAAAGCAGTTTCTTAAAAAAAAAAATCTGACACCTACTGTGGGCATTGGTGCGAAATACCATTATGCCTGGCACATGCCCCAACAGATGTAAAGCGGTTTTTTTCTCTCCCCCCCCCCCCCCCTCAAACACTCTTAAGGACGTTTACATAATCGGCCAACCGCACTTAAACACACATTTTATTAAATACAACAGACATTGGTCTGATCTCCCAGTAGAAAAACAAAACAAAACAGATTTTTATAAATACAGACGTAGATATGATTTTCCAGTAGAAAAATACACACCTTTTAATAAATACAAGAGACAAGGGTCTGATTACTCGGTAGAAAAACAAATCAAAGTGACAGATAGAATTTGAAAAAAAAAGTGTAAGCAATGTGATGGAATTTGACAAAAAAAAGTTTAAACAGTCTAATCGCTAACGGAACCCTCTTCCGTTTAAAATCCACTTTAATACAAACAAGATAAACGTCGTCTTTGAGGGACGGAGGTCAGAACATTTTTTCTCATCGTGCATTGCCACCATCTCCCCTCTCCCTGCACCAAAGTAACAGCGTTCTCTAATTGGTCCGTAAAATCATCGTAGTTCTCGTCTCTTCTGTACATAATGAAATTTACCTGTTGGACCAGGTGCTTCGACAGCCGGCGAGGTTATGTAGTTGTTTGAAAGATGTCGCTGTGCACTGGTGTCAGGACTGTTTATGGACCAACGTTCTGAACAGTGTTCTCTTACTGACGTTTACAGAAAACGTCAACTAACGCGAGGTCTTACATTCTCCCTCTCTTCCCACGACTCTCTCTCTCTCTCATATATGAAAAATATACAGTTTCCAGGAAGCCTGCTTGTGTGTGTGTGTGTGTGTGTGTGTGGTGTGTGTGAGAGAGAGAGAGAGAGAGAGAGAGAGAGAGAGAGAGAGAGAGAGAGAGAGAGAGAGAGAGTGTTTACGTGCGAGAAAGTTTCTCCTTTTCTTTTAAAGAACCAGCCAGCTTACGTATCTCAGAAAACATGACAGAACAAATCAGTCCCACGAAAGAAACCAAAACTGCACAAACTCAAAATAAAACACAACCATGCGAGAACAATAAAACGCGACTGATGATTTATGGCACAGTAAACAATATGATCAACTAAAAAAAAGACAACCAAAAGAAGAACATCAAATAATACAAACAGTCACTTATAAAATCACCTATGTCTATCCTCATTCCTGATTTCTAAGACTGGACAAAGTTGTAAAACTGAGAGAAAATTAATCTGCCATGTGGCAATACTTTAAAGAGCTTTTCACTAGTGTACCTGTCCATCTTTCTGCATTTAAAGACACAATGTTAATTATACTATTGTAATGAAGGAATTCTGGAGTAATACTAGCTAAAATCTCCAGAAAAAAACCACTTATCTTCGAGAGTGTTTTGCATCAATCTTTGTCATCAGTGGACTATATTTAAGATATGTAAATATGGATCAAATGCAGACCTGCAGCTAGTCTTTACTTGTGACTTTATCAAACAGTCACAACAATAACAAAAACTAGCCATCAATTTCTAATCATCACTATCATTGATGTTGGTATGATATTCATCATTTACAGATTCCTTGTTAATGCATTTCTTATCAAAATTCATGAATTTCGTATGACCAAATCATCATAATGAACATCATTTACTATTTTAAATCATTAATTCTTTTGACCAAACCATCATTATGAACATTATTTACTGGTCACAAACTTACCACCATCTTCATTTTTGAGATACTGCATTTAGTATCATTATTCTTTCCAAATTAAAAAAAAAATTCGTATTTGCAATTTACCTTTACTATTTCACGAAGAAACACCATCAGTTTTCATGTTTGTGTTTTGCATGCAGAAGACATATTTACACTGCGTTCCACAGAGACAGTGACAGCAAGAGGGCGGTACTTACCAGTGTGAGATCGGACATGGATCTGCAGAGCACTATCGCTGCCAAACACCTTGTGACAAAAGCGACATTTGTGCTTAAAGAAGGGGTCATCACACGCGTACTGGGACCGTTCCAGAACTGAAAACAGGAGAAAAACAATTGGGATTAGGTTAGAATTTCCCTGACCACAGGTAGGTACGTGCTCTACTTTTGCTATCTAGATTTGTATGCAAAATACTGAAAATAAAAAAAGCACTGGATTTTTCTGTGTGCTGAACATGTGTGTGCAGTAAAGCTTTGGTACAGATTTCATCCAAACTAAAAAGAAGAAGAAGAAGAAGAAACAACTAAAAGATCGATATAAAAAAATCAAATGAAAAAAGGGAAATAAGGTATCAAGCTTAGTCTAAACTTTTCTGATCAAGTTAATACAATGCAGTTTTGGTACTAAATAATACATCCAAACAAAAACAAAACAAAACAAACAGAAAAAAAGAGAAGATAATGTATTTCAGCTTAGTTTAGAATTTTAGAACCATCTGTGTACAACTAACCTTTTTGAAGCAGATTGTATTAAAAAAAAAAAAGATGAGCCCATGCACTGTTAGAATTCTACACTCATCTTGCGCCGACTATGAGAAGAGATTGCTTGTTCCTCGTTTTGATTGTCCTTTATGTTGTTTGTTTTACCTGAAAAAGACCTAAGAGGTCGAAACGCGTCGTGTTTTGTCTTGTAATCTGTTTGCCCATATTGTCTTGTGGAATAACTAACAATTCTTTTTAAAATCTATTTCAATTTCCGCCTGTAGTCCATCTCACTTTGAAACTAAAGATGCAGCTGGAATCTGTTTCGGAGTTTGTGACCATAGGTACGTAGAAAAGTTTTGAATCAAAATTCAAAAATAAAAGGGAGAGAAGCAGTTGGAGTAAGTTTTGAAAGTAGACACCAGAGGTATGTTAACAATGTCTAGTTATAGAGTGTTTCCGTACAGGAAGAGAGATGATTCTGTGACCAACCTCCTGTGAAAAGTATGGTCCTGAACTAATAAATTACACCAATGTTAAAAAATAAACGAAAGGTGAGGGGGTGGGGGGAGGAGGGGGACAACCAGGTTTATAATGAAATAAAAAATGTTTGTAAACGAGGAACTTAGAAACACGATTTGAAGTTAAACGACAACAGTCAACTTTACAAAGGAGGAAAAAAAAGACCTTAGACCTTAGATTTTAGAATATGTATATAGTAGATATAGGTCTAGGTACAAGAATTTTATCCAAAACGAAACAAAGACGACGACTCGCCTCATGGCATGAAAAGAATAACAGGAATGAGATGAGGCTTATACAAACATAATGTGAATCTACACGACTGTGCCCAATCTGAAAGCAGGGAGAATTACATAAAGAACCGAGTCAATATTTCAGAGACCTTACTGGGCTGTATAGGAAAACACAAAAGATGGTTAGCTATAAAATCACATACCAACTGGGGAACACGAAAAAGACAAATTGGATAAAAATTAATAATATCATATAAAGACAGTATAAATTGGACAGTATCAATTGGACAGTAAAAAAGCAAAGTAACATAACATAAAGTAGGTCTAACTGAAACAAGGAAACAAACAAACGAACGATTTGGAATGAAGATTCCGGATGACGAACTTGATCACATGTGTAATTACTTTTCGCCTATCATGGAAAAGAAAGCGAGAAATCGACTGGGATTCTGCTAGAATTTGGTGATAATGACTGCACCCAGTTAAAAAAAAAAAGTAGCAACAATTATTGCAAACAAGAATAGTAAACTAGTGTCGGATTAGAAATTTGTGATGATTGAGGCACCAAGGGAAAAAGTAGATATGTAAACTAAATAAAAAGAAACAGAAAAAAAAAACTAATTCCACTCAATTACAATGTTCCTTAAAGGCACATCTCTCAAAAAGAAACACCTTCAGGGCACTTGTCTAACCAACTTCTTAAAATGGCCTTGGAGCAGTATATTGAGTGGTTAGGATAAACTTTAATTCTGAAGAAAAAAAACAAAAAAACAAAGGGAAAGATAGAAGAGATAAAGGAACAAACAGACCAACCCCCCCCCCCCCCCCCCCATCCCCCCACTCGGCGTGTTCCATGAAAGAAAAAGTCTACTAGTAAACAAAAGACTGCTGGTGGCAAGAAACGTGGAATATTGTCAGTAATGTCTTAAGGAGTTCAATGTTAGGTTTAGTGACTAATTCTTGTTTTCGACAGTACTCCTCAGTGCAAGAAGCAGCAAAGAAGAGCACACCTGACTCAAACATGTCCAAAGCCAGCAACATACACGGGACAAGTAGACCACATATGGTAAAAAAAAAAATCGAAACAAGACTGCAACGAAGAATACTGGACCATAATTAATCCAATGACAATACGGTACCATAGTAGGACGAGAGAGAGAGATAGGAGAGAGAGAGAGAGAGAGAGGAGAGAGAGAGAGAGGAGAGAGAGAGAGAGAGAGAGAGAGAACACTCCGTGGCTTATCCGAAAACAAATTCTCTAGAGAATTAAAAGATCAACAAACAATCAAATAAGCAAAACGAACCGCTAAGACAAGAAAAGAAAAAAAAAAAAAAAAAAAAAAACAAACAAACCAACAAACTCATCAACGATCAAATATACACACAGAAAGATAAAAACGTCCATAAATCTGTAGACGAAATGAGAAATAAACAAACAAGCAATACATGAAAAATCTCACAAACGAATGACACAAAATCAATCTCATCTCCTGTAATGGATCATCAAGAAAATGGACGCTGCCAGAGACCGAAATTAAAGGACAGTCTCTCACACAATAGTTTGGTAAAAAAAACAACAACATGTTCATGGTAAAAAAAAAAAAACATGTTCATGCTTTATTCATTTCAACGGTTCATTCTCCGACAGCCTCTAAAGAAAAAAAAATCTGCGTTTCGTAATTTTCAAGAAGAGAACAGATTGCAAAAATGTATGAATTGGTTGGTATTCATCTTTTAACATATCCCACAGACATTTATTCTAACCTGTACGTGTTCTTTTTCTCGTTACCCTCTTCTTCTTTTTCTTTCCCGCTAGTCTCCCAAACCAATTCTATGCCAGTTAGAACTTCATCAAATCCTGTCACCTTCCAAGGAATAGGGGGAAGAAAGCTCATGGTATTGATTTATTGGCTGCTGTGGTTGGTCTCTGTTGGAAGAAGGAAATTGAAGGAAACGGGGGTGTGGGGAGGACGGAGGGGGGGGGGGGGTGGAGAAGAGAGAAGAAAGAGGAGAAGAGGAACGCGCAGAGAAGTAAAAAAAAAAAGGGGGGGGGGGGGGGGAGGAGGAGGGGAGGAAAAAAAGTACAAAACTTGTGTCATCAATCACCCAGGTTCACTGGAAAATAGTGTCTGCAATTCTCTCATTTTTCATCTGTTTGTCTGTCTGTCTCTCTGACCTTTTTTTTTTCCTTTTTCATTTGTGTCAGTGTGTGTTTGTGTGTGTGTTTGCGTGTGTGCATGCATGCGCGCGCACGTGTGTGTATTTGCGCGTGTGTGTGTGTATGTGTGTGTGTGTGCGCGCACGCTCGTGCGTGCGTGTGTGCGTGCGTGCACGTGTGTGTGTGTGTGTGTGTGTGTGTGTGTGTGTGTTGTGTATGCATGTGTGTGTGTATGCATGTGTGTGTGTGTGCACGCGCGCGCGCGTGTGTGTGTGCTCCTGCTTGAGCACATGCGGGAAAGAAGAGAGAGAGAGATGAGAGAGAGAGAGAGAGAGAGAGAGAGAGCGTGTAAGTATATTTGAGTTTGTGCGTGTATGTGTGTGTGTGTGTGTGTGGTGTGGAGAGAGAGAGAGAGAGAGAGAGAAGAGAGAGAGAGAGAGAGAGAGAGAGAGTGAGAGAGAGAGAGAGAGAAGACAGACAGACAAAGACAGAGAGTCAGAAAGAGACAGAGAGAAAGGCACAGAGGCATGGGGGAAACAGGGCGACGACGCGCAGGGAGCAACATTCCTAAGCTGGCATGAAACATGCTGACAGGCGTCAAAATTTCAAGACGCCTAAACACCCCTGCCAACCTACCCACCCACCCACCCACCCACCGATCCCCTCCCCAACCCCTAGCCACCTCCCCCCCCCCCCCTCGAAGATATACATCCTCCTTACCTCCCTTTACCACCACTCCCCTCCCCCCCCCTCCACCCCCTATACCCATCCCCTGCCCACCCAGCTTCTTCTCCTTCTACCCAATTCCAGACAACAGCTGCCGGCTTCCCACAAATGATCCATGCAAATAAGCTTTTGATGGAAGATGCTACGGAGCGATCTCGGGGAAGATAGCGCGCCTTTCAACACCCAGGCTCCGGCAATTTGACAACTGCAGCAGCGCCCGATGCTATCGCGTCTGTCTGCGGGAATTATGGAGATGGCGGCGGAGGGTGGAAGCCCCCCCCCCACCCCCACCCTCAACCACCCCCTCCTTCTGCTCCCCCCCCCCCTCCCTTCTCCTCACTTCTCCAACTTTGGTTACTCCTCCTAGCACCTCCAACCCCCCCCCCCCCCCCTTCTGCACGTCTTCCAAGCCTCCTTTCTGTCTCTGTCTGTCTGTCTGTCTGTCTGTCTCTGTCTGTCTGTCTGTATCTCTCTCCCTGCCCTTTTCATGTATAAGAACCCACCCACTCCTCTGCCCCCACCCCCACCCCCTGGCCGCCTCCTCTCCCCTCCCCCCGCTTCTCCTCCTCCTCCCCAACTCATCGCTTGTCTGTGGAATTATGCAAATGAAGGAACCACCATCACGTTCGGTTCCTAACTCTTTCATCCTCCGTAAGAACCCCTTTTTACCATCACCGTCCCTACCCCATCCTCTGTCTGTGTGTCTGTGTGTCTGTGTGTGTGTGTGTGTGGTGTCTCTCTCTCTCTCTCTCTCTCTCTCTCTCTCTCTCTCTCTCTCTCTCTCTCTCTCTTCCACGCACAACTCCAGAACTCTCTGGCGCAGACCATGGCACTTCTTCACTGACCTATATTGTGTAAGTCAATGCACCTTTCCTTCTACTGCGCCTCTCCCTACCCCCCCCCCCTCCTCCCCCCCCCCTAAAAAAAAAAAAAAACCCTCTTCTCATCCCCTCTACTAGTAACACTGCCCCAAGTTCGACTCTGTGTGTGTGTGTGTGTGTGTGTGTGTGTGTGTTGTGTGTGTGTGTGTGTGGTATGTGCGTGCGTACGTGCGCGCGCGTGTGTGTGTGTGCTTTTAGTTCCTGCGTCCTTATGTAAAAAAAAATGTATGTAAAAAGAAATCCTTCCCCCCACCCTCCAAAAACACACTCCAGCATCACCACTACCGCCATCAATAGAATTGAAAGGAAGTAGCCAGTCTCCCGATCTCCCTCCCCTCACAGTTCATCAGCCTCACATCATCCATCCTTTCCGTCCCTCCTATCGACTCCAAGCCCTCCCCCCCCCCTCCTCCGAATCAAGATGACAATCATCTGTGCCCGCACAGATAAATGTATACGTACACCCACTCACTCCCCATCTCCAGCCCAACCCGATCCCATCCCATCCCACCCCAAAACAACCACCACCACCCCCCACGTTGAGAAGGAACCCAGCACGAGGTTGGACTATCGAATGCGATGTAAACCCGACATTCCGTGCGCACCAATGCATGCACTTTTGATCACACGTAAAACCCACCCCCGGCAACCCTCGCAAAACAGCCAAACAAGTAAATTAATACATAAATAAATATCTTCAAAAAAACCTTTTTATCTGTCCGTAGACAAATCCACGGTGATGACAGGAAACTAAAAACAACTGCAGGACAGAGAGAGAGACAGAGAGAGAGAGAGAGGAGAGAGAGAGAGAGAGAGAGAGAGAGAGAGAGAGAGAGAGAGAGAGAGATCTATGACCATACAGTGAGACAGCGAGAGACAGCGGCCCACAGAAATCTGCTGTGATGACGATGAAGTTTCTCATGTTACGATTACCACACAACGCAGCACGGACAAACCAAGGAGTCTGACCTGTCGTTTGGCAAACTGTCCGGTGCTAATTTTTTCCCACTCGGTCAAGGCTTTGCAAAAACACTGTTCTCCTGAGTGATCATCAACTTTCCCTTCCCCACCTCTCCTTCCCTCCTCCTACCCCCCCTCCCCCTCTCCCGCCCGCCCCTCCCTCCTCCCCCCCCCCCCCCCCCCCCCCCACCACCAGTAGAATGTTGAAGTCGCGAAAACCTAACAAACAAACACTACAGAAACAGACGGATAACAGAATTAATTTGGTGGGAGACAGAAAAAAAAAAGAAGAGGAGGGGAAAGACAGAGAGTGGGGGAGAGGGTAAGGGGTGTGGGTGATGAACAGGGGGTCGGGGGGGGTGGTAGATGGAGGAATCGAGTTTAACACGCCTGCGCCGCGAGAACGGGGGGGGGGGGGGGGGGGGGGGGGGGGGAAGGGGGGGGAGTGTCAAATCGATATGGAACGTGCGATGGGAGGAAGCGGAGACATAGGAGGGAGAGGAGGGAAAGGTGGGGTTGATGGAAATAGCTGGAGAAGGGGGGTGGGGGTGGAGGAGTGATGTAAAATACCCTGAACTGTTTCTAAAGGGCGTGCCTTTATAAAGGATACACACATTCTACGACTACCACACACACACGCACACATACTCGCGCGCGCGCGCACGCACGTCCGCACACACAAATACACACAATTGTACGTGTGAGTGTGTGTGTGTGTGTGTGTGTGTGTGTGTGTGTGTGTGTGTGTGTGTGTGTGTGTGTGTAAAATCCCAAAACACAAGTTTCCTTCGATAGCTCGGAAGTTGATTTGCGTTGTCTATTCACCAGCCAAGAAGAGAAAAGAAAAAAAAAAACAAAACACCCTTTTCCCAAACTAGATAATAAAACAAAACAAAATAAAATGGCTTGGATGGGGGCAAGTGGGGGTAGGGGCGAGTTGATAGAAACCATACGTGGTTTGTCTCTGCCTTCCCTTTCGCCAGCGCAGAGCCGCCTCCCCCCCCCTCCCCCCCGTACACCACACACACACACACACACACACACACACACACACACACACACACACACACACACACACACAAGAGAACCACCAAATGAAAGAGGTTCTGAATATCTGAATAAAACGTTACAAGTCGGGATAAAGAAAAAGGAAAAAAAAAGAGGGGTGGGGTTAGGGAGAACAGTGGGACGGTGCCAGACCAGGAAGAGGGGCAGGGAGGAAGGGGTAAGTGAGGGGAGGGAGGAAGGAAAGTGACAGGAACCAAACGATACTGTTACAAGAAGCAGACGCAGGGAAGAGGAGGAGGAGGAGGAGGTGGAGGTAGCGGAGTAGGTTGGCTGATGGGAAGGAAGGAATAAGTGCGGATACTGGGCAGTGGTCGGGGCAGTGGGGGTGGGGAGGGTGAACTGACCGGGGAGGGTAGAGAGTATTAACGAAGATGGAGAGAGAAGCTGAAAGCCACGGCTGGAACAGTGGCGGCAATAACTCCGTCATATTGAACTTGATACATAGCCCCGGGGTCATCGACGTGGGCCCGCTACCCCCCCTCCCCCACCCTCACCCTCACCCCTACCCCACCCCATGGCAATTCTCTTCCCCCTGCCCAGGCTGTCGGCTTTCCCACGGGAGGTGGTCAACAGCTTTTTGTCGTCTGCTAGTTTCTGCGGCAGAGCGGCGGTGGTGAGGGGTGGAGGGCGGGGGGATGGGTGGGGGTGGGGGTGGGGGATGGGGAATTGAGGGGATGAGAGGGGTGGTGGATGCAGCACTCACACGCACGTGCCAAATCCGTGGTGACAACCCGCCTGACAATTGTTCGGAAAATCGCGCGATTGAAGACAACATGCTGGTAACGTGTTTTTCGTCCTTCTCCTCCCCCCTTCCACTCCCCCCCCCCCCCCCCCCGCCTCCTTCTCCTTCTTTCTACCTCGCCCTCCACGCCCCTCTTTCAGTCTCGTTTCAATACTAGAATGTTTAAAGGGAGGAAGTGCGGGGGAGGGGAGGGGGGTGAGGAAGCGCTCGTGGAGGGGGGGGGGGGGGGATGAACTGACAACACACCGTCGAGTTCACCCTCCCTTTCTCCGTCCTTCCTCTATTGCCCTTGAATATTGCTAAGACAAAGAAAAAAAAGAGACTGGGAATGAAGGGACTGACCACAGAGAGAGAGAGAGAGAGAGAGAGGAGAAGAGAGAGAGAGAGAGAGAGAGAGAGAGAGAATGCAACGAGACACGTATTGATTAACGAAGAAAAAAAAATGGGGAGGGGGAGGAGGGGGGGGGGGGGGAGAGAGAGGAGGGTTGTACTATACGCGCACAGACAAAACGCGACAAACGATATCCATAACCTAACTTCGCTATCCGACCCGCGTCACTCAAAACGACCACTACCTTCTACACGATGACCATTTGTAGAAGAAGTATACAACGACAACCCCCCACCCCCACCCCACCCTACCCCCTACCACCTTTCCTCGCCCCCCCCCCTCCCCCCCCACTCCCCAATTCCACAACAAACAGGCCTAGCTGCAGTAGGGGGCTCTGCGATCTGTTGTCGTCTAGTTCATTGGGCTCTCTCTCTCTCTCTCTCTCTCTCTCTTGGGAGAAGACAGGAAACGCGAGCCACATATTTACGACCACGAGTCCGGCACCGTTTCTAATTGCCGGCACCACAGGACTCTCGATTGTCCGGCCGGCCAGGGGCGATAACCCCCGTGATAACAGGGCCCCCAAGCCGCTCTCACAGGGTCCTCCTGACGCCTCCGATGGGCCCAGTTTTGAATTTATTGGCCATTGGGGCTCTGATAAAAATTTCATGGCCGCCCGCAGATTGGGGTGGGGGTGGGGGTCGGTGGGATGGCCCTGCCGGCTTCTCTCAGGTGCGGCCATCTTGATTTGGTGTTAGGAAATATCACTCGTGGAGTATCCCCCCCTCCCTCCCCCCCAGGGGGCGCGGTATGAAATTATTGCCCTTGGCTGTGTGCTATGGCGGAAGGGGAGTCAGTGGGGGAAAGGAGGAGGACCTGAAAGTGATACAGGAAGGCAGAAGGGGAGGGGGGGGGAGGGGAATCGGGGGAGTGGGAGGGGGGAGGTCGCATCTGCGCCGATCGGAAAAATGCGTTTCACGCACAGTTGTTAAAGGAGCAACCCCCTTTTCCACGATTACCCGTTACAACTGTATTAAATTAAAGGAGAAAAAAAAGACGGCTTCATAATCATGAGGGATAATGAATATCCTTTCCTCATCTTCATTTTTTTTTAGATTTTCATATTTTTTCCCCTTTTTTTCCGTTCTCAAAATTCTTCGCAAAGTGATTAGGTTTCGGAAGGGGTGAAGACTTTATAATAAGCAGGTAGGGGACAAGGCGACGACAAGTTTCCTTCCGCTTTGGAAAGGAAGTGACGTGACATCGCGCCAAACGAACCCTCTTCTTCCTCTCTTCGCCGACAAGGAAAATTGCACAGTTTGCACCAGCCCCCCCCCCCCCCCCCCCCCAGCCCCACCACGTCCCTTCCCCATCCCAACCCCAACCCCCCCCACCCCCCACCGCCCGGCCCAAGTCCCGCGCACCCCTAACACAATTAATAGGCAATACAGACAGCTGCCGCGGGTGTCAGATTTAACGGATGTGTGACTAATTTCAGGAAATATTCATAGCGGCGCCCCTTCGGAAGAGGAGGACGAAGCAGGGGGAGAAACAATAGCCATTTGCATACAATAATCCCCCTGACAAAAACCTGGCCTTATTACCCCCTCCCCCCCCCCCTCACTCTGCTCCCTTGCCTTGCCTTGCCTGCGCTTGCACTTGCACTTGCCTTAACTGGCCTTGCCAGCGAGCCTTGCCAGCCTCATAAGAGGCAGGGGCTATGAGCTGCGAAGAGACAGATATTATGAGACGAGAAGAGGCATCACCGCCAATTGCCTCCCCTTGACCTCTCCCTCTCCCGACACTCCACCCCTCCACCCCCACCTCCCACCACCCAACACACACCTCCAGAAAGCCAATAATCCGCCCCCCATTTGGAGGTCCAATATGCTTAATTGAGGGTCTGCTTATGAGATAAAAATTCAGCGATTGGAGGGATAGAGCGCGAGAGAGAGAAAGACAGAGAGAGAGAGAGAGAGAGACCGAAACCCTTCTCCCCCTCCTCTCTGCCACAATGGGCTGATGAGGCGACCCCCGAGTTGAACAGTCTAATCAGCCGTCGTCGATTCCTCGCATGCAGCAGTGCCCAGGAATACTAATCATCAGCTTTGTCTGGGCCTGCCTCGTCCGACCCCCCCCCCTCCCCATCCCCACCCCCCTCCTCCTCTTTCCCCTCTTCTCTGGTTCTGAAGACTGCATCTCTCTCTCTCTCTCTCTCTCTCTCTCTCTCTCTCTCTCTCTCTCTCTCACGTCTTCGCGGGTCCATAAAGCAAGATGATTTATCTAACAGGATCATTCTTTCTTTCATCTGTAAATGAAAAGTGTCACTTTCCTTTCGCACCCCCCCCCCCCCCCCCGTCTCCCTCCGCCCCCTTTCTCCCCACCCCATCCCCGGCTGGCTTGTTCCTGGATGTATGAGCCATGTGAGGGAATGAGATCAAGAGGGTGAGGGCTGCAGGGGGTGGGGGGTGGGGGTGGGGGGTGGTGAACGGTGGAGTAGGTGGTGGGAGAGTAGGGAGAGGGGGGGGGGGGGGGGGGGCATGGGCCATGCCGGACTTGCCCAGTCAGGATCGGCGCGACTTGCAAGAGCCTGGCGGTGGTTCTTCAAGCACGCGCGCTGAAGCTCTTTGTGATTTTTCAGGGGAACTGCTCGCTGCAAGTCCTTCAGATGCTCATCCCTGACGATGATTCTGGCGACTTCTGGTTCTACAGTTCGCTGATGAAACGCCGGTGGTGATTCTTAGTGGGGACTTTTCTGCCCCCTTCAAGTAACACACAGAATTAATTGGGTCATATTCAGCACAATCTGAAGCGGTCCTTCCGCTGACTTCTAGCGCAAGGCGTACCTGATTAGACGGGGGTTCATCAGTAGGTTCATTTTGTATGAAGCAGTATGAGAACATGGGAGAGAAAAAAAAGAAAAACAGAGAGCAGGGATAGGAGAACAAAAAGGAGGAAGGCCAAAGAGGGGGCGTGGGGATCTGGATTGGTTGGTTGGTTGCTTGCTTTGTGTGTTTGATTTTGGGGGCACATACACTTACAAATGTGAAATGGGTCTGATATGCGCGCGAGAGCTGTGTATGCGCGCGCGCGTGTGCCTGTGCCTATGCCTGTGCCTGTGTGTGTGTGTGTGTGTGTGTGTGTGTGTGTGTGTGTGTGTGTGTGTGTGTGTGCCTGTGCCTCTGTGTGTGTGTGTGTGTGTGTGTGTGTGTGTGTGTGTGTGTGTTGTGTGTGTGTGTGTGTGTGTGTGTGTGTGTGTGTGTGTGTGTGTGCATGTTCGTGTGTGTGTGTGTGTGTGTGTGTGTGTGTGTGTGTGTGTGTGTGTGTGTGTGAGTGTTATCGCACTTGTGTAGTATCCCTGAACATATGGCCGTACTACGCGCGTGAGCGTACGTGTGTTCTCATATCAGCAGACAAGTCTTCCGCTATCAGCGCTGACTTTCCTTCCCGTGCCGTCAGGGAGACGGACCCAAGTTATCTGCTGAATTATTCACGGATGGAGACATGAAACTTTCACGTCCACTTTCATTGCTTGCCCCCCCCCCCCCCCCTCCCCTTCACTCGTATCTGCAGACAGTGTGTGCGCTTTAAGGGAAGGGACAAAGCGATAAACTGACCAACCACCACTACCACCATCCCCCGCCGTCTGCCGACTGCCAGCGCCCTCGGCCGGAGGAGACAAGCCAGACCTCTGGGCCACGTGATGAGATTAAAGACAGATGAAATTTTTACACCTTCCATTCTTCATGCCAGGCGGCGTCTGACCCTTCCAGAGTCCTCCCTCTCCCATCTTCTTGCCACTACCCCCCCTCCCCCCCCCCCACCTTTCTCCTCCTGCCATTCTCTGGGTGATTTATTTATGATAGCCTTCCTCCTCATTATCTGCATCTGGGGCAGACAGTTGGAGAAATATTTGCAAGACACAGCTCGCTTCAAGAGCAATAGCCTTCCCACCCTCTTCCCCCTCCCACTTCATGGCCAAGCCCAGCCCGTCCCCCCCTTCCACCCCCTAGATCGGATATACCCTGGCGACTTATAACCAATCAGAGCTGGCGCAGACCTGCGTGTCCGAGACTGAGGCGGGGCCTCCTCTGGGATCCCTCCGTTTCACAACAATGCGCTCGTAACTTCTCCCCTTGGCCATCTGCAGGTGATTAGAACTTGAAGGGTGGGGATGAGGATGGGGTATAGAAAGAGAGAGAGAGAGAGAGAGGGGGGGGTTGCTTGTCTCTTGATGGAACTGCTAGGTATAAGTGAGAGGAGGGGGGAGGTAGGGGCAGAAGGCTGGGGGGTGGGGGGGGGGGGGGGGGGAGGAGAAGATAGCAGAACCATCTTGATCTCTCGGCCTTTTAATGCGTGGAGGGGACGGGGGCGCTGATTAGACGAGATGAGTCAGATCTGGGCCCGCCATCGGAGGGTCTAGGCACCGGACCTCCCGCGAGAATATCATCTTTATGGCAAGCCTATCAGAAAGGGAATAAGGGAAACGAGGGTAAATAAGAACCAGTCGGACCACCACCAGTCAGTACTACGCCTCCTTCCAGAGAGAGAAAGGAGGCAGGGAGTAGAGGGGAAAAGCGTATACACTGCTGTACAAGCCATGCCGAGTGCGGAAAGCAGCACTTAACGAGCCCCGGAGATGCCAAGGTGCCAGGTCCTGGCCTCTGCGAGGAAAGCCGCCCAGGTTTCGCTATCAACAAGGCATCATCGGGATGTCAGGTTATCAATGCCTACGGCGCGGTGGGGGGTGGGGGGGGGGAGGAGACAGAGAGACAGACAGAGAAAGAGAGACAGAGAGAGAGAGATACACAGCGACATACAGAGAGAGAGAGAGAGAGAGAGAGAGAGAGAGAGAGAGAGAGAGAGAGAGAGAGAGAGAGAGAGAGAGAGACTCTTCTTTTTATATTCCATCATCATTCCTAAGGTAACAAAACCTTCTGTGATGTTTTTTAAGATGTTGCTGTCGTTATCACAACTGATTCCTCTGCGAGAGTTCCTACCCCCACCTCACCCCACCCCCCTCCCCTTAGACAGCACGTACGTCGCCACGATCCGTCGCCACTCCTTTCTTTTTTACCCCCCTCCTGTCTGCATACTGACATGTTTGTTTGTTTTCTTGTGTCATTTTTGCTCCTAAAATTAACCCCCAAAAGTATCTTGCTACGGACGTCTATCTCTGTCTCTGTCTCTCTGTCTGTCTGTCTGTCTGTCTGTCTGTCTGTCTGTCTCTCTCTCTCTCTCTCTCTCCTCTCTCTCTCTCTCTCTCTCTCCCCCTCCCCCCCCTCTCTCTCTCTGATGTCCTGGATTCTTTAGCTTGAAAGAAACATTCATACACACACACACACGAACCACGAAGACATGCACACACGCGCGCGCGCGCGCAAACATACATACACACACATACGCGCGCGCGTGCCATCAAGTAGAACCAATGGTTTGGATCCTAGCTGTCACAATCCGTCCAGAACAAACAACAAACGCCAGACTCCTGCCCGAAAAAAAAAATTGGTATGTGTCAGTCCCCTATCTCATGTCCCATCTTGCCTAATCTGACGATTCCAGACTTGACAGACAGACGCTAGTCCCCTGGACACACTGGTTGACTGACAGGTCAGCGGTGACACCTCATCCATCAAAACACTGACTGGACGCGAGTCACCCTGACCTGTGCAGCAATATGACCCTCCCCTCCCCTCCAGCCACCCCTCCCCTCCCCACCCCCCCCCCACCCCCTGTCCTTCCTCTTTCCCCTCCCTACCCCTCCCAGGTCTTTCATCGGCACCGGACCTTTATCTTCCTCGGACGTTTCTCATATCAACACTTCACTCCCCTGCCACGCCCACCTCCTCCCCCCCCCCCCGACCGCCCCCCCCCCCCCCCCCCCCCCCCCCACCCCGTTCCCTTTACCTCCAACCTTTCTAGAGACTTCCTCCTGCTGTCTGTGCTCCTTCCTTCTCGGCGGGCTGCGAGTGGCTTGATGACGAGATGGTTATCAATATGCATAAATTCAGGCCTCTGGGTCTCCTTCAGTTGTTCCCAGAGGGACAGGGACAGAGACAGAGACAGAGAGAGAGAGAGAAAGAGAGAGAGACGGAGACAGAGACAGAGAAAGAGAGAGGGGGTGTGGAAAGCTGCACACCTCTCGTCAGCTCTGGGAAAATCACAACAACTACAGAGAGAAGGAAAGGAAGAAAGGGGGAGTGGATGGGTGAAACGGGAGGGAGAGGGGAAAGGGAAGGTGGGGTGGGGGGAGGGGGGAGGAGGAGAGAATATGGGGGAATCCCCCAGAGTGTCTTTAAACCCTGCCACCTCTCATCGCTTCCCCCACCTCACCCCCCCCCCACCCCGACCCTCTACTTCCAACCTTTCCCCCCACCCCTTCCCTCCTCCAACGTCTCCCCCCCCCCCCCCCCCCCACGTCTCTCTGTGCTAGAAACTGCAGGAGAAAGATTATCAGAGAGCTGTCACAGGGGCCCAGTCCTGATAAACTGGCTTAACGTTTCCCGACCTGCAATCAACTATCAAAGCCTCAGCAAGCCGCGGCGCAAGATTTATCATCGGTAATGGTCCAGAGGACAAAGGCGGGGTAGGGTGGGGGAGGGGGACCCCGGCAGTCGGCCCCTCTCGCGACCACCCCCCACCCCCACCCCTCCACTACGGAATATCAAAAGGATTGGTGGTGGCCTGGAGATTAAACGTTGGTCATCAGTTTCCTGAGGATGGGAAGATGGGAGGGGGGGGGGGGGGGGGGAGGAGGAGGGGGGGGGGCAGTCATAAGTATCGGTTACCACTCAAAACAATTCCTCGCCACGTTCTCTGACATCCGACCGGAAGATGACATGGTGAAGAGTGCGGACGGAGGAGGGAGGGGAGGGTGTTAGGAAACATGTAAACGGGGTGGGGGTCCGGGGGGGGGGGATGTTGGGAGGTGGGAATGGGGAGGGGGGTAGGAGTGCGGTGGAAGACGGGGACGGGGTGGAGGGGGGGGGTCCGAGGAAGGAGGCGTGGAGGTGAGGTGGTGGGGGGAGGGGGGCTAGAGAGTGGAAGCGGATAACGAAAGAAAGGAAGGAAGGATCGATGGAAAGAAAGACTTGGGAGAGAGTTTGGAAACGAAAGGAATGAGAGAGGGAAGGAAGACAGGAAGGCTGGAATGATGGCAGGGGTAGAAGGAAGGAAGGAAGGAAGGAAGGAAGGAAGGAAGGAAGGAAGGAAGGAAGGGAGTGAAGGCGGGAAGGTGGGGTGGAATGAGGGAACTGAAAGAAGGACGGGAATGAATGAATGGGGAGGATGCAGAAGGAGGGCAAGAGTGGAAGGAAGGAAGGGATAATAACGGACGTGAACGGCAGATGGAATAAAAGCAAGGAATGAATGAAAGAAGAGTAGGACGGAATGCAGGAAAGAAGGAAAGGATGCCATTGAGGACGGAAGGAATAAGGCTGGGGAAAAAAAAGGAGAAAAGAATGAAAAGAATAAATGGAAAGCAGAAAGGAATGGGGAAAGAAGTGGATAACTGGAGAAAGGACAGAACTCACGGAATGGAGGAATTAATAAATAAAAGAAGGTATGAAACAATGGAAGGAAGACATGGAGGAAGAGAGGGGGCGGAATGGAGGGATGGACAGAAAGAGAGAAGAAACGAATGAAGGCAAAGAAGGAATGGAGGTTTGAAGCGAAGGACGGAGCGGAGGAGGAATGAATGAGTGAAAGGAGAAAATGATGGAAGGCATAGAAGGAATGGAGGAAGAAAGCGAAGGACTGTGCGGAAGAACGAATGAATGACAGAAGGAATGAAGGAAGACGTGGAGTAGGAAAGGACGGAAGGGATGGACGAAGGGAGAGAAAGTAGGAATGAGGAGGACTGAGAAAGAAGGGAGACAAGTCGTTGGAACCGACATTAAAAGAAGTCGGGGACGGACAGACAGACATCCAGACAGATATCAGAGAAGAACAGACAGACAGCGAGGATGGACAGTCAGCCAATCAGCACAGATGGACAGACAGAGAGCAGAAATGGACAATCATACATCAGAGATGAACAGACAGACAGCTGAGATGGACAGACAGGCAGACAGACAGCAGAAATGGACAGACTCCGGGACAGCAGGGATGGACAGACGTACAGAAAAACCGGACAGCTAGACAGACAACATTTGCAGACAGACAGACAGCAGAGATGGTGGGACAGGTCATCGGAGAGTTGCCGGCCATTGACCGGCTCATGATTATTCATCTGGTTACTAAAGAAGTTTGAACGCCTAGCTCTTTGGCATCATCGTCTAGACAAAGGAGAGAGAGAGAGAGAGAGAGAGAGAGAGAGAGAGAGAGAGAGAGAGAGAGAGAGAGAGGGGGGGGGGCGGGTGCCGCCAGGCTCGAGCTTGTGCACGCGCCTGCGCTTTCTTTCTTTTTCCTTTTTTTTTTTTTTCGTTTTTGTTTTCTTTTGCTGTTTCGCCCCCCAAGATCCGGATCCACTTTTCGCACACACGCCCCCCAGTCAACCTCTCCCCTCCCCCATCCCCCCAAACTCCACTCCCCAAAGCCCTCCACCACCACCACCACCCCTATTACTACAACTACACACACACACACACACACACACACACACACACACACACACACACACAGATGAAACAAAAACCTGGCTTTCATAATCTTTTTGAGATGAGGCGGAAGAAGAGGAGGAGGAGGAGGAGGAAGGAGAGAAAGGGGTGGGGTGGGGTGGGGTGGGATGGGGTGGGGTGGTGAAAACAGGCTAGGGGATGCTCGGGGGATAATTATCCGGGCCCCGGCGCTTTGATTTACTAACTGGCTGTTACCACTGTTGACGGGCGGCCGTGACTTGCTCAAAGAACACGGTGATGACCCACACGCCCATTGTGCTGAGAACAGCTCCAGATGGGTGGGGTGGGGTAGGGGTGGGGTGGGGATGTGGGTGGGTGTGTGTGTGTGTGTGTGTGAGGTGGGGGTGGGTGTGTGTGAGCTAGGGGTGGGGGCGTGTGGGCCGAGGGTGCGGGCAAACGGGACGCGGACTTGGCAAGCCATAGTTTAGTCAGTCAGCAAGGGAAGAAGGTGAGGCAGAAATAAAGACAGAAATTTGCTGCTGGAGTTATGGTTCCTTTTTGACGCTGAGGCGCCAGTGGGAAAGGCTGGGATAATGGGAAATTGAGGGGTGGAATTTCTGGATTTGGAAACTTGGGGGTGCTTGCTTTTTTGGTCATAACCCCACCCCCGCCACTGTCTCCCTCCCTCCCTCCTCCCTCCCGCCCCCTCCCGTCTCCTTTCTTTCTTCTCCAGAAGAGCGGCATCAAGTCAATGACTTGATCCGGCACAGTGGCCGTCATTGAGCTCTCTCAGTCAATTGGTGAGAGTGTTCGTTCTGCTGCTGCAGCTTGATGTGTTACGAGTTGGATCCATTCGTGGAGTGGGGGTTTTACACCTTGGAACTCCTCTCTGTCCATCCAGCCAGTAAAATGATTGGCCCGATTCACAGGCAAGGGAACGCTAAGTCGGCGTTACGGAGAGGGAGGGGGTCCAACTTCCATTACGCCATACCCGACGCAACGTGAACCTTGAACAATTAGCCATCCCTTACGGTCTGTTGATCAGACGAGACTTCTAAAGCCGTTCTTAACTGAACAAAACATTATTCCATCATCGCAAACTGATGATGAAACATATTGACTCTCTTAACCAACGTCAGCGACCCACAATTTAATTCTCAGAGATCGGGGGTTTACGAGGAACTACAGACTGAGCCTTAATTGAAAATTCAATGGCCTTTTAGCAAGGGACAGAAATCTGCGTGCAAAATACGTTTCGCTGACGTTCGACTGAGATAAGTATGTCGTTTGGCTGCTGAGTTTGAGACAGGTTTCAATTGGCTGTGAAGTCGATTCTAACGACCTTTTTGTCCAAAATTTCAATGATGTTTTTTTTGCCAGAGCATTACGAACTTGAATATCATGGCCGAATTAAATGAAATATTTGCTTACCGATCAATAATGCAAATTAAGGTAAACCAGTTAACAATCTGATGTCCAGAGCAAGAAAGAGTTTTTCACCTGGTCACAAATCGATTTCTATACCGGTGGAGCTTATGTTTAGTTAGTTCCCTTAGCACAAACTCGAACAGTGTGCGATCTTTCTTCGTAAAATTAAGATCGCCGATATAAGCGTTTATCAATGAGCTTGGATCGCTGACTGAAAGATCGCGCAATTAAGGAAAAAGAAAAAAAGACGATAGCTGTCGCGATCACACCAAACCGTAAAAAACGTGATCAACGTTCTAAAATCTGTACGTTTGCTCAGTACAGAACGGCCTGGCATGTTTAAAAAAAAAAAACTAGCTGTCTTCTTTTGTACCTTCTACCCCTCGTCCCCCCCCCCTCCATGCAGCCCCATCCCCACCAGCAACCCTCGCTCTCCTGGTTTAAATAAATTTATTTTCCACTTTACAATTACGCAGTTTTACAAAAAATGTGAAAATTTGAACATCAATTCTGTGCGATTGCACGGAATTCCGATATCTTTTCATCAGCAAAGACAAAAATTGTTTATGAATTCAGAAGAATCGGGCAGAGGTAACCACATGAGG
>CM065725.1:42975071-42977571 GCA_033310375.1 Conus canariensis
GTACAGTGGAGGGGAAGAAGGCGGAGGGGGGAGGGGGGGGGTCTCCAGTCTCCAGCCCACAAACATACACACATTCCAAAAGGTAAGTCGATGCTTCAGCAGATACTCTTCATGATTCAAAAATAAATCCATCTGCAGTTGCATTCCCTGAAAGGCGCCCCCCCCCTCCCCTCCCCACCCCTCAATCCCCCTTCCCCCAAAGCCCACAACCCTCTCCTCCCCCTTCCCTCCCCTTTCTCCTCTCTTCCCCAGCCGCTTGTAGCTTGCAACAACTGTCCGAATAACGTCCGGCGCGGCTGTCCCTACCAAAGGAAAAAAAAGGGGGGGGGGGGGGGGGGGGAGTAAAGCGGGGTGGTGGTGGTGGTGGTGGTGGTGGTGGCGCGAACATGAAGTAGGAAGCCTTCCTCCGGTTTCCAGAGTGGAAGAAGGATTCTGAGAGATTCCGGCCATCCTTGGGGGGGAAAAAAAAAAAAAAAAACAAAAAAAAAAAACAAAAAAAAAAAACAGACCCACCCTCAGAGCTCTCCAATGGTGGAATCACAAAACTGTACTGTACTGCTCTCTCTCTCTCTCTCTCTCTCTCTCTCTCTCTCTCTCTGTGTGTGTGTGTGTGTGTGTGTGTGTGTGTGTGTGTGTGTGTGTGTGTGCCCGGTCCCAGTCCCACCAGGTTTCTTCGTGACACAAACAGCCGGTGTTTGTTTGGGCATGGCCGGAGCGAGGCATGCCTAGAGACTTGCCTCCCTTTGGAGAGTTTGTTGTTCCCTAACGCCCTGACAACTATGAAGGTCTCCATCTCTCTCTCTCTCTCTTCTCTCTCTCTCTCTCTCCTCCCCCCCCCCCCCCCCCCCCTCTCTCTCACTTTCTCTCGCCCTCTCTCTCTTTCTCTCGCCCTCTGTCTCTCTCTCTCTCTCGCCCTCTCTCTCTCTTTCTCTCGCCCTCTCTCTCTCGCCCCTCTCTCTATCTCTCTCTCTCTCTCGCACACATGCATAAACGCACACTCGCATGCACGCACACACACACACACGTACACACGCACACACACACACACACGCACACACACACACGCACACACGCACACAACACACACACGCACGCACGCACTCACACACACAGACACACATACACATACACACACGCACACACATATCCATGCACGCACACTCTAACAGAGAAAGAGAGAGAGAGAAAGAGCGAGAGAGAGAGAGAGAGAGAGAGAGAGAGAGACAAACAGACAGAGACAGAGAGACAGAGAGAGGGGGGGGGAGCGATCGACAGACTCTTCTGGGCTGCTACCATTCAACCCATCCGTCCAGATCGGAAGTTTTTGTTTTGGAGAGGGTCGGGGATCCGATGGGAGTGTGAGCGAAGGGAGAAGGAAGGGTGGAGTGAAGAAGAGGAGAGGCCGGCGCGGGGGGTGGGGGGGAGGGGGGGGGTTGGAAGGGTGGAGGGTTATCCTGACGTAATGAACACCAGCAGCAGCGGCCCATACTTTTGTGGGCACGAATCTGGCTGAAACTCGCCCCGAGAATGTCTGGCAGCTCACTGTCCATAGCTATTACAGGTGATGTAACAAAGAGAAGGCGGCAACGCTGGGAGGAAGAGGAAGGAGCAGGAGAGAAGGGGGCGCAGAGAGAGAGAGAGAGAGAGAGAGAGAGAGAGAGGAGGGAGAGACAGAGACAGAGAGACAGAGACAGAGATGGTTCTGATCAAGCTCCGATCACAAAGGGAGAGAAGTCGTCTCAGCTGTCCGCACCTTCCCCGGATCGCACGTGCCACCTGGCGAAGGAGCGGCGCGCGACCTTTCTGTGTTACCTTCGGGCAGCAGACTCCGGCATGATTAATCCAGTGAAGGACGAGCACCGGGCCGGGGCACATTCTCCGTTTTCTCTTCACCACCACTACCACCACCATCATCACCACCACCACTACTACCACAGTCCGTCCGACCCCGGCCGAATCCCTCAGCATCTTAATAAACATTCGTCAGAAACGTTTGAACGGGGGATCACGGACAAATAAATATACGACTCAAAGCTGGAATATCCCAGACCGGATTTGCTCTGCAGACACAATCTTTCTAAACACGCACCCTACCCTCCTCCCCCTCCCCCATCCCCGTCCCACCTTCACCCTCCACCGTGCACCCCTCTCCCATCCTCTTCCACCACCCTCCACCCCACCCCCTTCTCTCCTCCTGCCTGGCCTCTGCCTTTCTTTCTGCTGTTTGAAAATCCCCGTCTTCTTCAAAGCCCAACTGCCGGTTTAGAAGTGGTTAGACCATGCTAATTACTTCCCCTTCTACTCTTTCTTCTTGGAAATCACAACTGAAGACTGCAATGAAACGGGGAAACTCTGTACTGACTGGCTAAATAAATACACGAGATGTTTTTTTTTCCGAGAACGGAAACCCTGTTAGAATCTGTCAGCTGCAAATATAAAAGATGTGGCTGTTTAGTGAAAGCTGTGGACATCGTTTTCGCAACATTTATTGTAATGCAAA
>CM065725.1:42982571-42985071 GCA_033310375.1 Conus canariensis
ATACTCGTATCTCTGTACCACCCACCCGCCCTCTCTCTCTCTCTCTCTCTCTCTCTCTCTCTCTCTCTCTCTCTCTCTCTCTCTCTCTCCTTGTGATTTTTGTGGTTTTAGTTTCTTTTTGGTGTTCTTGGTGTTTTGATCATATCAGTCTGCAGAATATTGTTCTATCATTGTACCCTCTGCATCTGAGGGGTTATGGCCTAACAGAATAAAAAACAAAACCTGAATTTGAATCTCCCTCCCTCCGTCTCTCTCTCTATCTCTCTCTCTCTCTTTTCATTCTCCCTCTCCCCTCTCCCAACACCCCCTACCCCCTTTTCCCCCAGACTAGGGGAGAGGGCATGCATGCAAGAAGCAGCAGCATCAACAGCCAGGGGGCATCGTTCTGTCGTCGGCATATCAGGGCCGGTTGTCTCTGCAGACGATTCAAAGGCCATTCCGGCAGCTGCCCGCACATCAAAGAGTGGCTGGCACCCACCGCCAGATTGACAGAAAGAAAGAAAGCAAGAAAGCAAGAAAGCAGAAGCCGAACTACTACTGTCTGTTCCCGTCCCGCAATGTTGATCCATTCATTGTGTGTCAGTGCGTGTGGGTTTCTCTTCGATTCCGCTTTTCTTTTCTTTTCTTTTTCTTTTTTTTTTTTTTTTTTCTGCACCCACTAAGCAGCGGCAACGGACGATGTGGATTGCACACAAACAAATCGTAGGGCCTGCTCCATTCTGCGTGCACATCAGGGCACACACACACACGCAAACGGATGCGTACACGCTCTCTCTCTCTCTCTCTCTCTCTCTCTCTCTCTCTCTCTCTCTCCCAACACACACACCACACACACACACACACACACACACACACACACACACACACACACAACACACACAGAGCCAGGTGCGTGCTCGCCTTGCAGACTGACCAATCTTCAGGAAATGTCCTCGTTCTCATTGACCTCTCCCCATTTCCCCGCAACACACACACACACACACACACACACACACACACACACCCTTCTCCACTCAAACTAGATTCTCAGCACATCACTGGGGACCTCCCTCTCCCTCTCCGTCTACCCATCTCGCTCTCTCTCTCTATCTCTCCCCCCCCCCCCATATGTGTGTGTGTGTGTGTGTGTGTGTGTGTGTGTGTGTGTGTGTGTGTGTGTGTGTGTGTGTGTGTCCAGCTCGTGATTTGTTACACTCTCTGTCCTTCTCCATCAGCCGTACTGACAATTAATCAAGCCGGCTCATCGCTTAAAAAAAAAAAGTTTTCTGTCAGGTTTGAATTTGAAACCCTCGCCACAAGTGTCTATTTGTCTGCTTCTTTTTTTGGTCTTTTTTGTTCCTTCTTTCCCCTCCAAATCGCAGCAATGATAGACGACAGAGAGAAGAGAGAGAGAGAGAGAGAGAGAGGAGAGAGAGAGAGAGAGAGAGAGAGAGAGAGAGAGAGAGCTCTGGTCGCTACTGACTGACTTTTCAGACACAGTCCAAACAGAGGCACACATGTCTGCACGCACGCACACACGCACACACACACACACACACACACACACACACACACACACACACACACCACAGGGCGCGCGAGCGGCTAGCAGCGCGTGAAGGAATCGAGCAAACGGGCCGACTGACAACGAACGATAACAACAACGACGACGACGACGACACGACCACCACCGACCAACAACAACAGCAACAACAACAAGGAGCAACGTAGGTAAGTAAGTAAGTAATTAAGCTGGCCCTTCTGTTCCCCTCACTCTCCCAGCAACAAAAACTGACCGACACCCAGAAAGAAAATTGGAATCAACTCCAGTGGGAATCGAATTCCTTCCCTGGACTCTCTCTCTCTCTCTCTCTCTCTCTCTCTCTCTCTCTCTCTCTCCTTCTCTCTCTCTCTCTCTCCTCTCTCTCTCTCCTCTCATCAGCAGCCTCTCTCTCTCTCTCCTCCCCTAGTCCAGCTGAGTCTTATCACTCACTCTCCATCACTCAGGACGGGCCTATAGACAGGTACCACTGTTTGGGGCAACAACAGCCAAGGTGTTGCCCCTGCTCCCCAAGGAGGTTTAAAGGGGGAGGGGGGGAGGGCGGTTCCTTTCTTTCTCCTTCTCTCTCTCTCTCTCTCTCTCTCTCTCTCTCTTTCTTCTCTTCTCTCTCTCTCTCTCTCTTTCTCTCTCTCTCCCACACCTTTTTGTATTTTTTTTGTGTCTCCCCCATCCCACCCCAACCCCCTTCCCCTGCCTTCATCCCTTTGATACTTCCCTCTTTAATTTTCTTTATTCTATTCTATTTCTTCCTGTCTTTCTATTTGTAAAAAAAAAAAATCTCCTATGGTTTCTTCACACTTACCCTCTTCTACGTTTCGATTTCTAAATGTTGCTTTTACCCTTCCTTCCTGACCCCCCCCCCCCCCCCCCCCGCCACCATCCCCAAATCCCCGCTTTGGTTTACTTTTCTCCGATTGTATACATGGGATATGGCGGAGAAGTGGGGAGGGGCCAGGGAAG
>CM065725.1:42987571-42992571 GCA_033310375.1 Conus canariensis
TTTGTGCACCACAATTATTATAAAGCCAGACAGCCCCAAGCCCCCTCGTCTGTTATTCACCTGTGCAACATCTTTACAACCCCCCCTCTCTCTCTCTCTCTCTCTCTTTCTTTCTCTCTCTCCCCTCACCCCCCCCCACCCCCACCTTTGCCCCCTGGCACTAATGTTTCTCCCCCCGAGCCACTAATCTCCGACTTCAGTCTTGTTTACTTCTCGGTCTCCATGATGATACATAATGCCACGAGGAAGGAACCACCACCCACCACCCCCCCGCGCCCTCAGTTCCCTACCTCCCTCTAACCCGCCCACCCCCACTCCCCTCCCGCTGCTTTTCTCTACCCACAAACAACATCCTCCTCCCTCCCATCATCACCATCATCATCATCACCATCCCGTCCTTCCTTTCCTACTACCGACCTCCATCCTACCTCCGCCTCCTTCTTCTCCCTCGCCTCATCTCTTTCTCTGTCTCCTCCTCCTCCTCCTCCTCCTTCTCCACCCACCTCCTCTTCCTCCTCCTCTTCTTCCTCCTCCTCCTCTGACTCCGTTTCAAATAGATAGAATTATGTTTATTCTGTAATGGTTAGGGCAAGGACCACCCGGGACGCTCGGCAGGAGTAAACGATCAAAAATAAAAATGATTGGGTAGAAGGGGTTAAATGACTGGAAGGGGAGAAAGGAGACGGGGGGGGGGGGGGGGGGGGCAGAATGGAGTGAGGGGGGTGAGGGGGTGAGGGAAAAGAAAGGAGAGGGGGCGGGAGCGGAGCGGGGGGGGGGGGGGGGGGGGGGGGAGGGGGGGCGGTAGGGGGGGGGAGGTGGGTAGGGAGGGATGCGGTTAGATGGAAGGGCGAAAATCAAGTATAGCGCACCGCCTTGTATTAACAGACTGTTGAAGACAAAGAAGACTAAAGAACAAGCAGAAGAAGAAGAAATGATAAACAAAGCTAAAACAAACAAACAAAAAGGAAAAAAAAAGAGAGAGAAACAAACACAAGGCAAACCAAAGAAATCAAAGACCAACCAAAGAAGAACGAGAACAAGAAACGGAACTACTATGAGAAGAACGTGAATATAGAATCTCTCTCTCTCTCTCTCTCTCCTCTCTCTCTCTCTCTCTCTCTCTCTCTCTTCTCCCCTCCCTCCTCCCTCCCTCTGTTGTGTGTGTGTGTGTGTTGTGTGTAAATAAATAAATAAAACGTTAGGTAAATTTCAAGGAAACAGAAAACCTCAACTGGGGCGGCGATCCGACTCCCTCTTCCCTCCCCCCCCCCCCCCCCATCCATCCCTCACCTCCCACCCGAGAGCAAAAATTCGGACAGCTTTACTTACCAACCAGGAGAAGTTACTGCTTGTAGGCGTATGAGGGAATGGAGTGTGTGTGTGTGTGTGTGTGTGTGGGGGGGGGGGGGGGGGGGGGGGGGTCATGGCTGGGGATAAGCTGAAAAGATTTCCTTTCTTTGGACCTCTTGTTGTTAGAAACGCTGCATGCCTGGTTTGTATTGAAGATGAGGAGGAGGATTTTGAGGAGAGAGAGAGAGAGAGAAAAAAGACCAATTTGTATACTACATTGTTAAAACTTCGGCTTTGGTCTTCTTTCTGTCTTTCTTTCCTTCTTTCTTTTCTCTCTCTCTCTCTCTCTCTCTCTCTCTCTCTCTCTCTTCTCTCTCTCTCTCCCCCATTTTTGTGGTTTCCTTTTTTTTTTCCTTCTTATTTCTAAATCATAAATATTAATGATTATTCGGTTTTTGCACGATTCAACGATGTCTTATTAAACAGAATGCAACTGGTGGTAATTGCTGATGTATTCACCTGCTGTTGCCACCCCCCCCCCCTCCCCCCAAATTCCTCATCCAATCTACAGCAGTACCACACCACCACCACACCACCACCACCAACAAAGTGCCATCATCAGCGATCCACGGTGTGTGTACGCGGGCTGTCATGTAGCCCTGCCAACGGCCCCTGCGTCATGCTCCTTGTCATCCCACAAGCTGATAGATACACAGATTCCCCCCTCCCCCCTCTCTCTCTCTCTCTCTCGCCCCTCCCCTCTCGCTCTGCATTCCCCCGCCAATGAACTTGTCATACCGGCCTGAATAGCCCCTGTGCAGTGGGGCGGAAGGTACAGAAGGTGGGAGGGGAAGGTGGAAGAGGAAAGGGGGGGGGGGGGTGAGGAGGGGGGGGGGGGAAAGGAAATCGTCGGGTCAGTCTCCCTGTTGCCCGGATGTCACGTGAGGAGGACTGGACGAGAAAAAGCGAGAGGTACGCGCGATCTGGATCACGTGGGGTGTGTGTATGTGTGTGTGTGTGTGTTGTTGTGTGGTGTGTGTGTGTGTGTGTGATTGGGGGGGAGGGGGCTGTCCATGAAAAGCTGTGTATTTTTGCAAACGCTCTCTCTCCCTCTCTTTCTCACTCTCTCCCTCCCTCCCACCCCCCTCCCCTCTCTCTCCCCCTCTCGCACACACACGCGCATACACACACTGACTTATTATTTCACACACTCACAAACACTAGGTGTATATTGATACTTCTTCTTCTTCTTCTTTTGTGTGTTTTTTGTTTTTGTTACTGGCATGCCACCGAATGGAAGATTCACAAGTTTACGGATGTGGATAGATGGATAACTAATAATGACATAATAACATACACGTTAAGTCAATTCTTTTAGTACGTACTTTACCAACTTGTCACCGAGGCTTACGAAGCGGCACCATTTCTGCTCTGCCAACAACACCCAACAGCCTCTCCTTCTATCTCTCACCCCATTTCACAGCCAATCCCAACCCTCTTCCACCTAGTTTCAGCTTTAAAACAAAGATTAAAAACAAAATAAATGAAGTAAGTCGCCTCCCATCCTAAAGTCAAGGATCCGTTCTTAATTTAAGGGCGAAGCCAATACCCTGAACTTTCCAATACATCTGACTTGATATCAAGAATTTGGCAGTCTATATTCCGACATTTATCGTTTGTTACAAGTACCCCCACCCCCTCCTCCTTCCTCTCCACGGCTCCTTGCCCATCCCCCCCCCCAACCAACCTCCCACCCCTTCTCACTCTCTTTCCTCCCTCCCCCCTCCCACGCCCTCTCCCCCCCCCCAATCCCCTCATTCCCGAATATGAATGAACAGGAAACGTGTTGAAGAGCGTTCGCGGAATGTGGGACAATGAAGCGAATCTCGTGTCATACACAGCTCTCTCCTTTCGCCCCTCTCGTTTCCCTCTGCCACTCATTCTTCTTCCACCCTCGCCTTCTTCTTCTTCTCCTCCTCCTCCCCCTCCTCCTCTGGTGTTGCTAGCTTTCTGCTAGTGGTCAGTGTAGGTAGGTAGGTAGGTAGGTCATCGAGGGGCCAGGCGCGGACGGACTGGCCAGTCAGTGGTCACAATACATAACATAATGGCATGTTGGGGATGGGGTCAACTGGCTACGCTTTGTCCCAGCCGCTGCAGTTTCTTTGCTCTTGGTCTCTGCGTTTTTGTGGCACAGCTGTTGTCGTGCTTCTTCTTCTTTTTTTTTTTTTTACTCATTATTATTATTATTATCATTAGTGTTATTATTATTATATTATTTATTGTTATTATTATTATCATTGTAATCATTATTATTATTATTATCATTATCACTCCGATGCCGTCTCCTCTCTCTCCTCTCTCCCTGTCTGTCTGTCTGTCTGTCTGTCTGTCTGTCTGTCTCTCTCTCTCTCTTTCTCTCTCTTTCTCTCTGTGAATGTGCACGAGATGGGAGGGTGGGGGATGGGGGTGGGTTGAGGAAGGGGATGGTGAGGGGTGGTGCCGAGGATAGATGAGAAGATTCCTGAGCATCAAGTTGAACAGGGAAAACGATGCAATCTGTGTGACGTCAGAATGTGTCAGTATAGAGGTCTGAATAACAAGGGAGGCAACTTCTCCTTCTTCTGGTCTTTTTCTGTTTATTTATTTCTTTTCTTTTTTTTTTTTTTACCTGTCTCTCCTTTATCTCAAAACGTGCGTGTTGGGGGCGGGGGGGGGACAGAGGGAGGAACGAGAGGGGGATGAGGAGGTAGCGTTAAAGCCCCCCCCCCAACATCCCTTCCTGTCTTCAACATCCCCCTCTTCTTCCCAATACCCCCTCCCCACCTGCCCCCCCCCCCCCCTGTTTCTTTCCAAGTTTCAAAGAGTCTACAGGTATTTTTGCATGAAGCCCGCCCCACTTTACTTGCTTTTCACAATCTGTTTTTAGCCTGTGCAGTACATGTTATTTCTTTAACATGGAAGAGGCATGACAGAGAAAAAAGAAGAGAAGAGAAGAGAAGTACACAGGAGAAGAGAGAGAGAGAGAGAGGAGAGGAGAGAGAGAGAGAGAGAGACAGAGACAGAGACAGAGAGGAAGAGAATTACACAGCAGGAGAGAGAAGAGAGAGAGAGAGAGAGAGAGGGAGAGAGAGAGACAAACAGACAGACAGAGAGGGAGAGATTGTTCTGATGAAGTTAGCCTGCTATCACCAAAAAGTGTGCTCCGAAGAGACAATTTATCATAACTGATAAGTAGCAGGATTCACATGCCGCGGGGGTGGGGAAAATGACGTGGCCATTATATATCATCATCAAACAACATCCTCCTCTTGCTTTCCCTTTATCATCACACACACACACACACACACACACACACACACACACACACACACACGCGCGCGCGCGCGCTACTCCTCTTCGGGTGGAGGTGGGGGTGTCTTTTCAACGTACGAGCACAGAGAGAGAGAGAGGAGAGAGAGAGAGAGAGAGGAAGAGAGAGAGACAGACAGACAGACAGACAGACAGACAGACAGAGACAGAGACAGTGAGACAGAGGGAGAGAGCGAAAGACAGACAGAGAGCGAGAGACAGATAGACACAGTCAGTCAGCAGACAGACCAGACAGACAAGAGAGGTCATCCGATTCTGTTTCGCACCCAATGCCCAAGCGATCACCACCTAGCCCTCTCGCAAACAAACAAACAAACAAGAACAACTAGCACTAATCAACA
>CM065725.1:43010071-43015071 GCA_033310375.1 Conus canariensis
TGTGTGTGTGTGTGTGTGTGTGTGTGTGTATGTATGCATGTGTGAAGTGTGATCTTGCTGGTCACAGGCAAGCCCACCAACAGACAAGACGTGGCTGCAATACACATGAACCTCCATGATGGAGGTAGAAACACTGGCAGGGGCTTTCTGTTGTTGTTGTTGTTTTCTCCACAGAATGCCAGGAATTCTGGGTCGTATATTATATGATTACCTCCGCCGAGCACGTTACGCTTTCACCGGCATCCGTTGTTTTCTTTTTCTTTTTTTTTTAAAAATTCTGGCGGAAGGATTATGCAAAACAAACAAACAAACAAACAAGCAAACGCCAAGCCTAACGTGGAATCCAGAGATCTTAAAACCGAAATGTTTTCGCGACTGGACCCTAAATATATTGTTTGGAATTTTGATGAGGATATGCCATCTCTCTCTCTCTCTCTCTCTCTCTCTCTCTCTCTCTCTCTCTCTCTCTCTCTCTCTCTCTCCCCTCTCTCTCTCTCTGTATGGATGTGTATCTTAACTCTCTCTCTCTCTCTCTGTCCCTCTCTCTCTTTCTTTCTTTCTTTCTTCCCCTCCCTCCCCTCCGCTGGAACCGGGATATTACTACTGAACTAGTGGACAATACTCAACTAAACAATACTGTTTTTGGTTGGACTGAGACGAGTGTTACACACACACACACACACACACACACACACACACACACACACACACACACACACAAAAGAGACTCACACCCTCCCTACTCCACTCCTCATCACCCCTATTCCTGCCCCTCCAAGCGAGTGCATCGATGAGGAAGCCGCTGCTAGTAGCAGCTGGGCCGATCTGACTACGATCCAGCCACACTCGAGCGGCTCGTGAAAAGCTGCTGGCACCGCTTTTTTGATTAACACGAGGCACGGAGCATGCTTGATGCCAGAGCAGAAAGGCCGACTTACCCAGCCCAGAGTTTAGAACTCTTCTGTGATGGTTCTTTCTGCATCATCGAGGTCGATGTTCACGATAGAAATAAAATGAACAGTCGTAAGCAGGCAGGAACGTTATGTATATGTATATATATATATATATATATATATATATATCATTTTTTTTTAATTATTTTTTTTAATTTTTTTAGTCCACATTCAGTTTGCAATCGACAGTCTTTGTGGACAGAGAGAGAGAGAGAGAGAGAGAGAGAGAGAGAGAGAGAGAGAGAGAGGAAGAGAGACAGACAGACATACTGACAGAGAAACACAGAGAGAATGAGGGGGAAGGAGGGAAGGGAGAGAGAGAGAGAGAGAGAGAGAGAGAGAGAGAGAGAGAGAGAGAAGACAGACAGACAGACAGATGACAGACAGTTGAAACAGACGACAGCGACAAACAGGAAGAAGAGTCGCGAGAGAAGTAAGAGGCACTCTCAACTCGATTATATCCCTTTCAGCGCAGGTTGAAAACAACCATTATCTTCATCTTTCTTTATACTTACTACAACTTTCATTTACTTTTCACTTTGGTGTCAAACTGAAGTGCACCTCAAAAACACTGCCGCCGACTCGATGGCTGTCACCCCATTTCACGTGACCATTAAAAAAAAAGTGATCGGCAGAAAACTCGCTCAAGCCTCTGGCGTCGCCATATTGTTGTGTATGCGGTCAACGAGCAACCTGTGTGTGCCGCTGTCAATACTGGAAAGCGCTTTCGGACCAATCCTGCCAGCAAGTTTTTTTTCTACATACGGTACAACAGGACAGGGACAGTAACTCTAGTATAACATTTAGTTTCAGATATGTAGTTTCTCGTTTTCACTGTCCTGTTAGTTGTTTTTGCCTGAAGAAGACCCAAGAGGTCGAAATGCATTGTGTTTCGTCCTGTACTCTTGTTTGTCTGTGTCTTTGGCGGTAGCTAACCCCTTCTCGTTCTAAATCTAGGATTACATCTAGTGAGTTGGTTACCAGACCTTAAACTTGAATGTCACCACTACTACTGCCCTAACTATAATAATCCTTGTCCGCATGATGGCTCCTGACCCGAGGTGTCTGTCCGACACACACCGGGGAGGTAGTTAACACACATGCCGTCCCCCCTCCTGGCATGACCGATGCGTCTGTTTCTGCCATATCTGGCGGCCGCCGACAGTTGACTTAACGTGACAGCTCATCGGACATGACAGTTAAAACTTTTGGCAGGAGACGTGCGCGCACCGCCGCCACTTTGCCGACGGCTAGCCAGCCTGACCCCGTCCTCGTCCTCGGGAGTGGTCGCCCTTCTTGTTTGCACGCGCCGGATGGGTTGTTGGGAGGCTACGGTTTCATATGAGGCACTCTGGCCCTAGTTTTCGTACGACTTTCATTCTTATGATGATGATAATAATAATAATAATAACAATAAATAATAATGATATGATAATCATTAGTCGTAGTAGTAGTAGTAATAGTATTTTCATTATTAACATCATCACTATCATCTTATAATCTTTATTGTCGTTGTCATTACGTTTAAGTTTTCCAGCGTCATCAAGTCTTACCATATTAACAGACAAGAATACATTCAAATAACATAATTGATGATATCTGACAATCTAAAAAAAAAGTATGTTTGTATGTGTGTGTGTGGGGGGGGGGGGGGGGAGGGGGGGGTAATGTTTTAAGCTCAAAATGAATTAACCCATAAAAATACACACTCCGTTCTTTTCTCCATCTGGAGCGAAATATACATAATGTAACAAAGAACTTTCCACGCCACAGGGGGGTGTCTATGTAGACACAAACAAAGGGTTTGGGAGTGTGATCTGCTTACGTCTTGCCACCAAACGAACTGTGAATGACCGTGTCCAATTCGTTTACCTCTCTCTGCCCGCGACTCGCAATCTGGCTGGCACAACTAATCGATTTCCGGGCCTATTGTTGGAACGTACGCTTAAAACCCTTCCCGTTTTTCCTTCCCTATAGCCCTCTCACCCCACACCCACACCCACACCCCCTACCTCTCCCTTCGTTCCCCTTCCCCTGTTCCGTTATCATCTCCCCCTCCTTACCACCATGTACCACCACCACCACCACCACCACCACCACCTTCCCCCTCACCAGTTCCATTCGTTTTGTCAGTGTCTCGTGCATGTCACGGGCCATAAGCTGTGCAAATATTAGTATTATTATTTTGGAAGGTGGGGAGAAGGAACGGACTAAAGACTGGGGGTAGACGGGAGAGAGAGAGAGAGAGAGAGAGAGAGAGAGAGAGAGAGAGAGAGAGAGAGAGAGAGAGAGAGGGAAAGAAGGCGGAGGGAGGAGGGGAGTGTCGGGGTGGGGTGGGGTGGGGTGGGGAGCTGGGAGGCACAGAACGGGCTTGAGGACAGAGAGAACGACACACACTGTGCACGAAGCGAAGAGAACAACAGTAAAGATGTTTTTTTTTTCTTCCTTTCTGTTTGTTTGTTATCAAATCGGAATTCTACGTTCTAAGCTCAGTGCAGAACTTGTGCTCCCAACCATTCAGTTCTTTCTGGTGCATTATTACTGTGGTTGTGATTTGGTAGCGCGTCATTATTATTGCTGTTGTAGTAGTGAGCTATGGGAATGGGGGCGAGTCCAGTTGTGAAGGTGTGTGCGTGTAAATTCGTGCGTGCGCGCGCGCGTGTGTGTGTATACGTGTGTGTGTGTGTATACGTGTGTGTGTGTGTGTGTGTGTGTGTGTGTGTGTGTGTGTGTGTGTGTGTAGCATGTTATGTGCGCGCGCGCGTGTATGTATGTGTGTGTGTGTGTGTGTGTGTGTGTGTGTGTGTTGTGTGTGTGTGTGTGTGTGTGTGTGTGTGTGTGTGTGTGTGTGTGTGTGATGATAGTGTGGTATGTGTATGTGTATATGTGTGTTTGTGTGTATGTGTTTGCTCCGTGCGTCCGTGCGTGCGTGCGTTGTTTAAAAGGAAGACAGGGAGAGGGAGTGTTCGTCATTATGTCTGTGAGCCGTAAACGTCTTTGGAAAGATGGGCTGGGGGATGGAGCAGAGAGCTCCAACCATGAACTGGCATTTCTTTCTTTTTTTTATTTTCTTTTTCTTTTTTCACTTTTGGGAATACAAAGCGCTTTGAGTTCCCAGGAGAAAAAGGCGTACAAAACGTCTTCATTACCATTATCATCATTTTCATCTTTAACGATGTAAAAACAAACAAACAAACAAAAAGCAATAGTTTCAGCATCAGAAGCACAAGTCGGCAACTGGCAGTAGCTGCGGCACTAACGTTAAGTTGCACGGTCAACATTATAATTATCAGTCATCGTCATTACCATTATCGTCATCGTGACAGTAAAAAGATAGGAACCTAGACAGCACCACAGTGGAGACAGAAGCAAAACCAGTCCAACTCACAGCCACAATTGCCGGTAAATGCGGAGGCTGCCGAAAGTACTCCCTCCCTCCCCCACCTCCCTCTCCACCTTTCCCTGCCAATGTCTTATTTCTCCCCCCCCCTCCCCACTGCACCCCCACCCTCCTTCTCATCCCCGACCGCTCAACACCCCTCGGCCCCTGACATTCTGCTGTATTTGAAAAAAAAAGCATGTCCAGTTTCTGTCCGTAATCCCCTGAGTACACAACCAGCCT
Organism: Conus canariensis; assembly: GCA_033310375.1. NCBI lineage: Eukaryota > Metazoa > Mollusca > Gastropoda > Neogastropoda > Conidae > Conus > Conus canariensis. The sequence goes on from CM065725.1 coordinate 43,014,647, forward strand.
TGTTTGGTTGTCAATGTACGTTGGCACCCTCTCCTGGCCTCCTTTACTGGGGACCACACACACACACACACACACACACACACACACACACACACACACACACCATACACACACACACACACACACACACACACACACACACACACACACACACACACACACACACTCCGCGAGCTATTTGCTCAAATTTTCAAACTAATTTTTTTTTTCTCAGACGGAGAGTAAACATTGAGCGTTTGGACCACACGTCAACTTTGAGAGAGAGAGAGAGAGAGAGGGGGGGGGGGGGGAGAGAGTGGGGGAGAGAGGGGGGCGGGGGGGGGGGGGGCAGAGAGAGAATGAGACAGAGGAGAGAGACAAAAAGAGTAAGAGAGAGAGAGGGAGAGAGAGAGAGATAGTAAGATTGAGAGAGAGTGAAAGAGAGA